>OX451740.1:466613596-467813596 GCA_948472305.1 Vicia faba
AAGATTGGTTCACAGGTAGCAGTCAGGTGTGAGATGAAGCGAGCAATGTAATTCAGGCGTCCTAGAAAGCCTCTGACCTCTTTCTCTGTCCTAGGAACTGGCATCTCTTGAATAGCTTTAACATTGGCAGGGTCCACTTGAATACCCTTATCACTTACCACGAAGCCTAGAAACTTTCCAGATCTTACCCCGAAGGTGCACTTGTTCGGGTTCAACCTCAGCTTGTATAGTTTCAACCGGTCAAACAACTTCTGCAGATGATCTAGGTGTTCTTCCTCAGTCTGGGACCTTGCGATCATGTCGTCAACATACACTTCTATCTCATGATGGATCATGTCATGAAATAAAGCAACCATGGCACGTTGGTAGGTTGCCCCAGCGTTCTTCAACCCGAATGGCATGACCTTGTAGCAGAAGGTGCCCCACTGAGTAACAAACGTAGTCTTTTCCATGTCTTCAGGTGCCATCTTGATCTGATTGTAACCTGAAAAGCCATCCATGAAAGAGAACACCTTATGATGAGCTGTATTATCAACAAGGACATCAATGTGAGGTAGAGGGAAGTCATCCTTGGGGCTGGCCCTGTTCAGATCCCTGTAATCAACACACATTCTGACCTTACCGTCTTTCTTTGGTACTGGCACCACATTAGCAACCCACTGAGGGTAAGAGGTCACTGCAAGGAACCTAGCATCAAACTGTTTCATAACCTCGGCCTTGATCTTCTCAGACATCTCTGGACGCATCCGGCGGACCTTTTGCTTGACCGGAGGGCAGTCTTCCTTAGTAGGCAAGTGATGGACCACAATATCGGTGTCCAATCCGGGCATGTCTTCATAGGACCAGGCAAAGATCTCCATATAATCATGTAGCATCTTAGTCAATCGTTGCTTCACGTTGAGCTCTAGGTTGGCACCAATCTTTACCTCTTTCCTGTCTGCCTCAGTACCCAAGTTTATCATTTCCACTGGCTCTTCATGTGGTTAAATTGCCCTCTCTTCCTGAAGTAACAGTCTTGCAAGCTCGCCAGGCACTTCGCAATCATCTTCACCTTCGTCTTCGGCTAAGTTGATCGGATTTTCGAAGTCATAACTGGCAGTAGCAGAGTCGTTACCAGTGAGATCCAGAGTGGATTGAAACCTGTATGAGTGAGTGTGTGTGTGTAAATACAGCTGTTTTTTTGAAATATATAAAGGAAGGAAAGACAGAAAAGGAGCATAAGATTTGAAATGCGAGAAAACGTCCAAGATTTTCATTTATGATATATGAAATGACAATTTATATGCCCTCACAAATGAAGCCAACGGTGCCCCGGGTAAGACACCGGGCCATAAAGTTTTATTTATTGTTTATTACAAATAACAAAAACATAGGAATTCATTACTCAGTAACAAGAGAAACAGGTAGATTGTCTTTGGCACTCCAATTGTTAGGTCCACTGTCGGTTGCGGGGTAAATCCAGCTATCAAACTCAGCTTCATCCACTTCATCCTCGTCCCCAATAGCATTTACTCCATGAGCAGGCAGGGGAGCTGTCACCACATTAGGCTTCTCAGATGCCTCAAACTGTACCTCCTTCGCATCAATAAGGTCCTGCAGCTTGTTCCTTAAAGCCCAACAGTCATCAGTGGAATGCCCCGGGCTATCGGAGTGATAAGCACAGCGGGCATTTGGGTTGTACTTAGGAGATGTAGTATTTGCAATCTTCGGAGCCTCTCTGACAGTCACTAGATTGGTGGATAGCAACTGTGGTAAGATCTGCGACAAGGTCATACTCAAACGGGTGAATTCCCTTCTGGGTCTCTCAGCCCTTGGTTGGTTAGCTTGCCGAGGAGCGGCGACGGGCTTTGCAATCACCAACGCGTTGACAGATTGGCGGCGCTCTGGTTTGTCTTGCCTTCTAGGCCCATACACCGCACTGGCCTCTTTTTTGAAGGGTTTCTTCTCTGAACTTGTAGATGCACCCTTTGGAATCTTACCAGACTTCAACCCAGCCTCAATTCTCTCTCCAGTCAGAATAAGATCAGTAAACCCTGCAGACGAGTTACCGATAAGATGGTTGAAAAACGGCCCATATAGGGTTCCCAAGAACATGTCTACCAATTCCCGATCAGTCAACGGAGGCTGCACCCTGCCAGCCAGGTCCCTCCACTTCTGAGCATACTCTTTAAAACCTTCACTTGAGCCTAACGACATACCCTGGAGTTGGGTCCGTGTAGGGGCAAGGTCGGCATTATATTGATACTGCTTATAGAAAGCAGTAGCCAAATCCTCCCAGTTACGAACCTTGGTCCCATCCAGCTGATAGAACCATTCGAGATGAGTCCTTGAAAGACTCTCCTGGAAGAAGTGGATCCACAAATTCTTATCCACTGAGTACGGTTGAATCTTCCGAACATAGGACCTGAGATGTAGCTTGGGACAAGACGCCCCGTCATACTTGGTGAAGGATGGTGCTTTGAACTTATGAGGAATGATCACACCAGTAGACAAACCCAAATCTCCAAAATCTAGCCCAGGCACTTGTTGGATCTCCATAGCATTCAACCTGTCCTCCAGTTGTTTGTATTTGTCTTCTGCGGGAGGATACTGCTCTTCATCAAAATCAGTCTCGTTGTCAGAGACTACCGGACTAGGACCTTTTTCCGCTTGAGGAGTACCCTTGCCAATGGAAGAACCAGCCTCTTCATTTTGCAGAGTATTGCCAAACCTTCGGCCCGTGTTGAAAAGGATAGTTCTCCTCTTCTTCTTCTTTTCCTTCTTCAGGAGCAGAGCCTTCAGCTCCTCTTGGCCCTGAGCCAAACCCATGATTATTTCCTGAAATTGCGCGTTCTGCGCCTGAAGAGCCTTGATGGACATCTCAGTTGATGATGAGTCAGGATTCATGATGCTGAAATAAACAGCGAAGAACTGTAAGCAACCTGAAAAGAGGAAAACCTGTTATGCACATGATGAATGATATGTGTTTATGCAATGCATTCAAGGGTTCAAAAGTTCAAATTTGTTGTAGACAAAAAGGAACACACGTTATCATTAAGGAAATAATTGTTCAGTACATCAAAGCCTCATGGGCAAAATAATACAAAAGCAAATCAATCCCAAAATACACTGCGCATCCTCTTTGGAGCTATGTAAGTGTTGAGATTCCTCTCCTCATGCAACAGGCGGGTGAGCTCCAAGACCTTCTTTTCACTAGCATGTAGACTGGTCTCAAGAGAATTCCGTTCTTCCTTAAGCTGGATCCAGCTCTTCTGCATCTCTTCCCAGGATGTGGGCATATCAGGGTGCTGAATAGTGTAGGACACTTCTCCTTTCAAGACTGGCTCTTTGATCACAGGGAGCATATGAGGATAAGGCATCACTAACTTCTGAGAGCGGGCTCGTACCCACTTGAGATAAGGTTCCAATGGGATGGAATTCCTGTGCCCCAGTGTCTTGCTGTCCATTCTACTGGGCATCTTCCAGGCTCTGATAAATCTCTGGCGAAGTCCTTGAGTATCGTTGTCGAAGTCAAAAACTATGTCAGGAATTAACATGTCATGAGGACCATCCCTCCGAGCATAACCAAACTGTCTCCAAGCCAGGCATGGGTTGTAAGTAATACCTCCTCTGATTCCAAGTAAAGGAACATTAGGGTATTCTCCGCAATGATCAATGATAGTGACATCCTCTCTGGACCTAGGGCACCAATGTATATCTGCATGTGTAAGAGTCATTAACCGTTGTGACCATCTCAAACCCCGCTCGTTCTTCAAAACTGATTGTGGAAGGTGCGAAATAAACCACCTTCCCAGGAGAGGAGTGCAACACATAAGGACACCTCTTTTTCTCATGGTTCGAGTGTAACATGAGTGAAGGATGTCCCCCAGCAATGTAGGTATAGGATTCCTGGACATGAAGATTTGGACAGCACTGATATCTATAAGCTGATCTGGGTTAGGGAACAACACCAAACCATAGACAAGGAGGGCCACAACTTCTTCAAAAGCTTGTAAGTCAAGGGAGTTCCAACATTCATGGGCCTTCTCAAACAGAAACCTGGCTAAGAACCCTTTGATACCACTTCTAACTTCCCAATGTCCCTTGAGGTCAGATGACTGTAGGTGCAAGGCTTTAGCAATCTCTTCAAGCTTGGGTTCCTTTTCCGTACCGTTGTAGGGTAGTTGATCAAGGATAGGGATCTTCAGGAGCCGGGAGAACTCCTCCAATGTAGGTACCAACTGATAATCCAAGAAGGTGAAACAGTGATGCAAAGGGTCAAAGAACTGGAACAGGACCTTTATCATGTCTTCCTCAATGTTGGTGTTGACCAAGCTGATAAGGCTTCCATGTCTTTCACTGAATGAAGAGTTCTCGGGAATCCTGGATATGAGTTCCTTAAGCTGAGGAGGGATCCTTACAAGACTGATTTGAATTGTCTTTCTGCGAACAGTTTCCATGTCCTACAAAACAAGAACAAAGATGAAGATTCGAACCCATGAAATGGTTAGTCAATGCATATGATGCTGGATGATGTCATGATGCTATGATTAAACACACCACAGATATTTTACAAAGACAAACATGTAAGGCACACAAGGCACACAAGACAAGCCCTTAGGGTTTAAGGCCAGCATGGGGTCTGAGTAGTACCCTCTTGAAGTTGGTGGGTTCAACCTGTCCTATTAGAAGTAACCGGGTTCTAAGGGTCCCAATATCACTGGATTGCTTTCATTGTTCATCGTTTCGATTTAGCCACTAAACTGGCGACCGAAATATTCCAGGAAAGCAACCCTCAATTGAGTGTAGTATCGAGTATCAACCAACCTCGGACTGCACCAAAGTCAGTTATCTCACTACCCTAAAGAGGCCAAGATAGTTCAATTAAGGTTCCTAAGGTCTGTTGATGCTTCATGACACCACGCGGAGGCCCCGTACTCTCCTTGACTGAACTCAAGGGTTACCGGTACACACCAAAGTGCCACATCAACGTAGCAGACTGTTTCAACCATGTCGGTATACCCCGCACAGTTCCCTCACAGCCTTGTTGCTACTTTCTAAGAAGGTATCCCCAGATTCGGGTTAGGATCTATATAACTCCCAAGACAGTCCCACAATTTAAAGCAAACAAGGAAAGCAATTGAAAACACAGTTATGAACTAACCCTAAGGTACACCTCACTTTAAGTTAAGTCCCCAGCAGAGTCGCCAGTTCTGTGATCGGTGGATCTGGAACTGACTGTTTAACGCTGGTTCGCGAAATGTCGTGGAAGCAAGAGTCGCCACCGTCTTTTATTTTCTCCAAATGGAAAGGACAAAAGCACAGAAAAATTCCTTATAGAGATTGCTCTCGGTTCGGGAGGTAGATTATAGAAAGGGAAGGTGTTAGCACCCTTTCTATCCATGGTTATCCATGGGCTCTTAGATACTTGCTCACTTGTGTTTTCAAAAATGGTTTGCTTTTCAACTGTGGGTTTTAAAAAGTTTCTTTGAAAATTTCAGTTCGACTCTTGTATCGGTCCTCAAGAGTGTTTGAAAAATGCTTTCGAAAGCTTTTTGAAAATGTGTTGGTGTGAAAAGTATTTTTTGATTTGTTTTGTTTTGAATTAGAGCAAGTATCCACGAGTCGTCTACCTACCCTAAGGAATTCGTCTGTGTAAATGTCCTTTAAAGTAGTGCCATCCCACCATTGAGAGGTAGGTAGCACCACCGTTGGAGGTGTTCGGGTCAATTTGAAGGTTCGGGACATGGTGATCACCAGAGCAATGGGAAGACACCTTAGAAGCTACCCTCATGCCAGGTTCCCGGATCATGAGGACTTACTAAGACATCCTCTACTCGACGATCACCTTTCGAGGCAAGGCAACAGTGAGGCGTACCCTAGGGGTGGTGTGTGATTTGTGTGTCATGTTCATTTATTTTTGTCTTTTGTCAGGTTATTGGTGATCTACACGTTTGTTTTTATTTATTGTCATTCATTCTTGCATGCATTTATTTAACAGTTAAAAAGTTGCGAGAAATGTAAAGTTCCTAAACTATTACAAAAGGCGCGGGTCCACATCGCCAAAATTTCCAGGACCCGATTTGACAGAAAAAATAAAGAATTAAAGAAAAGTAAAGTGCGAAAGATTAATATTTACATGGCTTTGGGAGAGATACATAAATAATTAAAAGAAAAAGAAATAAATACGCGAATTGAATTAAAATTAGAAACGAGGGCGTTGGACCCTTTTTTGATGAAATTAAATTATTAGCAAATTAATTAAATTAAAGAAAAAAGAAATATTTTTTGGTTTTTTTTTTGCATTTATGAGAATTTAATGAAATTACAGACCTAATTCTACAATCTTTTATTTATTAGAAAAAATATTAAAGTTAAACCTAAATTAACCTAATTATTTACATGCAATTTTAATTTATAAAAATAAATAATATTTTAATAATTAATTATTATGAAAGAAAAGAAAAAAGGATAAAAATTATTACAAACCCTAATTCTACCAAATTTTAAATTGATTAAGGAAAATATTACAATTAAACCTAATTTAATAACTAAAATTAATGAATGATATTTATTTACAAAAAAATATATTAATTAAATAAAATACTTATTTTTGTCTTTTCTGATTTTATATTGTTTTTTATGTTTTTTTTATGAAAATATTTAAATTAAAGAATTAAAAGAAATTAATTAAAATAAAGAAAAGAAAAATATAAAAAGAATAAAGGAAACAAACTCTAGGGGGGTGCTGTCCCCAAGTGGAGGTGTAAATAATCAATTCAGGCCCATTCATATCAAGCCCTTTTGACCTTTTCAGGACGCGTGTGGGTATGTTGACTCAGGTCCACCATGTTCCTTTAATCGTGACCCTTTGATCCATCCTAGCAAGCACGTGTATGGCTTGATTTTGTGGATGCATGGTATTCCCTAGCGCTGAAACTGTACACAAGTATTAGTGAAAAAATAATATGGAAAGGGTGAGGGACCTGGGGTTCGAACCCAGGTCCTAGAGATTACCACTAACAAGCCTTGCCACTGAAGCACTCTACACGCGTTGTATCATAAATAACAAACAATCATTATAATATAGAACAACGCGTTAATGACTTTTTTAGCGCAAATTTTTGAATGATCCAATCAACGCTGGCCACCTATCCTTCTTCTTCCTTGGCTTGTTTATTTCCTGAAATAAGAAAAGAATGGGCAACGGTTTTGAACCGTCCCCAAAAGCAACAGTATAAAAAATAGCGATTAGGCCGTCCGGCCACATAAATTAGGCGCGAGGGTCCTGTTCTTTTTGTCCAAGTGCGCTGAGTATGGTCATGGCATCATGGTGGTCCAATTTTACAGCGTTAAGAAACGCCCAATTCAAAGCTTGCAAAACCCTAGAAGATAACAATGGCAGATTCGCGTATAGTGCACAAAAACACAATTAAATTATGTGGTTAGTTCCAGAATCATCTAATTAACAAGAATCCATGAAAAAAATGCAATGAATGTGCTTGAATTTTAAAACACGATTATGCCAAAAGAATGATACAGTTTGACTTGTATCTACCAATTCTCAAGGTTTCAGGCTATGCTATTGATTCAATCTCCTTCCTTGAAGCCTCAGCAAGCCAATGGACTGGATATTTTGCCTAGAATCGCCTTGTATCCCTGTTTTCAGTTTTCAATTTTTAAGCAAAAAACTCAAGTGTGGTTTTCTGTCTAAGGCGCAGCTTCCAGTCATGGGCACGAGGGTTAGCATTAGTATGTATAGGTGAATGATTAGGTCAAAGAATTTGGTCAGAAAATCCATGAATTGATGAAAAGGATATTTGATTTTTATGCCATAACTTTTCAAATCTTTTTCAAGCATTTTTGGTCTCAATCACATCCAATCACCTTTGATTCTTTCCTAACCTGATTTGCACGAAATATTGAGTAGATATCATGCATAAAAAGATTGAAAAACCTAGGTTTAGTATTTTTTATATATTTTAATTAATTAAATGAATTTCTAGTATTTAAAAATTCAAATAAATAAAATAAAAATGATAAAAACTTCCCTTTGGGCCAAATGGTCGTGCACATGCCTTGGATGATGAATTGTGGAAGAAAAAGAGGCCCATTAGCATTTTTAGGTCATTTGAATCAATGTTGACTTTTCAAAATATCCAAAAATTTCCCAACTTCTACAAGGCATAACTTGCTCAATTGTTAAGCTTTGCTCATGTTCTTGGACATTTTGGAAAGGTCTTTGAGTCCTCTAACCAATGCCTTTGGTCCCATGTCATTTTGATTTACCAATCTCAAGTTATGGCCTTTGACTTAAAGTCCCTTTTTGTTGACTTTTGAAAATGACCTATAATGTTGAAATTGATAACTTTTTGTGAGAGCACTTCTTGGACTTGAAGTGTGAAGAGGAGTTGTAGGAAATGTCTTTCTATTCAAAATGAGATTTGGATGGAATTTTTCTGATAAACCATGTGGAAGTTATGCCTTGGTCAAGATACAGTTGACTTTTTCAACTGTCCAAATATGGAAACTTTTGCATCTTGATGATTTTTGAGCCAAGCTTTGAGAATCATGATCAAGCATTGATCAAATGATGTTTGTGGCTTCAAAATGAGATGTTTACCAAAAATTTGGACTTTTGACTGTCAAATGACCATTTTGCCCCTACAGTTGACTGTAGTGCAATTAGGGTTTTTGACTGTGCAATTTTGTGCTGCAAGTCTTGAAACTTGGTATGAGGATACTTGACCATGTTTGTAGGCATATGGGACTTGATTGGACCCTTGGAAACTTCATTTTCTTTGTCAGAACCAAAACCCTAATTTTGACTGTTTAGGAGGCCTTTGAACTGTGCAACCCTTGGGGAGACTTTGAAGCTTGCTTTTGACAAATCTTGAAGAATATGGGAGGGAAAATTTTGGGGTACAACAGGGGCATTATAATTCCAAAAATCCTTGTGCAAACTCAAACCCTAATTTTGGTCATCAGTGCATAAGGAGGTGTCTTGAGCTGATCAAACCCTAGTGCAGTCTTGAGCCCAAGGAGATCTTGTGAGAAAATTCTTGATAAGTGAGAGGGAAAATTTTGGGGTACAACATTGGGAAATTTGTTTTAGGAAACATTTTAATTTGTCTATAATTTTGGGTATAAGATTTTAAATTGTTTCTGCTTCTGTATGTTTCTGTTTTTGGATTGTAACGTTTCTTTATTGTAATTTTGATAAGGTCACGATTTGTTTCTGTTTTTGAGTTTGGACCATATTGATTGTTCTTGATTTTGTTTCAATAATTTAAACAGTATTCGTTTCAATTAAAACCATGTGTTATTCTCTTTGAATCTGTACAGTATGTGTTCTTCATTTTCTGGACTTGGGCCTGTGAGGCTATGTGAGTTTCTTTGGGTTGTGAAATGGGCCGCGTGAATTTTAAAGAGAGGGCATTTTCTTTTGTTAACAAATTTTATTTTGATAAAACAAAAAACAAAAAATAATAAAAAAAGATTTTAATGATTTAATCAGTACTAACATAACAATGTTGTTTATATTAAAGCAGAATAAACTTCCAAACAAAAATAAATATTGAATGGGCCTCATTGCATTTTAGTCATTGGGCCTGATAAACAACAAATGAATTTCTTCATACACCCTCTCTTCAATATTTGAAATGGGCTACAAAAATATACGGGTCCTTTCTGATGAGCCAAAAGAATTAACCTATTTGGGCCTCTAGCAAAGAAACAAATTGTTTTTATACACCCTTTTCTTTTTTTTATATTCAAAAAACCTAAATGGGCCTTCTTTTAAGTGTATTGGGCCTTAACCAAAACAAAATTGTTCACCTCCTTTGATTAGAATAATGCACTTTCCATTTTTTACTTGAAATGGATTTCTCTTTAAAAAACCTAATGGGCCATCAGATATTGATGTTCCATTTTAAATCAATACACCCCTCTTTAATGTTTTGCACCCCCATAGAAATAAAAACTAAAATAATGTGATTTATTGAATAGACCCATAAATATGATATGAGGTTAGGGAAAATTTGGGGTATGACACCATCACCACTCAAGAACTTGTCACAAGTGTCAGGTCTATACTGACAAAGTACATGTACCTCCAGTACCTCTGAATGTCTTGACTGCTCCTTGGATGTTTGTAATGTAGGGAATTAATATGATTGGAGAGGTCAAACCTACTACCTCTAACGGACATCAGTTCATCCTTGCTTCCATGGATTACTTCACAAAGTGGGTTGAAGCAACCTCGTTTGCCTCTGTTACTAAGAATGTTATCACCGGGTTCATTAAGCATAACCTTATATGTCGGTATGGCATCCCCGAAAGGATTATCACAGACAATGGTACCAATCTCAACAACACTATGATCACGGAACTCTGCATGCAGTTCAAGATCAAGCTCCATAATTCTTCTTTGTATTGATCAAAGATGAATGGCGCAGTGGAAGCCGCCAATAAGAACATTAAGAAGAGTATACAGAGGATGACAGTGACGTATAAAGATTGGCATGAGATGTTGCCATTTGCTATGGCTACCGCACTTCGGAACAAACATCAACTAGAGATTCCCATTCTCTTTGGTTTATGGTATAGAGGTTGTCCTACCTATCGAAGTTCAGATTCCTTCTCTGAGAATTATGAAAGAGGCAGATTTAGACGAAGGTGAATGGATTCATACTAGGTTGGACTAGTTGAATCTGATTGACGAGAAAAGACTTGCGGTTGTCTGTCATGGTCAGATGTACCAAAAACGTATGATTAAAGCTTTTAACAAGAAGGTCAAGTATCAGGTATATTAGGCTGGTGACTTGGTAATAAAGCGCATTATCCTACCACAAGGTGACCCCAGGGGCAAATGGACACCCACCTACGAAGGGCCATTTGTAATCAAGAAGATATTTTCTGGAGGTGCTATGATACTGACCACCATGGACAGTGAAGATTTTTCGCACCCTGTAAACACAGACATAATCAAAAGATACTATGCATAAAAGTGATCTGCTAGGTTGACCATCCTAGACAAAAATAAGGGCATCCCGATGAACCAAAAGGGTTCTGGAAAAAATTAGGTATATATATATATATATATATATATATATATATATATATATATATATATATATATATATATATATATATATATATATATATATATATATATATATATATATATATATATATATATATATATATATATATATATATATATATATATATATATATATATATATATATATATATATATATATATATATATATATATATATATATATATATATATATATATAAAGAATGTACACCCGGCAAGTCAAAAACCTAAAAAGGTGACTTGGGCAAAAAAGGGTATCCTTGTGGACTGAAAACTCGAAAGGGCGGTCCAGGAAAAAATTAGGGATTAAAGCGTACGACTATGTCCCATGGGACCACTTATAGCAATCTTCATTATCAACATCAAGTTCAAACGGTACAGATCAATTCAACCAGCTTCTTCCGACAGTGAGGGATAAGATGCTTAAAGACATAGAGGCAATAGCAGGGTTGAAACCCGACGAGATCATTTACACATAGCTATATGTTTTATTGTTACTTTGTACTCTTTTCATTGTCCGACGATTTCCTCTTACCAGGATTTTCGTCTCTTTGTACAAAATCGACTGTTTATAGACAAATTATCAATACAAATACCAGTTCAAAATTCAAGTTTTGTTTTACTTTCTCTGTTTTGTTTGCAAAAACGTCCAATGACTAAATTGAATGAATATATGCATATGAATATGATTACTGTTAACAAATATATGCATAGAAACAGGAATAAGCATTTACTCAAGACTCTAGGAATTATGATAACGTTCAGGTCATCCACAAGTCCCCACAGGAAAATCACCATAGAATATTCCCCACCGGATTATCCCCACATAGTTACCTTTACAAGCTCATCCCCGACGGAGATACATTCCCCCTGCAAGTCTAATATGCTTCCAGACAGAAATTACGGCATCTTCCAGCAATTAACCTAATCATACTCCCCAGTAGATTCCCTTAGCGCATAAAGGAGTGTGATCTTCTCCCCGGTAATGCCACCAATCTACGGAGTCCTAATCCTCATCAGAGATTATGTCATCAACATAGTCCATAGAAATTCTCTTCCCCGACTGAGTTTATTTCTCCAAAAATATAGAAACCCTTGCGGAACTCTCTTCTCCTGTAGGGCACATTTTCTCAGCAGAATATATTTATCCAGGAGGGTTCATTTCCTCAGAAGAGTATATTTTTTTAGTAGGGTTTATTTCCCCAATAGAATTCAGTCTCCCCATCTTGAGTCTATTTCTTTGACTACTAAAAATCACAGGCAAAATTCCTATCTCTAGCGAATGACAATCCAGGTTGCTATCCCCAGAGAGTTGTTACGGAATCTAAAATCGGACCAAATATCAATTAACATTATCCTCCCCAAAGGAGCCGACATCCATATCTAAAACTTGGTCAGACAGGTGCCTCAAAAGGTTATCCATCTCTTTTATCCCCAGTCAGGGTATATGAGAGTTAAATTCCCTAGTAGAGCGACAAACGACCAAAGTTCCTGAATCCTTCTCCCAAGCAGAAATCAACATTCCCTGGCGGAGTTTCCTCAAATAGAAAGCAGGAATCCCCAGCAGAGACATTCTAAATAAGATTGAAGAATTACATTCTTCATCCTCAACAGCAGTCAGGGATTTATTTTCCCAATTGGAGATGTTATACAAAAGCTATCAACGCGCTTCAGAAGACATCTCACATTCATATAACATTTACAAGTATCATAACATGTGCATATGAAACGCATATAACACACTCTCATCTAATTTGATAATATCATTACGCAATGCATTACATACATCATGACATTTCATAAAGACTAACTTTATCTTTTCAGGTAAAATTCTACAAACAGATGAATACCATCAACAATTCTCAAACAAGTCCAAGATTAATTCCCGAAACAAGACGGAGAAACTATCTGTACGACCAGATGGTATGAATTCCCGAAGCAGGACGAGTTTACCAACAGAAAGCAGGTTAAACATTAACTCCTGAAACAAGACGGGGAAAATATTTGTATAACCAGGCAAAGATTAATTCCCGAAACAGGATGGGTAAACTATCGATATGGCCAGGTGGTATGAATTCCCGAAACAGGATGAGTTTACCAACAAAAGCATATTATAGATTAATTCCCAAAATAGGATCGGACGACTATATACATGATAAGTGTTTCCTTCAGAGACTAAATCTGACAAGCAGCTGCTTAAACCCCTTCTCTAGAGGTTCATTCTAGAAAGCATTCTTCAGACACAGTCGAGCGTATACTCATTATGGTAATCTCATCAACAGTACTTTGGATGGTATCTATAAGCCCATCTCCGACGATATTCCATCACTTTTCTGAATGGCATCTTTAAGCCCATTCAAGCAATACAATCAATCAACATCGTTAATTTTTGCACAGGCGAGTGCAAATTTCTGGGAACTTAGGTGTTCAATCATCTTATACCATCAGATCACAAATGACAAACATGCCAATCTAACTCTTCAGGTTTAAGAAGATTGAGCAGGGGCAACTGTTGTACCCCAAAGTTTCCCCTCTCATTTTTATTCAATACATTCTCCTAGGGTTCCCAAATGCTCAAGGTTGCTCAAGAATTGATTAGACAAATTCTCCTCTTAAGTAATGGATCCACAACCAGGGTTTCACTTTTCACAAGGAAGTATGGGTTTCAAAGGTCTTAAATGGAATTAATGGTATTTATATGTCTCAAAGAATGTTCATACCAAGTTTCATGCCTTGCATCACAAGTTTGCTTAGTTAATGGTTCAGATGACTAAAAATCAACTTTATTGGGTAAAAAGTCAAATGTAGTCAACATATAGTCAAACTTCAAGTTTTTTGGTCAACATCAAGATTTTAAAGTCATATTCATAATTTTATCAAGGGTTGATCATTATTCCTCAAGAAAAACTCGCAAACCATCAAAAGTCAAAAGTTGCTAAATTAGGATTTTCTTAGGAGAAGTCAACTGAAGTTTAACCAAGCATAACTTTCACATGCTTCATTAGTTTTTCCCTAACAAAAGCTAATTTTAAAGGAAATTAAATTCTCTACAACTTTTTAACTCTAAGCTCAAGTCCAAAAAATGCTTCATTTGAGAGATATGAGTCAATACATTACGGGTTATTTCAAAAGTCAACAAAAAGACACCTTTTGTCAAGGTAACTTACATAAAGATAAATTATTCAAATGCAAAAATGATAAACATAGAGATTATAGAAGACACCTTAGGCTTTCCAAAAAGTCCAAGATCACCTTAAAAAGATGAAAATTGAGAGAATTATGACCAATGCAAGATTGGAAATTTTGAGCACATGCATGAAGTTCAAATTGAGCAAACTTGATATTTTGGACTAATGGGCCATTATTTTAAAGTCCAAATGTGTATTACACTCCTCATACACCTCAAATATTACTCATGCACCCCTTGAACTCTTTATTTTATTTATTTTTGATTTTTTTATTAATTTAAGTCAAAATTAAATGAAATAATACAAGGCCTTTCTTACAAGGTCCAAGTCCACAAATATTTGACCTAATTTGTCCTATATATTCCCATTGTTTTCAGACATGAAGGCCACGAAAAACCCTTATACAAAACTTGTCCAAAAAATATCAAATTTTTCAAGAACCCTAAAGAACTTGAAACCCTATTCATAGTCCCTTTCACTACAAATAAGCCACTCCATTCACTCCCAGCAATCATACAAAGTAAGAATGGATCAAGTTTGATGGTCCAAAACGCATGAAACACCATTACATTGCATCTCTGATTTCATACTTTTGCAAAAATCACATTTTCGATTTTTTGTTTACTTTAACACATACTAATGTCATTAACGTGTTTATAAGGTTTGACAATGCAAGAATGACCCCTTAGGAGAGTCCCATAATGGTCGGATGGTGCAAAGCCATATTAGTACCAATCCATGCAATTTGCTTCATATCTCTTAAACCCTTGCGATTTAGGCTAAAATAACCCTCTCATTGAAATTGCAGACCCTAATTTAGGGGGGTAGGGTCCCCCTGGATTATTATTATTGGATGTTTTACAGGTTTAGAAGAAAGAAGCTACCGTAGAAGACAACAAGAGCTAGGGCTCTGACGTCTCTCCAGTTCATGAATAGATTTTATATTGTATATTTATTGTTTTGTTTAATATACTAGATGTATAGCCACTCTAGTGGCAGAAGCGCGCGCGTTAAGGCATTGGTGTTAAAGGGCATGGGTTTGATCCCTTCCTTTTACTGCTTGTAATACGGCAGAAGAACTCACTTGGTGTTTCACGTTTGATCACAAATGTTGCGGATAGCAAGATTCGCCACTAATTTTTCTTTTATCCAATAAAGGAAAGGGTGAAAAGAACAGGAAAAACCTTTTGATGTTTTTCTAGAGTTCGGGGGGTAGGTTATAAAAAGGGGAGGTGTTAGAACTCTTTCCATCCGTAGTTATCTATGGGCTCTTAATTTCTAGCTTACTTTGAAATGCTTTGTGCTTGTGTATGTTTGAAAATGTTTGAAGATTTTTGAAGATGGTAATTTTGTAATGATTCTCGTATCGTTGAGAATGTATACAAAATGTTTGTTTTTTGGAAATATTTTGAAAATGCCTTAGTGCGGCAATTTTGCAATGATTCTCGTATCGTTGAGAATGTATACAAAATGTTTGTTTTGAAAATATTTATTTGGAAAGATGTTTGGAAAGATGTTTGAAAAGATGTTTGTTTTTGAAAGTATGAGGTGTAAAAATGGTTTTAGTTTGTGAGCAAGCAATTACGAGCAATCTACCTACTCAAAAAGTCTTTGTTTTTTCCTCCCCCTTTAGATAGTGCTATTTTACCATTGGTTAGTGAGAAGCCATATCATTGGATGTGAGGCACAAGCGTGGGTCGTTGTACAGTAATAGAAGGCAACTTGTAAGATGTTTTAGCAATTGTCGTAAGGGACTAAGATCGTTTATTGAAGGAAACTTTAAAGGGTCATCGAGGGACTTACGATCTTTTAATTGAGGGTTTTTGCTAAAATATCCCACGTTCGAGGGACATGATTGTTTATATCCGAGGCAACAAATGTGGGTTACCCTAGAGGTGCAAGTGTGCAAAGTATTTTGTTTTCATGTATTTTGTCTTGAATTAGGGTTGTCTAATGTTTTATTTTAAGTCTTGTCATACAAACCCTAACTACTAGCAATAATAAGGAAAACGATAAATTGCAGAATTTAAATGTCCTACGCTATTACAATATTTTGGGAATGGGAAGTACAATTTGTGAATAGGGGGAAGAAAGTAATAAAGCCCTAATTATCTATTACAAACCATTGAATATGAATAATAGAATCTACAAAATGTAAAGAGGAAGAAAACTGTTTTTAGAGTTTTTTGATGGAGAAAAAGGTTTTATAGCTAACCTAATTAGACTAATTAATTTTATTTACAAAAAAGAGTTAATTAATTATTTAACAAAACCTAAAATCTAAGTTAATTGAAATTAAGAAGAAAACAAAACATAAGTCTAAATAATTTGTTTAGAAAATAATTTGAAGGTTAATGTTAATTTATAAAAATATTTTAAGGTGTGGAAAATAAACAAAAAACCTAGTTCTATACATTAACAAAAAATAAAATGGGTGTTTAAGTTAAAATACTTTTAATTTAATTATTTAAGAAAATATATTTTTATATTTTTGGTTTAAAAATAAATATATAAATAAAAATAATGAAAATATAAAAAGAAATAAAAATAAATGGGCTCGGTGTTAAAAAGTAGAAAAAAGGGAAAGAAAAATAAGAGTTAGCAAAAAAGGCCCAAGTCACGTTTTTTGTTGGAATCAGAAAAATAAATAAAATGGAATTGGGCTTGGTTGTATTTAGTAAAAAGGGTGTTAGAAAGTAAAAACAGGAAAAGAAAAGGGGCCAAGTTCTGAGAAGCCCAACGCCTATGTGAGATTCAGTGTGAATGTTCTCTTGGAGTGCACCATGAGCTTGCATTATGGAGCGCTGGATTTGAATTGCTGAAAATCCAATGGTGTTGATGAGGGGTACATGATGAGCGCTCCCAACCTGCTTGCATTGAATCTTAAATAACAAATTATGAAATAAACAAAAGGGTGTTGCTGGGACTCGAACCCAGGCCCCTATGCACTAATGCCTTACGCGCGCTTTTTCTGCCACTTGGGGTGGCTGTTTTATCCGTTTTATAAGACAAGTTGCAATAAATTTAAAATAAACCCTTTCCTGATTTCACTTCATCCCTAACCTCGCGCCAGCATCTCCATTGTTACATTTTCAAATTTCTAAATTTGCTCATTTCTAAACCATTTTCAAAAGTGTAAACATGAAAGTTGTTCCATTTTTCACCACGAATCATGCCATATAAATAACTAAAGTTGTAAATTAAAGATGAACATGAATTTTGTTTGGTACCAAATAAAACCTAATTTTTTCATAAAGTTCAACTTCAAAATTCACATCACTCAGGCAACATAAATAAAAACTAAAGGCGTGGTTAGCTTCAGGGCAATGATGTATACATTTTTTATTCACAAAGTAACCATTAATGATGCTTGTAGAGAGAGTTCAAAGTTGAAAAACTTACCTCAAAACTGGAAAACGCGTATGGAGTTTGAGCACCTCTGGAAGAGTGGTGATGATCTGGATAACTTCACTGGACTCCAAGGAAGCTATTGCAACTCTTTATGCCGAAAGTGCCTGAATCTTCCTGGAGATGTCAAGTTGCAGGTGACTATTTTTGAGTTTGGAAGATGATGAAAATGGAGTTACATTTATGAAACAAGGATGTGGATGAGTTATATATGATGTATGGAAGCTTTGTGATTGATTAAAAGTGAAAACGCATGAGTGGATTGTGAGATTGGTGTTCAAATTCAAAAATGACAAGTTATGGAGATTTTTGTGCAAATTCTGGTTTGAGGGAGTTTGAGAGGGTTAGAGGGCTTGTAAACTCGTGTCCTGGCTTGCATAATAGTGTCTTTATTTATAGGGAAAGGTTATAGGGAAGGAGAACATCAGGTTTGTAAGTTACAAAGTTATAGCTAGGTGACTTGGTTTTGAAGCAAACTTGACAAACTTTGTTCCAATGCATAGTACAAGCATGGTCTGAGTAGTTAGATGCTCTAGACAAGTTGCTTATAGCTTTGAGATTATGTGTGATTAGAAGGAACAAGTGCAAAGCTCAAGGAGAGTGGACTTTGTGATTAAAGCTACTTTTCCAAAATGGCAATGTTACCTTTGTGCCAAAAATGGATTAATCACTTGGACAATGGATCAATCAATTGTGTAAACAATTAATTATGGAGTTATTTGCAAGTTAGAAGCCTGCAAAGCAAGATTTATGCAGCATGGCTTGAGATTTGATCAAGTGTTCTTCATAAAAATGCCTTGTAATTCAAGAATGGATGCTCAACTTCTTCTCTTCGATTTTCCTAGCTCAAGCATGATCTCTTCAAGTTCTTAGACATTTTGGAAAGCTTGAAACATTGTCTACAACCTTCATGTTTACCATTTTGGCTAAATCAAATTGGAACTTGGTGAAAAATTGGCAAGAAGTTGGGACAAAAAATCTGCCTAACTTGATGAAAATTTCACTAAGTGTTTTTTATTAAAAGTCATGACTTCATGAGCCTATATCTTTAAATCTAAGAATTTTTTGGAAATCAACCCTCAAGGTTAAATTTTTAGAATTCATCAAGATATACAACTTTCATGTTGAAACTTTTCCTTGAATCATCTTGCATCTTGGTGCACATTTGACTTTTTACCCAATACAACTGATTTTTAGTCATCTGAGCAATTGACTGAGCAAACTTGTGGTGCAGCGCTTGAAACTTGTTTTGAGCAATCTTGAAGAGCTATAATGAACCATGAAAGTCATTTGAGGCATTAGAAATCCAATTATCCTTGAGAAAACCAAAATCCTAATTTTTGGTCTCAGTGCTTAGGAGATGGGATTGTCTGATCAAAGTCTTGAGAGACCTTGAGCATTTGAGATCTTTGGTGAGAAATGTCTTGAGAAAATAGAGAGAAAATTTTGGGGTACAACAGCTTCCCCTGTTAAATCTTCTTAAACCCGAAGAGTTAGATTGGCTTGTCCGCCATTCATGACTTGAAGGTAGAAGAGGATTGAACTTTTAAGTGCCTAGAAATTTGCACTCGCCTGCGCACGAAGCAAAACTGTTTGTTGATTATATCGGGAATGGGGTTAAAGATTTTATTTGGAGAGATAATGGAGAGTCTTCAGAGATGGGCTTAAAGATGCCACCCAAAGTAACTGTTGATAGAAATATCAGAATGAGTCTACGCTCAACTGTATTTGGAGAATACTTTCCAGAGTGAACCTTTGGGAAAGGTGTTTAAATAGATGCTTATCATGTCGATAGTTGCCCCGTCCTGTTTTGGGAATCGATTTATAATTAGTTTGTTGGTAAATTCGTCCTGTTTCAGGAGTTCATACCATTGGTGATAAAGATGGTCGCCTCGTCCTGTTTCGAGAATTGATCTTTATCTGACCAAAGAGAAAGAAATATAGTTTTCCCGTCCTGTTTCGGGAGTTGATCTTTAATCTATTCGTGTAGATAGTCTCCCCGTCCTGTTTCAGGAATTGATCTACAATTGGTTTTGTTGGTAAAACCATTGGTAATAAAGATAGTCGCCCCATACTGTTTCAGGAATTGATCTTTATCTGACCAAAGAGAAAAAAAGATAGTTTCCCCGTCCTATTTCGGGAGTTAATCTTCAATTTGTTCGTGTAGATAGTCACCCCATCTTGTTTTGGGAAATGATCCATAATCAGTTTTGTTGGTAAACCCGTCTTGTTTCGGGAGTTCATACCATTGGTGATAAAGATTGTCGCCCCGTCCTGTTTCGGGAATTGCTCTTTATATAACCAAATAGAAAGAAAGATAGTTTCCCTGTCCTGTTTCGGGAGTTGATCTTCAATTTGTTCATGTAGATAGTCGCCCTGTCCTGTTTCGAGAATTGATCTACAATCGGTTTATCACAGATAGTATCCCTGTCATGTTTCAGGAATTAATCTGTGGTTGGTTATCCAGATAGTTGCCCTGTCTTGTTTCATGAGTTAATCTGGACCCTGCTTTTTGTAGGCCATTGAGATAGTTTCCCTGTCTTGTTTCAGGAATTAATCTCTGATCTAATCTCGTAGATAGTTGCCCCGTCTTGTTTTTGGAATTAATCTTGAACTGTTGAAAATTGTTGATGATATTTATCTGTTTATTGATCTTTCCTGAAAAGGTAAAGAGATAGGTGTATGCAATTTCATGATGTATGAAATGCATTGCATAATGATGTTCTCAAAATAAATGAGATTATGCTATATGCGTTTCGTATGCATATGCTATGATGTATTAATGTGAAATGTTGTTGAAGTGTATTTTTGTATAGGAAAATAAATCCTTGACTATTGTTGGGGATGAAGAGTATGTGTATTTTCAATCTTATCTAGAATGCTTCCGTTGGAGATTCCTGCTTACTTATTTGAGGAAACTCTGTAGGGGATATATTGATTTCTGTTTGGGAAGTAGAATTTAGGAACATTGGTCGTCTGTTGCACTACTAGGGAATTTATTTCTTATGTACCCTGATTGGGGATAAAAGAGATGGTTAAACTTCTGACTCGTCTGGGGAAGATAATTCTTATATGCCTTGACTGGGGATAAAGGAGATGGATAAACTTCCAACTTGTCTGAGGAGGATAAAGTTAACTAGTATCTGGTCGGGTTCCAGGTTTTGCAGCAATTTTCTAGGGATAATGATGACTTCGTCGGGGAGAAGAATTTTGTTAGTGATTTGTAGTAGTCTGAGGAATAGACTCGAACTGGGGAAATTATAGTTTATTGGGGAAATAAATCTTGTTGGGGAAATAAACCTTGTTATCAGAGAAGTGCTCTTGCTGAGGAAACAAACTTTGTTAGGAAATTGAATTTGCTAAAGAGAAGAACTCTGCAAGGTTTCTTTTTCAGTTTTGGAGGAAAAGCTCAGCTGGGGGAGAGAATTTCCAGGAAGTGTACTGATTGGAAACTCCGTAGGTTGGTGAAATTGTTGGGAAAGAGATTATACTCCTTTGTTTGCTGGAGCGGTCTGTCTGGGAGATTACGGGAAATGTACACTTATTGGTGAAGGCTACTCTGTGGGGATAGTCTCTTTGAAGTAGATATGGCGACTTCACTAGGGATAATCTTATGAAAGGGATTCTGTGGGGATTTATGGACAGCTTTGAGTGTCATCCCAGCTCCTAGAGTTTTGAGTAAATGCTTATTCCTGACCTTATGCGTATATTTGTTAACAGTTAATCATGTTCATATGCATATGTTCATTCAATTTAGTCATTGGGCATTTTTGCAAACAAAACAGAAAAAACCAAGAGTTCGAACCTTAAGATGTATTTGTACTGATAATTTGCCTATAAACAGGCATTTTTGTACAAAGAAACGAAAGTCCTAGTAAGAGGAATTTGTCGTGAAATGACAAGAGTATAAAGTGAAAACAAATATATAGCCATGTAGAAGTGATCTCATTGGGTTCCAAACTCTGCTATTGCTCCTATGTCTTCGAACATCTCGTCCCTTGCCTTCGGATGAAGTTGAACTTTCAATCTTGGTAATAAAGTTGGCATATAAGTGATCCAACGGGACATAGTCGTAAAGCTGGCATGTAAGTGATCCAAGTGAACAAAAACTATCGTTTTAGTTTGGTTGGATAAATCCTTGCAAATGTGTAAAATAATAGAATGTAAAATGTGACTTTTTCTGTTTAATTAAAATATGCTAGGGATGAGTGTATGATTTTCCATAAGATAACTTTCACTCTTTGATCTTTTCAACAAGTTCATCAACTCAATTACCAGTTCTTAAGTATATCTTTCCCTAAGTCCTTAGTGAAAAACCTTTGATCTTCTACCCTAATTTCAATGTCCATTCAAATTAGTGATAAAGTCAAGAATTTGATGATCAAGAATTGTCCTGGTTATTGTAGGATTTCCCTAGTCCTAGGTGAAATCTTCTATAATATCATTGTTTAGAAAACCTTAACACGACTGTCCAGTTCTATTGTGTCAAGAAAAGTGAAACCATATTGGTTCGATGGGGAAAAATGATAAATTAATATGAATAATAAAATTAATGCGGAAGAACTATTATACTGAATAAAACAAAGAGATCAGTATTCTTATTATGAAAAATCAGGGACACCCTCTAGCATTGGGGGGTTTAGCCTCTCATGGTGTTCAAAAGAAAAACAATATACATAAAAGAGTTAGACATTACAATAATTATGGATTCGTCGACCTTCAATTGCTATCGCGCATAAGGATTCTTCGTTTCCCAAGCTCTTCAATCCCCACTCTTATATCGTCTAATTTCATCAATAGTTCCAAAAGTTCCTCTTCCTTTCTCTGAATCAAGTCTTTATAGTATTAGGTTATCTCTTAGCAGTACCAATTGTCCATAATACCCTTAATGCTACAAAACACTTAAAAATCCCAAGATTTGGAATTTCTAGCACCAAAGCTGACACGGGTTGTGTCACAGGACACGGGCACCCGTGTCAGCGCCTGTGATAACCTTTTTCACCCTTTTCGTTCAACTTAATTGACAATGGCCATGTCGTGTGACACAGGCACCCGTGTCACCCTCTGTTTGGTGTTTTAACTCTTTTGTTCTCCTCTTCTCCTGACACGGCCTATGTCAGGTGACACAAGTGGCCATGTCAGGGCCCCCACAGCTTCCATATTTCCTTCCCTTTGCACAAATTTTCCGGAGATCTTTACCTGCATCTGAGATTACCAACAACTACCAAACCAAGTCATCAAACGCATCTAGAAGACATAAGATTCAAATAAAAACCATACAACGATAAATTTGCATAATATAAAATAACTTAACAAAACGATAAAAATACAAACCAAAGTGTTACAGATTTGATAAATTTGCACCGAATAAGTGACGAAAACAAAGTAGAAATGGTGATTGATCAGGTGGCTCCGACATTTTTCAGACCGAACGACATTACCACCCATTCGTATGTTCCTAATTCCCCTGGGCATCTAAATTCTGTTTGGGGAACATCTTCATCTTTTATAAAGATCTGGTTATACTTAGAATATATGTCGAGCATGTTAAGATATTCATACCCTGCAGCTGAATCAACTAGCATTTACGCCATAAGCATTCACTATTCATCCTTAGGCGTAGCATTATTCAAATCCCTAAAGTCTATACAAACTCCGAGAGTTCCATTTTTCTTAATATTAGGTACGATATTTGCTAACCATTCGACGTACCTTGTAGTTATGATGAACTTACTTTTGAGCAGCCTTTCAATCTCTTGTTTGATCTTTAAAGTAATCTTAGGGGCGAACCTCCTAGGATGTTGCTTCACTGGTCTTTTACCTGGCTGAATAGGAATTCGATGTTCCACCACCGTTCAACTTAAACTAGGAATCTCACCATAATCTCAGGTGAAGCAATCTCTATACTCCTTTAGTAGCTTGATCAACCTGACTTTCATTTTCGACTCAACTTTAGTGTTGATGTACCTTGGCCTTTTTGTTGTGTCGTCTCCTAGATCAACTTTCTCTAACGGATATTGGGCTTGCATCATCTGCACTGAATTCAGTGGGTCCTTTTCAAACCCAAAAGGTTCATTGTCATATATACAATCTAACCTCCAGCTTTCTGAAGTTGTTGTTTATCCCTGTTGGCCTTCTTCTTGATTATTTATTTTGGCTTTGACAACCATATTTTGTAGCTTCTCAGCTTCCAAAGCAGATTTCCTTTTGTTTTCAGCTACATAAGCCAAAATCCGAGCCAAACCTATCGACTCACTGGTCGTCATGTTCGACCACAGACCGCCATATAGGTGGTATCGATTCCCTAAGCACTATTGCCTTTTCAGAATCCCATGTAAAACCATGACCAGGATCCAAACTTAGAAAACAATTTGAGTTTTCCTTGGGAGTATAATTCTCATCATCACAAGGCGATACATTCTCCAAATATTGGTCGAAAGACTTATTTCCACCTTTAACCTCATCGACTTTGTAGTAGCTTTGATCAGCTTCTATGTTCTCTACTACGCCATCTTTCCTCCAAATGGAAATTCTTTAGTGTAAAGCTGATGGGACTGCACCTATTCTATGTATCCATTCACGACCAAGTAATAGAATAAAGTTGGCTTTGGAATTTATAACTGAAATTCCTGGTATGTCACAGACTCAGGTTGTCTAATGGAATGTTAAGACATCTGATCTGACATTAAACTGTACAGGTAGAATAGGCTGTACTTTTGATATTTGTTCTACAACATACACTGATCTATCATGCCAGAACCTGCAACACCTTTGACAAACGCAGGTTCTGATTTACTGAAGTTCAGAATAGTTAAGCTTAATCATATACATTAATGTCATGAGGAGTGCTGTGATATCAAACAAATAACCAATGCAGAAAGTAAATAACACACAGAATTGTTCACCCAGTTCGGTTCAACCAACCTACATCTGGAGGCTTCCAAGCCAGGGATAAAGTTCACTATTAGTAGTATCAATTCAAAGACCCTACAGCCAACACACCCGTTGACAGCCTTCTCACTTAATCACTACCCAATGACACTTTTACCTAAGATCCAATCCTAGATATGAGACCCCTCTCACTCCCCCTCAATCACCGCAGTGATAACTTTCTACAGTACATAAACTGTTCA
Source organism: Vicia faba (assembly GCA_948472305.1). NCBI lineage: Eukaryota > Viridiplantae > Streptophyta > Magnoliopsida > Fabales > Fabaceae > Vicia > Vicia faba. Next base: position 466,638,409 of record OX451740.1, read on the forward strand.
GAAGATACACTTCCATTACACATCTTGATCATGCTTAAAAGCTTCAATCAAGTACAATGCATACATCCTCTAACCTACAGGTTTCAAGGAGTATGGTGACCATCCCACAGCCCGGGTGGTTCACAAAACTAGCCCTAATGATTACATCTTATCAATACCCGGCTCACTTAAATTAGGTTACAATACTTCTATTTATAACCCTTTTTACCCAACTGGATTTGGGCCTTCATATGACAGCAATGCAACTTTAACGACCTGCATAAAGTAAGCAGAAAACTTCTGCTGTAAGTTAGGTCTTCAATCGAGCTTTTCTCCTTATCCTTAGCTTCTGATTGAATCTTCTAGGGCTCCACATATGCCTTCAATTTTCGCTACTTGTTATGCATTCTATTTGGCAGAATATTCTGCATAACTTCAGGAACAGAACTGCATCAGACTTGACAGTTCAGTAGCTTGATGTCTGGTATGATGTTATGACATCTCTTGAGACATGTTGTTCCAGATGTTGATTTAAATCAACACAGCATGTTTAGGCATTTACAATAGGATTTTCAGGCTGTTCCTATTGTACATTACATTACATTATTATTGTTACTATTTGTTTTACAAGAAATGAGCCAATCCTAAACGAAGGCACTTACAATCTCCCCCTTTGGCAAATTTTGGCTAAAACAAATACAACAATAAAAAAGAATAAAAGTGTTCAGGATACACACAGAAGGATGTCTTGACATTGATCTTGACATCTTTGGTTGTAACCACACTAACCATCCAGGACCTCTTGAAGCACAGGAGGAAGAGGATGCACCTCATTCCCTTTTAGACCACGAACCATTTCTTGTCACTGGTGGTGGAAAAAGAGGACCGTGGGAGATAAAATATCCTTTCAGAGGCATCAGAGAACCTTTAAGGAGTGACCAGAATATCTCCCTTGTAACTCAGAACACAGGTCACAACTGTGTTCATAACTCAGATCACAAGTCACAAAGAAATTCACGCCATTTGAATTTCTGCTGAATTTGTGACAAGTCTTTGTGATCAAAATTTTGAGTAGCTGCTGCAACAAGGACAATGTCAAACAGTACTCCTTTCTCCCCCTTTTTGGTCAAAAATTGACAAAGAAAGCCCTCACAAAACCAGATCCAAGAACAGTTTTCCCAGATCCGTACAAACCCCATGATGGTTGTGAGAGAAAGGAATGTGTGCCAGGAGGTTATATAAGGAGATAACAGGTTCAAGAAGATGGTAATATAAAATCTTGGTCAAGGATACCTGTTAAAGTTGTTGCATATTTCAGACTGACTGTGCATGAAATTTAGGCGCATTTGTTTGTTTCTGCCAAAAGAACCAGTCCTAATACATGCATAAATTTAGGTCAAAGCAATTCCTGAAGAAAATCAGCCTTTGACCGACTTTTAAGGCTGAAGATTTATTCCTTCTAGGAAACAGAATACCAATGACGTGGTGAAGTTATTTTCCACGTATTCTTCTTGATTTCCCCAAGGTTGCAATGTCGTTGGTAATGTCATGACACTTACTTAGACATTACCTTACATTCTTCAACAATAGCAGCCTTCTTTTTACTTCTCTCAGTTAGGCACAGAGAAGGACACTTTAACCAGCTAGTAGCAAGAGACTAGTAGCATTAAGCATGGCCATCAATCATGCTTTCTTAAGTGTTGCTGAGATCCAACACAATTACTTTCTACCTTCTTCCAGACAGCAAAATAAGGAAGGAGGGAATAAACCAGAAGACTCCAAAATGCTTCATAAGACATCACAGATTAGTTCTAATACACAAAATTTAGATGCCACTTCAATTTCTTGTAGTCAAAGAACCCCTTGAACATATGCTGAATATATCAGATTTCTGATTTACCAGACCAAGTTGTTATTGATAAGGTCTGAATTTTCCAAATTGCTCCAAAAGTATCAAAACTGCCACTTATGAGATTTTTTAGAATCTCTGAGATTTTCTTCCTAAACCCAGACAGATAACAAGAGCAATTCTCTAATCTCCTGATGTTGAGACATTATTCATGACTTCACTGGATGGCTGAGAAATCATGTAGCCATAGTCTGAAACCAACCTCCAACCTTCTTAGTGTGCTTACAAGCTTTACTAAGATTCAGACTTTCTAGAAGGATTATCCTTTGATCATGTCATCCTTCTGTATAATATATTTACTAGTAGTTGCTAATACTAGTAAACTCTTCAGACCACAACAGTAGTTATGCATTGTTAAGCATACTACTTTTAAACACAAGTAGAATCTACTTATTCCAACACAGACTTCTAACAATAATGATGTTACAGCATGAACCTATCTGCTTGGGTTCTGAAGTTAACATCCAGGGGATTGATGCCCTTTTATATTCCCCATAAGAAAGGTATGATTACTCACCAGAATACTCTTAGAGAGAAATAAACTCTCTACCAAGTTCTGAGAAATAGGTTCAGAATACAGCCTTGCATGCATATTATACAAACACTTAGTCTCCCATCAAAGTGCTTATATATATCTTTATGCAAGATCCTAATGAATACTTAGTCTCCCGTCAAAGTATTCATTATTAGTTAGATTATGCCATCTTCTCAAGGTAGGATAATTATTCTAACAATCTTCTGCTCCATGCATGAAGAACCAACTGGTCCTTACAAGCTTCCTTTGCTGAAGAGGCCCTTCGTTTGAGATGATGTTGCAACATCAGATCTGACATTGATCTCAACCATATGAGCCTGCCTTATACATCCATAGCAATCAAAGCACACTTTTCTTACATCCTTTATGATCAGACCCACAACAACCACATAACCATGCAGCAACTAGCATGTATCACCTTCACCTTGTCTGCTGACCCTTGAACAGTACAAAGGAGTTAATTGTACCATACTCCTGTAGACAAGAGCAGACCAAGTTGTTCTATTATGTGAGGACACCACATAAATGAACTTCAAGTAAAAAGAGGATCTTCTCAGGAACCCATGATCTTTTGAAGATAACTCCTCCTTGCTACATACACCTCACAAGTTCATCCTAGGTGATGGGGATGACTTGTCAAAGTGCAGATATCCACCATTTGACTTTGGTCCAGGATGTCAAGACATTTTGTATGACATGTCTTCCAAGATCTTCAGGTTAAGGACTCCCCCTGAAACTCAGCTCAGATCTTTGTAGAGAATTAAGTGAATTCTCCTTCACATGCTGCAGTTTATGTGATTGGTAGCCATAACCTGTTCTATTCCTATCCTCCTAGGAAATCACTAAGATCATGAGAAATAAACTCAAGCATCTTATAGAACAAGGTAAGATGAACTCCCTTTCACATCAGCTTGATCATATTACTCCTCTGAACAAAATGTTATCCAACTTCCCTCTTTATGGATACAGTGTTGAGCTCTTTACTTTAGACACATAGTAAGTACTCTTTATTTGGAATTTGCCACCGGTTTCAAATTAAGAGTCCTTAGTTTGCTTGCTGTACAAGTTTCAGGTTGCCACATTCTGTAACTTGTACTAGAAGAAACTTCATTATCAATCATGAGGATGTTCACTAAATCTGGAACTTATTTGTCTTTCCTCAACAACTGATGTCTTCAACAGTTGTGATGTTGTACATCCTTTATCATCACAAGCTTTAGAACTTTTGATTCTGATTTCCACATATTTATCACATAAAGATTCTGCTTCCATCATTTATTCAGTTAGAATTATCTTAATCACACTAGAGGATCCTGACTGATTACTTCTTCATGCTTGCTAAGCATATTTACTTGGCTGAAGACACAGAAATGATGTTCCATCATCCATCACATGAGGGGAAACCTGGAAATCATAGCTTTAAAGTCCTTTTAAGTGCATTTAGCTCATCACATATACTCCCTTAAACTCACAACTGGAGTAGATGACCTGTTGATCGTGTCCTGATCAATTATTTCAACACAGATGTCTCCTCTTCCAGATCAGGAGTAGGTTCCAAACATATGTACTCACATTACATGTGTTTAGCACCCAGAACATATGTTCTTCAACTGGCAGTTGCATGATGTTCTAACATCTCCTTGGAACACATCATCCTTGATAATCTTCAAGGTCTTCAAGCAGCTTGCAGATGTATATGAGAATCATTGATCAATTGATACTCATCAACACTAATACTAAAAGCCTTTATGAGTGGACTTGAGGAAATCTCAAGTATCTTTGACATTATTGATAGATTGCAAAATCTGCTTACAAATTCTGTTGAAAATAATAACCCTAGAGTTCTTCTTTCACTTTAGGGGTTGTACCAGAAGCTATGCAGCGGAATAGCAGTACTTCAACAGAACCTACACAATGCTTACTCCATAAGGATTGAAAATAAATCAATCCTACAAGTTGTTTGCTTCTTCACCAAGCAACTTTCTAGACCCAACTTCTACATCCCCGTTAAAAGGAAGCTTTATACACACAGATGATACCTTATCAATATCTTCACTCCCGCATGAAGGTTTTGATAATATTCTTCTTTGTGCTGAATATAGATTGAACAATGCACTCCAAAATCTTCACTCCCGCATGAGGTCTTTGAGTTTGTTCAAACACTTTCATCTAGTTTCTCCCAAATTGGTCCATCCTCCACTCCTAGGGACCAAACAATATAAACACTACTGGTTCAACCAATGTTCTACCTTGTACACAACCGGAAAGTATCCCCCACGGATCTCATCCAGAGACAGACAGGATGCCTGCTCTGATACCAATTGAAATTCCTGGTATGTCACAGACTCAGGTTGTCTAATGGAATGTTAAGACATCTGATCTGACATTAAACTGTACAGGTAGAATAGGCTGTACTTTTGATATCTGTTCTACAACATACACTGATCTATCATGCCAGAACCTGCAACACCTTTGACAAACGCAGGTTCTGATTTACTGAAGTTCAGAACAGTTAAGCTTAATCATATACATTAATGTCATGAGGAGTGCTGTGATATCAAACAAATAACCAATGCAGAAAGTAAATAACACACAGAATTGTTCACCCAGTTCGGTTCAACCAACCTACATCTGGAGGCTTCCAAGCCAGGGATAAAGTTCACTATTAGTAGTATCAATTCAAAGACCCTACAGCCAACACACCCGTTGACAGCCTTCTCACTTAATCACTACCCAATGACACTTTTACCTAAGATCCAATCCTAGATATGAGACCCCTCTCACTCCCCCTCAATCACCGCAGTGATAACTTTCTACAGTACATAAACTGTTCAGAAGATACACTTCCATTACACATCTTGATCATGCTTAAAAGCTTCAATCAAGTACAATGCATACATCCTCTAACCTACAGGTTTCAAGGAGTATGGTGACCATCCCACAGCCCGGGTGGTTCACAAAACTAGCCCTAATGATTACATCTTATCAATACCCGGCTCACTTAAATTAGGTTACAATACTTCTATTTATAACCCTTTTTACCCAACTGGATTTGGGCCTTCATATGACAGCAATGCAGCTTTAACGACCTGCATAAAGTAAGCAGAAAACTTCTGCTGTAAGTTAGGTCTTCAATCGAGCTTTTCTCCTTATCCTTAGCTTCTGATTGAATCTTCTAGGGCTCCACATATGCCTTCAATTTTCGCTACTTGTTATGCATTCTATTTGGCAGAATATTCTGCATAACTTCAGGAACAGAACTGCATCAGACTTGACAGTTCAGTAGCTTGATGTCTGGTATGATGTTATGACATCTCTTGAGACATGTTGTTCCAGATGTTGATTTAAATCAACACAGCATGTTTAGGCATTTACAATAGGATTTTCAGGCTGTTCCTATTGTACATTACATTATTGTTGTTACTATTTGTTTTACAAGAAATGAGCCAATCCTAAACGAAGGCACTTACAATAACCATGAACAATGTTGATCAGGTTGTTGTTCCAACGACCAATTCTAATTGGATGACACCCAATATGCTACTGGTTTTTACTTCATAGATTGATAAAACCATGTTGTGAAGTTGAAGCTCTAACCCACATTTCCCCATTTTCTTAAACAAAGCGTGTGACATTAGATTCACAGTTGCCCACCATCAAAAAACACGTTGTTCACCGACATGCCATCTACCTTTGCCCTTATGAATAAAGATTTGAGATTATACAACATCCCTGGGCTTGGTTTTTCAAACACAACCTTATGTTCTTCGACCACACCAATATTCATCACGTAGTAACATAGAGGCTTTTCATCAGTTGCTTCATCGAAGGTAAAATATTCTTCATTTTTTGATACCTCTGGCATTATGTCATATTCTACAAGTAGGATTGACACAATTCCACAATTAATGATGAAGTCTTCACCATAATATAGTCATTATCCACCATGTCATCTTCTGACGAAGGTTCATAGTCAGGTTCTTCTTCTTCTTCTTCGCCTTCAAATGTAGGAGTATACTCAGGCGCATGAGTATATTCCATATTTTGTGTTGCCACCAACTATGTGTTGCCTAAAGGAGCTAACCTCATAGCCATTCTTTGATTTTCTATGGACTTATCTTTTTCAGTCAGCTTTGACTTGGGATAGTACACCTTTGGAATTGAAAACTCTATTGGCTTAATGACTTCTGTTGGTAGTATGTCTTCGACACGACTGTTTTCTTCGTCTCGCTTCAACTGAGATGTCAAAGCTTCCTTTGCTGCCTTTTTGTTCCTTTGATAACGCCTCCACCGAGTCCTTGTCATTGGGTTTTTTCCCTTATAATTAGGAGACACTTGATAACCCTTCAACTCTGGTTTCTTTTCCTGAGCCTCAGCTTCATGTACGATCACCTTCTACTTTGGCCTCTTGTCCCCCTTTTGGCTCACTGATTCCACCTATTTTTCTTGTGGGATATCTGATGGGGGGAAAAAGGTTTTTAAACGAGGTTGTTGAAATAATTTCATGTACTCCTTGTTGCATCAAGGATTTCCTTGCTTGTCAAAAACAAACCTTGAGACTGAAGGCTTCTCTTACTTAAGAGCCTCTTTTTTGACGGCTTCATACTTCTCAACTGCTTCTTCATCAAACATTGTGTTGCATCTTGGGCATAATTTTTCTTTCGACCCTTTCACTCTGCATTTCTCTTGAAAGTTAGACAAGCTTTCTTCAGGCTGAGGGTACACTGCCTATAGTCCCTCTTCCATCTTTAGGTTGAAACTATCATTGGTTCCGACCATCATAACTTCTATGTCACCAATCATTATAACCTCTTTGTTGAGGCCCTCAGTAGCTTCGACCATCATGCGTTCCGGAGCTCTGGGTATAAAGCCTCTTAAACTTTCAAAGGGTCAGTGTCAACTTGCATCTTTGGCTTCTCACAAAACTAGAGCTTGCCATCTTTCAAAGCTTTCTGCACCAAATCCCTAAGAACACATTGAGAAGTTTTATGGCCAAGAAAATTATGAAATTTACAGAATCCCCTTTTCTTCTTTTGTTCAAGTGGGGGATTATTTAGGCCCTGAGGGACCACAACTTGACCATCAACTACTAACAAATCAAATATTTCATCACATTTGGTTATGTCGAAAGTATAGGTCTTAGTGATGGCTTTGCCATTCTTTTCGGTTTCGACGGGGTTTTTCCCATTCGACGATTTCAAAAGTTTGCACACATAAGGGGGTCCCTGCTAGAGTTCAACCACATTAACCTCTATTTCTTCCCCTAACTTGTTTCTTTCAGAAGAACATCGTCAGTTGCCACATAAGAAAATTTCCCTTTTTGTGATACTTGTTTGGCTTGGTTTTTTCAGCTTTCAAACGTTCGATCAGTCGAACTTTGATAGCTAATTGAGCCATATCCTTCAAATACTGGGTGTCCATCAATTTCTTCTTAATGGAATACTCTAACCCATTTGTAGCCATTTAGACCAACTCATGTTTAGGGACTTGTGTAAAGCACCGCACTTTCAGAAATCTAAACTTGTTAAGGTATTGATCTATTGACTAAGTTCTCTTTTGTTTAACACTAGACGATTCTGGTAGGCTTATTTTGGACTGCCCCATATGGAATTGCTCATGAAATAATTTCTCTAAATGAGTCCATGTTTGGACTGACTGTGGGGGAAGCGTCGTAAACTAAGTGAATACATTCTTTGAGAGAGAATTGGGAAAATATTTCATTCTTAAATCCTCATTCACTACTAAATCGCCAAGTTCTGTTTGGTATCTGGTAACATGTTCGACAGTAGATTCTTCGACATCTCCTCCAAACTTAGCGAATTTTGGGAGTTTTCAACCTCTTGGTAATTCCGTCTGTAACACAAAATCTGGCAACGGGGAAACATATGTAGTCCTCTGATAGCCAATATTTATTCCATTTCTCACCATTATTCGTTCGATAATGGCTTCTAAGTTTTGTTCCCCAGCCATTGTTTCACATCGAACCTACCTGACCAATTGGTCGACATTCTGGTTTCAGTTTGCCATTACTACTGGGGGTTGCTGTACTACCTTAAGTATGGGGTCAACACGTAGAGGAGTCGATGGATCCTGTTCTACCTTTTCGTCGAAAACCTCCTCGTACTACACGGGTACCTCACGTGGTGAGAGTGCAACTTGCCGAACTAGCACTCTGGGAGTACCAAGAAAATCTCCCATTTGAGTCATCTGAGCTGCTAACGTCTGATAACTCTGCACTGAATTTTCAATTAACGGTCTTAATATGAGACTCATCTGTTGAGTGAGCATATTGACCATTTAATGGTTACTTTCATCCATCTGTTGCCTCATGACAACAACAATACTTGGGTAAATGTAGGCATAATTTGGTTAGAAAAACCCAACCCAATTGAATGCCCAAATTGGCTTTCCGACAGCCTCGGGGGATGGTATGGTGAAAATGCAGAATTTTTGCCAAATGTTGGGCTGCTAGTATGCAATCCTACCATCATTATTGTGGTCATTCCATACTCATGTATATTTCTTACGAAACTAGGTATATACTGCCCAAAAGTTGGAAGCACTCTATCGTCTGTTTATCTTGTGAAACTAGACGCATAAGACCTAACAGCTGTGACCATTGTTATTCTTGCAGTTACTGGCTGTGTTGTGATAACTATATTTAGCGTTGTCAAAGATACGGCCACCAGACTAGAATTTACCCTCGTCGCCACACTGGTATTTTCTCCCAGATTTTGATCCCTTTCAGGAGTTCTAGGATCTACCTTTTTTCTACCACTTCTTAAATTCATGCACGAAACAAGAAGATTTAAACACAAATGAGCCCCACCAGGTGTGCCAATTTGTTTCTCCGTGAAACAATCGCTAGCCTCTTATTAAAGGTTACTTGCAGGATCAACTACAGTAATCCTAGACTATGTGTTTAAAGTATTTTTGGGTTGAAAATGGGTAAAGGGGAAAAAGTTAAAGACAATTGCAAAGCAAATAAATTAATTAAAGACAAGGATTGTAATTTAAAGTGAAAAGATTGTAAATTGCTATGAATTTAAATGTGGAAGCATTCATACATTATTAAGCATGAACTCGTTTCTCTCTCAGATGCGGGTACTTTGAGAGTATTGCTATTAAATGTGAAGAAATGTCACCCCTAACATAAATATAGAAACTTTCTTAAATTAATATCCTAAATATGTAACAGTCGACAGTTACTAGCCCATGTTTGGGCTTCGTGGAAACTGTTTGAATCTTCCCACGTTCTTGTTGGCTTTCACGTTGGTAACCGTTCCCACCAATATGAATCCCTAATTCATCGACCATTGTACGTATCGACAACTGCCTCTGATCTTCTGATCCTCATCGAATGGCTCACTTGGTCGATGTCCTCCCCTTGCTCGCGCATGTTATTGTTTTTCACTAATCTATGCCTCTTTAGCCAAATGAACCCCACAACTTAAGGTTTATGACCCTAGTCGAAAATTGCTTATCAACATATTGTAAGGAAAAAACTCAAAATACCAACGTCTGAGAGAAACGAGTGAATTCCAGAAAAATGTATGTGTTGTACCCCAAAATTTTCCCTCTTATTTTACTCAATACATACTCCTAGAGACCTTCAATTGGCTCATGTTTGCCCAAGAGTTGACCAGATAAACTCTCTCCTAAGGCAGTGTGTCTCAAATTAGGGTTTCCATTTTCATCAGTATAGGGGAACTTCAAAGACCTCATATGCTTACCATGGTCCTAATATATTCTCAAGACCTCCCGTGTCAAGTTTCATGCCTGGCACAAGAAGTTTGCTCAGTCAACTGCTCAGATGCTTGAGAATCGACTATATTAGGTCAAAAGTCAATTGTGACCCACATACAGTCAAACTTCAAGATTTTTGGTCAACATCCACATTTTAAAGTGACTTTCATCATTTTATAAAGGGTTGATCATGATTCCCCAAGGAATGCTCCAAATTCATCAAAACCCAAAAGTTGCTAAATTAGGGTTTCTTAGTAAAAGTCAACCAAACTTTGACCAAGCATAACTTTCTCATATTTTATCAGCAATTTTCCATTCAAAGCTCATTTTGAAGAGGATTCAATTCCCTACAACTCATATTCATCCCATAAGTTCAAAATATGTACCCACAAAAAGATATGAATTTCTACATTATGGGTCCTTTTGAAAAGTCAACAAAAATACCTTTTTGGGTCAAAGCTTCTTACATGAACATGGAAGACTCAATTGAGATGAGACAAAAAAGGTTGCTTAGGGAACATCCTAATCTTTCTAAAAAGTCAAAGAAAACCTCTCTATGGTTAAAATTGGAGGAGATATGCCTTGTCAAAGTTGACCTTTTATGCAAAATTGTCAAAAGTCAAATGTGCTCAAAAATGCATTTTTTGCCAAATGGGCCTCACTTTTTATGCTTGCACCTCACTTATAATATGGTCCACGACCCAAATATTCACCCACACATTATTTGCTTCATTTTTAAATTTATTTTGATTTTTTTATTAATTAAAAATTGAATTAAATCAAATAATTGGTGAATAATAGCAAAGATATGATTAGATTTGATTTTTTGACAGGCTTGCAATCAAAATATGCTGAGATATCAAGACCAAAACAAATCAAGCATAATTGGTACAAGAAAGGGATGATTTGGCTCAATATAGCAAGTTTACATATGGCATAGAAATCAAATCAAATCTCCCATAATTGCAAAGATGCAGGCCAATTTTATAACCCTAATTCATTCTAACACATATATGGAACATGTACAAAGCATAGGACAAGGTTTTGCAGGGGTAAAAGTGAGAGAACAAAAAGCTCAAAATTGGACAAAAGTGGTGAATCGGTTTCAATCATATAGGCCATCTCAAGCCATCCTAGCATTGCCAATCGATTGTTGGACGTCTCAGGAAGCTATTCCAATCAACCATAAGTCCTTTCACGCTCAGAAATAGCTTGTATGAACATTACGATTTTCCATATTTTTAAAGTTCGATTATCATGATTTATACATTATGAGCATGTTTTAATGGCATATACGTGTTTGCTATCATGTTTGCAATATGTTGGTCTGGTTTAATTAACATTTTGATGCCCATACTGATGAATGCCATAGCTAGGGTTTGAAGCCGCGTTTTAGGGCTTCTTGACACAGGAAAAATTAGGCCACAAATAAGGTACCATGATGCTCGTGAGGCCAAGACGAGTTTATTGTTACAGTCACAATTAATTTATCATGCTTGTGCTGGATTTTTGAGTTTTACAGGTTTGTGGCTACAGACTTTTGTTTGTAGGTAAAGGTGCAAGAACCTAAGGCGACGGAGAAGGAAGAAGATGGTTGCGTGGCAGCCCATCGTTGGACAATTTAAACTTCGCGCATTTTTTTGGGTCCAATGATCTTGATTTATATATTATGTATTCTCCTTATTATATTAACAAATGAAAATAGTAGCGCAACTGGAAACGTATCATGGTGGTAAGTGAGAGGACCTGGGTTCGATCCCAGGTCCCAACGTTTCTTTATTTTCTTTTCTTTCTACAGATCTGATGTATCACCTGCCTAGACGACTATCATGTGCTGCCAATCTCCAGCCAATGGATTCATCATCCAGTCAATCCAACGTCCCGCATGTCAAGGATCCATGGTACACCCTCAAGTCAACGCCACAGGAAATCCAGTGCTGACCGGGCTTGAAGGGCTATTGGGCCTGAAAATCCAGAAATACACCCCCCCCCCCCATTCAGCGTAATACAGGCCCATTTCTTCCTTTTTTTATTCTTTTTATTTATTATTCTTTTATTATTTTCCTTAATTATTTTGATTAACATCAAAAACCATTTTTTATTTAATCAAAAAATCATGAAAACACCAAAAAAACTTTTTTTCATAAAAAGTGTTTTTTTCTTGAATTAATTAATTTAATTTAGGGCAATTAAATTTAATTTCTTTTTCATAATTAAAAACTAGGTTCATTTAAATTTATAATTAAATTGTTTTTTTCTCAAATAAAAAACCACAAAAAAACATATAAAATCTTTTTTTATAAAATATTTTATTTTTCTTGAATTATTTAATTTAGTTTAAATTAGGTTAATTTCAACTTCCTTTGTAATTAAAAATAATCAAGATTAGGGTTTTAGTTGTACATAACCTAATTAAGTCTTTTCTCAAAAATAATTTAAATATATTTTTTTCAATTAGATTTTAGGGTTTTCAATTTTTTCTCGCATTTAATTTGCCGCATGTATTTTAATTCTTTTTATTATTATTGTAACTGCTCCGGGATTGTAATAGTAATTAGAGTTTTAAACTTCCGCATTTTTATTTTCAGTCAAGATAATTATGTAACTGCCAAAGCCTTGTAATAGCTAGGTTTATTTTTTCGCAATTTAAATTCCTGCAAATGTTTAAATTGTTAGATGCATGGCTAATAGGATTGTATGGCAAGAATATCTGAAAATTAAATCGGTAGATCACCTAAATATGCAAATACTAAATAAGTGAAACAATTCACATACACATATTCACCCCTAGGGTTTACCTCACTTCGGTTGCCTTCGATAAATAGTCATTAAGCATAGGAGATTTTAGTGGTTTCCCTCCAGTCTAAAAGATCAAAATGTCCCATTCGAATGTTACCTCGGAAAGATCTTAAGACTCTAGGGTTACTACTAAAGTTTTCTAACTGTTGCTTCAGTGATTGTACTTGTCCCTTTCGAATGTCCCTTACGAACTCTAACGATGGGGCTACCTACTCCTTAATAGTGGGATAACGTTGTCTAAAGAAAACGAGAACGAACAATCTTTTTTCGAGTAGGTAGAATCTTAAGTACTTGCCCAACAAAACTTTTCACACAAACACCTTTCAAAACAAATTTTCAAAATAAACTTCGTCACACCCTTGAGGACTGATACAAGGGTTATCACGAAGTAAAACATTTTCAAAACAAGCACACAAGCAATTTTAAAAAATGAGCAAGTACCTAAGAGCCCATGGAAAACCATGGATAGAACGGGTGCTAACACCTTCCCTTTCTATAATCTACCCCCGTACTCAGAATATCTCGAAAAAGGTTTTTCTGTTCTTTTTCCTTTTCCATGATTGGATGAAATAAAAGTCGGTGGCGACTCTTGCTTACCGCGACATTTTACTAACAAAAAAAAACACAAAACGCAAACCAGTAAAAACAGTCAGTTCTGCCACCATATCACAGAACTGGCGACTCTGCTGGGGAAAATGTATAAAGTGGGGTTTACCTTAGGATCTAGGTCATTTCAAAAAATTGCTTTCTTGTTTGTTTGCTTTATTCTTAAAGGTTTTTTCTTGGGTTACTATAGATCCTACACCCGGATCTGGGGGCACTCATTAGGTAAACAACAATAGATCGTGGAGATTGTACGGCATAGACCGATATGGTTTAAGTGATGGTTGTGTTGGTGTGGCACTTTGGTTGGTACCAGTATCCTTCATGGGGAAACGAGGAGAATACGGGGCCGCTGCGTGGTGTCGTGAAGCACTAACGGACCTTAGAACCTTAGTTGAACAAACTTGGCCATTAGAAAGTAGTGAGATAGCTGGCCTCGGTGTAGAGCTTAGGATTGGTTGATACTCGATGCTACACTCATTGAGATCAGACTTTCGGGATATTTTGGCCGCAAGAAAAGATTGCTTGAGCTGAGACAATGCCCGATAAAGGATGGTCAGTGATATTGAGATCCCTTAGAACACAGTTACTTTTTAAGACAGGTTTGAAACCAACTAAACTTCAAGAAAGTACTACCTTTAACCTCATACAGGCCTTAAACCTAAGGACTTTATGTGGTTTGACTGTGTTTGCTATACCTGTGTTTGCTACACCTGTGTTTTATCATGACATCATGCATCATAACATAGCATCCATTCTTATTGCACTAACCATTTCAAAGACCAAGGGAATTTATCTTTGTTCTATTTTGCAGATCATGGCTTCTGTTCATAGAAACACTATCCAAATCAACTTTGTGAAAATACCTGCCCAACTCAAACAACTAGCATCAAGGGTTTCTGAAACTTCTACGTTCACTAAGAGACATAGTCGACTTCTCAACCTGGTTACTTCAAACTTTGATGAGAAGATGATGAGTGTACTTTTTAGTTCTTTGATCACAAGCACCACTGCTTCACCTTTCCAAACTATCAGTTGGTGCCTACCTTGGAAGAATTTGCTCAACTGTTGGATATACCCATTCTTGAATAGTTACCCTTCACAGGTCTAGAAGAAGTTCCTAAGCCAGAAGTCATTGCCTCAACTTTGCATCTGAAACGGGCCGACGTGGTATCTAATTGAGAAACAAGAAGTGGAGTCAAGGGTTTTCTAGCTAAGTTTCTGATAGACAAGGCCCAGCTGTTTTGGGATGATATGGATTTTCAGGCTTTTTAGGAGGTCTTAGCTCTTCTAATATATAGGTTAGTCCTATTCCCTAATCCGGACTCATTCATATATGTGAATGCTATCAAGGTTTTCCTCTCTCGCAACCCTGTGCCTACCTTACTCGGAGATATTCTGCACACTCTCCATACTCGTACCATGAAGAGAAGAGGGGTTCTTATGTGTTTCATGCCATTGCTGTCGGGGTGGTTTATTTCTCACCTCCCTAAGTCCGTACTGAAGAATGAAGAAGGTTTGGGTTGGTCACAAAGGATAGTGTCACTCACTCATACGGATATTCTTTGGTGTTCTCGAGCTATGGAAAACACTACTATTACTGACCGCTGCGGGGAGTACCCTAATGTCCCATTACTTGGTATTAGAGGGGGTATAACCTACAATCCTTGTTTAGCTCTACGACAATTTGGTCACGCTCGAAGGGATGGTCCCCATGAGTTACTTATCGAGGGCATTGCATTCGACTATGAGGATGACGCTCACGAGTATCGCCAGAGGTTCATACGAGCTTGGGGCATGGTAAATAGATCTGGCGCCAAGGCTTTAGGGCCAAAAGCTTCCATTCCTATGGAACTTTACCTTTAATGGGTACGAGCTCGCGCCCAAAAGCTTATGATGCCCTATGTGGCTATTTTACAAGTGATTGTGGAACCCACTACGGAAGAGGGTATTTCTTACACGGTTCTCTATCCTTACATGCCCATTAATCTCAGAGAATTACAGAGGTCTTGGATTCAGTTGATGAAGGAGCGGGATACTTACAGGGATCAGTTCCATGCTCAGGAGAGGAAGGTTTTAGAGCTCACAAAGCAACTCCATTAAGAAAGAGGACTCAATGACTGTCTCGACACAAAGAGGAAGCATTCATGGGAACTTTGATGTCTTTTATAGTTTTAGATTTGTTTTTTAATTGTAACGCCTAAAAGGCATTTGAACTTTGAATTCAGCTAATAAAATCTTTGTTTTATTTTGGCTTGCAAATTTAAATTTCCCGAAGTCTTTGAAATCATTGCATGCGCATCCCATTCATAACATTGCATGTACAAGTACCATTACAGGTTTCTCATCTTCTTCACTGTTTATTTCAGCACGAAATGTCTTCCAAGCAAACCATCAAGGATTCAGGCACAGAACGCCTAGTTCCAACAAATGTTCATAAGTCTGGCAAAAGGGCAGGAGGATCTGAAAGCCCTCATCCTGAAAGAGAAGAAGAAAAAGAAGAAGGTTGATGGTATCTTGAATATGAGCAGAAGGTTTGGAGAGCGGTTGAAGCGACAGGTCGATCTGACCTCTTCATCCAAGGAAGGGGAGAATCAGGAAGAAGAGAAGGATCTCAGTCCTACAGTTTCTGACAATGATACTGATTACAATGATGAGCAATATCCTCCTGATGAGGATAGATACAAGCAGTTGGAAGATCGTCTAAGTGCCATGGAAGTTCAGAAGATACCTGGACTAGATTTCGAAGAATTGGGATTAGTGTCGGGAGTGGTCATCCCGCAGAAGTTCAAAGCTCCAGTCTTTGCTAAGTATGATGGGGTGTCCTGCCCAAAACTCAACCTCCGCTCTTATGTCAGAAAGATCCAGCCCCACACCGCTGATAGAAATTTGTGGGTTCTTTTCTTTCAAGATAGTCTATTATGGACTCAGCTTGAATGGTTCTACCAGCTGGAGGGAGCAAATCTCCGAAACTGGGAAGATCTGGCTGCTGCTTTCTACAAGCAGTATCAATATAACGCCGACCTTGCTCCTACTCGTACTCAACTCTAGAGTATGTCCATGGGTGCAAGTGAAGGCTTTAAAGATTATGCACAAAAATGGAGAGACTTGGCTGGGAGAGTTCAACCCTCGTTGTCTGATAGGGAGCTGGTTGATATGTTTATGGGGACGCTATCTAGTCCATTTTTCAATCATTTGATCGGCAGCTCGTCAACTGGTTTCACCGAGCTGATTCTAACTGGAGAAAGAGTAGAAGTTGGGATTCAAAGTGGTAAGATACAGAAGGATGCCTCTTCGAGCTCAGTAAAGAAGCCTTTTGCTGGTAAGAAGGAAGCCAGTGCCATCTATAGCCCGAGGGGCCAAAACAGGGCTGAACATCGTCATACAGTAAGTGCTGTGATGATACCTAGACCTGCAGTTTCTCCATAACGCAACAATCAACAAAGGGTGGAAAGACCACAACGGCAGTTTACCCGTATCAAAATGACATTGGCTGAAGTTCTACCTCATCTGCTGAGATCTAAATTGGCAACCTTGAAAGAGGCTCCCAAGAATCCAAATACTACATCTCCCCGATATAATCCAAATTCCCGGTGTGCCTATCATTCTGAGAGTCCTGGCCACGATACAAATGACTGCAGAACTCTGAGGAACAAAGTACAAGACTTGATTGAAGCCAAGGAAATAGAGTTTGATGCTCCAGAGAAGCCAAATGTCATAACTGCTCTCATGCCTAAGCACGGTCGTAGAGTTAATGCTGTTGATACTGATTTGTTTGTTACCTCTGTTGATGAAGTTTCTACTCCTCTCATGACTATCAAGAAAAATTTGTTGTTGGCCGGTTTATTTCCGGGTTATGGTGAAGGTTGCCACATATGTTCATTTCTACCTTCTGGTTGCCGTTTGCGGAAATTAGGTGTTCAACGCCTGATAGATAGCAAAGAAATTTTGTTTGAGAAAACTTTGGTTCCCGTTGTTCCATCTGAAGACATTGCCATTATAACCATTTCCTCCAATCCTTCTAAGGTTTCCTCGAGAAGACCTGTTAGGATTACATCTGCTCCAAGAATTGCTCCGTTGATAATCACTATTCCTGGTCCTGTCCCGTATGTCTCGGACAAAGTTGTCCCATGGTATTATGGTGCCGATGTGTACTATCATGGAATCAAACAAGATTTGAAAGACGAAAAAGTTGATCCTGATATTGGTAACATTGTCGGAACCAGCAGAGTTACCTGAAGTGGAAGGGTCTTCTCTCCCGAGATTTCCCCTAAGACTGTCAACAAACCTATTGTCATTTCATCTGTTATTCCTGCTAGTACATCAACTACAATTCCTGTTCTTACTCCAGTTATTACCCTTGTCGGCGAATAGGCTGATACCCGCAACAAGGAAATTATAGGTGAGCCTGCCCGGACGGAGGCGCCTAGGAAAATCGTGGTGGAAGCCTCTAAGCAAGAAATGGAGGAAATACTGAAAATCATTAAGAAAAGCGACTATAATATGGTAGAGCAGCTGAGGCATACCCCATCAAAAATTTCCATGTTGTCTCTGTTGTTGTGCTCCGAAGCCCATGAGAAGGCTTTGATTTCATTCCTCAAAACTACGCATGTGCCACAAGAGACTTCAGCTGATCAGTTCAAAGACTGTGTGGCCAGCCTGACTGCTGATAATGGGCTGGGTTTTTCAGATGAAGATTTGACGCCAAAGGGAAGGAAGCATAATGATGCTTTGCATGTCTCGATTGAATGCAGGGGCACCACTATGGCTCATGTGCTGGTAGATATTGGGTCTTCACTGAATGTTCTGCTGAAGAAGGCATTGGACCGGTTAGATTGTGAGGGTTTGACTCTAAAGCTTAGTAACATTGTGGTAAGGGCTTTTGATGGATCGAAGAGAATGGTGCACGGGGAAATGGACATCCCTGTCAAAGTAGGTTCTCAGACTTTTGGGTTCACTTTTTATGTGATGGATATCAGGTCGTCGTATTCTTGTTTGCTGGGCCGCCCTTGGATCCATGAGGCTGGGGCAGTTACTTCCACACTACACCAAATGTGGAAGTATCCGGTAAAAGAGAATATTGTCACAGTACAAGGTGAATAAGAGTATATGGTGAGCCACCTCAACTCCTTCCGCTGCATGGAGATGGACGGGGAATTCATAGAAACTCCTTGTCAGGATTTTGAAGAGGTCCCTCAGATCTTGGCATCGACTGAAACTACTACTGACAGAAAACCTCCTCTGAAGATGGCTTCCCTCAAGGATGTCAAGGCCGTGGTTCAATAAGGTGGGTGTACCAATTGGGGCCAGCTCCCTGATTTCACTCACAAAACTGACAAACTTGGTTTGGGCTTTACTACAGGGGCTCAAAGGGTTGTTCGACACGCTCGAGATGGAGGACCTCCCCTACGCATCAGCAATCGCGGGGTTAACGCTATTGAAGATAGCGAGGAAGAGTCAGACATTGACAGCGGGATCTACCCAACTACTAACGGTGGACCGAATAACTGAACAGCTAGGGACTTTATACCTGTTTCTTTTATTCTGCAGTAATTGACTTACTTGTTTTAAGATTTGTAATAAACAATTTGAAACTTTACGGCCATGTGCCTTGCCCAAGGCACATTGGATGTGCTTGTGAGGGCTATTATTTGTCATTTCATATATCATTAATAAAGCATTGGACATTTCTTGCATACAAATTTTGCGCTCTCTATTTTTCTTTCCTACTTTCACTTTATCAAAACAGCTATTCTCTTACACACACTCATGTATCATAATGCAGATCCATATCCACTCTGGATCCCATTGATAACAACTCTGCTATTGCCAGTTATGACTTCAAAAATTCGATCAACCAAGCCGAGGACAAAGGTGAGGATGATTGTGAGGTGCTGGGAGAACTTGCTAGACTATTATAGCAGGAAGAAAGGGCCATACAACCCCATGAAGAGCCGGTTGAGATAGTGAACTTGGGTACTAAGGAAGACAGAAAAGAGGTTAAAATAGGTGCAAATCTGGAGCTTAGCGTCAAACAAAGGTTGATACAGATGTTGCACGACTATGTTGAGATCTTCGCCTGGTCCTATGAAGACATGCCTGGTTTGGACACTGATATTGTGGTACATCCCCTGCCGACTAAAGAAGATTATCCTCCGATTAAACAGAAGGTCCATCGTATGCATCCTGAAATGTCAGAGAAGATCAAGGCAGAGGTCATGAAACAGTTCGACACAGGATTCTTAGCTGTCACTTCCTATCCATAGTGGGTTGCCAACGTTGTTCCGGTACCTAAGAAGGACAGTAAGGTACGGATGTGTGTTGCTTACAGAGATCTGAACTGGGCAAGCCCCAAGGATGACTTCCCACTTCCTCACATTTATGTTCTGGTCGACAACACCGCGCAACACAAAATCTTTTCCTTCATGGATGGTTTCTCTGGCTACAACCATATCAAGATGGCTCCTGAAGACGTGGAGAAGACAACCTTCATTACACAGTGGGCACCTTCTGCTACAAGGTGATGCCTTTTGGGTTGAAGAACGCTGAGGCAACCTATCAATGTGCCATGGTCGCTTTATTCCACGGTATGATTCACCATGAGATCGAAGTTTATGTTGATGACATGATAGTCAGGTCTCAGAATGAGGAAGAGCACCTTGATCATCTCCAAAAGTTGTTCGACAGGTTAAAGACATACAAGTTGAGGTTGAATCCGAACAAGTGCACCTTCGGGTTAAGGTCTGGTAAGCTTCTGGGATTCATTGTCAGCGACAAGGGTATTCAGGTAGACCCTGCGAAGGTAAAAGTAGGCATGGCAAAAAAACCCAGACCCACTGGGCCCCGCCCGGACCCGCCCCGAAATTAACGGGGAAAACCCGGCTAAAACGGGTACGGGTGCGGGGGCGGGTAAAACCCGGTTTCTAACTACGGGTGCGGGGGCGGGGGCGGTAAGACACTGAGACCCGCCCGCACCCGCACCCGCCCCGCCCCGAATAATCCAATTATTATAATAACCTTGTTTTAATTATTTTTATGTTACTTTTATAGTTTTATTTTCTCAGCTTCTTAGAAGCATTTTCTCAAGTCTCATCTTCTTCTCTCAAATCTCAACGCAAAATCACCGCAAGTCTGCAATGGCCGACGGCGTTGCTGCCATCACCACTACCACAACATCATCCCATCAATGAAGGGTGCCTAACAACACCTTCCCATTCGAAATCGCTCACGAATTTCTCAAAACCTAATACTTGAGGTAATTGTTTTTTCTTGAATAAAGTCTCACAAAATCACTCATTCAATGTAGTAAAATTTATGTGAAGAATCTCTTTCTCCGGTTGACACGATTTCTGTCATAACAGATCCTTGTTGCGGAATCTCTTTCCGATCTTCGCTACGGTGCATTTTCTCCGATTGATTTTAAGGTTAGTTGATGTTGATTTTAAATTTTTTCAGATGTAATTATCATTAATTTCTCCATATGAATGCTATAATGTCAATAGATGTATGAATATTCTCATGTTGCTTAGATGCAAATAACTTGTGAATTGTGATATTATTTACTGATAATAAAGAAGCAGAACCACACAATTTTTCCTCTTTTTGGAAAGATAAACTACTTTATCAATGCTAAATCATTTTTACTATGGATTCAAAACTTCAAGTAACAGAGTTCAAGTCAGTAGCATTCCGGAATCGAGCATTTTTGTTTAACTTATTGTCACCTGTTACTTGCTCCCTCTGTTATAAAGCTCCTGAAAATATCTCTTATCTTTTCTTAGAATGTGAAATTTTATAGCAACCTTTATTCTCATCTGTTATTGGCTATCGGGTTCCTGCTGTCATGGAGTTTTGTGAATGGCTTGCTAGTCTCCTTTCATGCGGGGATACGTTTAACTGCCAGCTTCTTTGCATGCTAATTTTTAAAATCTGGATCGCTAGGAATCTGCAGCTATATCAGAACAAGACTTCAGCGCCGCAAAAGCTTTCTGAGGAAGCTCTTGTAGGAGTGCTGCAATTTAATAGATGGAATCCTGAACTTCGTGTCAGTAGGAAGATTCGGGTGCAGCCGGTCTTTGAGTTGATAAATAGGCTTTCCCAAGAAAAAATTCAACCTGAGTATCAAAGTAAGAAAAAAGA
This sequence comes from Vicia faba, assembly GCA_948472305.1. Classification (NCBI taxonomy): domain Eukaryota; kingdom Viridiplantae; phylum Streptophyta; class Magnoliopsida; order Fabales; family Fabaceae; genus Vicia; species Vicia faba. The sequence goes on from OX451740.1 coordinate 466,660,119, forward strand.
AAAAATTATTAAAGAAACCAATGTAAAATATAGACAAAATGTTTCCATTAACCCTATAACTGTAACATGGTACCAATGAAATGGAAATAGTGAAAACAGAAGAAGGGAATTGTGGTTTCTTAATTTCTAGAAATCATAGAATTGAATAAAATAGGATAGAGAATCAAGAGCTAACTGATAGTTTTATTAATAAATATAAATGGAATAGAGCAAAAAACAAAAGAAGGTCAGCTTTTATAGATAGTGAAAGTTTTATAGATAGTGAAAGTTTACTTGAATTGGATCCAGCTTCTGTGAGTCTGTTGGGCTGCTATCAGCTTTATTGCTCAAGTCTTTTGAGCTCAGACGGTCACGACAATCCAAAAGTAATTGAACAGCCTGTAGAAGAAAGATTTGAAAACATTCACTAGAACCACCGGATGAGCAAAAGATAAACCTTATATTTCCGTAAAATATGAGCATTGAGAACCAGAATGGCCATATTATGAAATCACATAACTATATATTAAAGACTAAGTTAATAAACAAATTACAATAGTGTAGTTTTTGTCGAGTTTGATCATGCACATACTCGAATGTTGCTGGAAGATCATATGCTACCAATTCATCCCATGACCAATTCCAATAATCCTAACCAATGGAAACCTGATATAAGCAATGGACTCAAATTGGCCTACTTAAAATCATGTTAGGAGATTTTCAATTTCTGAGGACTGACCGAGCTGTTACTAGAAAAGGATGTATGTTGATGACTATATTTGGTTCCACGCGAGTTGGCAATCCAAACATCAAAACCATTATCCGCCAAAAGGAATGCAAGAGATTGGCTTGGTGGTAGCAATAACCATGTCACACCATCCTAAGAAAACATACATCACATTGAAACTACCTTGTTGTGCCTGCCTTTCTTCCATAACACTAGTATTTTTAACTGCAGTTGCTGCAAAAATGCAAATGTTGCTGATAATTTAGATCAATGACAAATCATACAACTCAATATTGAAACTACCTGAAAGGTCTGACCAAATACGGGTGTGGTCAGATGGGAGCTCTGATGCATTCGATCTGCAGTTTTCTTGCTGCAATGGAGATCCATTTCTTTCTTCAGCTCGAGCATGTGTATTGTTAGGCACCACTGGAGGTTCTGATGTTGCGCCTTCATGAAGCTGAGATGTTAACATAGTTGCCAGTACAAGGGTAGCATCAAAATTTGAATGGGACCCATCTTCCAAACCAAATTTAGGTGCCATGAGAATTGGTCTGCTTGCCAAGTGCAATGTTATTAAAAAATAAAGATTAAAAACACATCATAACTATTAAAGACAACAACAAAACAACCTAACATTATTTTGGAAGGTGAAGTCAGCATCATGGATAAATTGACATTATAAAGTCTGTTATGTATTCGTTCAAACATAGGTGAGTAATCTTTATGTTTCTCTTCGTGATTTGGCCTATAGTTTTGTTTGATTTACCATCGGGGCTATCCCAAGTTTCTCTCAAATGATTCTAATTCTATTTATATCTTTTCTTATGTAACACCTCCTCAATTGTAACATTATCACCGCTGCAAGTCTGCAACATTGTGTATACTTTTTCTTATAACCCCTCAAAATTCAGTTCCATGCAACATTTCATGCATACTACTCGGATCTTATGGTTGACATCTTCCTCTATATCTCTTGTCACTTTAAAATTTAAATAATGGAACCAAACAAGGTACTCACAATGTAAATGGATATCAATTTCACAGCCCTCACAAAATGAAAGAAATGCCTGCAGTTTGATGATAAAAACATCAGGTACATTCCTAAAAGGTTTAAATTGACATTTAGAGCAGGAGAAAGATAGAATAACTGACATTATGGAAAATGACATGGTAAAGACCGCAATACCATCTGACTGTAATCTCTGTCAAAATCGTAAAAACTTAAATATCCCATTGTAATCAAAAGACTTGGCTAGAACTGGTATGTTATTTCCAGGTATCCCCCTTGGTAGAATTCTCTGCATGTTGAGAACATAACCATCTTTTGTTGTCACCTATAAACAATTACATACACATAGAAGCTACTTAGAACCTACTAAATTTCTCTAAAACTTGCTGATTTCTAATAAAAAACAGAAACAGATGAAAGCAATGTTGCAAAGTACATACCAAGTGTTCTTCACAAGCATAGCCTTGTGTTTTCACTAGTGATGAGCAAACACCATCACTGAGTTCTGGTGCCAATGCGGCAACAGTGCTGCTGAGTGGTAATATTTTTGTTCTTGATGCAAGAGTTAAGCCACACAAGAGAATCACAAGTGTTATTGAGAGTGAAATATTTGCCATTTTCTATTTTCTGATGAATTAATCTTCCTAATTCAGACATTATTTATATGAACAGAAAAGAGAATAAAAACACAGGAAGGACTATAGTGCCTTAAAAAAATGCAATTGTGGGGTCAATCATTGGATACTTAAATTACTAATAAGTGTTTTGTATTTTGTTAATATGATTCTTTTTTTGTTTCATTGACCAAACAAAGCCTTGTATCCAAATAAGGCGTTAGAAACTTAGGCTAGAGGCTTTTCTTATCATAGAAGCATGGAGTTTGTACATGTCCTATGGCTTAAAGTTAACAAATAAACTCCAAGTTTAATGCAATTGGTAGCCTTTGTTAAGAAAGTGTTACTCAACAAATATTTTTGAACATTTTCTTTCACACTTATGGTAAAACTCTTTTTTCTTTTTATGGTTACGCAGCATGATTTGTGCAAAATGTATTTGAAAGAGACGATTTTAATTGGAACTGTATTTTATGGTTACGTATATATTTCATTTATTAATACTAGTTTATTATATATTTCATTTATTAGTACTAGTTTATCCTTATTCTTATTTTGAATACTAGTTTATTCTTATTCTTATGTACAACTTAATTATTTTACAGGATAATTAGTTATGGAAAATGAAGATACCTCTCAAATAGGATGTCCACCTATCTCACAAGAAAGTACACATCAACCTATTCCCAATGAAAGTGGTAACCAATCAGTTGATGTTCCTCCTCCCACGCCAAATGATATTATGGAGGTTGATAGCCAAACAACCACAAGTCATCGATCCAGACAGAAAAGTTTTGTATGGAATCATTTTACAAAGGTCAAAGTTGACGGAAAAGATAAGGCTCAATGTAATTATTGCTCAAAGAAGCTTAATGGATCATCAAATGATGGGACGTCACATTTAAAAGGACATTTGGGATGTTGTCCTAAAAAGAAGATTTTGAACCTATCTGATAAAGGACAAACAATTCTTACGCCTAGATCCATGCAAGGTAAACAAGAGTTGAGTACTGGAATTTATGATGCAGAAAATTCTAAGAAAGAGCTTGCACATGCAATTATTTTGCATGAATATCCGCTTTCAATAGTGGATCATATTGGTTTTAGAAGATACTCAACTTCTCTCCAACCAATATTCCAAGTTCCTTGTAGAAATACTATAAAGAAGGAGATACTCAAAGTATACAATATGGAGAGATCATCAACTTTGAAGTTGTTAGAAAATCTTGAAGGAAGAGTGGCTATTACTTCTGACCTTTGGACCTCGAGCAATCAAAAAAAGGGATATATGGCTGTCACTGCTCATTACATTGATGGAAACTGGAATTTACAGAGTCACATTTTGAGGTAAATCTAATTTCTTCGAATAATACATTAATTGCATATTATATATAGTTTTGTAATCACATTTTGAGGTAAATATAATTTCTTCTAATAATAGATTAATTGCATATTATATATAGTTTTGTGAATCACATTTTGAGGTAAATCACATTTATACTAGTTTTGTGAATCTTATTATGTTAGGTTCATTTATGTTCCTGCACCTCATACTAGTGAAAACCTTTGTGGTGCATTGGTTGAATGTTTGATGGATTGGAACATTGATTCAAAATTGTCTACTATCACTTTGGACAATTGTAGCACAAATGATGCAATGATTGATAAAATTAAGGCTAAGTTGAAACCAGAGACATTATTAAGGGACGGGGCCTTACTTCATATGCGTTGTTGTGCACATATACTAAATTTGATAGTAAAAGAAGGGTTAGAAGTTGTGAAAGATGGAATAGAGATGATTCGAGATAGCGTTTCATTTTGGACAGCAACTCCTAAAAGGAAGGAACGGTTTGAGGAGACATGTAAACAATTAAAAATACCTTGCACCAAGAATTTAGTTTTAGATTGTCCAACTAGATGGAATTCTACCTATAAGATGCTTGATGTTGCTATTTTGTATGAAGAGGTATTTAATAGATTAGCAATCCGTGTAACTCAGTACACTTGTTTGCCAACAACTTTACATTGGAAATTTGCAAAAGAGATTTGTTTAAAATTGAAATTGTTAAATTCTATCACTGAAGTGTTTTCTGGAACTAAGTATCCCACTGCCAATGAATACTTCCCTAAGATTTGTCAGATTAAAGTTTCATTACTTGAGTGGATTGAATCCTCTGACGAATTGGTAAAAAGAATGGCAGAAAATATGTTGGTAAAGTTTGAAAAATATTGGAGTGTGATTCATGAAATAATGGGGGTTACTGCTGTTTTGGATCCTAGGTATAAAACTGATTTGCTTGAATATTATTATGGAGTGTTCTATGGGAATGATGTTGATTCCCAAGTTAAGTCAATCAGACAGTTGTGTTACGAGTTAGTTTATGATTATCAATTAAAAATGAACAAGGATTCTAGAAGTGAATCTGAAATGTTGGATGCTAATGTTGGAAATGTTAGTAGTGATGGTTTGAAAGACTATGATTTGTATGTCATAAGAAAAAAAAAAGCTAGAACTTCATCTGTTAAAACAGAGTTGGATGTTTATTTGGAAGAGGAAGTTTTACCAAGAAGTCCAGATTTTGATATTTTATTATGGTGGAAGTTGAATGGGATTAAGTATCCAACACTTCAAGCAATTGCAAGGGATGTATTGGCAATTCCTGTTTCTACCGTGGCTTCTGAATCCGCATTTAGTACAAGTGGTCATATCGTAAGCCCTCATCGAAGTCGACTTCATTGGACCACTTTAGAAGCTTTGATGTGTGCAAGAAGTTGGTTATGGAGTGCCGAGAATAATGGTAAAGATCTTTCTTGTTTATATTTTTTATTTTTACTTGCCAAGACTATCATTGACTATATTTTACTATATTGATAGGTAATTTGAAATCTAACGTGGGAAATGAAAATGCTATTTTACTAACTGAAATGGAGTATGATGATGAAGGTATTATTCATACTATTTGTATTAAATTTGTCAAGTTAAATTTTTATATTTTAACTTTTATTTTTTAACACAGGTGAGTTGTTGATTGATGGTGCTACTTCTATTTCCAACTCCCGCCTCGAAGATGAAGATTATTAGAAAATTTGTTGTTTATTTGGATCTTTTTTTGTTATGATGATATCATATATTTTGTTCCATGTTGTTGGAATGGTTATTTTGTTCCATGTTGTTGGAATGGTTCTTTTGTTGATTGTATTGTTTTAATTTTGTATTTGTACTTTGCAAAAAAATTATTGGTTGTTGGGAGTGATTTATACTTTGATATATTGAAAGATTACACTCTTTTAATGAATCACAAGTTCACAACCAATTATAGTTGATTGAATGGTTATGATAGAAAAATATTTGGAATGGTGTTTGAATATTAAATCCTACAATTATTTACTCAAATCAATGGCGAATTTTGTATTTTTAATGTATTTGTTAATGCTGTCCAGGAAATTTGTGAAAAAAATAGATATTTTTTTATTTAAAAAAAACAGTTTTCGCGGGTGGGGGCGGGTGCGGGTGACCCGTTCTCCATTGGGGGCGGGTCTGGGGGTGAATTTCCATCCCCCGGCGGGTTTGGGGGCGGGGGCGGGTCTATTAATGGAGTTGCGGGTGCGGGTGCGGGGTTAGCTAAACCCGCCCCCGACCCGCCCCGTTGCCATCCCTAGGTAAAAGCCATACAAGAGATGCTGGTTCCCCACATAGAGAAAGAGGTTAGAGGTTTCTTGGGACGCATGAATTATATCACCAGGTTCATTTCACATCTGACTGCTACTTGTGAGCCAATCTTCAAGCTTCTGAAGAAATATCAAGTGGTAAAGTGGAATGATGAATGTCAGACCGCTTTTGAGAGAATCAAGGAATACCTTCAAGAACCGCCAATTCTAATGCCTCCAGTTGAAGGAAGACCTTTGATATTATACTTGACAGTGTTAGACAATTCAATGGGGTGTGTGTTGGGGCAGTATGACGAGTCTGGTCGAAAAGAGCACACAATATACTACCTTAGCAAAAAGTTTACCAACTGTGAGACACGATACTCATTGCTCGAGAAAACTTGTTGCGCTTTGGCATGGGCTGCTCGCCGACTGAGACAGTATATGCTGACTCACACTACCTTATTGATATCAAAGATGGATATGATCAAGTACATTTTCGAGAAGCCCGCACTCTCCGGAAGGATAGCAAGGTGGCAAATGATCTTAACTGAGTACGACATATAATATACAACCCAAAAAGCAATAAAGGGGAGTGTATTGGCTGATCATTTGGCTCATCAGGCCATGGATGACTACCAGTCCATGAATTTTGAGTTCCCGAATGAAAATATTATGTTGGTGACTGATTACGAAGAACCTGGACCGGATGAAGGACCTGAGGAGGGATCCCGATGGTCTATGTACTTTGATGGAGCCTCAAACGCACTAGGTAACGACATTGGCGCTGTAATCATATCTCCCGAGGGCTGTCATACTCCTTTCACTGCCCGATTATGTTTTAATTGCACCAAAAACATGGCGGAGTATGAAGCATGCATCATGGGTCTTAGGGCTGCTATAGAGCTAAGGATCAAGTTCTTGAAGGTATTCGGGGATTCCGCTTTGGTGATAAGTTAGATCAAAGGTGAGTGGGATACGAAACACCCGAATCTCATTCCTTACAAGGAGTATGTACTGACATTGCTCCCGCACTTTGAGGAGGTAACCTTTGAACATTTCCCACGAGAAGAGAACCAGTTAGCGGATGCGCTAGCTACCATGACTTCTATGTTCAAAGTTAGGTGGGACAATGAAGCTCCCCAAATCACCATTGAGAGGTTGGATGAACCAGCACACTGCTGTGAGATCGATACCGAAGAAGTGGCAGACAAACCCTGGTTTCACGAAGTCAAAAGGTATCTCGAGGTTCAGGAGTATCCGGAAGGGGCATCTGTCAATGATAAGAAGTTTCTGAGAAGGTTTGCTGCAAAGTTCTTCCTCCGTAACAAAATCCTCTATAAACGCAACATGACTCCACACTACTACGGTGTGTAGACAAGAGCGAAGAAGAGAGGATCATGACAGATCTACATGAAGGCACCTTCAGAACCCATTCTAGTGGACATACCATGGCTAAGAAGATCCTACGGGAAGGATATTACTGGTCCACTATGGAAGCCGACTGTTATCAGCACTCTCGAACTTGTTATAAGTGCTAAATCTATGCTGACAAGGTGCATGTGCCTCCAGTCCCCTTAAACGTCTTGACAGCTCTGTGGCCCTTTGCAATGTGGGGCATCGACATGATCGAAGAAATCAGGCCCACCGTTTCCAATGGACATCGCTTCATCTTAGTAGCCATCGATTACTTCACGAAGTGGGTCGAAGCAGCTTCCTTTGCTACAGTAACCAAGAACGTTGTGGCGCGGTTTATCCGACATAATCTTATCTGTCGATATGGTATACCAGAGAGAATTATTAATGACAATGGTACGAATCTCAACAACACAATGATCACCGAGCTCTGTAAACAGTTCAAGATACAACATCATAACTCTTCTCCCTACCGGCCGAAGATGAATGGCGTTGTTGAAGCAGCTAACAAGAACATCAAGAAGATTGTACAAAAGATGACAGTGACATATAAAGACTGGCATGAGATGCTACCATTTTCTCTTCATGGGTACCGTACCTCATCATGGACATCGGCAGGGGCAACACCCTACTCTCTGGTATATGGCATGGAGGCGGTCCTACCCATTGAAGTCCAGATACCTTCTCTCAGGATTATGAAGGATGTGGGTTTGAACAAAGACGACTAGATCCGAACCCGACTTGATCAGTTAAATCTAATCGATGAAAAGAGACTTACTACTATCTTCCATGGTCAGACGTATCAAAAGCGAATGATCAAGGCTTTTAACAAGAAAGTCAGGCGTCAAGAATATCAAGTCAGGGATCTAGTTATCAAACGCATCATACTACCGCAAGGTGATCCCAGGGGCAAATGGACCCCCCACGTATGAAGGGTTGTTTGTGGTTAAGAGCATTTTCTCGGGAGGAGCTATAATCCTAACCACCATGGACGGTGACAACCTTCCTCACCCTGTCAATGCAGACATAGTGAAAAAATACCACGCCTAATCAAAGACCCGCTAGGTTGACCGACCTAGGCAAAAATAAGGGCTTCCCGGCGAGCCAAAAGGGTTAGGGCAAAAGTAAGGGATGAAAATGAAAAAATTTGTACACCCGGCAAGTCGAAAACCAGAAAGGGCGGCTTGGGCAAAAAAGGGTATTCCGGTGGACCGAAAACCCGAAAGGGCAGTCCAGGAAAAAGTTAGGGATTGAAGCGTATCACTATGTCTCATTGGATCATCTTGCGACCAGACTTCGGTATCAACTATCAAGCTCAGACGGCGCCAATCAATCTGATCATCCTTCGGCCAAGTAGCAAAGTGATGACACGCTTGAAGATATAAAGGCAATAGTAGAGTTGGAACCCAATGGGGTCTTTTCAGATAGCTGTTTTTCTTTCTTTTACACAAATTGTATAATTTATATCTTTCGGCGGCGTTCTCTTACTAGAGCGTCAACCTCTTTGTACAAAAATGCCTATTACAGGACAACATCAAAAATCAATACAAATCATTTTCACAAGAAACTTCAATTCATTTTTCTTTTTCTGTTTTATTTTACAAGAACGTCCAATGATTTATTTTTTATATATGCATTTGAAAATGATTGTTGCTCATAAATATTTACATAAGAAACAAAAGACAATTACCCGTAATTCCAGAAATAGGAAAAAACAAGAAGTGTCAAACCCTACAGTTACTCTGCCCAGCAGGTACCGGGATAGAGCCAGCTTGGGAATATAATTATTGGTATATACACTCCCCCACAGAGTAAAAGTATCCAAAGGCATTGATGTCAGCTTCCCCAAAACAGGACATAACCACCCCCGATTGAGGCTCATTATCGCGGGCGAGTCAGTAAATTTCATCCCCCAAGCGGAGTTTATTTCTCCAGATACAGAAGCTCAATCTCCAACAGAGCTCATCATCTCCAGCAACATAATTTCATCTCCATCTGAGTTTATTCCTCCAGATCAGCAGGTCTACCTCTAAGTTTGGTCCCCGCAGAGTTATCCTCCAGTATCTCTTCCTGATAGAATATTTACAAATCTCCAGCAACCGTTAGGGATTTATTTTCCCAGACGCGAGCATACCCCGATAACATTTCATAAACATACATCATGACATACACATACATGTCATATACAACATAATCTCATTTATTTTTAGAACATCATCTCACCCTGCATTTCATGCATCGCATATAACTGACCCTGATATCTTTTGCAGGAAAAGACGATTAGCTTCAACAAATTCAACAGTTATACAAATTACATCTACAGACGACTAACGGAAACTCAGTTCCCGAAACTAAACGGGTCAACTAATCTACACTATCGCTTTGAAGTAACCCTACTATCCAGGTTTCTTCCCACAAGCCCTACTACCCAGGCTTTCATATCGAAGTAACCCTACGACCCAGGTTCCTTCTCAAAGCCCTACTATCCAGGCTTTCATATCGAAGTAACCCTACTATCCAAGTTCATTCTCACAACACTACTATTCAGGCTTTCATATCGAAGTAACCCTACTATCCAGGTTCCTTCTCACAATCCTACTATCCAGGCTTTCATATCGAAGTAACCCTACTATCCAGGTTCCTTCTCACAACCCTACTATCCAGGCTTTCATATCGAAGTAACCCTACTATCCAGGTTCCTTCTCACAGTCCTACTATCCAGGATTTCATATCTAAGTAACCCTACTATCCAGGTTCCTTCTCACAACCCTACTATCCAGGCTTTCATATCGAAGTAACCCTACTATCCAGGTTCCTTCTCACAGCCCTACTATCCAGGTACCTTCTCACAGTCCTACTATCCAGGCTTTCATATCGAAGTAACCCTACTATCCATGTTCCTTCTTACAGCCCTACTATTCAGGCTTTCACATCGAAGCAACCCTATTATCCAGGTTCCTTCTCACAACCCTACTATACAGGCTCTCATATCGAAGTAACCCTACTATCCAGATTCCTTCTCACAGCCCTACTATCCAGGTTCCTTCTTACAACCCTACTATCCAGACTTTCATTTCGAAGCAACCCTACTATCCAGGTTCCTTCTCATAACCTTACTATCCAGGTTACTTCTCTCTTATCTCCAAACAACAGTTTACAACACTGTAAGACCGAGACTTGATCAAACGTGATTGGTTTCGCATTTCCCCAGTAAGTCGCGGTGCAGCATATACCCTGACCAGATATGCAGTTCACTTCCGCTTCCTCAAGCAGGATTTAGTCCCCCAGTAGAGTAATGGACAAAAGAAGCTCCTAAAATTCTATTTCCCCCGAGACATACACCAACAGTCCTCAACAGATTCCTCCTCAACGACAAAAATAGGAACTCTCATCAAAGGAATATCTCAGGAAATCAACATCTTGGATGGCATCTTTAATCCCATCTCCGACAATTCTCCAGAAACTTCCAAATGGCATCTATAAGCCCATTCCCGATATCAGAAATTAAGTGCCACTTCATGCGAGTGCAAATTTCTGGGCACTCTAGTGTTCAATCATCTTCCACCTTCAGATCACGAAGGGCAGGCTAGCCAATCTACATCCTCAGGTTTAAGAAGATTAAACAGGGGCATCTATTGTACCCCAAAATTTTCTCTCATTTTACTCAATACATACTCCTAGAGACCTTCAATTGGCTCATGTTTGCCCAAGAGTTGACCAGACAAACTCTCTCCTAAGGCAGTGTGTCTCAAATTAGGGTTTCCATTTTCATCAGGATAGGGGAACTTCAAAGACCTCATATGATTTCCATGGTCCTAATATGTTCTCAAGACCCCCCGTGTCAAGTTTTATGCCTGGCACAAGAAGTTTGCTCAGTCAACTGCTCAGATGCTTGAGAATCGACTATATTAGGTCAAAAGTCAACTGTGACCCACATACAGTCAAACTTCAATATTTTTGGTCAACATCCACATTTTGAAGTGACTTTCATAATTTTATCAAGGGTTGATCATGATTCCCCAAGGAATGCTCCAAATTCATCAAAACCCAAAAGTTGTTAAATTAGGGTTTCTTAGTAAAAGTCAACCAAACTTTGACCAAGCATAACTTTCTCATATTTTATCAGAAACTTTCCATCCAAATCTCATTTTGAAGAGGATGAAATTCCCTACAACTCATATTCATCCCACAAGTTCAAAATATGCACCCAAAAAAAGATATGAATTTCTATATTATGGGTCCTTTTGAAAAGTCAACAAAAACACTTTTTGGGTCAAAGCTTCTTACATGAACATGGAATACTCAATTGAGATGAGACAAAAAGTTTGCTTAAGGGACATCCTAAGTTTTCTAAAAAGTCTAAAAACACCTCTCTAGGGTTAAAATTGGAGGAGATATGCCTTGTCAAAGTTGACCTTTTTTGCAAAATTGCCAAAAGTCAAATGTGCTCAAAAATGCATTTTTTTGCCAAATGGGCCTAACTTTTTATGCTTGCACCTCACTTATAATATGGTCCACGACCCAAATATTCACCCACACATTATTTGCTTCATTTTTAAATTTATTTTGATTTTTTATTAATTAAAAATTAAATTAAATCAAATAATTGGTGAATAATAGCAAATATATGATTAGATTTGATTTTTTGACAGGCTTGCAATCAAAATATGCTGAGATATCAAGACCAAAACGAATCAAGCATAATTGGTACAAGAAAGGGATGATTTGGCTCAATATAGCAAGTTTACATATGGCATGGAAATCAAATCAAATCTCCCATAATTGCAAAGATACAAGCCAATTTTATAACCCTAACTCATTCTAACATATATGTGGAACATGTACAAAGCATAGGACAAGGTTTTACATGCGTAAAAGTGAGAGAAAAAAAGCTCAAAATTGGACAAAAGTGGTGAATCGGTTTCAATCATACAAGCCATCCTAGCATTGCCAATCGATTGCTGGACATCTCAGGAAGTTATTCCAATCAACCACAAGTCCTTTCACGCTCAAAAATAGCTTGTATGAACATTACGATTTTCCATATTTTTCAAGTTCGATTATCATGATTTATACATTATAAGCATGTTTTAATGGCATATACGTGTTTGTTATCATGTTTGCAATATGTTGGTCTGGTTTAATTAATGTTTTGATGCCCATACTGATGAATGCCATAGCTAGGGTTTGAAGCCACGTTTTGGGGCTTCTTGACACAGGAAAAATTAGGCCACGAATAAGGTACCATGATGCTCGTGAGGCCAAGATGAGTTGATTGGTACAGTCACAATTAATTTATCATGCCGGTGCTGGATTTTTGAGTTTTACAGGTTTGTAGCTACAGACTTTTGTCTGTAGGTAAAGGTGCAAGAACCTAAGGCAACAGAGAAGGAAGAAGATGGTGGCGTGGCAGCCCATCGTTGGACAATTCAAACTTCGCGCGTTTTTTTTGGGTCCAATGGTCTTGATTTATATATTATGTATTCTCCTTATTATATTAACAAATGAAAACAGTAGCGTAGCTGACAACGTATCATGGTGGTAAGTGAGAGGACCTGGGTTCGATCCCAGGTCCCAGCATTTCTTTATTTTCTTTTCTTTCTACAGATCTGATGTATCACCTGCCTAGACGACTACCGTGCGCTGCCAATCTCCAGCCAATGGATTCATCATCCAGTCAATCCAACGTCCCGCATGTCAAGGATCCATGGTACACCCTTAAGTCAACGCCACAGGAAATCCAGCGTTAACCGGGCTTGAAGGGCTATTGGGCCTGAAAATCCATAAATACACCCCCCATTCAGCATAATACAGGCTCGTTTCTTCCTTTTTTTATTCTTTTTATTTTTTTATTCTTTTATTATTTTCCTTAATTATTTTGATTAACATCAAAAACCATTTTTTATTTAATAAAAAAATCATGAAAACACCAAAAAATCTTTTTTTCATAAAAAGTGTTTTTTTTCTTGAATTAATTAATTTAATTTATGGCAATTTAATTTAATTTCTTTTTCATAATTAAAAATAATTAAAAACTAGGTTCATTTAAATTTATAATTAAATTGTTTTTTTCTCAAATTAAAAACCACAAAAAAACATATAAAATATTTTTTTATAAAATATTTTTTTTTCTTGAATTATTTAATTTATTTTAAATTAGGTTAATTTCAACTTCCTTTGTAATTAAAAATAAACAGGATTGGGGTTTTAGTTGTACATATCCTAATTAAGTCTTTTCTAAAAAATAATTCAAATATATTTTTTTCAATTAGATTTTTAGGGTTTTCAATTTTTTCTCGCATTAAATTTGCCGCGCGAATTTTAATTCTTTTTATTATTATTGTAATTGCTTTTGGGATTGTAATAGTAATTAGGGTTTTAAACTTCTGCATTTTTATTTTCAGTCAAGATAATTATGTAACTGCCAAAGCCTTGTAATAGCTAGGTTTATTTTTCGCACTTTAAATTCTCGCAAATGTTTAAACTGTTAGATGCATGGCTAATAGGATTGTATGGCAAGAATATCTGAAAATTAAATCGGTAGATCACCTAAATATGCAAAGACTAAATAACTGAAACAATTCACATGCACGTATTCACCCCTAGGGTTTACCTCACTTCGGTTGCCTTCGGTAAATAGTCATTAAGCATAGGAGATTTTAGTGGTTGCCCTCCAGTCTAAAAGATCAAAATGTCTCATTCGAATGTTGCCTCCGAAATGTTGCCTCAGAAAGATCTTAAGACTCTAGGGTTACTACTAAAGTTTTCTAACTGTTGCTTTAGTGATTGTACTTGTCCCTTTCGAATGTCCATTACGAACTCCAACGACGGAGCTACCTACTCCTTAATAGTGGGATAACGTTGTCTAAAGGAAACGAGAACGAACAATCTTTTTCCGAGTAGGTAGAATCTTAAGTACTTGCTCAACAAAACTTTTCACACAAACACCTTTCAAAACAAATTTTCAAAATAAACTTCATCACACCCTTGAGGACTGATACAAGGGTTATCACGAAGTAAAACATTTTCAAAACAAGCACACAAGCAATTTGAAAAAATGAGCAAGTACCTAGAGCCCAAGGAAAACCATGGATAGAAAGGGTGCTAACACCTTCCCTTTCTATAATCTACTCTCCGTACTCAGAATATCTCGAAAAAGGTTTTTTCTATTCCTTTTCCTTTTCCATGATTGGATGAAATAAAAGTCGGTGGAGACTCTTGCTTACCGTGACATTTTGTGGAAAAAAAACGCAAAACGTAAACCAGTAAAAACAGTCAGTTCTGCCACCGTATCACAGTATGCATATTCAAGTTTCAAGTCTTGTTTTATGTTTTTATCTTGCAATTGCCTTTGATTTTTTACTTGTTATATTTACAATTTAGTTTTTACCGAGTTCAAACACCATAATCATACCAAACTTAACACTAAGTCTAGGATTGTTTGCCAGAAATCTATGCAAATACCTCAACACTTTTCTGCCCTTTATTTTTCTTTCACAAACTCTCCATATATGTGAACTCACCTTGTAGCGGTAGAAATGTTTAAGACTAAGTCGTTGGATTGACTAGACTTATACAGATCAAAATAAAAATTGCCACTACGCTTTATTGTTTCCAAAGGAATGGGAAAAGAGTGAGTAACCCAAAAAGAGGGGGAAAGATTCAAGGTAAGGGGGTTGGTTATGAAAAGGGAAGGTATTAACATCCTAAACATCTACGGTACTCCGCAGGAACCTCTTTGTAAAATTTGTATATTTTGTCTATAAAATGTTGTATAAAAATGGATGGTGGAGGTGAGAAAAGAAATATATTTTTATGGTTTTTTCACCCGCCGTGATTGCGAACCTTTAGTGCCTACGTACCACCTTTCATGCAATAGGGGGTCAGGGTACATGTAGTTCATCTTTTAAAGCATTTTAAAACATAAGTGTGTTGATTAATTTTATGAGATAAGACATCATCATCATTATTTGTGTGGAAAACATACTTACTACCCACAATAATGAGAAAGGAGAATTTGCATCATCTCAAAGTGGAGGATATGACTTGGATTTTAAAATTAACAATGCCTCACTCAACACCCAAGTGGAAAATATCTCTCTTCACTATACATTGTAGAAGTATAGTTGTTTGCATCACTACAAGGATTGACAAGAGTCCAATATTTTGAGAAAAGTTTTAAAGTAGAAGCCAAAGTGGCAAAATAGTTTGAAATGAGATTGATTGACTTTTAGTCTTCTTACAAAAAATGTCAAGGTATTATTAAGTTGATTGAAGTTTATTTATGAAAAGGTTTTGAAAATGCATGGACCTAAGTCCAAGTTTATTATGAAAGTGGTTCAAGATTTAAAAAAACAAGAAGAGTTTTCAAAATGAGAGAGAAGATTTTTGAAATTAAAGAAGATGGGAGGAGAAGAAGAGATTATCCTAAAGCATAAGATAAAAGCTAGGGATAAGGACCATCTAACCAACAAGAAGTCAATACTTGACATTATGAGCCAAGATAGAATTCCCATTCTTTGGATTGAAACCAAGCAAGCAAAGATACTAGACCTCTTGAGAGAACCAAACTTCAAGTGTATTAAGTCTTCACAAAAATTGGGCAGAGTAACGGCTGTATATGGGTGAATTCCATATTACAAACAAAGTATGTAATCACAATAACCTGCACACAAAACAAATAAAACAAACCAATGTCTTGAGGTAAACCTCAAGAACTCCAGACAAAATATCAATCAAGGTCATAAGGTCTCCAACATAGGCCAAGGTTTCTAATCCTAAGTCCAAGAAGTCCAATGCTCCATAATGCCAAAGATAGTAACCAAATAGTCCAAGTATCATTAAAGATTTTTATGGTTCATGTTGATTATTAAGTGTCTTAGAAGAGAAAAGAAAAGCTCAAATGAGCAAAATAAAAATGACATGAAATGTAATGCTTAAAGTAAATGGTACATAAAGCATAAAAAATAAAAGGGCACAAAGTAAAAATAATTTAATAATTAGTGGTTAGTTGGATGACCATCTTGAAACTTGCATTTGGAACTCATTAGAGGATTGCTAGAATCAAAGCCTCCACAAAAAAAGTTGCATTTGCTTTTTGTCAAGTATATCATCCATTTGGAATCCTCAAAAGTACTATTTAATGATCAACAATGTTTAAGTGATCCGCGTTGACCAAAAGTGTTGTAGATCCATTAGAGGATTGATAGAACCAAAGCCTCCACACAATGAATCTCAAAGTTATTGGATCAAAGAGATCAAATTAACATACTTGGGCTTGCAAACATAGGTTTGGGCCACAAATGGTCATTTATTCGAATCGGGACAAAATTTAACGTTATGTTAAGCAATCGTAAGTGAACTTATGTAGAAGTCGCACCTATTTTGAGGCCGGTCAATAGAAATCTATGCACCATTTGTTTTGAAACATGATATAGAGATCATGCTCCAATAACACTTAATGCAATAAGAAAGAGATAAGATGGAAAAGGGTGGGGAAGAATATACAAACCACATTTGAATTAAAATTTAATCAAACTATTATTAAAATCATTCATCCATTTTTGTGGAGTTAAACTCAACACCATGGATCCAATGATGTTAATAAAGTTCATGATTAAAAATTCATCCCAAGATTATCCAGAAAATAATCACAAAATAATATTGCACTTAATATATACATTAAAAAGGTTTTTTTAAATGTTTAAAATAGAAATAAAAGAGAAAAATATCAACTATGTTCAATTTAATCAAGAAATAAAAAGTAAGACCATAGAAAAAATCAGAAATGAACTAAAATGTTTTTTTTATTTTTATTTTTGGTAATTTTTTAAAGTCAGAAACTATTTTTAAAATTAAAAGATATGAGTAAAATAAACCAAAAATGATAAAAAATAGCAAAGTCAGAAATAAAAAAATAAATGAGGTCATCAATATTTGTCACAATATCATTGGATCATTCGATAATTTTTTCAAAATTTAAAAATGCATAAAAGTATTTTTAAACATTTAAAACAATTCAAATAAAGTGAAAATTTATAGAAAATATCAAAACACAAAATAAAATTGTGAAAAAATAAAAATGAGAAAGAGAAAAATCAAAAATATTTTTCATAATTTTTCAGATTTTTTTGACTAAAAATGAATTTTCTATGATTTTTTGGAATTTAAAACAATTAAATATAAAAATCAGAAAAGAAAAATAAAGTCAAAAATATGTGGACTATTGGATAAGAGTCAAAACGCGTTAGTAATCAAATCCAAGGGATCTGACGCGCTGTGCATATCATGGTCATTAGTGAATAAAACACTGAATCAAATGTAAATCAGAAATTCAAAAAATCCAAATGGCGTTGTTTCATTGGTTGAAGGATGACACATTGGTCATCTTCAACCTCCAGCCAGTCCCAAAACCAGGTTGCTCAATCTGTAAAATTAGAGCACGAGACCTATGCCATTCGCTTCATCTCTTCAAGACGAAGACAACCACACCTTCGTGATAAATTTATATAAACTGTAGCTCAAGCAATTTGGAAGGAAAGTTTTGAAAATGGATTTGAAATTTCATGATCAAAATAAGTTTATAGATAAAAGTAAGTGTTGCAACTAGAACCAGGGAAATGAGAGCATCACAATGATATCAAAGTTTTGAAGAATTGATGAAGAAATCTACCTATTGAAATTGAGTTACAGAGCTCTGAAACTGGACTTCTATGGAGCAATATAGGGCACGATTCTTGAAGGTAATTATATGGTTAGCTTCAGAGAAGATCAAAGAAGGTAAATTGATAGAAAAATTAGATTGAAAAAGGCTTGAAAATAGATTTCGAAGTTGCAAAATTTTGAGTTATGGAACAAGTTTGGCAGGGTGATTCTGGCTATCCAAGCTTAAGAAAATGAATGAGGGATGACCCTCTATTTATAGGGAATCGAATGGAATGTCCAAGCGTGTGAAATGATGAAGTTTGGAGGGAAATCATGTGAAGTTGTAAACAAGAAAAGTGTGACTTCTAATTTTTTTAAAACTCATCCAAAACACGCGTTTTGTTATGCTAATCACTTCTGAAAGTTCACTAAACATGTTTAGAGGCAAAAACGCGCAGAAACAAAGTGTTTAGAAGCTAAACCAATGATTTAAAATTCTGACTTTTGAAGAAACTTCAGTTCTAAGTTACCAAGTTCAAATCAATGGCATTCTCAGCTCAAGGGGTCTTAGGGCATGATTTTTAATGCTTTAGAAAGATGAGGTTACAAGCTTTACAATGAAAAAAGAATGAAATCAAATGGATGCTTGAGCTGAAAGTTGCATTGAGTCAAAGTTGGAGAAAAAAGGTTGACTTTTCATACTTAGAAATATTTCAAATTTTTCTTCAAAAGTGACCTATAATATTTTGTATCCAAATATGGCCTTCCACTTGGAATTTGCTCTTGACCAAAAAAGATGGAATGAAATAGATCTCTTGAATGACATTTTGAAACTTGAACCATTCAAAATATCTAAAAATTGAGAGAGTTATGAATTGTTGAAGTTGGCAAAAAATCATGAAATGACCTATAATATTTTGTATCCTTAGGGCATCTTCCATCCATTTTCTCACTTTGCATATAAAATAAAGAATAAAGTTCACATCCTGAAGATCATTATGGAAAAAGAGTGGGCTCAAGGTGATAAAAATTGACCAAGTTATGATCATTTGAAGTCACACATGAGAAATTATGGGTGTTCATCTAGAGGACTTGTAATCTTTCTTCATCATCAAGTTTATTCTACATGAAAACTCTTTGAAACTTTTGAAGTGATTTGTTAATAACCTTTTGAAGAGAAGGATGTCTTGGTAATCACTCAAAAATATCAAAAGATGAGCAAAATATACTTCTTTGAAGTTCAAAACCCTAGCTCCTAGATCAAGAAAATGCTTTGAGGAACTTTGACAATTTTGAACAACCTTCTTGTACCAACACTTTTGATTTATAGATAGAAGTTGTTGAGGATGATAATGAGAACTAATAGCAACCAAAACCACTTCGATATCTTGAGAATTGAGAGAAATATGCACTTGTGACCAATGGGAACAAGACCTTGTTCAACCATGACAACTTCTTCCATCAACCCCTTGTACTTTTGAATCAATTTTGATAACTTTGAAATGTGGTGAACCAAAATAAACTTTGTCATGCCATTTCTTCCAAAACAACTTCAATGGTGAGGTTTGGATTTCTCAAGCTTTATTGACTAGGGCATGGAAATAAACTCATGAACCCATGAATCAACTTGCTAAGTCACATTGCCTTTACCTACATTATTAACAAGTGAGACAAACCAACATTACATTTTATTAATTAAAAAGTCAAAATAAAACATGCATGATCACAAAAGAAAAACAAGTCAAGGTGCTTGGTGATTTCTCAAAGAGCAAAACTAAAGATAGGGAGGAGAACCAAAAGCCTTAATGTAATCTTGTTGTGATTGAATCAACATGGTATTATAAAGGGATCTTAGAGGAAAAAATTGGGGTACAACACACCTATAGATGATTTGACCTCAGTATGAATTTCAACTTTGCATTGATTCTTTTCAGCAAAGAAATATAACAATGATACATCCTAATTATTTCTAAAAGGTTTAAGATCTTTTTTCAAACTACTAACTTCATGTTTCTACCATATTTTCATACCACCAACATTAAACTCTAATTCATTGCCTTAATTAGATCGCGAGCTTAAAAAAGAACCAGTAATCAATGTCTTTCATTATATGCATAAATATTTCCACTTTTATAACTTGTGATCTTTTACAAAATAATCCTTAGTGTAAAATATCACGTTAAATAAGAGCATCTCCTATAATACATTATATGGTAAGATGTAAATTTGATAATATTTTCACATAACTATAATTCAGTCAAAAAAATATCAATAGACATGAAATATTTAGTCAATATAGCATCAATGTGTAACTATCATAAACCAATTTTGGTCAAATATATCAACTATAATGAATGTTTTGTTTATAATATTCCATTGTTTTAACATTTCAATACGGAAACCCTAAAACGACAGAGGAAAAGAAACAATTCTAAAAAAAAGGAATAGAGAAAGAGACACGTTGATTATGCGATGTTCCGTCTCACTCCAATCGCGAACTCCTTCTCATTCTCATCCATCATATGTAAATGCAGAGCATCCGTTGACAATAACAGCCACGCGCTTGACGCCGCCTATATTCGACGCGCAGCCCACGTTGCAGACAAATCCGCCGGCTTCAGTTCTCCTCATCCCAACTTCGGCTGCGTCATCGCCACCCAATCCGGAGATGTCGCCGGCGAGGGCTACCTCTACGCACAAGGTACCAGCCCGGCCGAAGTTCAGGCCGTCACCTCCGCTGGCGAGCGCTGCCGTGGTGCCACCGCTTACCTAAACATGGAACCTGGCGACTGTGACGGGGACAACACTGCTGTATCTGCTCTGCTTCAGGTTGTCTTTTTCCAAATTCGTGTATGAAGCAATGTGACAAACAGTGCTGTTGTTCACAATCACAAGTGCAACTTTGTTTGGTTGTGTGTTTGTTGACTTCAGTTTTTGTTTGTAGTTGATATTTGACAGTGTCTGTGAAACCAAATCAGGGTGGTGTCCAAAGGGTTGTCATTGGAATGAGACACCCTTTGCAACATTTTAGAGGCAATGCTGTTCGTGCACTCAGAAGTCAAGGATTGCAGGTTGATCTTCTCGGAGAGGATCTCACCAGTAAGCTCATAGAGGTGTGTATTACTAGTAATGTATAGTGACTACCTTTAGCTTTTTATCATACATATGCATTCATGTCTTCGGTTTTATTTACAGGATGCTCAGAAAGAATGTCTTCTTGTTAATGCTCCTTTGATTTGTAGAGCTCATTCGCGTGTTCCCTTTTCTGTTCTCAAGTATGCTATGACCCTTGATGGTGAGGATTCTGTTCATTTTCTTGTTATTGTTCTCCCTTGCACAAGCTTTAAGTGTAGAATCTCGAAATTTCATTAGATTGTTGGCTGAGTTGTCTTGTCTCGTTACCTTCCTTTTGGTCCGTGCAACAGGTAAAATTGCTGCTAGTACTGGTCATGCATGGTGGATAAGCAGCAAGAAATCTAGAAAACTAGTTTTTGAGTTGCGAGCTAGAAGCGATGCAATAATAGTTGGAGGAAATACAGTTCGCAGGGACAGTGAGTATCATCATCATCATCAACATCAACGTTATTGTCTATAAGATTCCTGAAATTTGATTTTTGATACCTTCTTTTCTTCTAAATTCAATCAGATCCAAGAATGACAGCGAGACATGGAGGTGGGCATATGCCAATGCGTATTGTAATGTCTCAGTCCCTTGATCTTCCAGATGAAGCAAACCTATGGGACATGACTGAGGTTTCTACCATAGTTGTAACACAGAAGGGTGCAAGGAGGAGTTTCCAGAAGCTGCTTGCGTCTAAAGGAGTTGAAGTTGTCGAGTTTGACATATTAAATCCCCGAAATGTTATGGAGTATTTTCACGACCGCGGTTATCTTTCAGTTTTTTGGGAGTGCGGAGGAACATTGGCTGCATCTGCTATTTCATCTGGAGTAATTCACAAGGTTTCATTTATCTTTTTCATTTTGAAGTGATTTTTCTGTGTTTTGATCATCCACCAAAATTGTCAGCAATATTATGTTTCTATGTCTTTTGAAATTGGGTGGTTGTTAGAATTTGTATTGCATAGAAAACGAAGGAATATGATAGAAATGGAGAGAAAATTGAATATGGTAGTAGAGAATCTGAAATTGGTAATATTAGGAGCCTTAAGGGCCCTAGCCCAATATTGAAAGTGTATTCTATAAGGAACGAACAGTAGGAGAGGGTTAATTAGAAAGTTATCAGTTAGTTAGAATGAGGTGCTTAAATACCTCATTAGCCATCAGCAAAACGTTTTTTGATAATTGTAAACAAACTGTTAAACCCTAAGTAGAAGAGTGCTTCTGATTGCTCGTAGTAATTCATTACAATTTTTTCTCAAAGGATTTGGATCTAAGAATTTAGTCTGATCTGCGGGATCTTGAGACGGAGCCTGTGTGAATCACAATGAAAGCAAGGGTGGCAGCATTTTTAGACATCCATGGAATTCGTCAGGTAACTAGCCACACAGCATATCACACAGTTGGAAGAAATCAAAGGGGGGATGCCTACTACAAAAGGTATCAAGAAAATGTTATCTCGCTGGATGGAGAAACAAGGCATGACGCGGGAGAATGATGGCGAGGAAAGTGAGAAAAACAAACAAGTTGGATAAATCAGCCCAACCAAAATCGACGAATGGAGCTCCAAGATCAGCACTGAGAAGCGCCCTTGGGTCAAGAAGGTGCAACTACCGGTGTTCGAAGGTGAAGACCGAATCAGATAGATTGCAGGGCCTGGGAATTTGTTTGAGGTGCAAGGTGTTCTTCCCTTGGAAAAACTTCAACTTGTGTTCGTTAGTATGGAGGTGCAGCGTGCACTGGTATCGTTTCTGGCGATAGAAAAACTCAATAATCCACATAGGAGACCTTATCACCACATTCTTTAGTAGGTTTGGAGATCGTGGTGGAGGGAATGTGTTTGAACAGTTGGCAACCATGAAACAGGAGGACTTGGTGTTAGATAGGGGCTTGGTTAGCACATCTGCCCATTGATCAGAAGCAGGAAAATGAGATACAATAGATCCTTGCTAAGCACTTTCTCCCTGACAAAAACTATGTCCAATTCCATATGCTTAGTCCTTGAGTGTAGAACAGGATTGTGAGCCAAGGACACTGCACTTAGGTTGTCACAAAGCACTTTAGGTGTTTGATACTTGACTTTCAGTTCATGCAGAAGGGACTGAAGCCAAAGTATTTCCGCTGTGACTAGAAGAGCCAAGCTTGTGTATTCTGCTTCAGCACTTGACCTAGCCACCAAAGTCTGCTTCTTTGCCCACCAGGTTACCAGATTTGGACCCAGAAAAATGCAGGCTCCAGACGTGGACCTTCTGTCATCAGGGTCAGAGGCCCAACTTGCATCACAGAAGCCTGTAATAGTGAGGGGTGCAGTTAGATTAGAAGGTGATAGGAGCAGGCCATGAGAGACAGTTCCTTGAAGGTATCTTAGGATCCTTTTTACTGCTTTCCAGTGGTCCTCAAGAGGGCTGGAGAGGAACTGACACACTTTATTTACAACAAAGGAAATTTCAGGTCTTGTAACTGTGGCATATTGTTGTGCTCCCACCACAGACTTGAAATGAGTGGGATCATTTACCTGAGCTGAACCAACCTTTGAGAGTTTGGTGCTAGAAGCCATAGGTGAAGCAATTCCCTTAGCAGTAGCCATATTTGTTCTGTGCAGCAAGTCCCTGATGCATTTCCCTTTGGAAAGGAGAAGAGAACCATTAGGTAGGTGTGTGACTTCAATTCCCAAAAAAATAGTCTAGTTGGCCAAGATCTTAAGGGAGAAAGCCATGTTTAATTTAGTGACAAGTTGCTTGATGAAGGGAGGAGATGAGCCAGTGATGATAATATCGTCAACATATACTAGGACCAAAGTGTGGCATGAGGGTGTGAGAAGCATGAACAAGGAGGGATCACACCTGCTGGCAATAAATTCAAGTTGCAGTAGGGCACCTTGAATTGACTGACATTTAGCAAATTTTTAGTAATAGAAGGAACTAAAAGGAGCTTGTTCAACTTTAGGGAGGTGTTAGGGCACAAATTGGAAGGGAAAACCATGGAACCAAGAGAAGTGATAGACAAACCTTGGCCATTGCCAATTTGCACATGGTCAGTACTAGGCAGAGAAATGGAATCCATGAGATTGGTTGCATTTGGTGTCACATGGTGTGAAGCACCTGAGTCAGGATATCATGCCGCCTGATTGTAAAATGAAGAGCAATCAGAGCCAGCTACCAATGCTTGAGGCCTAGGGCTAGAGTACTGAGATGGCATAGGAGAACTTATAGGTCGAGTTTGGTTCATGTTCTGAGGATTTGGAGCTCTAAAACCAGGTTGAGTCCACACATTAGGTTGACTGAAGCCATAGCTTCCATAAGCTGCAGGAGCACCATAGGGAGAATAGTCGCCATAAGAATCCTGAGAATGGCGATAGTAGAAGTAACTAGCATCATGACCAGTCTTGTAGCTTATTTGACACTGAACAGAGTTTCTGTAACCATTACGGCTATCACCACGACCTCTGAATCTGCCACCTCGATTGCCTCTGCCACGATAGTTGTTCCCAGTATTGGAGTTGGACTCTAATCCAATTCCCTTTTCCTAGTATATTACACTGCTAACCTATATCACTAATAGATTCAGCCCAATTGGAGTCCATTTTCCAGCCCTATAATTTTGGCAAAGAAAAGAGACGGGAGTTGGTGTTTTTTGTGTAGATTATAAAGTCTTAAACAAGGCCACAATACTTGACAACTACCTCATCCCTGTGATAGATGAGCTGCGGGGTGAATTGCACGGAGCAATTTTTTCTCTCAGAAATAAACCTGAAAGTAGTTACCATCAAACCGTAATATGAATGAACGAACAGGGCATTACAAAAACAGCCTTTAGGATGCATAATGGTCCCTATGAGTTCAAAGTAATGCCATTTGGGTTAACGAATGCCACAACGTCTTTCCAAGAGGCGATGGATTCAAGGATGTGATATTACCTACTTAAGCTTGTACTAGTGTTTTTTTATGACATACTAGTATATACCAAGACATGACTAGAACATTTAGAGCAGTTGAAGACAGATCTGGCTACCCTACAACAGTCTCATTATGTTGTCAATTAGAATAAGTGCAAGTTTTGAAAAGAAAAGTTTAAATACTTGAAATCTTATTTCATGCGAGGGCTTCACCATGAACCCTCAAAAGGGTGAATACATGTTCCAATGGCCAATTCACGAGGATCTCAAGGCAGTTGGAGGATTCTTTGGATTGACGAGATATTGAAGAAGGTTTGTTGAATAGTTTGGGAAGATCGTTGACCGATTTACTAGAAAGGCACTTTCATGTGAAGTCATGAAGCTGAGGAATCTTTCAGAAAATTACAGCAGCACTTAACTGAGGCACCTGTGCTAGCTAGCATTGCCTGATTTCAGCCAGGCCTTAACCATAGAGTGTGGCGCATCCGGAAGAGGAATAGGCACTGTCCTATCTCAAGGGAAGCAGCCTATTGCATATTTCAGCAAAGCCCTTGCTCCCATATCCTTGTCAAAATCCATTTATGAGAAATTCAAGCAATTCAAATGCATAAAGATACTTCTAATAGGGATAGAAAACGATTAGGATGCAAATTCTGTCTTAATATTTGGGTGGTTGTACTTATTATAGGAGACAAATTCCATTTAGAATGAGTTTTGCTTAGTTGGCTTTTTCATGTTTTGATTTATTTTATAAAATGAAAGGATAACAAAAATATTTATGTTCGTCAGGTTTATGCATTTGTTGCTCCTAAAATTATTGGTGGAAAGAATGCACCATCTCCTGTCGGTGATCTTGGGATGGTTGAGATGTCACAGGCTATAAATCTAGTTGATGTTTGCTATGAGCAGGTTAGTCCAAATTTATTTGCTTTTCCCTTCGAAGTACTAATATTATTTTATTCCTATTAAAACATTTATATATTTAATCTATGCATTTATTGTTGAATAAATCACTAATGCAGATTGGGCCTGACATGCTTGTTAGCGGATTTCTTCAACCGATACCAGACACGGCACCGACAATCCCATCACCAGAAAAAACTTTTGTTGTTGACCCTACTGTCTCACGTTATGAATCCGGCATCATATTTTTCTACAAAACATGGGATCCTTATGGTGCATTGTCAAATTTCTCTCCTCATCCCATTCAAATGCCTGACGAAAATGGCGATAGTGTGACTTGGTTGAGTGTGCAACATTACTACCAGGTACTTTTTTGAGTGCATAGATTCTATTTTTTGTTTTGCAGTATTATTCCGTTGCTCATAAATTTAATACGATGTCTAGGCGCACAAGTTTGTTGGAGTGGATGATACTGCTGCGCGGGATTGTATTGAAAGGATCAAATCTTCAAAAAGTCCAGAAGAAGCTGCAAGAATAGGAAGGTCAATGCAAAAACAGCATCCTGATCTGGTATGAATTGACTTATTTGAGTTATCTGTTGACATAAGCACTTCTGAGACCGTTCATGAGACTTTATGAAAATAGCTTATGACAAGTCCCGTGTGTTTAGATGTTTGAAGCATTATATTTTATGGTGCTTGCAGATAAGGCCTGACTGGGACAACGTCAAAATCGATGTTATGTACGCAGCACTGAAATGCAAATTCTCCACATATCCGCGGCTGAGTTCTATGCTAGTTTCAACTGCTGGTTCGGTTCTAGTTGAGGCTTCTCCACATGATCTCTTCTGGGGTGGCGGTCGAGAAGGAGAAGGCTTGAATTATCTTGGACGACTTTTGATGAAGTTGAGATCAGAGTTTGTTGAGGAATCATCATCATCATCATCATCAAGTGAGTCCCCTAGTTTAGCTGTATAGTTTCAAAAAGAGAAAAGAGAGACAATAACAATATTTTTGTTGTAGAGTTCAAAGAATAGGTTGGTTTGGTTTAGCATGTGAGGATCCGAGTTCATAAAAGGGAACCGCGGGTACCCTAACCCGCCCGGTTCGGTGATGACAATTTGGTTTTTATTAAGCTGTATTCTTGGTTGTCTTCCTTGTTTTGATTTTTGCAGTTGTTTTGACTTGGACATAAGAAGACAAAACTAAATAATAGGCAAGAAGTTACCAATATTCTCATTGACAATTTTTCCTCAGATACAATTTGGAATCGACCTGCATCATACAGTAAGCTGATCAAATATAACCTCCTACACGTGAATATACAATTTCATCCATAAAATTGTAACCTTGTTCAATTTTTTTTTCGTTCATCAACAACACTGAAGAAAATTTCCAAATTTATACTCAAAATTACTAATATGGAGTAACTAATATTAATAAATGAAAAAGAAAAGGGATCAATTATAAGTATGAGATTCTAATTCGCGTGCTCTTCCTCCGCATCTCATCATTGTGTCAAACTATGTCTCCTTGATATATAGGTTAATATTCCTCCTTTGCTATCACCGAAAAGCTCTCGTTGTAACCACTTAAAACGTTATAGACTTTGTAAATGTCAGATAGATAGCTGTAAGCGTCCTGGCGAGTATATGTGTATGTCACAATGACATGAGAGCAAGGCATACAGAAGGTCTGAAATTTTCCACAGTCGAAACATTCTCTATTTAGTTTGACGGCATAGGCTAAATTTGGCCTCCCTTCATTGTGGTCCATTGTTTCTTGTACACTGAAAGTGTGTCTATGACAGTCAAAATTGTAACCGCATGTGAGCCAACTTGATTAGCTTCTTCTTTCATCACTTTCATACAACGTTCACTGAATAATTGCCCTAACTTAACACGACACTCCATTTTCGCCTCTGATTGTAAAAAGTGATGCCAACCTAAGATAGGTTGTTCTCACTAATGCGGTTATTGATAGATTTCTAATTCATTTGAAGACCCCGTTCATGGATTCTATAAGATTTGTTGTCATGTGACCCTATCGACATCCTCTGTCAAATGCCTCTGTCCACTTCTCCAATGGTATGTTATCCACCCACCTCAATGCATATGCATTTGAAAATCTAATTTCGTCGTGATAGTATTGAAATGGTGGTTGAGTTAGAGCATAGTCCGCATTCACCGCTTTTTTTTTGAAGGTTCTTGTCTTTGATTGCCCGCATGAAATTTTGTGCGATATGTCTAATGCAATAGACACGTGTAGGAAGAGGATTATGCCATCCGTTATGATGATTGTTGTAACCACTCTCAATAGAAGTAATGTCTGTCTGAAATCAAACAGATATTCGCTTGTGAAGCAACGTGTGTTCTAAGATTTTTGAGAAAGAAACTCCAACCACCAGAGGTCTCACCTTCAACCATAGTGAAGGCAATGGGAAAGACATTATTGTTTCCGTCTTGTGCAACTGCCATAAGTAAGGTACCTTTATATTTCCCGTATAACCATATTCCATCAATTTGCATAATAGATTTACGGAATACAAAACCTTTGATGAATGATTGAAATGTCCAAAAGAGTCTATAAAATATTCTATTTCCATCAACACAAGTTCCGTCTAGCGCATATGCAGGTAGTGTATCCATGATTGCAACAATTCTCGGTGCATATGTCTTAAGTGACACCAATCACTTTACTTTATGTGAGACGCAGGTAGTCGAAAATTGTAATTAACGTCACGACAACAAATGACATACTTTCTTGTATCAGTGCGGTCTATATTAAAATCAACAGAGTTATCTATGTGGAATTTTTTAACAGCTCAAACACAGTCTTCTTTAGTACAAAATCGACCACCCACTTTTAACTCACCCTCTGACTGCATATATAGGTTGTAAAAAATATCAGAGGATGACTCATCGTCATGCAAGTTCACATTTGTCATATGTTAAGGCGGACAATATAAATGACTTAGAAGTAATGGCGCCTGACCGTCATCTTCAGTGTTGGTGTTCAACATATTATCGAATTGTGTCTCACTTTCTTCTTCTTCGTCAACGACGCCAACTTCAGCTTCGACTTCATCTAAATATTCAGCTTCGATTTCATCAACAGGTTGATCAATTATTTGCGATTGTTGAGATACTTGAGATTGTTGGAGACAAATATATAACGCAATATATTTCAATCCAGAATGTTCGTGACTAACAAGTATTCCACAAGTATTCCTCAAGGTGTCACCCCTTTTGATTTTTGTTTATTTGATTCTCTTTCAACCTCGTTCAATTTGGTGAACTCTTGCATCATTTGAACAAAATGGCCCAGCCAAGTCTCTGCTTTGATTGTTGAGCGAGATGTTCACTTTAGTGATGTAAATGGTATATGACATCCCAATTTAAAATAAACATGAACAAAATACCACAAATTCAAAATCCATCCAAGCACATACAATGTTTTCCTTAACCTGGTCCAAAATTGTACTTTTAACATATTTCAATAAATCTGGATATTTCTCATACACCTTCCTGAATTGTATACCAACATAGACATATAATCCTTTGTAGAAAAAATTATTATAACATTTTATGCATCCACTATTTTTTCCACTATGATGCCCGTCTTGACTATTTTTCCATCTTCGCCGTCTATTTGTTTTGTCTCTACCGCAGGTTTAACCCGACTTCTCACATTCTTTGTTATGTGATACCTACAAAGTAATGCATAAGAAGTAGGAAATATCTTTACAAATGAATTTATCAAAACGGTATCACGGTTGGTATCAATTAATTTTAGCATGTCTTCTTGGTTCTTCAGCATTACCCGACATACCTCTAAAGCTCAAGTACAATTATCCTTTTTTTTGCTCTCTAGAAATGCAAACCCAATAGAATAAGTCTTCTCAATAGAAGTAACACCAACAATTTCCAATAATGAAAGTCTGTATTTGTTGGTCTTATACGTTGAATCAAGGATGAGCGCAGTAGGAAACATGTTGAACAACTTTATAAAATCAGGATGAGTCCAAAATACATCTCTAATGGTTACCCCATCCTTGCATGTTTGGTAACTAGATACATACTTGTTATCATCTAAAAGTTTCAAGAGGTATTGCATTTCAGTTCTATCCCCGTGAGCTCTTTGTTAGTTTGGTAGCAAATATTGTACACTTGCCTGATATTTGCGATATTTCTGGGTCTTTTGTGTTTCAAAGTTGCAAGTATGTTTTTCGGTTGCACAAAATTCAATGTCATGTCTGAAACACATCCCTTTTCTTCCTGTATGAGGCGATATGCAATTGGATGACCGAATAGCTTTTCAAACAAATCACGGTTATGTAAATCACATATCACATTAAATTTTCATTTGTTATTTGCCAATCGATAGCCTCATAACTTAAAGGGACACTCATATTTTTTACACCTGTGTTATCTCGTTTAAAATTCTGAAGAAGATGTCTATATTTCCCACTTCTTTCACATGTCAATGTCACAAATGCACCTCTTATATCCGAACCATTATCAGACCTTCTGATTACAACATCAAACCCCCGTTTGGATGCCTCCGTATGAATTCGTTGAAGCATATGATCACGAAATTCAAGCTCTTGTTCATTATTAAATTGTTTTCCAACATATACCTCATTCACAATAACACATTTGACATTCAAAGATACAATAGATTTCCAAAAAACACCGGGATGCACCATATCTAATGAAAAAAAAAACATACAATACTCAATAACATCTAATATTGAAAACATACTGCTGAAAAATAAAAACAGACGACATTTGGAACTACATCTCCAGATGAACTCATTCAGACGTCAAAAATATATTTTTGAATATGACATACCTTTTTTCAACCTCAAAACATGATTAATGTGAGTAATGAGGCTTGAAATAAATGAAATTTACCTTGAATATGCTCCTTTTGATTTGATGAATGGAAGGGTTTATGGGAAAATGAATATGGGGTCGGATCATGTAGGTGGATCTTTTTAGCAATTTCACATTTGGTTTTTTCAGACATGCATCTCTAGAATAATCTGACATGCAAAAGTGACAAATTATCAAATTCCCGCTTCAAATAATTTGACATACATCTCCAGATAACTCATTGGAACACTTAACAAAAAATACGTTGAATACTATGCAACATAAATGTATCTCCAGAATAAAATTTTGTTGGGTTGTGGGGTGACGATATTTTTGTGAGGTGATGTTAATAAAAATGGTGCGTCCGGAAATATATTTCCAAAAACTGAGGGGAATTTTAGGATTTCCATAGAGTTCTTTTCTACTTCATAGGATGGGCTAAGAAATTCCCTTCTTTTAATGCAGTGAAGTTGGGTCATGTTAATCAGGTTATATCCAAACCATACCACAAAGAAGTTATGCAAGCCAAACATGACAATTTTTTTCCACTTCACTAAAGTCAGTTCCACTTCCAATAAAATTTTGATTAATATTGATTTTGTTGCATGTACGACTGTTCAAAAAAATAAAGAACTGAATCAAACTGTCGAACCGTATCAAACTGAAGTTAAAATAACTTATAGTTATAGTGACAAGGTTCAATTTCGATCAACACTTTGATACGTGAGAAAAAGAATAATATAAACTAAAATAAACGACGTTCAACAATAATAATCAATAAGTAAAAAATATAACAAAATAAAGCGAGAAAAGATGAAAGGTTTGTTTATCCAGTTCGATTAAAAGATCTACTATGAGGGAGAGAACAATTCTCTAATTCACTATAGTAGGAAAATTTGTTACAAGAGATTATAAATTAGTTAAAAGAAAAAATCCTACGCCTTTAGAGTTTCCAAGAACAATCCTGAAGGCGCCCAAGAACAAAATCCTATTTTCTACCAAAGTGTTTCCAAAAATCTCAAAATCTCAATAATTTAAGCACACAAATCCAAGGTGTACACAAGTGTTTCTCAATCCCCTTAGATAACTCCAAAGGTTTCCCAAAATTCTTTTCTTTCTAAGTTTTCCCTTGAGAAGACCCTAAACTCTTTGTTCTACCTTTTTTCTATAAACTCTAAGATTGTCACTATGTAAAATACTGAAGAGATGCATATTTATAATAGCTAAAACCCAACAAACAAAAACCAAAAGCACAACCCATTAAATGGATCCATGGACCGAATAAAAAATCCAAAGCATGCAAACCGAGAAACTGCTGCTTTTTTCAAAAACCCCGAAATTGGGCGAACCAACCCGCAACCCGACCGCACGGACCCGCCGCCAACTGTACGGACCCCACCAATTTCTGCCATACAAACTCGCAACCGACGTGGAATGGCTTCCACCAACTGTAAAATTACCTCGCCGTCGACAGACCATCGCTGGCGCCACAACTGTTCCAGCCACCGCCGTGGCTTCGACACCTCATGACCCAATTTTTTCTTGTTTTCTAATTTTTTGTTTTTTGACATACTTTTCAAAATATGGTTTCTTTATCTTCATCAACAAAGGTTTTAAGGTATACATCAACAATCTCCACCTTGACTTGAAACCGTGTTGATGTTAATTTAACCATCAACAACCTTGTTGCTCTCTACCGTGTTGAAACTCTTATCGATAACCTTAATCAAATTCAAGGCACTCTTTAATCTTAATCTCGCAACTTGAATCCACTTGTTTCCAATTACCCTTTTTTTCCAGGTAATCAAACAAGCCCACAAGTATGATTCTTCAACCATCGACTCTACCTATTCTCAAATGCCTCCCCAAAGGTCATACTTTTTGAATTTTGTAAACCTTCAGCCACATTCAAAGCATAACACCTAAGGATAGCATAACCGTCCCTTTGAGATGCTATAGTCCTCCTCCTTACCTTATTATGAGTCAAATTATAATCATAGATCTATGTAATTGTTCCCTCACTACTACTAATATCCATAGTAGGAAACTCCAACTCAAACTGAGTTTTCTCCGTTATAGTTTCTAACAGGTTTATCCCTTGATTTTTACTATTCTTCCTCTGAAGAAATTCTCTACCAACCAAGTAAGTTTCTTTAACATTTGTCTTTCCCAAAAAACTCAATAACAACTCAGCGGTAACATGCATTTCACTAGTTTTCTGCAAAATTCATTATACACTTCTGAAACAGCCTTAAGACATTCATAATGTCTTGACCTAAAATCCCATAACTTTTTCTTGTCATGAAAGCCCCAACTAGTTGATGATGAGTGAATAACAACATTCAAACATTCTAAAATATATAAACCATATATTTTAGACCCTTTAGAAATAATAACTTTATCATGTGAAATCCCTAACACTCCACGTTCAATCCTAGTGCAATAGCCTAGATCATCAAACATTGTTTATAGATAACAAATTTCGCTTGAATTCTGGAACATGCCTCACATCGTGAATAAGAAATTCATGATCGTCAAAATTTTTAAGTATGACCGTACCAATACCATAAACTTTGCAAGCCTTATTATCACCAATGCGAACTACTCCACCTTGCACCAACTTCAAAGTTTCAAAGTATTTTATTCTTGGATACATGTGACAAGAGAAACCTGAGTCTATGACTGTTACACTTGGATTTTTAGTTAGAAAAAAAGTAAACAATGAGTGTCAAAATAAAAATACATTTACTGTTAGAAGACATTAATAATGTGTTTAAAGTGCATTAATGACGAAGCGTCGACAAGGCATCAATCAAGGCGTCGATGAAGGAAGACGGTGTTTAGAGGAATCTCAAGAAAAAATTCACAAGATTAGGATCATCTAGAAACATATCCATAATATCTAAAAGGTCAATCGACGGGACCCTCACTACAATAAATATACTAGTCGATTGAACCACGAAAGGTTAAAGACTTGGTAGTTTTACAAGTTCAAAGTTCTTTGTAAGCAGCATCAATAGTATGTTGAATAATTATTATCAAAAGTTTGCGGGAGAAGTTCGAAGCGGTTATAAGTCAACATGGGTTGTAAACAGAAAGAATCATGGTGACATGTAGACACACTAGTGGGAACCTGAAGATCAAACATGGAGTAAAACACAATAGTTCCATAGTGGGTGGAACCATTGTTGACAATTATTTTGTAAATAGAATAAATATAAGACTCATGTATTGTAACAAATGTCACAAAATTTCATACATAATCTCCATAACACTGGAGTATCCAAGTCAAAGAGCGAAATAATGTGTGAGAAACATGTATGTGTCTGCATCCTGTCTTTTCATTGTTTTCTTGTTTCCTTAAATGCAACATTTTATTTTTCATACTTTCACTTTCACTCTTGTTTAATGTTATTTACTGCATTTGATCTTTTCATTTATCATAACTTACCTCCATTTAAAGTTTGTTTCTACGTCGTTATCATCCAAATGAAAAATGCATTCAATTCACACGCACGCGTGTTCACACAAATCATTTGCACAAATTGCTTTGGAGACTTTTTGAGTTATTCTCACTTGCTTTCTAAACTCGTGATTGGTTACCAAAAACACCGGTATAAAATGACCAACTATCTCCAGTCTCCATACTCGATACCATTAGTGTACCATCATTCTCATAACCATCCTCATCCAAGGAAACCGCAACTTGAAAAAAATCATCATTGATCTTTCTCTCAGGACAATCCTTCTTAAAGTGACAAATTTTCTGACAATTAAAGAATTTTACCTTTGATTTATAAAAAATTCTTTGATTCGGACATCCCTTTACACTCATATCCTCCTCTGACACACTTAAGCATTCACTACTATCTTTAATCTTCAAATCTTCCGCCTTTGAAAATTCTTTAGATTTCACCGCCATCTGGACTTCAACCAAAGTAATAGTGTCTTATTTACCATAAAGAAGGGTTTCTTTAAAGTGCTCAAATGATATGGGTAATCAACTCAACAAAATTAAAGTCTTGTACTCATCTTCAATCTTCACTTTAATATTTTCAAGATCATCAATAATCTTGTGAAATTTTGTAAATTATCCCGCTATAGATTTTTTCTCCACCATTCAGAATGAGTAGAGTTATTATTTCATACACAACATGTTAGCCAAATATTTGGTCATATACAATGATTTAAGTTTTTCCCACATCACAACTGTAGTTTACTCCTTGGAAATTTCTCTTAGAACTTTATCCATGAAGTATAGGATAATGGCACTCATGGCTGTTAGAACATAGTTTGATTCTACAATCCTCATAAGAGTTTTGATGATAACAAACACAAAGAATAAATATGCACTCTAAATTTGTGTTCTATTGTGTATAGAAGTTATGATAGAAGTGGATCAGAAGTTAAGCTATAAAAGTGCTCAAGCTGAGTAAGCAGACTGACATCAGAATGTTCTGAAGAATGAAGATCAGAATTTGGACTAAAGAGAAAGACATCTTGATTCTGAACAGAAGTGTAACGTGTAAACAAAACCTTATGATTCTGACTTTCCAAGTTCTGAAGTAAAGCAGCAAGCAAGATTCCTTAAGTTCTGAAGCGTTACTTTTCCATCAAAGCAGTATCAATTACAACGGCTACAAACAGACAAGGATCTTCATATTATGGAAAGTGCATTAAGTGCTAATTATCATGTTTCCATTTGGACAGATTGTCACGCCTATTTAAACAAGCTCCAAGGCTAAATCGTTCACGATTTACAGAACTGCTTTACACAATCTCTCAACGCTGCAAAATTATATTCATACTATTCCCAAAAATCGTGTAATACATCACAAGTTTGTGATACAGTTTTTGTAACGAAAAACATCTAGTACACAGTGAGTTCTTATTTTTGATTAGTAAATTTCCTTGAGATAAACTAGGTTGTGGTTGTACTCAAGAAGATTTTGGCAGTTGTCAAAGTAGAATTGTAATCAGTTTGATTAGTGAATTAAGTCCTCGTTGGAGAGAGGCAAAATCACCTTGGTAGGTGGACTGGAGTAGTTTGAGATCAAGCAAGCCAAGATAAAAATCTTCGTGTCAATTTCTTTTGATTTTTAAGTTTCAATTCAACCCCCCTTCTTATGTTTTTCACTTCTTCACTGGCCTTATCCATCATCTCGGTCTTATGTTCCTGTGTAAGCCCCGCCAGGAATCAATGTTTCACCCTTCAAAGCATCAATGCACTTCTCTTGAATTAAAATTGCTTGCATCTTTATTTTTTACAACCCAAAGTCGTTGTTTCCGGAAAATTTCTCGATCTCCCATTTACCCATGGTGCTCACTTGTAAACAACACCCCTTTGCCCCATGGTGGGAGCCACTTGTTGTAGAATTGATAGAATAATTAATCAAAAGAAACTATTCACAGTTCAATCACACCCAGAAATTTGACGTGTGAGGATAAAGAACAAAAACAAAATAAATGACCTTCAACAATAATAATCAATAAGACAATAAATTTTGTAGAATAAGATAAAATAAGGCAAGAAACACAAAGTGTTTGCTTACCCAGTTTGTTTATCCAGTTCGATTAAAAGATCTAGTATGGGGAAGAGAACAACTCTCCAATTCACTATACTCATAAAGTTGTTACAAGAGATTACAAATGAGTTACAAGAAAATATTTTTCGCCTACAGAGTTCCAAAGAACAAACTCTGAAGGCTCCCAAGAATAAACCCTAAATTCTACCAGAGTGTTTCCTAACCTCTCAAACTCTCAAACTCTCAAAATAAGAATCACTCAAACCCAAGATTTTAGAAGTAATCTCCGTAGATAACTCCAAAGGTTTCCCCAAAACTCTTGTCTTTTTAAGTTTTTCCTTGGAATTCCCTAAACCCTTATTTCTCCCTTTTACTCTAAAGATCTAAAATTATCACAAAATAACAAAAGAGATACATATTTATAATTACTAAAATCTAACAGATCCATAACAAATCCAAAACATATCTCATTAATTGTTAGAATCACTACAGAAAAAAGTCTACAACCTCGTGATATTCACGTCACAAAGCCAAAAACCACGACACAAAAATAATTAGGGATGTGGGAAAATCACGGGGCAAGAGAGCTTGTGGCACATGGTTGCCACTGATATTTATGACACAAAATCTTTAACAACATGTAGATGAGCCAGAATGTTACTGATTTGTCATGTGAAATTTACACCACAAATTTGTGGCGTGATATTCATGACACAAAATTTTAAACTGTGCAGAGTGGTTCAGATGAGGTCAGATGTGTGCAGAGTTGTCCAAACTTTTAACGTCGTGGAAAACACAACACAAAACTGAATACCTGTCAAAATTTTGCCTCATGATTTTCATTTCGCATAATTTTTTTAAAAATAAAATAAAAGAATTCATAATTAAATACGAAAAATTAATAATTAATATTTTTTTAAAATAATAATTATATCCTCTAAATAAAAATAGTAATAATTAAATACAAATTAAGACAAAGACATCTTACTCCTCCTTCGCTTCGACAACATTCTTGAACAAATACCCACATGATAAACCCTTTAACTTCTTCGTCAAAATTAGATTTAAGTGCACATCTTTCTGCATACGTTCTATCGTACATCCAACTATGATAATATCGAAAATATTTCATACTGCACATTTACAACATCGTTGCCATTTAAATTACTAAAGTGATTTTAATCTATATCAACCAATTTCGAGAATTTTAGTCAAACTTACATAAAAATATTAACAAACTTAATAACTATATACTTAATTATATTTTTTGTACAGTTTTTTTTAAAAAATAAATTGTGTTTTTACATATAAATATTAAAATACTTAATATTTTTTACGTACAAATATTAACAACCC
Organism: Vicia faba; assembly: GCA_948472305.1. NCBI lineage: Eukaryota > Viridiplantae > Streptophyta > Magnoliopsida > Fabales > Fabaceae > Vicia > Vicia faba. The sequence continues at coordinate 466,697,831 of OX451740.1, forward strand.
ACATACAAACATATACTTAATATTTTTTATTTATACCTACAAATATTAATAAACTTAATAAGTACATACTTAATAATTTTTTTTACACTTTTTAAAAACAAATTATATTTTTACATACAAATATTAAAACACTTAAATTTTTTCTTACATACAACTATTAACATCCCACATACAAACATATACTTAATACTTTTACATACAAAATATTAACAACTCACATACAAATTGTGTTTTTACATACAAATATTAAAATACTTAATATTTTTTACATACACATATTAACAACTCGAATACAAAATATACACTTAATGTTATATATATATATATATATATATATATATATATATATATATATATATATATATATATATATATATATATATATATATATATATATATATATATATATATATATATATATATATATATATATATATATATATATATATATATATATATATATATATATATATATATATATATATATATATATATATATATATATATATATATATATATATATATATATATATATATATATATATATATATATATATATATATATATATATATATATATATATATATATATATATATATATATATATATATATATATTACCAACTCACTTACAAATAGTGTTTTTACATCCAAATATTCAAACAATTAATATTTTATACAAACTTCAGAGTAGTTAACATCCATCAAGTGCAAAATTTTCCCCACAACTCTGAGGAAAAATGCCATGGAATGGTATAAAAGCCTCGTCCCCGAGTCCATCACCTCGTGGAAGAGTCTGAAGAGCCACTTCACCATAAATTTCACAGCCTCTTGACGACACTCCAAGACTGAGGCGTCGCTCGAGGAAATCATCTAGGGAGCGACGAACCTCTCAGAGCTTACATTGAGCGGTTCAATCGCGAGGCCATCCAAGTCCCCACTATCGACCCTATGAAGAGGTACTAACTCGAAAGAGGCCTCCTACCAGGCAGAAACTTCTGGAAGGAAGTCGACATCGAGCCTCCATGATCATTGGATGAACTCATCCATATAGCCCGAGCCTACATCACATACAAAGAGAAGGAGGCCGTCAAGAGCGCTCGCGATTCTAGGAACTACAGAACACCCAATGCCCTGAGGCACAATGACGCAGGACCATCTCGATGAACTGGAGATAAAAGAAAAGAAGAAAGACCCTGCGACTCCAGTGATCAGAGAGGCCCAGCTGGACGCTTCACCGAGTACACCCCGTGCCAACATTGAATTCAAGGATGGTGGGGTCCGACGACCTAAACCAACAACTCTCAAGCCCGAGGTCGACAAGACCAAATACTGCCAGTACCACCAAAGTCATGGCCACATCACTAAAGACTGCGTCCACCTAAAGGATGTCATTGAGACCTTTATCAAGGCAGGGAGACTCATGGAATATAGAAGGAACGATGCCCCATGCCATGATAATCACGAGGTAAAAGAGATCAAGGAGGAAACACGACCCTTCGACGAGCTGACCCCCTTCAAGTTGCTTTGAACATCTCGCAACCTGAGGATTTGTACATCCCCAACAACATCGACGACGAGGAGCCCTTGTTTACCCATAACAGGTGGGAAAAATTCTCCCCTACCATGGTCATATCGGGCAGGGGATTAAATGACTTTTCTGTCAATTCAGCAAAAAGAATGTTCAACGAGCTGATAGATGAAGCCTCGGTCCAGACCATAACCCTTGACAGGTTCCGGGGAAAATCCGAGCCCATCACCTTTTATCTCAAGGAATTTCCTGGAGGAGCTCCCAACTCAAACATCCCTTTGCTCATGAGAGCAAAGATGTCCAACTTCGACGTGCATCACATCCTGGTCGACAAGGAGAGTTCCATTGACATTATTTACACCCTACTGTTCCAGACTCTCTAGCTAGACAGGTCCCACTTGTCACCATACGTGGGATCTAATTTGCAAGGCTTCAATGGCTCAACCTACAAGCCATAGGGTTACATCGAGTTTCTCCTCACGTTTGGGATAAAAGCTGCCACCAGGAAAGTCAAGGTCCACTTCCTAGTGGTTGACTGCTCGTCTATCTACAATTGCATCATGGGGAGGCCGACACTGCCCGAGCTGACTGCCTTACCTTCCACGGTCCACCTAAAGATGAAGTTCTACACAAAGAGGGGCCGTATTGCCACCATCCATGAAGACATCGAAGCTGCGAGCCTCCAAGGGACAAAACACGGTCGACACAAAGCCACAAGCTACCAATGAAGCAACCTCCTCGGAAACAACAACTTCCTTGGAAAATAACCCCACTCAAGCTGAAGAACGGGAGGCTCCACCCAATGTAGGCTCCATTGATCTCGGCACTCGATTCACTAAAGATGAAGTTGAAGTCCCCAATGGTGAACACAATCCTCTCCGTCCCATCCCTGATGGAGACTTCGAAATCATCACCCTCAATGAGGACCAAACAGAGGCCTGAAGATTAGAGCTGGACTCCCTGATCTGGAGAGGAAGCAGTTCAAAGCCTTCCTGAGGATGAATGCTGATTTGTTTGCATGGAGCACTGTGGAAATTCCTGGACTCGACCCTAAGAGTCTTCAACCAAGCAAGGCGATGCAGGATGAGATTCAACCCGAAGAAATGCACCTTTGGAGTTAAGGCGGGCAAGTTCCTCGGCTTCTACTTGACTAAACATGGGATCAAAGCCAACCCCGACAAATGCAGTGCATTCTTCGAGCTCTTTACGCCAAAATAAAAAAATCCATACAAATCTTGAACGAGATGCTCACCTTGATCTCTTGCTTCGTGGCAAAGTCCGTGCAACATGTACTCCCATTTTTCAAACTCTTACACAAAGAGGTTTCATTCGAATGGATCGATGAGTATGAGCAAAAGCTCCCCCACCTCAAACGATCCCTTTCGCAACCGCCTGTGCTATCACGACCAGAGACCGAGGAAACTTTGTTCCTCTACCTGGTCGTCTCAACCCAGCCCATAAGCGCGACCCTCGTTCACGAAACCCCAAACGGGAAGAAACCAATATACTTCAACAGTAAAGCATTGCAAGGCCCCGAGGTCAGGTATCAACAGATCGAAAAAATAGATTTGGCCCTCATCAACGCGGAGAGGAGACTCAGACATTACTTTCTAGCCCATATAATCATGTTGTGAACAAATCAACCTGTAAAGCAACAACTAGGACGTCCAGACATGGCCGGTCAAATGCTGAAATGGTCCCTAGAACTTTCAAAGTTCGATATCCAATATGAAAGCAAGAAGGCTCTCAAGGGCCAAGCATTGGCCGACTTTGTCACGAAGATGACCACCCTCGAATCCCTTATGAACGAAGCCTAAAAGTGGACAATCTTTGTTTATGGAGCATCCATCTCGACAGGAAGCGGAGCAGGCATCCTCTTCGAGAATGAAGAGGGCGCCGTAGTCAAACATTCTCTCACTCTGTCATTCCCAACATCGAACAACCAAGCCAAATACTAGGCCCTACTCGCGGTGCTTAGATTGGCCGAAGACTTAGGCGCCTAGGAAGTACAAATATTCACCGACTCCCAGCTTGTTGCATCCCATGTACGAGGAGAGTACCAAGCCAAGAACGTTAACCTCATTGAGTACCTAAACCTGATCAAAGAAAGAATGAGGATGTTCACCCACGTGGAGATCAAAATTTTTCCTCGCGAATAGAACACTCGGGCCAACATACTATAAAAACTCGCGAGAACAAGGAAGAAAGGTGGGAACAAATATGTTATCCAAGAATCCTTTTCTCTCCTGAGCATCAAAAAACACGTTGCGCCGCTCGAGGTGAATGCCATCAGGGACATTACATGTTGGATGACACCACTGTTTAATTACCTCACTAAGGGAGAACTACCCGCCAATCAAAAAGAGGCCAATGCAACCAAAGGATGAGCTTGCTCCTACATTATGGTCGAGCAGAAGCTCCATAGATGAGGATTCTCAATCCCGCTCTTAAAGTGCATCGGGGAGACTAAAGTTCCCCACACCTTGCAAGAAATCCATGAAGGGATCAACACCGAAAACTTAGGGGGAAGATCCCTAACACGAAAGGCGCTGCTAGCAGGATACTACTAGCCTATGATGCAACATGAATAAGGAGAAATCAGAAAGATTCCCGCAAAGGAAAGCTGACCTCCAACTAGGAAGGCCCATATCGTATCTGCGAGACAAAGGGAAACGAGGCATATTACCTCGAGCATCTAAGCCGGGAACAACTACCTCGACCATGGAACGCTATAAAGCTAAAATAATATTATAGCTAATTCCCAGCAAAAGAGGGAACTTAGCAGTCGACCGACCCTCTTTGAAAAATGACGGGACTGGCTCGACCATGGAAGCATGTTGAGGTACAAACATGACCTCTAAAGACCAAGGACAAGAGGCGAGTCTTCACTTATTGGACGAGCGGGACCTTGGCCCGATGGGGACACCTCTACTGAGCTCTTCCATCTTTTATACCCCAATTTTTGCCCCTAAGATTCCTCTATCATCTCATATCAACTCAATCATATCAAGATTATACTTAGGATTGGTTCTTCTCCCTATGTCTAGGTTTGCTCATGAGGGATCACCAAGCACTTTGAATTTTATATTGTGATCATATATGTCTTGTATGTATTAACTTTTAACTAACAAATACAATGAATGTTTTCTCTAAATGATGATACTATAGGTGAGGGCACAACACATTTCATTAGGTTGATTCATAGGTTCATGAGTTTATTTCCATGCCTTCTTCAACAAAGCTTCATTGAGATTCCAGATTCATTATTGAGAATGCTTTAAAGTAATATCACGACAAGTTCTACTATATATCATGCCTCAATTTGTCAAAAGAAGTTAAAAGATGCAAGAATTGATTGAAGAGGTTTGACCTAATTGGACAAGTTTTTGATTCCTTGATCACAAGTGCATAACTCTCTCAGTTCTTAATATTTGGAAGTGGTTATTATTGCTATAGGTTCTTAATATCATCCACAATAACTTCTATTCACATGGAAAAAGTGATTATGCAAAAAAGATTGTCAAAATTGAAAGGGGTTTCCAAGTCATTTTGGTGCTCTAGGAGATTGGGTCTTGAACTTCTAAGGGCTATATCTTGTTCATCTTTTGAGATTTTTAAGTGATTCAAAAGATATGATTTGATTTAATGGGTTATCAACCAATCACTTCAAAAGTTTCAAGCAAATTTTGTATGGAAGATTCCTAATGATAGAGAAATATTACAAGTCCTCTAGATAGGCCATCAAATTCCCTTATGTGACTTCAAAAAGTCATAAGTTAATTAAATTTTATCTCATTGAGCCCATTCTTTTTCCACAATGATATTAAGAATGTTAACTTCAACTTTTCTTTTATGTACAAAGCTTGAAAATGGTTAGAAGTTGCTTCAAAAACTCAAAAGATTATAGGCCACCTCATGGATTTTCACCGAATTCAAAGGATCATAACTTGTTCAATATTTGAAATTTTTGAGTGAAACAAGTTTCAAAATACTATTTAAGGAGTCCAATTTAATCTAGCATCAATGATCAAAGCTCAATTTTGAAGAAGGACCTTGTTTGGAGTCAAAAAATTATAGGACATTTTTTGAGAAAAACTTAGAATTTTTCTAAATACAAAAAGCATCGCATATTTTATGACTTTGACCAAACATAACTTCTAGATCAAGCATCCAAATTATCTCTCTATTTGCACATTGTAAATATTGTGACATTTGTTAGAACATAGTTTGATTCTACAACCCTCAGTTAGAGTTTTGATGATAACAAAATATAAGATTAAATAAATTGTAAGATTTATAAGACATATATGCTACTTAAAATTATGTTATGTATTTGCAGAAACTCTGATGGAATCAACATCATAATATCAGTATCAACATCAGCATCAGAAGATATGTCAGCATCAGAAGATCAATACATGTGCTATGCTGAAGCCTGATGAATAGAATCTGCGCTTAACATACTCTGACTCTGATCAAGATCCTAACCATGTCATCAGCATTCAAAAGCGCCAGAATAAGCCAAAGCCAAGAACAATCTGATTTTCATTAAGCAGAACATTCTGAAGTGTCAACGTTACTGCATTCAAGGCAGATTAATTACCAACGGCTTTATTCCAAGACAAAGATCTTCTCAAAAAGGAAAGAACATTATGAGCATTGAAATGGAATTATGGACAACAACGTATCTATTCCCAAGCTATTTAAACAACTCAGTGAGAAAAGAAATGGCTAATTCTCTTGCACGCACATACGCATAAGCCAATCATCTTCACGTTCTCACTCATCCAGTTTGCTAAAGCTCTCAACTGCTTACTCTATAGCTCTAGCAATCTAGTTTTATCTAAGCTTTATATTGTGTATTATCACAGTTGTGATATATAGTTTTTCCAGAAAACATTCAACACACATTTGTTCATTTGTCTATAAAATAATTACCTTGAGATAAACCGGCCTGTGGTTAGACTCAAGAAGGCTTTGACAGTTGTTAAAGCAGTTGTTGTATTCAGTTGAATATAGTGGATTAAGACCTCGTTGGAGAGAGGCGAAATCACCTTGACGGGTGGACTGGAGTAGTTTGAGATCAAACGAACCAGGATAAAAATAACGTGTTGTCTACATTTGATTTCAAGTTTTACAATTCAACCCCCTTCTTGTGTTTTTCACTTCTTCAACCTTATCTTTCAAATGCTTCAAGAATTATGCCCTAAGACCTCTTGAGCTGTGAACACCATAGATTCAAAGTTGGTACCTTAGAACTGAAGTTTCACTTGCAGTCAGATTGCAATTTCCATAATGTGACTTCTAATCACTAAATTACCACGTGATTTTCACTTAATGATGATCAACAAAGATATTTGGATTATTTAGAGTGACAAAACGCATCATTTAGATGAGTTTTGATGCACATATGGGCACACTTTGCTCGTGAACACATGTGTGCACGAATTCATTTGAAATTGAACCATTCACCCCTCCTCTTGATCCCATTCACTTCTCCTATAAATACAGACTCTATTCCATTCATTTTCGCAAGCTTGAACAACCAAAATCACCCTGTCAAACTCCCTCCATAAATCACTTTTCTGAGTTTTCAAATTCCTCTTTTCTCCAGTTTTTATTCCAATTTCTTCATTTTTTATTCCAATTTCTTCATCGATTCTTCATCCTTGAACTTCACTGAAGCTAACAGGAGAAAAAACAAGACTTGAGGTGCCCTAAATAGTGCTAGCCAAGTCCAATTGCAGAGAAAATTCATCTGACTTTGTTTAGGTAGTTTAAGACACCAAATCTTCTAACTCAAATTACTGGAATGGTTTATGATGTTCACTGATGCTTGCTATTAACTCAATTTTGGTGAATCAATGCATTTGATGCATCTGCTTTCGATTTCAAAAATTTCAAAACATCTCTGGCTTTTTCCAAATCGAGTAAGTTGTGTTTTATATAAATTTGGCGCGAGGATATGGTTGTGATCGTCTTAAAGAGATACGTCTGATGATACCATTACGAGGGTCTAAATTTATAGATTTAAGAATAATGATTTTGGCCAAGTTGCAAGGTAGCTGGAGGTTGAAGATGACCTACGTGTCTTCTTCAACCAATAAGAGCAGGACAATTGAAATGTTGTGATTGGTCTGACTATCGTAACTTCAGTGCGCGCTTGTTGACAGTGGATCACAATACTTAATCACTCTTGAGCAATTAGATGTGCCAGCGTGTTTTAATGAACCGGATCCAACGCCTCACATTATTTCGGATTTATTTATTTTTACAAAATTTGTTTTAATTTCAAAAATTCATAACTCTCTTATTTTTTATCCAAAAATTATGAAAAAATATACAAAATACTTTGATTTATTTCTGACTTTAAGAATTTTTTTTTCATATTTTTATTTTGAAGTTTGATATTTTTCATAATTTTTGTTTTGTTTGCCTTATTTTAATTATTTTAAAAATACTTTGTGGTTTTTTAACTTATGAAAAAATTATGAAAGGATCCAATGACCTCTTGACAAATATTTGTGACCTCATTTTATTTTTATTTCTGACTTTACTATTTTTCACAAATTTTGGTTTATTTTCTCCAAATTTTAAAAATAGTTGCTGACTTTAAAATATCCTGAAAATTTTGGTCAACTATTATTGAATCATGTTTAACCTCTGACTTTTTTTAAGGATTTTTATTTGGTATTATAATATACTTTATGTATTTTACCAATTATTTTCCTCTTTATTAACCATTTTAATTTTGTTTTATTACATATTATTTTATTATTTTTTATTTGCTCCCGACTTGGATTTCATTTGGTGACAAATTCCTCAACCTCATTGGATCTTGGGTGTTGATAGGTTGAGAAACCAAATCCACCAAAATGGATGAATGATGTTGATGATGTTTGAAACTCTAATTTCATATAATACATCCCCTCCCTCTTCATCTTATCCCTATCTTACTTGTGCTATATGTTGTTAGAGAATGATCTACATATCATTTCTCTAAACATATGGTATATAGATTGCTATTGACCGACCTTAAAATAGGTGCGACTTCTACATAAGTCCACTTACGATTGCTTAACATAGTTCTAAATTTTGTCCCGATTCGAGAAACGATCATTCGTGGCCTAAACCTATGTTTGCAAGCCCAAGTATGTTTAATTTGAAACCTTTGATTCAATAACCTTGAGGTTCATTGTTAGGAGGCTTTGGTCTTATCAATCCTCTAATGAATCATCATAAATTTTATTCTAAGTGAATCATTTAAACATCGTTGATCATTTGTTGTTGCCTCGAGAATTTAAAATGAATGATATACTTGACAAAAAGCAAATGAAACTTGTTGTTGAGAGGATTTGATTTTATCAATCTTCTAATGAGTTATCAAATGCAAGATTCAAGATGGTCATTCAACTAACCTCTAATTTCTAACTCATTAACAATTGACTTTTATTTTATACTTTTACTTTATGTCTTTACTTTAAGCACCATTTATTTTAGCATTTACATTTCATGCTATTTTCATATTTTCTCACTTGAGCATTTATCTTTATGTCATTTTTATTTTGCTCACTCGAGCTTTCATTTTCTTTTTGAAGATACCTAATAACCAACTTGAACAATAAAAATCTTTAAGGTTACTTGGACTATTTGGTTACTATCCTTAGCATGATGGAGTTACGGACCTCTTGGACTTAGGATTAGAAGCTTTGACTACCCTTGGGACCTTGTGACTTCATTTGTTATTTTGTCTGGAGTTCTTGGGGTTTACCCCGAGACATTGGTTTATTTATTTCTTTGTGTGCATGCTATTCTGATTATGTACTTTATCTGTGATTGGGAATTCATCTGTATACAGCTGTTACTCTGTCCAATTTTTGTGAAGACTTAATGCATTTGAAGTTTGGTATTCTTAAGAGGTTTAATATCTCTGCTTGTTTGGTTTCAATCCAAAGGATGAGAATTCTACATTGACTCATTGTGTCAAGTGTTGGCTTCTGGTTGGTTAGAGGGTTCTTTTCCCTAACTTTTACCTTATGCTTTAGGATAGTACCTTCATCTCCTCCCATCTTCTTTAATTTCAAAAATTTTCTCCCTCCTTTTCAAAACTCTTCTGGTTTTCTAAACTTGAACCACTTTCGTAATAAACTTGGACTTAGGTCCATGCATTTGCAAAATGTTTTCTTAATCAAATTTTAACCAAATTAATAATACTTTGACATTTTTTGAGAGAAGACTAAAATTCAATCAATCTCATTCAAACCATTTTTCCACTTTGGCTTTTTACTTTTAAATTTTCTCAAAAGATTAGACTCTTGTCAATCCTTGTAGTGATGCGAGCTACTATACTTCTATGATATGTAGTGAAGTGAGATATTTTACACTCGAGTGTTGAGCGAGGCTTTATTGATTTTAAAATCTAATCTATATCCTCCACTTTGAGATAATGCAAATTCTCCTTTATCAATGGTGTCCCGTGTCACCTTTGGATTTGTTTGTTTGCATGCACAATCATTAGCATTGCATGGCATCTTAGGGCCAAAAATAGGGCTTGTTTTATATTTAAGTATCTTCAATCGCGTTGACATGAAGATTTTAAACTTCGTATCTCTGGATATAAGACACTTAAATAAGGGAAGATGCTATACCCCAATTTTTGCCCCTAAGATTCCTCTATCATATCATATCAACTCAATCATATCAAGATTACACTTGGGATTGGTTTTTCTCCCTATCTCTAGGTTTGCTCATGAGGGATCACCAAGCACTTTGATTTGTATATTGTGATCATATATGTCTTATGTGGATTAACTTTTAACTAACAAATACAATGAATGTTTGCTCTAAATGATGATACTATAGGTGAGGGCACAACACATTTCATCAGATTGATTCATAGGTTCATGAGTTTATTTCAATGCCTTCTTCAACAAAGCTTCACTGAGATTCAAGCTTCATCATTGATAATTCTTTAAAGTGATATCATGACAAGGTCTACTATGATTTATCATGCCTCAATTTGTCAAAAGAAGTCAAAAGATGCAAGAATTGATTGAAGAGGTTTGACCTAATTGGACAAGTTTTTGATTCCTTGATAACAAGTGCATAACTCTCTCAGTTCTTAATATTTGGAAGTGGTTATTGTTGCTAGGGTTCTTATTATCATCCACAACAACTTCTATTCACATGGAAAAAGTGATTATGCAAGAAATATTGTCAAAATTGAAAGGGGTTTCCAAGTCATTTTGGTGCTCTAGGAGCTAGGATTTTGAACTTATAAGGGCTATATCTTGTTAGACTTTTGAGATTTTTGAGTGATTCCAAATATATTCTTCTCTTTAAAGGGTTATCAACCAATCACTTTAAAGGTTTCAAGCAAATTTTGTGTGGAAGATTCCTAATAATAGATAAAGATTATAAGTCTTTTAGATAGGCCATCAAATTCCCTTACGTGACTTCAAAAAGTTATAACTTGATCAATTTTTATCTCCTTGAGCCCATTCTTTTTCCATAATGATATTAAAAATGTGAACTTCAACTTTTATTTTATGTGCAAAGCTTGAAAATGGTTAGAATATGCCTTAAAAACTCAAAAGAATATAGGTCACCTCATGGATTTTCACCAAATTCAAAGGATCATAACTTGTCTAATATTTGGAATTTTTGAGTGAAACAATTTTCACCATACTCTTTAAGGAGTCCAATTAAATCTAGAATTAATGATCAAAGCTCAATTTTGAATAAATACCTTGTTTGGAGTCAAAACATTATAGGACATTTTTTGAAAAAAACATAGAATTTTTCTAAGTACAAAAAGTCTGCGCATTTTTTATGACTTTGACCAAACACAACTTCTAGATCAAGCATCCAAGTGACCTCTCTCTTTTCACATTGTAAATATTGTGACCTTATCTTTCAAATGCTTAAAGAATTATTCCCTAAGACCTCTTGAGCTGTGAACACCATCGATTCAAAGTTAGTACCTTAGAACTGAAGTTTCACTTGTAGTAAGATTGCAATTTCCATAATGTGACTTCTAATCACCAAATTACCACATGATTTTCTCTTAAACATGATCAAAAAAGATATTTGTATTATTTAGAGTGACAAAATGCATCATTTAGATGAGTTTTGATGCACATGTGAGCATAATTTTCTCGTGAACACATGTGTGCGTGAATTAATTTGAAATTGAATCATTCACCCCTCCTCTTGATCCTATTAACTTCTCCTATAAATACAGACTCTATTCCACTCATTTTCGCAAGCTTGAACAACCAAAATCACCCTATCAAACTCCCTTCATAAATCACTTTTCTGAGTTTTTGAATTCCTCTTTTCGCCACTTTTTAATCCAATTTCTTCGTTGATTCTTCATCCTTGAACTTAACTAAAGCTAAAAGAAGAAGAACCAAGCCTTGAGGTGCCCTAAATCGTGCTAGCCAAGTCCAATTGCAGATCAAATTCATCTGACTTCATTTATGTAGTTTAAGGCACCAAATCTTCTAACTCAAATTACTGGAATGGTTTATGATGTTCACTTATGTTTGCTATTAACTCAATTTTGGTGAATCAATATATTTGATGCATCTGTTTTCGATTTCAAAATTTTCAAAACATCTATGGTTTTTTCCAAATCGAGTAAGTTGTGTTTTATATAAATTTGACGGGAGGATATGGTTGTGATCATCTTGAAGAGACGCGTATGATGATACCACTACTAGCGTCTAAATTTACAGATATAAGAATCATGATTTCTCCCTAGTTGCAGGGTAGCTAGAGGTTGAAGATCACCTACGTGTCTTCTTCAATCAATGAGAGCAGGACAATTGAAATGTTATGATTGGTCGGACTATCGTGACTTCAGTGCGTGCTTGTTGACCGTGGATCACCATACATCATCACTCTTGATCCATTAGATGTGCTAGCGTGTTTTAATGAACCAGATCCAACGCCTCACATTATTTCTGGTTTAATTATTTTTACAAAATTTGTTATAAATTTGTTATAATTTCAAAAATTCACAACTCTCTTATTTTTCATCCAAAAATTATGAAAAAAATATACAAAAATACTTTGATTTATTTCTATCTTTATGAATATTTTTTCATAATTTTATTTTGATGTTTGATATTTTTCATAATTTTTGTTTTGTTTGCCTTATTTTAATTGTTTTAAAAATACTTTCTATTTTTTTAATTCTGAAAATATTATGGAAGGATCCAATGACCTGTTGACAAATATTGGTGACCACATTTTATTTTTATTTCTGATTTTACTATTTTTCACAAATTTTGGTTTATTTTACTTATTTTCTCCAAATTTTAAAAATAGTTTATGACTTCAAAAATTCTGAAAAGTTTTTGTCAACTATTATTGAATCATGCTTGACCTCTGACTTTTTTTTTAGGATCTTTATTTAGTATTTTAATATACTTTATGTATTTTACCAATTATTTTCCTCTTTATTAACCATTTTAATTTTGTTTTATTAAATATTATTTTATTAATTTATTATTTGGTTCTGAATTGGATTTCATTTGGTGACAAATTCCTCAACCTCATTGGATCTTGGGTGTTGATAGGTTAAGAAAACAAATCCACCAAAATGGATGAATGGTGTTGATGATATTTGAAACTCTAATTTCATATAATACATCCCCTCCCTCTTCATGTTATCACTATCTTACTTGTGCTACATGTTGTTAGAGAATGATCTACATATCATTTCTCTAAACATATAGTATATAGATTGCTATTGACTGTCCTTAAAATATGTGCAACTTCTATATAAGTTCACTTACGATTGCTTAACATAACTCTAAATTTTGTCCCGATTCGAGAAACAATCATTCGTGGCCTAAACCTATGTTTGCAAGCCCAAGTATGTTTAATTTGAAACCTTTGATCTAATAACCTTGAGGTTCATAGTTAGGAGGCTTTGGTCTTATCAATCCTCTAATGAATCATCATAAATTTTGGTCTAAGTGAATCATTTAAACATCGTTGATCATTTGTTGTTGCCTCGAGAACTTAAAATGAATGATATACTTGACAAAAAGCAAATGAAACTGTTGTTGAGAGGATTTGATTTTATCAATATTCTAATGAGTTATCAAATGCAAGACTCAAGATGGTCATTCAACTAACCTCTAATTTCTAACTCATTAACAATTAACTTTTATTTTATGCTTTTACTTTATGTCTTTACTTTAAGCACCATTTATTTTAGCATTTACATTTCATGCTATTTTCATCTTTGCTCCCTTGAGCATTTATCTTTATGTCATTTTTATTTTGCTCACTTGAGCTTTCATTTTCTTTTTGAAGATACCTAATAACCAACTTGAACAATAAAAATCTTTAAGGTTACTTGGACTATTTGGTTACTATCCTTAGCATGATGGAGTTATGGACCTCTTGGACTTAGGATTAGAAGCTTTGACTACCCTTGGGACCTTGTGACTTCATTTGTTATTTTGTCTGGGGTTCTTGGGGTTTACCCCGAGACATTGGTTTATTTATTTCTTTGTGTGCATGTTATTCTGATTATGTACTTTATCCGTGATTGGGAATTCATCTATATACAGCTGTTACCCTGCCCAATTTTTGTGAAGACTTAATGCATTTGAAATTTGGTATTCTTAAGAGGTTTAATATCTCTGCTTGTTTGGTTTCAATCCAAAGGATGAGAGTTCTACATTGACTCATTGTGTCAAGTGTTGGCTTCTGGTTGGTTAGAGGGTTCTTTTCTCTAACTTTTACCTTATGCTTTAGGATAGTACCTTCATCTCCTCCCATCTTCTTTAATTTTAAAAATTTTCTCCCTCTTCAAAACTCTTCTGGTTTTCTAAACTTGAACCAATTTCATAATAAACTTGGACTTAGGTCCATGCATTTGCAAAATGTTTTCTTAATAAAATTTTAACCAACTTAATAATACTTTGACATTTTTTGTGAGAAGACTAAAAGTCAATCAATCTCATTCAAACCATTTTGCCACTTTGGCTTTTTACTTTAAAATTTTCTCAAAAGATTAGACTCTTGTAAATCCTTGTAGTGATGCGAGCTACTATACTTCTATGATATGTAGTGAAGTGAGATATTTTCCACTTGGGTGTTGAGTGAGGCTTTGTTGATTTTAAAATCCAAGCTTTATCCTCCACTTTGAGATGATGCAAATTCTCCTTTCTCATAATCGTGGGTAGTAAGTATGTTTTCCACTCGGATACGAAAATGATGTCTCATCTCTTTAAATTAACCAACACATTTATGTTTTAAAATTTTTAAAGGTGAACTACGAGTACCATGATCCCCTATTGCACGGAAGGTGGTACATAGGCACTAAAGGTTCGCAACCGCGGTGGGTGCAAAAAATTAAAAAAAATATTTCTCTTCTCACCTCCACTATCTATTTTATACAACACTTATAGCCAAAATACACAAATTTCCAAAGTGGTTCTTGCAGAGTATCGTAGATGTTTAGGGTGCTAAAACCTTCCCTTTGCATAACCAACCCCCGTACCTAGATTCTCTCCCCCTATTTTTGGGTTATTCACTAATTTCCCATTCCTTTGGAAACAATAAAGCGCGGTGGCGATTTTTATTTGATATGTGCCAGTTAAGTCAATCCAATGGCTTAGTCTCAACTTTTCTACCGCCACAACATCAAAGTACCAAACTGGAAGAACACCCAGCTCGCGATGGAACATTCCACACTGCGAAGTCAAGGCCCCAAATACGACCTTGGCCTCGTTCAAGCAAATTCCAAATCCACCTCCTCGACACGTGTCCATGCATTGTCGACCATAAATTGGGTTGAGCACAAATTTCCACACTTGTACAAAATAAACATAACATGCAAAACAAGCATACTCAAAGAACATTTAAAATGTCGACCAGACATCTAACGTCATCAAAATATTAAAAATAACTGGGCAAATCCCCTTATGGAAACGATACAAAAAATATGGGCACACAGGCCAAAATATCAAAGTACGGGCCCACATGCCCAAACATCAAAATACAGGCACGTATGCCCAAACATATGGCGTGCAATCCAAACGAACACCAGGACTAAGCGTCCTCCTCCTCGTCATGCTGAGATCCCTATTCCTTATCATAACCCTCCAGAGCCACCACCTGAATATCAACTATCTGATGATAAGGCTCTATTCCGACCGTCACAAGATGGACCCCAGGGTTTACCAATCAGAGTTGCTTGACCGCAGAGTTGAAACCATGCCCCATGGCGTCCAAACAGTCTTGCTGAAGCACACGAAGACGGGAAATTAAAGAAGCTCGGGTGGTCAGGAGCTTGTCATCATCAGTCTCCTCCTCAGAGGGCACCATGTCAGCCTCCAGCCTCGGCAGCCGAGCCTTCAACTGGTCATTTTCCAATGTCATCCAGGATAACTGCTCTTTTAGACTACCTATCTCCTCATTAAGCATAGTTTGAATCTTATACTTCTCCTTGTGATCAAGAAGGTCATTTTCCAACTTGGTCACTGCCGCATCCAGAGACGTATTTCGAGCCTTCACTTTCCTCAGGTCTTTAGCTGGGAAAACATCACTAAGGGCCATCACAGCCTCTAGAACCCTCATAATAGAGGCAACGTCCTCCCTCAACATATTTCCTTGGGCAACTTTCTCCATACCCATGATAGCCTTCGATTCTTCCTCATGCACAACTACAGAGTTATCCCCGCCAAAGATTCCTCGATTGAGATAGAAAGGAGGGAGCATAAAGGTCTTCTTGAACGACGACAAGGTGAGATTGACATGTTGAGACTCATTCCCATGTTGATGTTTTGAAGGATGCTCTAGGGGGACTAGCTCCCCTGAGGCGAGGAAGTCAAACCAACCCGAGGACCTCTGGATTTTGCCTCCTGCTGAAGTTGCGTGATACAACTTTTTTGTAGCTTCTAGGCACCTCGATTAGCCACTATATTAACCACGCGTTCATGAAAATCTGCCATTTGACCTACAACAAAAAGAAACACAGTCATCATAACTATAAACATTAGGGTACATCGAGCAAAAACTCGCTCACTACCTAAAAGCTCTAAAGCTTTTTCTTCAGCTTCACATGCAAGGAGCAGTTTTATTTTAGCCGGGGAGCGAGACGTGGCTTCCCATCCGCCATCAAAATCAGCTGCCCATCCTTAGTCACACACTCAGCAGGATAAAAACTCTCGACATAAGCCACTAGCTTCCCGTAGGCAAACTGGTCTTTAGTATCCAACTCTTAGACCTTCAAAGCATAAGCGTCGATAGTCTTGTTGAAATGGCACTGCTGCCACTCGAGAGGGAACTTCACTCATAGTTTCGTCATTTTCCTGCCATCCTCAATCTCCTTCCTGCAGTTGTATAGAGTGTCCTTGGCTGCCCGCGTAAGAAGTTTCACGAGGTAATACCTATCCTTGAAAGATCGAATAAAATCAAGATATATCCTGAACAATTTCTTCGATTGTTTGAACGACACCCAGCTATGGTGACCGTTGGCGGACTGCCTCTGGAGGTGGAAAATCGCGAAAAATAAGGGAAGAATGGCATCAATCACGAGGTACCTGCACGTGAGTTCGAACGCCCATACAAATGCGAGTGAATTCAGATGAAGCTGGAAAGGCACCAACTCAGACCATGTAAAGATGCCCACCTGAAGACAGCTAAAGGGAAAACAAATCCCCGCCTCCTTAAAAGAAAATTGATACATCGGGAATTGAGTCCTCAGAAACCTCGAGCATATTATACTAGTAGGCCGGGGCGTAAGGTCATCCTGGATGCGGGGACATCTTCTTCGTGAACCTCGACAACATTAAACGAGTTGGCCGCAAATTTCGAGACAAACCCCAAAGGTTCAGGGCCTACAAAATCCAAGTTCCCCCCTCCTTCCTCGACAGGGGGATCAACTTCAGCATTTTGGACCATCTTACTTGAAAAGTAGAGGAAAACAGTGAATTCGACGGTAAATCAAATCTACCCTTCCACTGAAAATCAAGTGAAAGGGAGAGGAAGTGATCAGGGATGCATCCTCGATCATGGGCCTCATCAACGATCGTGAGAGTACCGAGATACTCATACGACGCATGCGAGAGAGGATCCGATCGACGAACACCGAGCGTGAATCCTTCCCCCTCCGAGGAGAAACCTCCCTATTGAGCTTCATCATTAAATTCATGAAGTTCATCCAGAAACTCATGAGTTCATAAAGAAAATCATGAAGTTCACCAAGAAATTCATGAAGTTCATCAAGAAATTCATCAAGAAATTCATGAAGTTCATCAAGAAATTCATTAAAAAATTCATGAGGTTCATCCAGAAATTCATGAATTAATCAAGAAACCATGAGCTTCATTGGAAAGCCCACGAGTTTCACCAGAAGATTCATACACTGGCCAAAAACTTCATAGAGTTTACCGGAAAGCTCATGCGTTCATAAAAGATTCACGAAGGAAATCCAAAAAACAAGCACAAGGATATAACACTTACCAAACAAAGCGAGGAGGGATAGCAGTAAATGTGAGAGTATCAAGAGAAGAATGAAATGGTAAAGTCCCAAATGAGTCTCCTCTCACTCTTTTAAAGCTAGATCCACACTATGAGGAGACGCGCATAAAGACATCATTACCTATGACCTAGGCCATTATTTATATGGCACATTGAACCTGTCATGCGTGGCAATCGAAAGGTTTGACGATTGATCTCCCAAAAGCGCTGCTACATATTACCACACATCAAATCCACGTGACAACTCTTCACATTCTCCCAACTGGGCATCTCCTCTTAAGTCAGTTCTGACTTCCTAAAGTTGAGCATAAGCACCGCACTTCCCTAAAATTATCTTCACACTTTAGGTCGGGCTAAACGCACATATGCAACCTCACGGTTACTTATCCCTGCGACAAATCCGCGTGATGAACTCTCTATATTTCTTCCGCTGGGCACTTCCCCCTGACTCTTAGCTCAAACCTCTCAGACTCAAACACAAACACCAACCTTCATCGACATTCTCTTCACACATTATGCCAGAAGATACCCCGTGCGAGAATATAACTAGACTATGGTCGAGCATGACCAGCCATCAAGATGGATGTCGAGAACGATTTCCTCGCATGCGAATCTGAAGAAAGTTCGCCAACCCATGACTGGTGAATATCAGTAAACTTGACCCGGGAGAATACCCCACGTTCCCCTTTGTCGGGGAACCAAAGGAGAAGTTGCAAATAAACATGTCCATGCAGGTGCACGATAAATACTAAATGTTCATCCCCTTCTCGGCGCGCGATCTTCCTTCAAATCACTACTTCCTCGATGCGGGAGCTACCCTATAAGTCGTAACTCCTACTTAGGAGCAACGACTTGGAGGGATCCTGTTCTGGACTGGGCATGCGTTTGACCCATTGAAGGGAAATGGCCCAGTTTGACGCTCTCTCGAAGAAGGCCCAACGATATGGCCCAACTCATAACTGTTGGGGAATGTTTCCTCCACATGCCTCAATGAGAACATGGTCAACTTCCCTCTGAGCATCACGGGACATCTTACTATCTATAAATAACTGGTCCTCTGCTATCTGAAGAAGACGGGATAATTGAACTAGGATTGTGGGCACATGCTGCTCCACTTCACACGCGCGAGTCCTGACAGCCGTTCATTGTGGGCCTGGATCCTCAGCCCATAATGAAGGACTTGACCCAATGTTGGGGACTATAAATACTCTCTTTCACTAGATGGTCAGATACACCATTCTTCACACTTTTCATTACTTCCATTATGCTCTGAACCTTACTCTGGAATCAGAGTGTCTTGCAAGTACCCTCCACTTTACTTTTAACTGCCGCTCAGTCCAAGCTTGTGGGCCATCGACAATCCATTCTGATCAGGTACAATCAATATATATATATATATATATATATATATATATATATATATATATATATATATATATATATATATATATATATATATATATATATATATATATATATATATATATATATATATATATATATATATATATATATATATATATATATATATATATATATATATATATATAAGAATAAGAAATGAAAGCACAAATTATTGAACAACTTCTTGAACCTTGGCTTTGATCTACTTCTTAATAACCTCATCAACAAAAAAATTGAAATAAGAGATAAAACAAAACTGTTAAAATATTAAACAAATAAAATGAAAAAAATTATACCTTTAAGTTTTGATGTTGGAAATTTTAATAAAATTGGCGAGGAAGGGAAGATTTGAAGAGGAATGGTATGGACTGATGAGAAGAAGAAGAGAAATGGTGAAAGAAATGGTTGAGATGAGGAAATAGTTCTGGAAGGTGAAGCATATCCGGAAGATATAAAAGAAATTTACCGTCATGATAATCCCGACACAAAGGTAATGGTCAGAAAATTTTGTTGTCGTGATAATCTCGACGCAAACGTAATAGTCAGAAAAATAGCGACACGATTATCACGCCACAAACGTTCCCCTAGACAACACGCCAATCCCTTTTATTTCCCCCAGTCCGAGTGTCAGTCAGATTCCATTTTCCAACATGCTTTTATGATGCGTTATGATTTACACGACACTAACAATTAAAAAAAAAAAAAATTCCCACCACGTGAAAAGCTGAAACATTTGTTTTAATTATTTTTTATTTTTTCATTTGCGTCGTGATTTACACGACACTATAATTTTTTCTAAAATTTCTCCCTTCACCCCCACATGAAAAGCTGAACATCATTTTTTATTAATTTAAAATATCTGTGTCATGATACTCTCTTTTTTGCGTCATGATATTCACGTGGAAAAATCACGTAGCTAAAGAAAATATTTCTTGTATTGAATACATTTTTTTATTATAATTTTATAATATCTCTCAAATATTATAAATATCTTATAATATGTCTTAAAATATGTCTTAGAATATTATATATATATAATATATATTTCATAATCTATAATGTTTTAGAATATTATAATATTTTATAATATTTTCTATATTAATTTATATGATCTCTAAGTTAATATAAAATATTCTAACATTAATGAATAGATCCATGAGCCGAACCGATCAACTGACATCCATGAACCGTTTAGATCAGACTACTTTTCGACTTTCAAATTTCTGACAATCTCAAAATATATTTTCTTTCTCTTCATAGTCTACTCAAAGACATATGATACTTCATAGTCTACTCAAAGACATAGGATACAAAATCAATTTTTGTTTTGGTTTCAACAATGAAGATAAACTTCCTTAACCTTGTAGAAATTGTAGATGTATGATTTATAGGAACCTAGTTTGCAAATCCAATTATATGAAGTATAACATGCTTCACACTCAAATTCCCACCTGACAACTTTCCCTTTCTGGGCCATTCATTTACTTGACTTGCAGTGATCTCTTTGTAGATAGAATTATCAGATACCTCTACCTCTGCTTGCATATCTCCACTTCTCTCTGAATACCCGTTGATCACTTTTGGAGATAACTCCACACATTTTCCTCTTACATAAACTTTCTTATACTCCTTGCTCTTCTTATTGTCACAATCATGAGAAAAATTTACTATGAACTCTTTCACCAGTAACTTATAACATTTCCCAAAACTAGAAACAATCTTCACTAAGCTAACATGACCAATGATATTCACCACCTCTTTACAGTCAAGGGCATCCTTCCCCAGTCCTCTTTCTATAGCCAGCCTCCTTTGGAACACATATTTCCATTTGGAAACACTTTCCACATAATGGAATGAAATTTTATCAATAGGAACCTCAATAATATTTACAGGAACCTTCTTCATAGAAACTTTCTCCTTATTAGAAGAAATAATGTCTTGAATATCTCGATTGAAATTATACTCATAATCTATAAAACTGGAGGGAACTTATTTTCTTTTCAAATATTTCTTCTTGATATCAAGAGTAAACTACCTTGATCCATTTCTTTATAGGTCCAACAATATGACTTCTCTTGGGAGCCTTAGAGGACTTGCTGATAAACTCAACACCTTTAATTTTTATATTCTTCAACCTCTTAGAAATTCCAGGAGCCATTCTCTTACCAACGGGCTCATCACTAGAGTTCAGATCATCTATGTTGACCATGTCAGTAGGATGCTCTTTCACCACATCAGAAGGCTCTTCTTTGTTATAATTCTCCACATACATACTCTTATCAAAATCTAAATAAAATTATAAAAGAGAATAAAGAAGTGGAGGAAGAATAAGAAAAGAAGAGTCAATGGATGCTTGTTATTACCTGACATTTCAATGAAGGTCCTCTAGTTTTTTCCTTTCCAGCACCATCGACGAACATCGAAATCTTCTCTGGTTAGTGAACCCTATGTCCTTAGCCCATTCATCATTTCTTATGCTTCTTCGCACTGCTGTGTAGATTAAGATGTGTTGAAACGAAGTCCCGAGGTATCAGGCTCGAATTCTTTAACATCACCATTCAATTATAGTTTTTAAGATACTTAGGTTTTGTTTCACCTCAAATTTGGAAGATGGAAACAAAATCTGGAAAATTGAAGTGAAAGAAGGTAGAGACAGATAAGACGAAAGTAAAGGTGTAATAGATTTGGGGATTGGGCGAGCTCCGCCGCCTCCGATGTGGCAGAGTGATTTCCGTTGGTTTGAAAGAGAGTGGACGCCGCGAGAGAAAAGAAGGAGGTTGTTTGAGAAGTTTGAGAGTCATTAGCTAACCCTAGCTCAACTACCCAAAACGGCATCGTATTGCTTCTCATTCCCTTTCAAACAGAAATATGATAAGAGGTGGACTGGACCACACCTCTCCTTTAGGCCTCTTTGATTTTTTTTCTTCTGAAACCCATGCTGGTAGCAAAAAAATACCTTGGCATTTCATGTGTTGGGCCTGTGCTTGATTTCTGCCTTAAACCCATTGGGTTTTTGAAAGGTTGATAACAAGAGCAAAACAAAAAATCCAGTATTGGACCTCAGCATGAATGGGTCGACGCCCTGAGATATTACAGTACTACCTAATCCGGCCATACCCCCCATACCCTCTTATTTTCTTTGGTAGATTTATAGTTTTTTTCTTTTACATTTTTGACATGAAAAACAATGTAAAAATATGTTAACAAAAAATAGTAAAATAATAGAAATTTCTTAGGAAATTAATTCTCTAGTTTTTTTTTGAATTTTCCTTACATTAGAAATTATAAAAAATACTTTTTCTTTCTTGTTTTCATCCGTATTCTCATGCCGCTTTGCCATGCTATTTTTGACGTGTTTGTTCGTTGTGCAAGGTACATTTTTATGCCTTCGATCATGTGACATAATAAGTTGTCATGTGATTGAGGCATACGGCTTATGCTTGCCTCTGATGTGATGTGTCTTATTTCTCATCGTCCTGAGAAATTCATATCGTATTAAATGTTGTCCTGATGCATGTGATATTATATGACACTTTATGCATGAACTTTTGATTACACGTTGCATTCGCAACACGTGTTTGATTTTATCTTAGTTGGATATTGTTTATGACTTTGTTTGTTTATTGGTGAAGCTTGCTCGATGCATACTCTCTGCTTCTCCATTGCTTTCGTCTGCTCTTGATAATTTGCTCGCTTTTGATAGTCGCCACTATTACCTTCGTATTTCTTCGCACTTTACTACATTTCTTTACTGATTTTCTAGATATCATGAGAAGTAGGTGTTGTACCCCAATTTTTCCCCCTAAGATCCCTTCATCATACCATATTGATTCAATCACAACAAGATCACATTGGGGCTTTTGGTTTTCTCTCCCTATCTTTAGCTTTGATCTTTGAGGAATCACCAAGCACCTTGACTTGTTTTCTTTTGTGATCATGAATGTTTTGTCTTGATTTTCTTTTAATTAATAAGATGCAATGTAGGTTTATCTTTCTTGTTAATAATGTAGGTAAAGGAAATGTGGCTTAGCAAGTTGATCCATGGGTTCATGAGTTTATTTCCATGCCCTAGTCAATAAAGTTTGAGAAGTTCAAAACTCATCATTGAAGTTGTTTTGTAAGAAATGGCATGGCAAGGTTTATTTTGGGTTCATCATATTTCAAAATTATCAAATTGATTCAAAAATGCAAAGGGGTTGATTGGAGAAGTTGTCATGCTTGGACAAGGCTTGTTCCCATTGGTCACAAATGCATATTTCTCTCAATTCTCAAGATATGGAAGTGTTTTTGGTGACTATAAGTTATCATTTTTATCCTCAACAACTTTTATTTACAAAACATTTGTGTTGATCCAAGAAGGTTGTTCAAAATTGTCAAAGTTCCTCAAGGCATTTTTCTTGATCTATGAGCTAGGGTTTTAAACTTCAAAGAAGCATATCTTGCTCATCTTTTGATATTTTTGAGTGATTCCAAATACATCCTTCTCTTTAAAGGGTTATTAACAAATCACTTCAAAATTTTCAAGGATTTTTCACGTGGAAGAAGCTTGATGATGAAGAAATATTACAAGTCTTCCAGATGAACCCCCAATTTCTCATGTGTGACTTCAAATGATCATAACTTGGTCAATTTTTATCACCTTGAGCCCACTCTTTTTCAAAAATGATATTAAAGATGTGAACTTTATGCTTTCTTTTATGTGCAAAGTGATAAAATGGATGGAAGAGGCCCTAAGAATACAAAAGATTATAGGTCATTTCATGATTTTTTTTCAACTTCAACAATTCATAACTCTCTTAATTTTTTGGATATTTCGAATGGTTCAAGTTTCAAAATGTCATTCAAGAGGTCTATTTCATTCCATCTTTTTTGGTCAAGAGCAAATTATAAGTGGAAGGCCATGTTTGGATGCAAAACATTATAGGTCACTTTTAAAGGAAAATTTGAAATATTTCTAAGTATGGAAAGTCAACCTTTTTCCCCAACTTTGACCCAATGCAACTTTCAACTCAAGCATCCATTTGATTCCATTCTTTTTCCATTGCAAAGCTTGTAACCTCAACTTTCTAAAGCACCAAGAATCATACCCTAAGACCCCTTAAGCTGAGAATTCCATTGGATTGAACTTGGTAACTTGGAGCCAAAGTGTCTCCATAAGTCATAATTTGAAAACTTTGTTTTGGCTTATAATCACAAGTTTTCCACGCGTTTTTGCCTCTAAACATGTTTAGTGAAGTTCCAGAATTGATTAGCACAACAAAACGCGTATTTTGGATGAGTTTTGATCAAATTGAAAGTCAAACTTTTATTGTTTGCAACTTCACACGATTTCCCTCCAAACTTCATCATTTCACACGCTTGGACATTCCATTTGATTCCCTATAAATAGAGGGTCATCCCCCATTCATTTCCTTAAGCTTGGATAGCCAGAATCACCCTGCCAAACATGTTCCATAACTCAAAATTCAGCTACTTTGAAATCTACTTTCAAGCCTTTTTCAATCCAATTTTTCCATCAATCCACCTTCCTTGATCGTCCCTGAAGCTAACCATATAACTACATTCAAGAATCGTGCCTTAGATTGCTCCATAGAAGTCCAGTTTCAGAGCTCTGCAACTCAACTTCAATAGGTAGATTCCTTCATCAATTCTTCAAAACTTTGATATCATTGTGATGCTCTCATTGCCCTGGTTCTAGTCGCAACACTTACTTTCATCTGGAAACTTGTTCTGACCATGAAATTTCAAATCCCTTTTCAAAACTTTCCTTCCAATTTGCTTGAGCTACAGTTTATATAAATTTGTCGCGAGGGTGTGGTTGTCTTCGTCTTGAAGAGACGAAGCGAATGGCATAGGTCAGAGCTTCTGATTTTACAGTTTAAGAGACCTGCAATTCACGTTGGCTGGGGGTTGAAGATGACCAACTTGTCATCTTCCAACCAATGATGGCACGCCACTTGTATTTTTTGAAATCCGATTTAATTAATGATTCAATGCATTATCCACTAAAGCCCATAACATGTACAACGCGCCATGTCCACTTGATCTGTTTACTAACACGTTTTGACATTGATCAGATGGCCCATTTTTTTTGGTTTTTATTTTCTTTTCTGATTTTTATATTTAATTGTTTTAAATTTCAAAAAATCATAGAAAATTCATTCTTAGTCCAAAAAATCTGAAAAAATTATGAAAAATATTTTTGATTTTTCTCTTTTTGATTTTTATTTTTCCACAATTTTATTTTGTGTTTTGGTATTTTTTTATAATTTTTCATTTTATTTGATTTCATTTAAATATTTAAAAATACTTTTATGCATTTTTAAATTCTGAATAAAATATGGAATGATCCAATGATATTGTGACAAATATTGGTGACCTCACTTATTTTTTATTTTTGACTTTGGCATTTTTTAAAATCATTTTTGGTTTATTTTACTCATTTCTTTTAATTTTAAAAATAGTTTATGACTTTAAAAAACTTACCAAAAAAATTATAAAAATATTCGAATCCATTTCTGATTTTTCTATGGTCTTACTTTTTATTTCTTGATTAATTTGAACATAGTTGATATTTTTATCCCTTATTTCTATTTTAAATATTTCTAAAACCTTTTTTTAATATATATATTAAAATGCAATATTATTTTGTGATTATTTTCTGGCTAATCTTGGGTTGAATTTTTCATCATGAACTTTATTAACATCATTGGATCCATGGTGTTGAGTTTTACTCCACAAAAAATTGATGAATAATTTTAATAATAGTTTGATTAAATTTTAATTCAAATATGGTTTGTATATTGTTTACCACCCCTCTTCATCTCATCCCTTTCTTATTGCACTAAGTGTTATTGGAGCATGATCTCTATATCATGTCTCAAGACAAATGGTGCATAGATTGCTATTGACCGGCCTCAAAATAGGTGCGACTTCTATATAAGTCCACTTACGATTACTTAACATAGCGCTAAATTTTGTCCTGATTCGAACAAATGATCATTCGTGGCCCAAACTTATGTTTGCAAGCCCAAATATGTTAATTTGATCCCTTTGATCCAATAACCTTGAGATTCATTGCGTGGAGGCTTTGGTTATACCAATCCTCTAATGGATCTACAACACTTTTGATCAACGCGGATCACTTAAACATCGTTGATCATTAAATGGTACTTTTGAGGATTCCAAATGGATGATAAGTAAAATAAGAAATTGAAAGATTTCGTTGAAATTATTTGTTTGGAAATTTCCCAAAAAACTAATCATGGGTTCTTCTCTCCATCGGAACAACAGCGCCGTTATGCTCATTACTAAACTTGTTGAAGAGAGAAAATAGAACCAAGATATCTCTTTGTGATCGGAAGTTGAATCAATCATCAGAAGAAGAATTAGGCCCAAAATTAGGATCAATTCCAGAAAAATAAAACTTCCATTGAAAAGAAGCAAATGAAAGGCTTTCATAAAAATTCTCGTAGACTCGAGAATGATATTTTCATTCTGTACATGTCAAATCATGAATTAGTAATTCCATTGAATCTCCAAAAATACTTGACAAAAAGCAAATGCAACTTGTTGTGTGGAGGCTTTGGTTCTACCAATCCTCTAATGAGTTCCAAATGCAAGTGTCAAGATTATCATCCAACTAACCACTAATCACTAATAATTGATTTTACCTTTTCTTTTTACTTTATGCCCTTTTATTTTTTTATGCTTTATGCCCCATTCACTTTAAGCATTACATTTCATGCCATTTTTTTTTATATTTTTGCTCACTTGAGCATTTATATTCTTGTTATTTTTATTTTGCTCACTTGAGCTTTTCTTTTCTCTTTTAAGACACCTAATAATCAACACGAACCATACAAATCTTTAATGATACTTGGACTATTTGGTTACTATCCTTGGAATTATGGAGTATGGGACTTCTTGGACTTAGGATTAGAAACCTTGGCCTATGTTGGAGGCTTTGTAACATTAATTGATATTTTGTCTAGAGTTCTTGAGGTTTACCTCAATACATTGGGTTATTTGTTTGTTTTGTGTGCAGGTTATTATGATTGCATTCCTTATTTGTAATATGGAATTCACCTGTATACAACCGTTACTCTGCTTAATTTTTGTGAAGACTTAATACACTTGAAGTTTAGTTCTCACAAGAGGTCTAGTATCTTTGCTTGCTTGGTTTCAATCCAAAGAATGAGAATTCTATCTTGACTCATAATATCAAGTATTGGCTTCTTGTTGGTTAGATGGTTCTTATACCTAGCTTTTACCTTATGCTTTAGGATAATCTCTTCTTCTCCTCCCATCTTCTTTAATTTCAAAAAATCTCCTCCCTCCTTTTGAAAACTCTTCTTCCTTTTAAACTTGAACCACTTTCATAATAAAATTGGACTTAAGTCCATGCATTTTCAAAAACCTTTTCATAAGTAAACTTCAATCAACTTAATAATACCTTGACATTTTTATGAGAAGACTAAAAGTCAATCAATCTCATCCAAACCATTTTACCATTTTGGCTCTTATCTTTAAAACTTTTCTCAAAAGACTAGACTCTTGTCAATCCTTGTAGTGATGCAAACAACTATACTTCTATAATATGTAGTGAAGAGAGATATTTTCCACATAGGTGTTGAGTGAGGCATTGTTGATTTTAAAATCCAAGTCATATCCTCCACTTTGAGATGATGCAAATTCTCCTTTCTCATGATTGTGGGTAGTAAGTATGTTTTCCACATGGACAATGACAATAATGTCTTATCTCATAAAATTAACCAACACACTTGTGTTTTAAAATTTTTAAAGAGGAACTAAATGTACCCTGATCCCCTATTGCATGAAAAGATGGTATGTAGGCACTAAAGATTCGCAATCGCGGCGGGTGCAAAAATCATAGAAAACATATTTCTTCTCTCACCTCTACCATCTATTTTACATACAACTTCTTATAGCCAAAATATACAGATTTTACAAAGAGGTTCCTGTGGAGTACCGTAGATGTTTAGGGTTCTAATACCCTCCCTTTGCATAACCACCCCCTTACCTTGAATCTTTCCCCCTCTTTTTGGGTTACTCGCTCTTTTCCCATTCCTTTGGAAACAATAAAGCGCGGTGGCAATTTTTAATTTGATCTGTATAAGTCTAGTCAATCTAATGGCTTAGTCTTAAACATTTGTATCGCTACAGTAGGGGCTTTACTGCTTTTTGATGCCATGAGAAGTAGGGTAGAGATGTATGACGGGGGTCTTCATTTCTGATCATGTCAGGAACCCCTATGGTTTATTTAAAGACCCGTTTAGGGCGATTCCGTATTGTATGCATTATGTTTTCTACTTGTGTATGGTTTGTTTAAAAACCTACCTTTGTGTAGGTATTCTCCAGGTGTGTTTATATTTGTGCCTGAATTATTCCCCCATCCCTTATTGAAGTCCTCAAAAGGAGGCGAGCAGGGAGGGTTAACAATCAACCCCCGCAATTTCGTCTGTGTCATCCTTAGTTCGTGACGCACCAAGATGCTTCAGAGTTGTGCATGTTCATGTCTATCGAGTCGTCAAGTGGGGAAGGGTTCCGCAATCGAACCCCCACATTTTTCCAGGAGTTCGCATTGACCGGTGTTGATACTCCGTGGTCGTTTATATTGTCTGCTGTCGCCTACCTCAATCTCCTATATCTTGGTTAGGTGTATAGTCGCTTTGGACATCACATTTTATTTTTTCATCTCACTCCCACTTGTTTGTCTCGGGTGATACATTCCCCTTGACTAAAGCATTTCGTTTCTTTTCGTTACTCTTTTATGTGTGTGCTCTTTCGAGCTTGCTTGTTTACTCACTTTCCATACCATATTCCCTTAGAATGTGCTTGCTCCTTTTGGATGCAAGTTAGACCTTAGCTGCAAGCCATGCATGCTAACATTAGGTAGACGTTTCCCTTTTGTTAATTCAGACCTTAGGTCCACCATTGTATGATAACATTAGGTTTAGAAATAGGTTAGTTCCCCTTAGACTCTCTTCTTCCCCTTTTGCATATGCATTCAAAAACTAAAACTTTCTTTTTAGCAAATCATAAAACATGCTAATATCACTTAAACCCTTTTTCAAGGTAACAAAACACAAAACAATCAAATGAGGTATCTTGTCTCGAAGGCGTAACTTGAAACCATTTTCAAGCAAGGACATGATTAATTTACTTTTGTGCCAATGCATAAGTCTCCAAAGGTCGAGATGCGGCAGAAGGCGGAATTAACATTGTCCGTAAAAAACACAAAGCAAACAAAAACATGTGAGCCGAACTACAATAGCTATGATTCCTCAAAAGGGATACGTAGGCATTGGGGTAGGGACCAAGCGAGTACAACTTTGTTTTTCCTACATTCTTTTCTCATCCCTTTTACATGCATTCTTCTCAGTAGTAAACAGTAAGCATAGATTAAACACACCCATAAGATAAATAACAAGAGTGGATACCATAGAGTACTATGGGCGTGTGGGGTGCTAATACCTTCCCCTCGCGTAACAGACTCCCTTACCCGATCTCTCAGTCGCAAGACCGTGACTTCTCTTTTCTCATGTTTTCTCGATGTTTACGTTTCCCTCCATGTGGGATAAAAGACGTTCAACGATGACTTCATTGTTTGATGATTTTTCAGCCGGTTGTTTCTGCTGGTGACTTCACCAGGGACAGGTCGACCAAATGCTGGTCCATCCCGGAGCCGCTCCTAGCTCTTGTTTATTTTATTTGGGTGTTTATTTTTATGCTTTCAATTTATCCATTCATACACGATTACCTGAGCATATGTATGCATTGCATTTTATTGTCTTCCATATACTACTGCTGTACTGAATCTGTTTCTTATTGGGTGGTGTTACTATGAGGTAAAAGGCCCAATACCCAGGCCAAGTGAAAACCATAGGAACCATAGGAATAGAGTGGAACATGAATGGATAGTTGACTTAGGTTTCACTATTTCCGCCATGTCGTCCATGCTCAGATGAGGTAAAAATGAGGGGCTATCGTTTTCACGTAGGTGATATGGCAATAGTTTTTCAGGAGTACCCTCGATTATGAGTTACTCGACCCTACCTTGACCTATTTTTACCTGTGAGTGGGGTGAGAATTATTATCACAGGTACAAATGGTGACTATGTTTAGATACTCATGTTCAGATGGTGACTATTGGTTCTAATGGTTATGTTCTAGATTTTTGTCGGTGACTAGGAGGTTCTCAGATTTATTTTCTGAGTTCTGAATCTGGTGTTCATGAGGTTCTTCCGATTACATTCCAAACCTGTGACCCTGGTACTTACAGACTATACAGAGATAGTACAGTAGAAATCATTATCATGGAAGTAGTAATCCCATGATCATTTGCACTCGCATCATAGCATATTTATTTTTCCAAAAGAAATGTCAGAAAAACGAGACTATATACTAACCTTGCATGTACATGTCCGTTCTGGTGTATCTCATGAAGTTATAGTTTTTGTCAGTAACGTCTAGCAACAATGATGATATCAAGAAGATCAGAAGAGACAGTTGTACTTACCAGTTCCGCTCAAGTTTTCCGCTCAAGTTCTTGGCCTTCTTTGAAGAGTTTAAAAGATCGTTTAATCTGTCCTAATGTAGAGGCTTTTAGTGAAAGACATGGTATAACTTTGACTATACTTCAGTTTTACGACTATGAGTTGCACTGTTTCACCTTCCAGGGCCATCAGATCACTCCAACTTCGAAAGAGTACTCTCATTTGTTCAAGATTACCGAACACATACTGACGCACGCGTAAATCAGAACTAAAGAGAGAACGAAATTGCGACAATAATGATACGAAAAGAAATGTAGCGGTAAACATTTGATATTTAAGCCATCAATTGACTTAACTCAACACAATGAAGTCGCCACCACACTTTATTGTTTCCAAAGGGAAATGGGAAAAAAGTGAATAAAACCCAAAAAGATCATAGATTGAGGTACGGGGGTCGATTATGCAAAGGGAAGGTATTAGCACCCTAAGCATCTACGGTACTCCACAGGATCCACTTTGTTTGGTTTCTTTTAAAAGGAGTGTTATGTAAAGGTTTACTTGCTAAAGGAAAAGAATGAATGAGTATTTGAAAACAAAAGAAAATGAAATGTTTTTTTATTATTTTTGTTGCTCACCTTGGGTCATAAGACTTAGTGCCTATGTACTCCCTCATGCAATGGGAAATTCAGAGCACCGTAGTTCGGCTAGAAAAGACTTGTCTGTTGATTGATTTTAAACAAGGAGACAAGTCGTCATTGTTAGGAGAGAAATCTCGACTAACTCCTACAAGGTGTGAGAAAGATGGACCCTGCATCAACAAGAGTGAGGGTTTAAGAATGCCTCTGATACTCAAGTGGAAAATTAGACACCTTTATAACCATAGGGATAGGAGAATGTTGCTTAACTATCAATGAATCATGTCTCAACTCGAAAAAGTTTTGAAGGGTAAAGGTGCTCGAGCGCACAAAAAGGTTTGAATGAGTTGTAGTGTTTTTGTTAATTTCGAAAGATGTCAAAATATGATTAAGTGAATTGAAGTTTGTTTAAAGAAAATAAGTTTTAAAAGAAAAGGCACTCAACAAAGCCGATGTTTACTATGAAAGATGTTCGAGTTTATAAACAAAGAAGATTTTGAAAAAGATGAGAAAGTTTTGAAAATTAAAGAACGGGAGAAAAGAAGACAGTATGTACAGGAGGGTAAACGACCAAGTGGATCCGACCGAATAAGAAACTAGTACTTCACATGATGAAGTCAATACTATGTTCCCATACCTTTGGGTTTAAAGCCACAGACAGAAAAAATAAGCTAAGGGTATACCAAACCTCAGGTGAAAATAAATCACAAGTTGACAGCATCAAAAAACCAGATGTAAGATAATACTCCAAGCAGCGAATAAAGCGTAATGAATCACAAGCGAGAAGTGCAACACGTGAAAATAAATCACGGAAAAAAGAAATCATGGATGACGCTCACGATATCGGATAAGGCTCAAGATATCGAATAAAGCTCATGGTATAAGATTCCCTGCATCACATGAAATATATAGACAAAACTAACAGCACGGGAAAACTTATGTACGTCCGTACAATTTTCAGAAGTTAGTTGGAATTAAAATTAAAATCGCAAAATAATAAAAATAATATTTACATATCCTGAATTTATTTACAAATGAAGTGAATAGAATATACAGTCAAAATATTATGTACAAGTATATATTTACAGTACCAAATATTAAATCAGAATAGTAAAGTATAACAAGGTAAAGGGACAAGTGTAGGAATTGTGGACGTGCTACGCGGGAATGAATACTTGAAACGATTTTTTTGGAAACCTTCACAGTAACAAACGTGTTAGTAGCATAAGCGGTATAAACATTAACATGAATGAAATTGCAACGATTGAAACATGTGTCAGTAAGTATAAAATAAAAAATGAAATTGTATGATGCATATGAACAAATGAATATTTACACAGATAAAAATCAAGAATTCATGATATTATTCCATGTAAACACAAAAATCAGCATTGCATACATTATTTCAAATGTGTCAAAAACAACCGCTATTTCAACCACAACGAAAAAAAATAATCAAAAGTTCATATTGCAACATGATAAATTTAATTCAAAGTAGACTTAAAAAATTATCATGATTCTTAATTCACAAATGAAACGAAAAAACAAAGAACTCATGCCAATATTTCAAACCAAAACCAAAACATAGAAAATTTGATTTCGAAACAAAGTAACTCAATCATACCAAATTCGGGCAGCAACTAATGAATATGAAACAACGTTCAAAAACTCAATCTAAAAAATATTCAAAATAAGTGAAATGCACAATGATGCATACAACCAAGCTTTCCTTTGAATTCCAAACGAATGTCATCATAATCTCCTTCAAATTTGCTTGGATAACATGAAAAAATCAAGTTCAGTCAAAATCTTAATCGAGTAAACTATTCCGGGCAGCATAACAGTAAACATGATTATCACATAAAAAAATGAAAACACAAATCAAGAATTCATGGTACGGTCCAATCAAGTTCAAGATATGAGAAAATATCAAATTTCTAAACAAACTTAATAGCTTTTAAGTCAAAAATCAGACAGCAACCGCGTATACTTGATAAAATCGACTCAAAAGTGCTCAACAACTTAAAGTAACAGCAAATAATACCATAGTTTCTCAACTCAAATTTGATTTAAACAAAACAAGGAAGCAAATTTAAAATTCAGATTCAAAACCAACATTATAGCAATTTGTTTTATTCAGAATTTTGTCAAAGGATCTTTTGGCATCACGATAAATCAATCATCAAAACTGCAAAATTCAATTTAATATGAACAAATCAGCTCAAACAACACATACAAAAATGATACTGGCATTAGAATTCAAATGCGAATCAAAGGCAACTTCAAACTCAAACAAATTAAATTGATTCACATTACAAACTGTTGTTCTTTTCACCCGTATTTCAAACAGAGTAAGCCAACATAAAATGCACATATTGGTTAACAGCCTCATTAAAACAAATTTATTCGATTCTATAGCAAAACACTGTGGTATTTCAATCAAATTTGGAGACAAATGATAATACCATCAAAATGATTATACACATTTAAACCAAACAATTCATCAATTAACACCCAAACACACAGTCCAGAACTTAACCAAATAGTGACACTGAATTTTGATACAAAATCAACATAGCCAATACATCCACATGATTAATATTATTAAAACTCAAACACTCAGAATCACAAAATAAAATAACCATATTGATTTAACAACATAATATATCTATAAACTAAAACCAAGAAATGATGATACCGACATCGAAACTTCAATCACACCTCAACATTCAAATTTGATCACAAATGAAGTGAAATAATAATCTGAAATTCAGCACTCAAATTTAGCATGGCATCACATTTAACACTACCAAAAAACAGAAAAATAAAAAAAATAAAAAAAGTGAAGTAGCTATCACCAGTTTGTGACTGGGTCTAAGCGGACTATTTGCGAGATGAGGAGTAACAGTGGATGTCAATTGGAAAATTGACAGAGTTATGGAAGAAGGTAAAGATGAAGGGGTTTGGTTGTTGAGAGAGGAATGAAGGTGAGTGGCCAGCGAAGGTGGTTGGGAACAGAAGCACTTGTAGCTGGGCAGAAATTGGATAGATGTTAGGTGGAATTAAAATTGAAGGTGGAGGGAGATTTGTGGGTTATGTTGTGCCGTTAGATGAGAGGAGGATGGGGATGATGGAAATTTCTAGGCGATGGATGTTGGGAGGAGTGGTGAGCAGAGGGGTTTCGTTCAGTTGAGTGGAAGGGTGGCTAGCTTCAGAGTTGGACAGAAATGGTGGTGGTTTGAAGCTGTTACAGAGACGGATCATAGACGAGGTTGTGGGTGTTACGGTTTAACAGTGGTGGTGTTGTTCGTGAGGTGATGTTGTACCCCAAAAATTTCCCTCTCATATTCCTCAAAACATTTCAAGAAAAATCTCCAAGTGGCTCAAGGTTGCTCAAGATTGGGTCAGACAAGTCATCTCCTAAGGCAGTCAACCCCAAATTAGGGTTTTGTTTTGCATCAAGATCTTTGAGTCCAAATTACCTCAAGTGCTCCCTAATGTCCTAATATGTTCTCAAGGTCATCCATGTCAAATTTCAAGCCTTGTAGAGGAAGTTTGGCCAGTCAGTTGCTCAAAGGGTCCAAAAATCGACTCTGTTAGGGCAAAAGTCAACTGTGACCTACAAGTAGTCAAACTTCAAGCTTTTTTGCCAACATTCTCATTTTGAAGGATATTTCATCATTTGATCAAGTTTTGATCATGATTCATCAAGGATTGCTCCAAATTCATCAAGACTCAAAAGTTGCTAAATTAGGGTTTTGTAGGAAAAGTCAACTCAACTTTGACCAAGCATAACTTTCTCATAATTTATGAGAAATGAACCATCTAAAGCTCATTTTGAATAGGATGCAATTCCCTACAATCCATATTCATACCCCAAGATCATAAAATGCACTCACAAGAAGTTATAAATTTGGACATTATAGGTCATTTTTGAAAGTCAACAAAAACACCTTTTTTGTCAAAACTTATAATTTGAGCATGGAATGTCAAAATTATATGATACCAAAAGGGTTGGTTAGAGGACATCTCAAGCTTTCTATAAAGTTCAAGAACACATCCAAAAGTTCAAAATTGAAGAAGTTATGCATTGTTGAAGTTGAGCATTTTTGCATAATTGCCAAAAGTCAACTATCCCCAAAACTTCAAATTTTGTCAAATGGGCCAATTCGTTTCCACTTGATTTGAGCTTGCATCATTGCCCACGTGTCCTAGCTTCATCCATGTGTCCATTTATCAATTTTATTATTTTATTTTATTTTTTATTGAATTATTTCATTTTAAATCAAATTAAATCAAATAAAATCCCAAACTTTGATTACATGAGATTTTTTGCTATTTTCAGGATTGGATTCTCATCAATATCATCATCAAATTCGTATCACACAAGATCATGTGCAAAAAGATGGTTTTTTGACAAATTTGGCAAGCTTTCAAATGGAAATCAAATCAAATATGCAAGCCATGATGGGAGAAGATTTGGACCATAATTCTTAACCTAATGCATTCCACAATACATAAGGAAGCTTAAGACATGAAAACAAGGGCGAGAGGTTGCAAGAACAAGCAAAACAAAACTTGAAAAAGTGGTGAAAAAGCTTGAATTTGAATTCATAATTAGAGGCAATCTCAGAAGCCAAGAAGCATCCCAATCGATTCCTGGAGGTTCACTGAGTTGAAACCAATCAAAAACAAGTTCCAATACACACCCAAACACGCTGTAAGTATCACGTTTCTTAGCCCTGTATTTGAAATCATAACTCTCCATTCTTGCATCCTCTGGGAAAATCGTTGTTATATTTGTGATCCTCATGACATTTCAAAGCTTTTTGCATTAGTTAATTGTATTTATCTGACCTGTAAAGCCGAGTACCATAGCTAGGGTTTCGGGGTTTGTTTTTGGGTATTTCTCTTTCAGGAAAAATTGGCTGACGAGAAAGGCATGGTTGCACTCAGGGGAGGGAGACTAACCTAACCATGTCTTTGAAGGTCGTTTTTATGGCCTGGAGTTGATTTTTGGATCGACCTGCACATTTAGCTGCGGATCCAAATCCGCAGGAAAAATTACAGGGGCTGAAGGTAGGGGACGATGGCGTGTCGCCTCCCTAATGGCCAATTCAAATAATGGCGCGCTTTGTTTTGTCTTTTCTGGCATATGAGTCATCTTCTCTTATTATTATTATTATTTAATATGTTAACAAATGAAGCACAATAGCCTAGTGGCAAGCGAGCGCTGGCAACATCCAACAGGACCTGGGTTCGAATCCCAGGTCCTCCACTTCTTTGATATTATTATTTTCCATGTAATCAGGTACAGATCCAAGCATGAAGCCTATCATACATCTTCAAGTATCTGATGGCCAGATGGCCATAGGCCAAATCTGGTGGCCAGAAGTTGATGGTCTACCATATACCCAGTCAACATGCACCCACTGAATCTCAAAAAAGTCAATAAGGCCAGCTTGTTATGGGCCTCAGAATTTCTCCTCAAACACTCCAAAGCAGGCCCATACCCCTCTCTCTCTATATATATATATTTTATCTATTTTGGTTTTAATTATTTATTTATTATTTCCATTTAATTATTAACCAATCAAAATTTCATTTTTTTCTATAAAATTAAAACCACAAAAAATATTTTCTTCATAAAATCAAATTTTAATTTTTATTAACAAACATTAATTTAATTAATTTAGGCTTTAATTAGAAATAACTTTAATGTATTTTTGTAAATAATTAAAATCAATTAGACTTAATTAAGTTTTACTAACATTAATTAATTTTATTTTCTTTCTTTAAATACCAAAAATCCAAAAACAACTTTTCTCATTTAATTAATTAATTAATTTAATTCAATTTATTAATTAACTTAGGTAATTTCTTTCTCAATTCAAAAAAAAAAAAGATGTTTCCTTTAAACCAAAAGGGTCAAAACCCTAAGCTCGCACTCGATTTAATTTCCCGCACGCGATTTATTTATTTTTATCCAATAATGTACTTGCTCCGGTTTGTAATAGTTTAATAGGACTTTTATTATGTTTTATCGCTTTATTTATTTTTAAAAGGGTTTGTCTTTGGCGATGTAAATACCCAACGCCTTGTAATTTAAATTCCGCATTTTATTTCCCGCAAAATATAACTGTTAGATGTTTGATAATAGGGATGCATGACAAGATTGAACGTTTAAACCTAAAATCAACTTAGATCACCATTAACATGTACAAAGATAAAATTAACTGAAAACAACACACTCGCACATGCGCACTCCTAGGGTACACCCACTTGGTTGCCTTTGTACACGGTCATTAAGTATAGGTCGCTTTAGAGGTTGTCCTCTTGTCTAAAAGATCATAGTCGCCTTGAAACGGTTGCCTCAGATGTTGTTGCCTCAAAACAAATGATCTAAGACATTAGGGTTACCGCTAAGGCGTCCTAACATTGCTTTTGTGACCGTAAGTCCCGCATTCAAATTGACCCTCAAATTCCAACGACGGTGCTACCTACTCATCAATAGTGGGATAGCATTGTCTAAAGGAAATTAGCATAGAACGATCCTTTTTTCGAGTAGGTAGATGGTTCTTAAGTACTTGCTCTTTCAAAAAACAAAAACTCTTCACACTTACACCTTTTTCGAACAAAGTTTTCAAAAACACTTCATACACTCTTGAGGACAGAAGCAAGAGTTAAAACGAAGTTTCAAATAAAAAACTTTTTTCAAACCCACAAGCACAAAGAAAGCAAATTTTGAAAAAAATATGAGCAAGTACCTAAGAGCCCGTGGATAACCACAGATAGAAAGGGTGCTAACACCTTCCCTTTCTATAATCTACCCCCCGAACCCGAGAAATATCTCGAAAAAGGAATTTTTCTGTGCTTTTTTCCTTTCCTTGTTGGATAAAATAAAAGTCGGTGGAAACTCTTGCTTACCGCGACATTTTGCGAAATACAAACGCAAAACGCAAACCAGCATTCCAAAAAACAGTCAGTTCTTCCCACCGTATCACAGAACTGGCGACTCTGCTGGGGATATCTTATAAGTGGGGTGTACCTTAGGATTAGTTCATAATGTTTTCAATTGCTTGCTTTGTATGCTTTATATTTGTGGGCTTGTATCGGAGTTACTATAGATCCTAACCCGGATCTGGGGGATACCCTTTAGGTAAGTAGCAATAAACTGTGAGGGAACTATACGGCGTAGACCAATATGGTTGAAGCAGTAGCTACGTTGGTGTGGCACTTTAGTATGTACTGATATCCCTTATGGCGCAACGAGGAGAATATGGGTCTGCTAAGGGGTCATTAAGCACCAACTGACCTTAGAACCTTTAATTGACCAACTTGGCCATAGAACAGTAGCAGTATGCTACACTCATTGAGACTAAACTCTCGCGATGATTCCGGTCGCAAGAAAATATTGCTAAACTGGAATTATGACCGATCGAGGGTAGTAAGTGATATTGAGACCCTCTAGAACCCGATTACTATTTTTAGGATAAGTTTAAACCAACTGAACTGAAAGAGGGTAGTACCTAGACTCCTTGCCAACCTGAAATCTAAGGGCTCTCTGTGTGACTTGTGTGCCTTTACCATGTTTACTATTTGTGGATACTTATGGTGTGCTTTCTATCATGACATCATGACATCATAACATTGCATGCATCTTGCATTGTACTAACCTATTTCAAAGACAGGAGGGATTCATCTTTGTTCTATTTTGTAGGTCATGGCACCTATGTGTAGGAACACCATCCGGATCAACTTTGTATAGGTTCCCACTATGCTTAAAGAATTGGTTGCAAAGATGTCAGATACTACTTCCTTTATCAGAAGACATGGGCATCTTCTTGGTTTGGTCACCTCCAAATTGGACGAGCAGGCGATGAGTGTCCTAGTCCAGTTCTTTGATCCACTGTACCACTGCTTTACTTTTCAGGACTACCAGTTGGTCCCTACCTTGGAAGAGTTCTCTGATCTGCCCGGTATCTCTATTCTGGAGCAGACCCCATTTACACGTTGGGAGAAGATCCTTAGGCCGGAAGAGATTGCTTCAGCCCTTCATCTGACAAAGGCTGAGGTAATGGCTAATTGGGAAACTCGTAGTGGAGCAAAGGGCTTTTTGACTAAGTTTTTGGTTGGTAAGGCTAATCATTTCTGGGATAGTCTAGACTTCCAGGCATTCGAAGATATTCTGGCTCTTCTGATATATGGCTTGGTATTGTTTCCTAACTCTGACTCCTTTGTTGATGTGAATGCAGTAAAAATCTTCATCTCTGGTAATCCTGTACCCACTCTCTTGGGTGACATTCTTCATCAGCTTTATGCCCGTACTGCTCGGAAGCGGGGAACCTTGATGTGTTGTGCTCCGTTATTGGCGAGGTGGTTTATTTCTAACCTCCCCAAATCAGTTTTAAAGAACAAGGAAGGCATGGGCTAGGCTTATAGGGTTATGTCTCTCTCTCTCACAATGACATCATTTGGACTATTAAGGGTATGGACGAGGTGGCCATTATTGATCGCTGTGGGGAATACCCCAATGTTCCACTGATAGGAACCAATGGAGGAATTACTTACAATCCATGCTTGGCCTTATGTCAGTTTGGGCGTGCTAGGAGGGAAGGAACTCATGAGCTGCTAATTCCTAGTATAATCTTTGATTTCCAAGGGGATAGTGACGAGCAACGCCGCATATTCATAAGAGCTTGGGATAGAGTGCACAGGTCTGATCCGCACAGGCTGGGTGCAAAGACTTCTCTTCCGATGGAGCCATATCTCCGATGGGTTCACATACGTGCCCAAAAGCTGGGAATGCCCTATGAAGCCGTCTTGCCTATTATTGTTGAAGTTGCTGATGAGGAAGGGGTTCCTCCTACTATCTTACACCCTTACATGCCTACTGACATTGGGGCATTGAAGAGGTCCTGAATGCAGCTGAGAGAAGAAAGGGATACTTACCGAGAAAAGTATCACGAACAAGAGCAGAAGATCCAGAAGTTGACTAGGCAGCTGGAGAACGAGCGGATCCTCAATGACTATGTCAGCACTAAAGGCAAACGTCCATGGGAGCGCTGATGTCTTTTGATTATTTCCAGTTTTTATTTACTTCTCAGTATTTCCTTTCTTGTAACGCCTTAAGGGCATTTGTTGAACAATTAAATTTCAAGTTTATATAATAAAAGTGTGTTCCATGATTGGTTTACGAATTTGAATCTCTTGATGTCTTTGAAATCATAGCATACGCATTTCATTCCATGCACCTCATAACAGGTACCCTTATAGGTCTCTTATCTTATTCACTATTTATTTCAGCATCATGTCTTCCGAACCATCAACTGAACAAGCAATCAAGGCTCTACAGGCTCAAAACGCCCAATTCCAGGAATTGTTCATGAATTTGGCTAAGGGTCAGCAAGATCTGAAAGCCCTTATCTTGAAAGAGAAGAAGAAGAAGAAGAAGACGGTCCTGTTTAACATGGGCCACAGGTTTGGAAACAGGCTACGAGATGAAGTTGATTTGACCACCTCATCTGGAGGGAAAGATAGTCAGGAAGAAAGGAGGACTCCTAGCCCTGTGGTTTCAGACAACGAGACGGACTTCGATGAAGACCAATATCCTCCGGCTGAGGATAGATACAAGCAACTGGAAGATCGTTTGAGTGCGATTGAAGTTCAGAAGGTGCCTGGTCTGGACTTTGGTGATCTGGGTCTGTCATCTGGGGTGGTGATTCCCCACAAGTTCAAAGCACCAGCCTTTGCTAAGTATGACAAAGTTTCTTGTCCGAAACTGCATCTCCGGTCGTATGTAAGGAAAATTCAGCCGTACACCGCTGATAAGAACCTATGGATCCACTTCTTTCAAGACAGTCTCTCAGGGACTCAGCTTGAATGGTTTTACCAGCTAGAAGGAGCCAGTATCCGTAGTTTGGAAGACTTGGCTGCTGGTTTCTACAAGCAGTACCAATACAATGCCGACCTCGCTCCCACGCATACCCAACTCTAGGGTATGTCTATGGGTGCGGGCGAAGGTTTCAAAGATTATGCTCAGAAGTGGAGGGAACTTGCTGGAAGAGTGAAACCACCCTTGGATGATAGGGGGTTAGTTGATATGTTTCTGGGGACCTTATCTGGTTCGTATTTCAACCATCTGATTGGGAGTTCATCATTCGGATTTACGGAGCTGATTATGATTGGGAAAGGATTGAGGCTGGTATTAAGTATGGTAAAATACAGAAGGGTGCTTCATCAGGCACCGAGAAGAAACCTTTTAAGAAGGAATCCAGTGCTGTTTATAGCTCGAAAAGCTAGAATAGACCTGAACGCCGCCAAGCTGTTAATGCAGTTGTTATTTCAAGACCTGCTGGTGCTCCTCAGCGTAACAATCAGCTAAGGGCCAAGAAACCTCGAAGACAATTCACTCAGCTCAACATGACTTTATCTCAGATTCTGCCGGAATTATTGAAAACCAATCTAGTGATTCCAAGGGAGGCCCCACAGAATCCCAACACTACATCACCAAAGTACAACCCTAATGCCCGCTGTGCTTTTCACTCTGATAGCCCGGGGCATGATACAGATGATTGTTGGGTTTTGAAGAACAAAATACAAGACTTAATTGATGCGAAGGAGATTGAGTTTGAAGCACCTGAAATACCTAATGTTGTGACTGCTCCTATTCCCAAGCATGGAGTGAATGCTATAGATGAAGACTCGTTTGTGGTTTCTGTGAATGACATTGTTACCCCTTTGATGACTGTGAAGAAGAACCTTTTACTAGCCGGTTTATTTCCGGGCTGTGACGAAGCTTGCCGTATGTGTTCTGTCCTACCTACTGGTTGCCATCTTTTGAAGTCAGGTGTCCAACGCCTGATGGATAATAAAGAAATTCTGTTTGAGAAGACTGTTGTTCCTTTGGTTCCTACCGAAGAAGTTTCCATTATCACCATTTTCAACAATTCTTCCAAGGCCCCCTCGAGGAAGCCTGTTAGAATTACATCTGTTCCAAGAATCGCGCCGTTGATCATCACTGTTCCAGGGCCTATCCCCTATACATCTGATAAAGCTGTCCCTTGGAACTACGAGGCTGATGTTTATTATCACGGAGTTAAACAAGATTTGGATGTTGATACTGACATCAGCAACATTGTTGGACCTGCTAAAGTCACCCGCAGTGGAAGACTTTTCTCCCCTGATATCTCTCCACCAACTGTCCGGAAACCTGTTGTTATTACCCCTGCCAGTGTACCTACTACTATTCTTATTCAAGTTCCCATTCTTACCCCTTTTGTCGAGTCATCTGATACTCGGGGCAAAGGGACCACTGATGAGCCTGCCCAGACAGAGGCACCGATGACAATTACTGTTGAAGCCTCTAGACAAGAGATGGAGGAAATTTTGAAAATCATCAAAAAGAGCGACTACAATGTGGTCGAGCAGCTGGGGCAAACCCCATCCAAAATCTCTATGTTGTCATTGTTGCTATGCTCAGAGGCCCATACCAAGGCTCTGATTTCATTCCTGAAGACTGCACACGTACCTCAAGAAACATCAGCTGATCAGTTTAAAGATTGCGTGGCCAGTCTGACTGCTGATAATGGGTTGGGTTTTTCTGACGCCGACTTGACTGCTAAAGGGAAGAATCACAATGACGCCCTGCATGTCTCCATTGAATGCAAGGGCACTACTCTAGCCCATGTATTGGTGGATATTGGTTCCTCATTGAACGTTTTACCTAAGAAAGCTCTAGACCGGTTGGACTGTGAAGGTTTAGAGTTAAAGACAAGTAACATTGTTGTTAGGGCCTTTGATGGGTCAAAGAGAATGGTACATGGAGAAGTTGATATCCCGATTAAGGTTAGTTCTCAAGTTTTCGCATCTACATTCTATGTGATGGACATTCGACCATCTTATTCTTGTTTGCTGGGTCGCCCATGGATCCACAAAGCTGGGGCAGTGACGTCTACGCTTCACCAGAAGTTAAAGTACCCAGTGAAAGGGAAGATTGTGATAGTGCAAGGAGAAGATGAGTACATGGTGAGCCACCTCAACTCTTTCCGATATGTAGAGATGGATGGGGAGTTCATTGAGACCCCATTCCAACATTTTGAAGAGGTTCCCCAGAAACTGGCGTCAACTGAGACTGTTGTTGAAGATCCTCCTATGAAGATGGCTTCCTTCAGGGATGCCCGGGCTGTTGTTGAGAAAGGTGGGTGTGAGAATTGGGGCCAACTCCCTGATTTTGCACATAAGACAAACAAGTTTGGTTTGGGTTTCACTGCAGAAGCTCAAAGGGCTGTTCAGAGTGTACGGATCGGAAGACCTCCCCTGTTCATCAGCAACTCGGGAGTGAATGCCATTGAAGACGATGTGGAAGAGTCTGAGTTCGACAGCTGGATCTATCCTACTACTGATGGTGGACTAGGAAACTGGACAACAAAGGACTTCATCCCAATTTCTTTTGTTACCCAGTAATGAGACTTTTTGTTTTGAATTTGTAACAGACAATGTTTTAAACTTTATGGCCCGGTGTCTTACCCGGGGCACCATGGCTTCATTTGTGAGGGCTTTATGTGTGTCATTTTCATATATCATTAATAAAAGCATTGGACGTTTCTTGCATTTCAAATCTTGCGCTCCTTGTTTTTCTTTTATTATATTGCAAAACAGCTATTTTACACACACTCACATATACAGGTCTACATCCACTCTGGATCTCACTGTTAACGACTCTGCTACTGCCAATTATGATTT
Source organism: Vicia faba (assembly GCA_948472305.1). Classification (NCBI taxonomy): domain Eukaryota; kingdom Viridiplantae; phylum Streptophyta; class Magnoliopsida; order Fabales; family Fabaceae; genus Vicia; species Vicia faba. The sequence continues at coordinate 466,742,172 of OX451740.1, forward strand.
CGAAAGTCCGATCAACTTATCCGAAGACGAAGGTGAAGATGATTGTGAAGTACCTGGCGAACTTGCTAGACTACTACTCCAGGAAGAGAGGGCTATACAGCCGCATGAAGAGCCGGTGGAAACGGTAAATCTGGGTACATAAGAGGACAAGAAAGAGGTCAAGATCGGGGCAAATCTGGAGCTTAGTGTGAAGTAACGGTTGATTTAGATGCTGCGTGACTACGTTGAGATCTTTGCCTGGTCTTATAAAGATATTCCTGGGTTGGATACCGATATTGTGGTTCACCGATTGCCTACCAAGGAATATTGTCCTCCAGTGAAACAGAAAGTCCGTCGAATGCGCCCGAATATGTCTGAGAAAATCAAGGCTGAAGTGATGAAACAGTTTGACGCCGGTTTTCTAGCAGTTACTTCTTACCCGCAGTGGGTGGCCAATGTGGTTCCTATGCCGAAGAAGGATGGTAAGGTTCGAATGTGTGTCGACTATAGGGATCTGAACAGGGCAAGTCCCAAGGATGATTTCCCTCTGCCTCATATCGACGTTCTGGTTGACAACACCGCACATCATAAGGTATTCTCCTTTATGGATGGTTTCTCTGGTTATAATCAGATTAAAATGGCTCCCGAAGACATGGAGAAGACAACTTTTGTTACTCAGTGGGGTACCTTTTGCTACAAGGTCATGCCTTTTGGACTGAAGAATGCTGGGGCAACGTATCAGCGTGCCATGGTTGCTTTGTTCCATGATATGATCCATCATGAGATTGAGGTATACGTCGACGACATGATTGCAAGATCTCAGACTGAAGAAGAGCATCTTGACCACCTTCAGAAGTTATTTGACAGGTTGAAATTGTACAAGCTGAGGTTAAACCCGAACAAGTGCACCTTCGGGGGTGAGATCAGGTAACCTGCTGGGTTTCGTCGTAAGTGATAAAGGTATTCAAGTGGATCCTGCAAAGGTGAAGGCTATATAGGAAATTCCAGCTCCTCGAACAGAAAAAGAAGTCAGAGGCTTTCTGGGACGTCTGAATTACATTGCCCGATTCATCTCGCACCTGACTGCTACTTGTGAGCCAATCTTCAAATTACTGAAGAAAGATCAAGTGGTACGATGGAACGATGAATGTCAGGCCGCTTTCGAAAGGATCAAATAATATCTCCAAGAGCCACCTATTCTGATGCCTCCAATTGAAGGGAAACCTTTGATCTTATACTTGACAGTACTCGATAACTCAATGGGATGTGTGCTGGGGAAGCATGACGAGTCTGGCCAAAAAGAGCATGCTATTTATTACCTTAGAAAAAAGTTTATCGACTATGAGACCCCATACTCACTGCTCAAGAAAACTTGCTGCGTTTTGGCATGGGCTGCTCGCCGGATGAGACAGTATATGCTGACTCACACCACTCTATTGATATCAAAGATGGATCCAATCAAGTATATTTTCGAAAAGCCTGCCTTGTCCAGAAGAATTGCAAGATGGCAGATGATCTTGACTGAGTATGACATCCAATATACGACCCAAAAGGCAATTAAGGGAAGTGTGTTTGCAGACCATTTGGCACATCAGGCAGTGGATGATTACCAGTCTATGAATTTGAATTCCCGGATGAGAATATCATGATAGTAACCGACTGTGAGACACCTGGACCGAATAAAGGACCTGAGGAAGGATCCCGATGGTCTATGTACTTTGATGGAGCTTCGAACGCTTTGGGTAATGGCATTGGCGCCGTGATCATATCTCCTAAAGGCGCTCATACTCCGTTTACCGCCCGACTATGTTTCAACTGCACCAATAACATGGCGGAGTATGAAGTGTGCATCATGGGTCTTCGAGCAGCAATTGACCTAAGGATTAAGTTCTTGAGTGTCTTCGAAGATTCCTCTCTCGTGATCAGTCAGATCAAAGGCGAGTGGGATACGAAACACCCAAATCTTATTCCTTACAAGGAGTATGTATTGACATTACTTCCGCACTTCGAGGAGATAACCTTTGAACACTTCCCGAGAGAGGATAACCAGTTAGCGGACGCGCTGGCTACAATGTCTTCTATGTTCAAAGTCAATTGGGACAACGAAGCTCCCCGGATTATCATTGAAAGATTGGACGAACCTGCACATTGCTGTGATATTGAGACTGAAGAGGTAGAAGATAAACCCTGTTTTCATGAGGTGAAGAGATACCTTGAGGCTCAGGAATACCCCGAGGGTGCATATGTTAATGACAAGAAGTTTCTGAGGAGGTTCACGGCAAAGTTCTTCATCAGCAATGGCATTCTTTACAAGCGTAACCATGATTCGACCTTACTGTGTTGTGTGGATAAGAATGAAGCAGAAAGGATCATGGCGGAGTTACATGAAGGTACTTTCGGAACTCATTCCAGTGGACACACCATGGCAAAGAAGATCCTACAGGCAGGATATTATTGGTCCACAATGGAAGCCGACTGTTATCAGCATTCTCGGACATGTCACAAGTGCCAAGTCTATGCTGATAAGGTGCACATACCTCCAGTTCCTCTAAACGTCTTGACGGCACCTTGGCCTTTTGCAATGTGGGGCATTGATATGATCGGCGAGATCAGACCTACGACATCCAACGGGCATCGTTTCATCCTGGTAGCGATTGATTACTTCACGAAGTGGGTTGAAGCAGCTTCCTTTGCTACAGTAACCAAGAACGTCGTGGCACGATTCATTCGGCACAACCTGATCTGTCGATATGGTGTACCAGAGAGGATCATTACGGACAATGGTACAAATCTCAATAATAAAATGATCACTGAGCTTTGCAAGCAATTCAAGATACAACATCACAACTCTTCTCCCTATCGGCCGAAGATGAATGGGGCTGTTGAAGCGGCTAATAAAAACATTAAGAAGATTGTGCAGAAGATGACGGTGACATAAAAAAATTGGCACGAGATGTTACCATTTACTCTTCATGGGTACCGTACCTCAACACGGACGTCAACAGGGGAAACACCCTACTCTTTGGTATACTGCATGGAAGCAGTCTTACCTATCGAGGTTCAGATACCCTCTCTTCGGATTATGAAAGATGCAGGTTTAAGCGAGGACGATTGGATCCAGACCCGGCTTGATCAACTGAACTTAGTCGACGAAAATAGACTTACTGCTATTTGTCATGGTCAGACGTATCCAAAACGGATGATCAAGGCATTTAACAAGAAAGTCAGACGACAAGAGTATCAAATCGGGGATCTGGTGATCAAACGCATCATACTGCCACAAGGTGATCCCAGGGGCAAATGGACCCCTACATATGAAGAACCATTTGTGGTTAAGAACATTTTCTCAGGAGGAGCTATGATTCTAACCACCATGGATGGTGACGACCTTCCTCACCTCGTCAATGCAGACATAGTGAAAAAATACTATGCATAATCAAAGACCCGCTAGGTTGACTGGCCTAGGCAAAAATAAGGGCTTCCCGGCGAACCAAAAGGGTTCGGGAAAAAATAAGGGATGAAAATGAAAAATCTGTACACCCGGCAAGTCGAAAACCTGAAAAGGCGGCTTGGGCAAAAAAGGGTATCCCGGTGGACTGAAAACCCAAAAGGGCGGTCCAGGCAAAAATTAGGGATCAAAGCGTAACACTATGTCTCATTGGATCACCTTGCATCCAGACTTCAGTATCGACTATCAAGCTCGAACGACACTAATTAATCTGATCTACCTTCGACCAAGTAGCAAAGTGATGGGATGCTCGAGGATATAAAGGCAATAGCAGAGTTGGAACCCAGTGGGATTATTCTTATAGCTGTTTTGTTTTCTTTTCACAAATTGTATAAATTCTATTATTCGGCGGCGTTCTCCTACTAGGACGTCAGCCTCTTATACAAAAACGCCTATTTACAGCCAAAACTTCAAAATCAATACAATTCATCTTCAAAGAAATTTCAAAACTATTTTTCCTTTATCTATTTTGTTTTGCAAAGAACGTCCAATGTTCATTTTTGATATATGCACTTGACATTAACTGCTGCTCATAAATATTTACATGCGAAACAAAAGACGATTACTGGTAATATCAGAAACAGGGGCAATGAGAATTGTCCAAACTGTACAGTTGCTCTGTCCACCAGGTACAAGGTAAATTCAGTTGAAGAATATGGCTAAGGTACTTTCACTCCCCGTAGAGTAGGACAGTAATGATAGTTCTCCCCAGTTGAGACTTGCAACTATGAATGAATGAATCGGTAATATTCTCACCAAGCAGAGTTTATCTACCATCAGCACTGAAAAAGGATTAATATCCCCGACAGTCTTAATATTCCCCAACGGAGTATAAGAATATTCCCCGACAGAATACAAGATATCCCCAGTGGAGTTAAAATTTTCCCAGCTCAGTATGAAAAAGCTTCCCCAGTGGAGTTGAAGAATCATCCCCAGTAGACTCTGGAAGTTTGTCCCCGGCGGAGTATAAAAATAAATATCCCCAGCCGAGTTCAAAGAAAGATTGTCCCCAGCAAAGCTCAAAGGGTTATCCCCAGTGAAGACACAACTGAAAGGACATCCCCAGCGGAGTTCTTTCTTTTCACAAACAGGAATTCAATCCCCAACAGATTCAATATCACCAGCAACGATAATTCATCCCAACGGAATTTATCAGTGGAATCCTCAGCAGGACAACTCTTCCCCCACAGAGTAATCTCATTATCAGTTTATTCCCCAACGGAGTTATCCTCTCATGCAGGTTTATTCTCAATCATCTTCGTTCGCCATCCCCAGCGGAAACGAAGAATCCAACTCTATTCTTCAGCAGCTATCCGGGATTTATTTTCCCCAGCTAGAAACATTACATTTCCATACATCATGATACATGCATATACGCATCATACAACACGATCTCATTTATTTTGAGAACATCATTGCTTGATCCATATCATGCATTGCATATGACTGACCTTTACCTTTCAGGAAGGATGCAGTTAAGTTCTCAGCAGTCGAAGACCTGACCGGTTCTTAAATCTCAACTGAATTATCCTGGGTTGAATTTCAGATAAGGTTCTCAATCTCGACAATTTTCCCCCGTCATAGTGTGGACGAGTTCTACAATCTCAACAGTATACTCTGTTAAAGACTAGACAGTTCCTAGATCTTAATGAAGATGTTTCCCTCAGTCGAAGACCTGAACGGTTCTTAAGTCTCAACTGAATTATCCTCGGTTGAATTTCAGATAAGGTTCTCAATCTCGACAATTTTCCTCCGTCATAGTGTGGACGAGTTCTACAATCTCAACGGTATACTACGTTGAAGACCAGACAGTTCCTAGATCTTGATGAAGATGTTTTCCTCCGTCATAGTGTGGACGAGTTCTACAATCTCAACGGTATACTACGTTGAAGACCAGACAGTTCCTAGATCTTGATAAAGATGTTTTCCTCCGTCATAGTGTGGACGAGTTCTACAATCTCAACGGTATACTACGTTGAAGACCAGACAGTTCCTAGATCTTGATGAAGATGTTTTCCTCCATCAAAGTGTGGACGAGTTCTACAATCTCAACGATATACTACGTTGAAGACCAGACAGTTCCTAGATCTTGATGAAGATGTTTTCCTCCATCAAAGTGTGGACGAGTTCTACAATCTCAACGGTATACTACGTTGAAGACCAGAAAGTTCCTAGATCTTGATGAAGATGTTTTCCTCCGTCATAGTGTGGACGAGTTCTACAATCTCAACGGTATACTACATTGAAGACCAGACAGTTCCTAGATCTTGATGAAGATGTTTTCCTCTGTCATAGTGTGGACGAGTTCTACAATCTCAACGATATACTACGTTGAAGACCAGACAGTTCCTAGATCTGGATGAAGATGTTTTCCTCCGTCATAGTGTGGACGAGTTCTACAATATCAACGGTATACTACGTTGAACACCAGACAGTTCCTAGATCTTGATGAATATGTTTCCCCCAGTTGAGTTACAGACAAGTTCTTAAAACTCAGCAAAGATGTTCTCTCAGCTGAGGTACAAGCAAGTTCCTAAATCTCAATAAAAGTTAGACTTCCCCAGCAGAATCTTCTACAACAACAGGTATGAAAGTTCTCGCTAAGGAATCTCTTATGCGATCGACACTCCTTTAGATGGAATCTTTAAGCCCATCCTCCCTCCAGCAATCTCCAAATGGCATCTGTAAGCCCATTCCTGACATCACAAGGCTGGTACCACTTCATGCGAGTGCAAATTTTTGGACACTCTAGTGTTCAATCATCTTTCACCTTCGGATCACGAAAGGCACGAAAGCCAAATCTACATCCTCAGGTTTAAGAAGATTGAACAGGGGCAGCTGTTGTACCCCAAAATTTGCCCTCTCATATTCCTCAAAACATTTCAAGAAAAATCTCCAAGTGGCTCAAGGTTGCTCAAGAGTGGGTGAAACAAGTCATATCATAAGGCAGTCAACCCCAAATTAGGGTTTTGTGTTGCATCAAGATCTTTGATTCCAAATGACCTCAAGTGCTCCCCAATGTCCTAATATTTTCTCAAGGTCATCCATGTCAAATTTCAAGCCTTGTAGAGGAAGTTTGTCCAGTCAATTGCTCAAAGGGTCCAAAAATCGACTATGCTAGGGCAAAAGTCAACTGTGACCTACAAGTAGTCAAACTTCAATATTTTTTTCCAAAATTCTCATTTTGAAGGATATTTCATCATTTGATCAAGGGTTGATCATGATTCATCAAGGATTGTTCAAAATTCATCAAGACTCAAAAGTTGCTAAATTAGGGTTTTGTAGGAAAAGTCAACTAAATTTTGACCAAGCATAACTTTCTCATACTTTATGATAAATGAACCATCCAAAGCTCATTTTGAAGAGGATGCAATTCCCTATAATCCATCTTCATACCCCAAGATCATAAAATGCAATCACAAGAAGTTATAAATTTGGACATTATAGGTCATTTTTGAAAGTCAACAAAAACACCTTTTTTGTCAAAACTTATAACTTGAGCATGGAATGTCAAAATGAGATGAGACTAAAAGGGTTGTTTAGAGGACATCTCAAGCTTTCTATAAAGTCCAAGAACACCTCCAAAAGTTCAAAATTGAAGAAGTTATGCATTGTTGAAGTTGGGCATTTTTGAAAAATTGCCAAAAGTCAACTATCCCCAAAACTTCAAATTTTGTCAAATGGGCCCATTCTTTTCCACTTGATTTGAGCTTGCATCATTTCCCACGTGTCCTAGCTTCAGCCATGTGTCCATTTATCAATTTTTTTATTTTATTTGATTTTTTATTGAATTATTTCATTTTAAATCAAATTAAATCAAATAAAATCCCAAACTTTGATTACATGAGATTTTTTGCTATTTTCAAGATTGGATTCTCATCAATATCATCATCAAATTCGTATCACACAAGATCTTGTGCAAAAAGATGGTTTTTTGACAAATTTGGCAAGCTTTCAAATGGAAATCAAATCAAATATGCAAGCCATGATGGGCGAAGATTTGGACCATAATTCTTAACCTAATGCATTCCACAATACATAAGGAAGCTTAAGACACGAAAACAAGGGCGAGAGGCTGCAAGAACAAGCAAAACAAAACTTGAAAAAGTGGTGAAAAAGTTTGAATTCGAATTCATACTTAGAGGCAATCTCAGAAGCCAAGAAGCATCCCAATCGATTCCTGGAGGTTCACTGAGTTGAAACCAATCAAAAACAAGTTCCCATACACACCCAAACACGCTGTAAGTATCACGTTTCTTAGCCCTGTATTCGAAATCATAACTCTCCATTCTTGCATCCTCTGGGTAAATCGTTGATATATTTGTGATCCTCATGACATTTCAAAGCTTTTTGCATTAGTTAATTGTATTTATCTGACCTGTAAAGCCGAGTACCATAGCTAGGGTTTCGTGGTTTGTTTTTGGGTATTTCTCTTTCAGGAAAAATTGGTTGACGAGAAAGGCATGGTTGCACTCAGGGGAGGGTGACTAACTTAACCATGTCTTTAAAGGTCATTTTTATGGCCTGGAGTTGATTTTTTGATCGACCTGCACATTTAGCTGCGGATCCAAATCCGCAGGAAAAATTACAGGGGCTGAAGGTAGGGGACGATGGCGTGTCGCCTCCCCAATGGCCAATTCAAATAATGGCACGCTTTGTTTTGTCTTTTCTGGCATATGAGTCATCTTTTCTTATTATTATTATTGTTTAATATGTTAACAAATGAAGCACAATAGCCTAGAGGCAAGCGAGCGTTGGAAACATCCAACAGGACCTGGGTTCGAATCCTAGGTCCTCCACTTCTTTGATATTATTATTTTCCATGTAATCAGGTACAGATCCAAGCATGAAGCCTATCATACATCCTCAAGTATCTGATGGCCAGATGGCCATAGGCTAAATCTGGTGGCCAGAAGCTGATGGTCTACCATAGACCCAATCAACATGCACCCACTGAATCCTAAAAAAGTCAATAAGGCCAGCTTGTTATGGGCCTCAGAATTGCTCCTCAAACACTCCAAAGCAGGCCCATACCCCTCTCTCTCTCTATATATTTTATCTATTTTGGTTTTTAATTATTTATTTATTATTTCCATTTAATTATTAACCAATCAAAATTTCATTTTTTTTCTATAAAATTAAAACCACAAAAAATATTTTCTTCATAAAATCAAATTTTAATTTTTATTAACAAACATTAATTTAATTAATTTAGGCTTTAATTAGAAATAACTTTAATGTATTTTTGTAAATAATTAAAATCAATTAGACTTAATTAGGTTTTACTAACATTAATTAATTTTATTTTCTTTCTTTAAATACCAAAAATCCAAAAACAACTTTTCTCATTTAGTTAATTAATTTATTTAATTCAATTTATTAATTAACTTAGGTAATTTCTTTCTCAATTCAAAAACAACAAAAAAGATGTTTCCTTTAAACCAAAAGGGTCAAAACCCTAAGCTCGCACTCGATTTAATTTCCCGCACGCGATTTATTTATTTTTATCCAATAATGTACTTGCTCCGATTTGTAATAGTTTAATAGGACTTTTATTATGTTTTATCGCTTTATTTATTTTTAAAAGGGTTTATCTTTGGCGATGTAAATACCCGACGCCTTGTAATTTAAATTCCGCATTTTATTTCCCACAAAATATATCTGTTAGATGTTTGATAATAGGGATGCATGACAAGATTGAACGTTTAAACCTAAAATCAACTTAGATCACCATTAACATGTACAAAGATAAAATTAACTGAAAACGACACACTCGCACATGCGCACTCCTAGGGTACACCCCACTTGGTTGCCTTCGTACATGGTCATTAAGTATAGGTCGCTTTAGAGGTCGTCCTCTTGTCTAAAAGATCATAGTCACCTCGAAACGGTTGCCTCGGATATTGTTGCCTTAAGACAAATGATCTAAGACATTAGGGTTACCGCTAAGGCGTCCTAACATTGCTTTTGTGACCGTAAGTCCCGCATTCGAATTAACCCTCAAATTCCAATGACGGTGCTACCTACTCATCAATAGTGGGATAGCATTGTCTAAAGGAAATTAGCATAGAATGATCCTTTTTTCGAGTAGGTAGATGGTTTTTAAGTACTTGCTCTTTCAAAAAACAAAAACTCTTCACACTTACACCTTTTTCAAACAAAGTTTTCAAAAAAACTTCATACACTCTTGAGGACAGAAGCAAGAGTTAAAACGAAGTTTCAAATAAAAAACTTTTTTCAAACCCACAAGCACAAAGAAAGCAAATTTTGAAAACAATATGAGCAAGTACCTAAGAGCCCGTGGATAACCACAAATAGAAAGGGTGCTAACACCTTCCCTTTCTATAATCTACCCCCCGAACCCGAGAAATATCTCGAAAAAGGAATTTTTCTGTGCTTTTTTCCTTTCCTTGTTGGATAAAATAAAAGTCGGTGGCGACTCTTGCTTACCGCGACATTTTGCAAAATACAAACGCAAAACGCAAACCAGCATTCCAAAAAACAGTCAGTTCTTCCCACCGTATCGCAGGTGATAATGGGGAAACGGAAGCAGGTGGGTTACTGTTGTTGAGAGAGGAATGGAGGCATAGGGGGTTTGTGTGAAGAGAGTGGGTTTAATGAGATTGAAAGGAGATAAAAGGTGGATTGTTGTTAGTAGAAGAAAAATAGAGAGTTAAAGGGTAGATAGAGATTACAGTGTTGGATTTTCTTTTTGTTTCTTTTTACAAGAGAGAACTAGCTCTCTTAAATAGGAAAATTAAGGAGGAAAATATGATATCAAACTTAATCCAATCCGTTCAATATTATTCAATCTGCATTAATCCATAAATTTTGTCAACAACCAATAGAAATCAAGCAAAGTGTAATAATCATTATTTTGTAAAAAGCCCTTAAATGATAAAAATAAAATAAAAAACCGAGAGTATTCAAATTAACTCATTTTAAAATATTTTTTTTGAATTTTTTCTGAATAAAAATTAAAGACCCAAAATGACCAAAAACGATAAAAAACAGACGAAAATTTATCCGAAAAAATAAAATGAACACATTAAAATAAACTACATGTCACAAAGATTAAAGAAAAAATATTCAAAAAGTCAAAATCAAAATAAAATGATAATAAAAATATCAGGCTAAACAGACGTTTACGGTTAAAAACGAGACTTCAAACTGTACCGGAAAAAATAAAGCGAGCATACTATCATAATCTACGCGAAACGCAGATTCATAAAATGACCGGTAAAAGGTGAAAACTTGAAATATTTTTCTCGCTAAAATTCCGCGCAGTGTCGAATCGCTTTTAACAGTGTGTCTATAAAACCGAAATATTTTTATTATCGACATATAAACAAATTGGAGCAATGCAAGAAAAGAGTAAACAGATAAAAATACATGAAGTGAAATGTGGGGTATTTTTCAACTACATAATGATGCAAATGTTGATTTAAACAGACTTTTGGTCAACTTAAACACGATTAAATGATGCAAATGTAATGAATGAAGCTATTTATTAATGACTGTGACCAAATGACAAAATATGATATGAAAGTGCGACTGGAAAAAATCATGGGCGAAATTTAGGGTACAATACATACTTGTTGCTGTTCTGAATAAGCTCGACTTTGAAGCTGTTGCTAAGGCACTTTATTTGAGCCTTAGTGATGTGAGATAGAGATGGAGAAAGAATGGTAGCCTACCTTCAGATTGATTATTATATTATTATCTCGATTACCGCCAGGCTTGTTGGACGAAATCACTTATCTTGTACTCCCGCAACTTTCTTGTTTTGAACTCCACAAAAATTTCTCCTATTTTCGGATACTTTCTTTATATGGCCGTCCTTATTATCATGTTGCTCGATTATTACTGACGTTAACTGAGTTGTGGAAAATTGGAATGGACAATCATTTCATACATCATACATATCATACATTTCATGAATTGCATGTTTTCTGGCAGGAATACTTATTTGATGGTTTTGCCTCTTATTATCAGAATTTACAAGACAATTCCTTACATCCTTATCACACTCGAGCCAACAAGTTAAGGACTATGGAGCAGATTGAGCAGAACTAGAACGTTCTCCATAAAGACATGGACACCATGGGTGATTGAATGAATCAACTCATGGAAACTTTTCATGCCGTCATCCAAGGGCAGGAAGAGCTCAAACTGAGTGTTAATAAGCTGGTTGATAGTGCCTCTACGTCCGAGAATAGTAGACCCAGTAATGACAATGGGGGAATTCCTAAAGAGTACCCACGGCTGATTGTGGATGACCACCATGATGTCATTGATCTCGATGATCCTCCAAAGGATTCCACAACTGATTTGTCTGAAACTGCTAAAATGTACAAGGCTTTGGAAGAACGTTTGAAGGCTATGGAAACTTCCAAGAAACCAGGATTCATTGCTACCGCTATGTGTCTGGTTCCGGGGGTTGTGATTCCACCAAAGTTTAAGGTACCAGAATTTGACAAGTATAAGGGGGTTACATGCCCAAAGACTCATCTCCGATCTTATTGCAGAAAGATGGTCGCTTATGCTAGCAATGAGCCGTTGCTTATGCATTTCTTTCAAGACAGTCTGGATGAAGCCCCATTAGAATGGTACATGAAGCTGGAACAAACTCATGTTAGTACTTGGGGTGAGCTTGTCAACGCCTTCCTGAAACATTATCATTACAACATCGCCATGGCGCCCAGTCGTGCACAATTGCAGAGTATTCCTCAAAAGACTAATGAGTCTTTCAAAGAGTATTCCCAGAGGTGGCACAGTTTGGTCGCAAGAGTTCAACCTCCTCTCATGGACCGTGAACTGGTAGATTTGTTTATGAGTACCCTCCAAGGACCATATTTGCAACATATGCTCGATAGTACTTCTGATTCATTTTCAGATATGGTTATTATCGGGGAGTGGGTTGAAATGTGTATTAATATATGGACTATTGCAGGTGCGTCTGGCACAAATGGTAGCAACAACTCAGGTGGTGGAAAGAAACCGTATTCTAGCGTTTTTGTCAAGAAAAAGGAAGGAAAGGTGATCAATGCCTATGTTGATAAGGGGAAATCTGTTATACAGGTCCATATTACCAAACCCTTGCTGCTGCTTTGCATCAACAGTATGCACCACCGCGAAACTATCAACATAATCAGAGGCCCCAAGGAGAAAGGGGTCAACAAAGGCCGCAAAGGTATCCCGAGAGCAAGTTGGATCCAATCCCGATGTCATATGCCCAATTGCTTCCATAATTTCTAGCTGGTCAGTTGGTACAGCTCCAAGAGTTAGCTCTTCCACCGGAAGAACTTCCAAGGGGTTATGATGTTAATGCATGCTGTGAGTTTCATTCAGGCGCTCCAGGCCATTCGATCGAAAATTGCAGAGCTTTAAAGTACAAGGTGCAAGATCTTTTGGATGCCAAGGAGTTAAGCTTTGCTCCTATAGACCCTAATGTTTAGAACAACCTTATGCCTCCCCATCATGGGGATGCTGTCAATGTAATCTAGTTTGATGATGGTCATTGTGATACGGTGGCCAGAACCGGAACTGTTTCTTTTAGGAATTGCTGGTTTGCATTTTGCGTTTGTGTTTGCAAAATGTCACGGTAAGCAAGAGTCACCATCGACTTTTATTTTATCCAACAAGGAAAGGAAAAAAGCACAGAAAAATTCCTTTTTTCGATATTTTTCTGAGTACGGGGGGTAGATTATAGAAAGGGAAGGTATTAGCACCATTTCTATCCGTAGTTATCTACGGGCTCTTAGGTACCTGCTCATCATTTTCAAAATTGCTTCCTGGTGTGTTTGTGTGATTTGAAAAGTTTTTGACTTCGATTTAACTCTTGCTTCTGTCTTCAAGAGTGTTACAAAGTGTTTTTGAAAGCTTTGTTTTAAAAGAGGAGTGTAAGTGTGAAAAAGTTTGTTTGGATTGAGCAAGTACTTAAGAACTAATCTACCTACTCGAAAAAAAAGAATTGTTCTATGTTTGTTTCCTTTAGACAGCGCTAACACACTATTAGTGAGTAGGTAGCACCGTCGTTGGAGTTTTAAGGGTCAATTCGAAAGGGACGTACGGTCACTAAAGCAACGTTAGGACGTCTCAGTAATAACCCTAATGACTTAGATCAATTATTCGAGGCAACAATGTTCGAGGCAACCATTTCGAGGCAACTTTTTCGAACGGGACTTTGATCTTTGTTTAGACAAGAGAGCGACCACTAAAGCATCCTATACTTAATGATCGTTTACCGAAGGCAACCAAGTGGGAGTGTACCCTAGGAGTGCGCATGTGCGAGTGATTCAATTTCAGATTATTTATCTTTGCACATTTAGGGTTTGCTAACTGTTTTAAAGTTTACATACATTCTTGTCATGCATCCCTAATATCATACATCTAACAGTTTAATATTTTACAGAATTTAAAGTGCGGAAATTAAACTAAGCTATTACAAGGTTCCAGGTATTTACATAGCCAAAAACAAACCCTTAAAAAATAAAGCGATAAATGAAAATAAAAAGACCTAATTAAACTATTACAACTTGTGGGCAATTACATCAATATGGTAAATAATAATAAAGTGCACGATGAAATTAAGAACGACAAGAAATTAGGGTTTTGACCCTTTTTAACCTAATTAAAAGAAAAAAAATGTTTTTGTTATTTTTAATATTTTTTAAGAAAAAGAATTAGTTTTTAAATTAAATACTAAATTAATTAGCTAATTAAATTAATTAAAGAAAATAATTAAATGGCCTATTTTAATGTTTTTTGATTATTTTTAGGAAAAGAAAATATAATTAAGTTAGAAACAAAACCCTAATTATTCTAATTGATTTTAAATTTATTTACAAAAAAGAAATTAAAGTTTACCTAAATTTAAAATCTAATTAAATTAATTAATTTATTGACAAAAAATAAACCTAAGTCTAATTGGATGAAAAATATTTTTATGATTTTTTGATAAAAAGGAAATAATTAATTATGTTAGTGAAATAAAATAAATTAATTAAATAAAATGTAAAAGAAAAGAAAAAGAAAGCTGGGCCTGGAAGCAATATGGGGGTGCATCACTAGCAATCTGGGCCCAAGAAGCAAAGGTCCACGTTGACTGGCCAGATTCTCCATTATGCATTGACTAAGGCCTTTGGTGATCCTTCAGATGATAGCTCTCAGATCTGGATCTCAAGACACTTGGCCAGTTGGATTATGAAGACGTATGGTAGTCCTTGGTGTTTGTGGAACATGAGATCTGTAGAAAGAAATCAAGAAAAAATGCAAACGTTGGAGGCAGGGGTCGAACCCCTGACCTCAAGCTCCCCAACGCCTTAACGCTTTCCTGGCTACCACTGGGCCATTTGTGTTAGTTGTTAGAATAATACAAAACAATAACTAAATATTAAAAAGGCAATATACATCAATTCAACGCGTGTTTTTTCAAATAGGCAAATGGTTATTCGCCATGTCTTCATCTTTTCCAAGGATCTGTTGGTAAAAGTTGAACACTTTTACCTACAGACGTATGTCCGTGGCTACAACCCCTGTCATTCTCAAAATCAAATACAAACGTGATAAATAAAAACCAAGGCCATGGATGGATCCGTCTGGACCTGCTGAGTTCAATGGTGGCCCTTTCATGGCCCAATTTTGCCTGTAAACAAAAATCCCAAATCGAGGCTCCAAACCCTAACAATGGTGAAATCTCATACAATCCATATAAATGCAATTAAACATTATAGAAAGTTTGCAAATGTTTTAAGGATCAAGAATATATGATTGATTCGTGCTATCAATGTCTAAATCATGAAATTCAAATTCAAGAAAAGCCCAAGGTCGTGGCTGACTTACAGTGAGTTTCAAGGCCTGGAAATGTTTGTTCTGGGTTGGTTTTGCTTGCTGGTAATCCCAGGAAGCGATTGGGATGGTCAAAGGATCTTGAAATTGCATGCAACTAGGAATTTTATTCAACACTTTTTCTTGTTTTTTCCAAGTTTTGTTCTTGATGCTGCGCCTCTTTCTAGCCTTGCTTTAGGTCTGCACATCATCCTTATGTACTGAGTAATGAATTAGGGTTGAAAACCTGGCCTCAATCTTCCTCCATAAATGTCTTTGATCTTGTTTGATTCACTTTAAAATCATTCCAAAAATAGCCTAAAACCAATCTTTTTGTGCACCTCATGCCTTTACACGAATTTGATCTCATGCTAGCTGGAATTTAAGACCTCAAACAAGTACAAAATCTTGTGTTTTCAATATTTTGGATTTTCTATGATTTGTTTTGATTTAAAATGATTTAATTCAAATAAAAATAAAAATAAATAATAAAAACAAGATAGTGACAAGTGGTAAAGGCTCTGGCTCGTGGATCATGTTGCCAACTTAAAACAAGTGAAAAAGATTGGGCCCATTTAGCAAAAATTGCATTTTTAGGCATAGTTGACTTTTGGCAATTTTGCAAAAAAGGTCAACTTCACCAATGCATAACTTCCTCAATTTTGACTCTTTGAAGGTATTCTTTTACTTTTTAGAAATCTTGATATGTCCTCTAAGCAACCCTTTTGGTCTCATCTCTATTTGATATTCCATGCTAATGTATGAAGCTTTGACAAAAAAGGTGTTTTTGTTGACTTTTCAAAATGACCTATAATGTCCAAATTCATAACTTCTTGTGAGTGTACCTTTTGAACTTGGGAGTTGAATATGGATTGTATAGCATTGCATCCTCTTCAAAATGAGATTTCGATGGGTCATTTATCATAAAGTATGAGAAAGTTATGCTTGGTCAAAGTTGAGTTGACTTTTCCTATAAAACCCTAATTTAGCAACTTTTGGTTCTTGATGAATTATGAGCAATCCTTGATGAATCATGATAAAACCTTGATCAAATGATGAAATATACTTCAAAATTAGGATGTTGACCAAAAATCTTGAAGTTTGATTGTATGGGGTCACAGTTGACTTTTGCCCCAACACAGTCGATTTCCAGGCCTTTGAGCAATTGACTTAGCAAACTTTCTCTGTAGGGATTGAAACTTGACATGGATGATCTTGAGAACATATTAGAACATTGGTGAGCATTTGGGATCCCTTGGAATCCAGTATCTTGATGCAACATGAAACCCTAATTTGAGGTAGACTGTCTTAGGAGAGAGCTTGTCTGGTCAACCCTTGGACTTCCTTGAGCAACTTGAGGATCTTTCTTGAAATGTTTTGAGAAATATGGGAGGGAAAATTTTGGGGTACAACAGCTGCCCCTGTTCAATCTTCTTAAACTTGAGGATGTAGATTGGCTTGTGTGCCTTTCATGATCCAAAGGTGGAAGAGGATTGAACACTAGAGTGCCCAGAAATTTGCACTCACATGAAGTGGTGTTCGTCTTGCGATGTCGGGAATGGGCTTACAAATGCCATTTGGAAACTGCCGACGGGGAATGGGCTTAAAGATGCCATCTGAGGGAGTGTCGATCGCATAAGAGATTCCTTAGCGAGAGCTTGTATACCTGTTGTTGAGGAAGATTCCGCTGGGGAATGTTGATCTCTGTCTTGAGAGAAATAGAATTTTAGGAGCTTCGGTCGTCCGTTATTCTACTGGGGAATCATCTCTGTTTTGAGAAAGGTTGAATTTTAGGAACTTCGGTCGTGCGTTATTCTTGTTGAGGAACCGTCTCTTCGTTGAAGAGGTGAAAATGAACTACTATCTGGTCATGATACAGGCTTCATAGTAATAAGATCGACTGCTATCTGGTCGTAATCCAGGCTTTACAGTGACTTACTGGGGAGATGAGATTAAACTGGCTATCTGGTCGTAATCCGGGCTTCACAATTTCTCGATTCTTATCTGGTCGTAATCCAGGCTTCAGAATGAGTTGTTATCCGGTTGCATCCGGGCTTCAACTTGAACTTAGGGCACACTAATATCCGATCGACTCCGGGCTTCTTAGTAATTGTCCAGGTAAACTGATATTTTGTCGTAATCCAAGCTTCGCAGTGTCTTGTACTGTTATCTGGTCGTAATCCAGGCTTCAGTCCTTTTATCGTTATCTGGTCGTAACACAGGCTTCACGATGCTTTGTACCATTATCTGGTCGAATCCAGGCTTCATGGTGTTCTGTACTGCTATCCGGTTGTAACCCAGGCTTCACAATACCTTACTTCTTATCTGGTCGTAATCCAGGCTTCAGAAGAGATCAAATGGTTATCCGGTTGTAATCCGGGCTTCCCTTTGGCTTTGGGCCTACCAATATCCAGTCGTAATCCGGGCTTCATAGTATCTGGCCGGGTGAACTGTTATTTGGTCGTAATCCAAGCTTCACAATGTCCCTTACTGTTATCTGGTCGTAATCCAGGCTTCACAGTGTCTTTTACCGCTATCTGGTCGTAATCCAGGCTTCGCGATATCTCATACCACTATCTGGTCGAAATCCAGGCTTCATGGTGTTCGGAGGAAATCAAGATATTATCCGGTCGTAATTCGGGCTTCATAACTCGTGTTAATGATATACCACTATCTGGTCGTAATCTAGGCTTCGCGGTGTCCTTGGCTGCTATCTGGTCGTAATCCAGGCTTCACAGGAACTTGTATTGCTATCCGGACGTAATCCAGGCTTCATAATAACTTGCAGAGCTATTATCTGGGCTTCACGGCTTGTTTATGATATACCACTATCTGGTTGTAATCTAGGCTTCATGGTACCTTGCACTGCTATCTGGTCGTAATCCAGGCTTCACAGTAACTTGCTGAGCTGTTATCCAGTCGTAATCTGGGCTTCACGGCTTGCTGGGGATTAAACTATTATCTGGTTGTTCTCCGGGCTTCATAACTTAAAGGTAAACCACTATCTGGTCGAATCCAGGATTCGTGGTGTTTGATACTGCTATCCGGTCGTAATCCGGGCTTCACAATATGCTGTAGAAATCAAGGTACTATCCGGTCGGATCCGGGCTTCATAGCTTGAACTTGGTGAGAATTTGATTGTATCTTTCCTGAAAGGTAAATGGTTAATCGTATGTAATGCATGACATGTATCAAGCAATGATGTTCTCAAAATAAATGAGATTGTGTTGTATGATGCGTATGCGCATGTCATGATGTATGGATACGTAATGTTTGTGATGTTCTCTAGCTGGGGAAAATAAATCCCGGATTGCTGCTAGAGAAAAGAGTTGAATTCTTCGTTTCCGCTGGGGATAGTGAACGAAGATGACTGTGAGAATAAACCTGCAGGAGAGGATAACTCCGCTGGTGAATAAACTGACGAGAAAATGACTCTGTGGGGAAGAGATACTCTGCTAGAGGACCTGTTGATTTGGAGGAACAACCTTGGATGGGAACAAATTACCGTTGCTGGCGATGATAAACTCTGTTAGGGATTGAGTTTCTATTTATGAAAGGAAAGAACTCCGCTGGGGATGATTTTCCAGTGGCGACTTCACTGGGGATAATCTTTTAGACTCTAATAGGGACAATCCTCCAGAGTCTACTGGGGATAATTCTCCAAACTCCACTGGGGATAATTTTCTAGTGCTGATGATAGATAAACTCTGCTTGGGGAGAAAATTGCCGACTCATTCGCGGTTGCGAGCCTCAGCTGGGGAGAGTGGTGTCCTGTTCGGGACCGCTAACATCACTGTCTTTTTCTTACTCTACGGGGAGTGAATGTACCTTTAATCGTATTCTCTAGCTAGGTATACCCTTATACCTGGTGGACAGAGCAACTGTAGGGTTTGGACATTTCTCGTTTGCCCCTGTTCCTGATATTATGAGTAATCGCCTTTTGTTTCGCATGTAAATATTTATGAGCAGCAATTATTATCAAATGCATATATCAAAATGAAACATTGGATGATCTTGCAAAACAAAACAGAAAAAGAAAACAATTTGAAATTTCTTTGTGAAAATGAATTGTATTGATTTTGAAGTTGGCCTGTAAATAGGCGTTTTTTGTACAAGAGGCTGACGTCCTAGTAAGAGAACACCGTCGAACAATAGAGTTTATACAATTTGTAAAAAACAAAGAAAAACAGCTATGTGAACAATCCCACTGGGTTCCAACTCTGCTATTGCCTTCATGTCTTCGAGCATCTCATCACTTTGCTACTTGGTTGAAGGTAGATCAGATTGTTTAGTTCCGTCCGAGCTTGATAGTCGATACCGAAGTCTTGGTTGCAAGATGATCCAATGAGACATAGTGTTACACCTTAATCCCTAATTTTTGCCTGGACCGCCCTTTCGGGTTTTCAGTCCACCGGGATACCCCTTTTTGCCCAAGCCGCCTTTTCAGGTTTTCGACTTGCCGGGTGTACAGATTTTTCATTTTCATCCCTTATTTTTGCCCGAACCCTTTTGGTTCGCCGGGAAGCCCTTATTTTTGCCTAGGCTAGTCAACCTAGCGGGTCTTTTATTATGTGTAGTATTTTTTCACTATGTCTGCATTGCCGGGGTGAGGAAGGTCGTCACCATCCATGGTGGTTAGAATCATAGCTCCTCCTGAGAAAATGTTCTTAACCACAAATCGCCCTTCATATGTAAGGGTCCATTTGCCCCTGGGATCACCTTGTGGAAGTATGATGCGTTTGATCACCGGATCCCCGATTTGATACTCTTGTCGTCTGACTTTCTTGTTAAATGCCTTGATCATCCGTTTTTGATACGTCTGACCATGACAAATAGCAGTAAGTCTCTTTTTGTCGATTAAGTTTAGTTGATCAAGCCGGGCCTGGATCCAATCGTCCTCGCTCAAACCTGCATCTTTCATAATCCGAAGAGAGGGTATCTGAACCTCGATAGGTAAGACTGCTTCCATGCCGTATACCAAAGAGTAGGGTGTTGTCGCTGTTGAAGTTTGTACTGAAGTACGGTACCCATGAAGAGCAAATGGTAACATCTCGTGCCAATCTTTGTATGTCACCGTCATCTTCTGCACAATCTTCTTGATGTTCTTATTAGCTGCTTCAACAGCCCCATTCATCTTCGGCCGGTAAGGAGAAGAGTTGTGATGCGGTATCTTGAACTGATTGCAGAGCTCGGTGATCATCGTATTGTTGAGATTTGTACCATTATCCGTAACGATCCTCTTTGGTACACCGTATCGACAGATCAGATTATGTCGAATAAACCGCGCCATGACGTTCTTGGTTACTGTAGCAAAGGAAACTTCCTCAACCCATTTTGTAAAGTAATCAATTGCTACCAGAATGAAACGATACCCGTTGGACGCAGTAGGTCTGATCTCACCAATCATATCAATGCCCCACATTGCAAAGGGCCAAGGAGCTGTCAAGATGTTCAAAGGAACTGGAGATATGTGCACCTTATCAACATAGACTTGACACTTATGACAGGTCCAAGAATGATGATAACAGTCGGCTTCCATGGTAGACCAATAATATCCTGCCCGTAGGATCTTCTTTGCCATGGTGTGTCCACTGGAATGAGTTCTGAAAGTACCTTCATGTAATTCTACCATAATTCTTTCTGCCTTATTCTTATCCACACATCGCAGTAAGGTTGAGTCATAGTTACGCTTGTAAAGGATACCATTGTTGATGAAGAAATTTTCCGCGAATCTCCTCAAAAACTTCTTATCATTACCAGATGCACCCTCGGGGTACCCTTGAGTCTCAAGATACCTCTTTAATTCGTGAAACCAGGGTTTATCTGCTACCTCTTCAGTCTCAATGTCACAGCAATGTGCAGGTTCATCCAACCTCTTGATGGTAATCTGGGGAGCTTTATTGTCCCACCTGACCTTGAACATAGAAGACATAGTAGCTAGCGCGTCCGCTAACTGACTCTCCTCCCTGGGGAAATGTTCAAAGGTTATCTCCTCGAAATGCAGAAGCAACGTCAATACATACTCTTTGTAAGAAATAAGATTTGGGTGCTTCGTATCCCACTCGCCTTTGATATGACTGATCACGAGAGCGGAATCTCTGAACACACTCAAAAACTTAATCCTCAGGTCAATAGATGCTTGAAGGCCCATGATGCATGCTTCATACTCCGCCATGTTGTTGGTGTAGTTAAAACATAATCGGGCGGTGAACGGAGTATGACAGCCTTCAGGAGATATGATTACGGCACCAATGCTATTACCCAACGCGTTTAAAGCTCCGTCAAAATACATAGACCATCGGGATCCCTCCTCAGGTCCTTCATCCGGTCTAGGTATTTCACAGTCATTCACCAACATGATATTCTCATCCGGAAATTCGAAGTTCATAGACTGGTAATCATCCACTTCCTGATGTGCCAAATGATCTACTAACATACTCCCATTGATTTCCTTTTGGGTTGTGTATTGGATGTCATACTCAGTCAAGATCATCTGCTATCTTGATATTCTTCTGGACAAGGCAGGCTTTTCGAAGATATACTTGATTGGGTCCATCTTTGATATCAATAGAGTAGTGTGAGTCAGCATATACTGTCTCAGCCGGCGAGCAGCCCATGCCAAAGCGCAACAAGTTTTCTCAAGCAGTGAGTATTGGGTCTCACATTCGGTAAACTTTTTGCTAAGGTAGTAAATAACATGCTCTTTTCGGCCAGACTCGTCATGCTGCCCCAGCACGCACCCCATTGAATTGTCGAGTACTGTTAAGTATAGGATTAAAGGTCTCCTTTCAACTGGAGGCATCAAAATAGGTGGCTCTTGGAGATATTCCTTGATATTTTTGAAAGCGACCTGACATTCATCATTCCATCTTACCACTTGATCTTTCTTCAATAGTTTGAAGATTGGTTCACAAGTAGCAGTCAAGTGCGAAATAAATCGGGAAATATAGTTCAGACGTCCCAAAAAGCCTCTGACTTCCTTTTCTGTCCGGGGAGCTGGCATTTCCTGTATAGCCTTCACCTTTACAGGATCCACTTGAATACCTTTATCGCTAACGACGAAACCCAGCAGCTTACCAGACCTCACCCCGAAGGTGCACTTGTTCGGGTTTAACCTCAGCTTGTACATCTTCAACCTGTCAAATAGCTTTTGGATATGGTCGAGGTGTTCTTCTTTAGTTCGGGATCTTTCAATCATGTTGTCAACGTATACTTCAATCTCATGATGAATCATGTCGTGAAACAAAGCAACCATGGCGTGCTGATACGTTGCCCCAGCATTCTTCAATCCGAACGGCATGACCTTGTAGCAAAAGGTACCCCACTGCGTAACAAAGGTTTTCTTTTCCATGTCTTCGGGGGCCATTTTAATCTGATTGTAACCAGAGAAACCATCCATAAAGGAGAAGACCTTATGTTGTGCGGTGTTGTCGACCAAAACATCGATGTGAGGCAGAGGGAAATCATCCTTGGGGCTTGCCCTGTTCAGATCCCTATAGTCAACACACATTCGAACCTTACCATCTTTCTTCGGCACCGAAACCATGTTGGCAACCCACTGCGGGTAAGAAGTAACTGCTAGTTAACCGGCATCAAACTGTTTCATGACCTCAGCTTTGAATTTCTCAGACATCTCTGGGCGCATTCGACGAACTTTCTGCTTCACTGGAGGACAGTCTTCTTTAGTTGGCAAGAGGTGAACCACGATATCGGTATCCAACCCAGACATGTATTCGTAAGACCAAGCAAAGATCTCAACATAATCACGCAACATCTGTATCAACCGTTGCTTAACGCTAGGCTCCA
The DNA here is from genome assembly GCA_948472305.1 of Vicia faba. Taxonomy (NCBI): domain Eukaryota; kingdom Viridiplantae; phylum Streptophyta; class Magnoliopsida; order Fabales; family Fabaceae; genus Vicia; species Vicia faba. Next base: position 466,765,294 of record OX451740.1, read on the forward strand.
AATTTGCATCGATCTTAACCTCTTTCTTGTCTTCCTCTGTACCTAGATTTACTGATTCCACCGGCTCTTCATGGGGCTGTATGGCCCTTTCTTTCTGTAGTAACAGTCTAGCAAGTTCCCCAGGCACTTCACAATCATCCTCACCTTCATCCTCGGCTTGGTTGATCGGACTTTCGAAGTCATAACTGGAAGTAGCAGAGTCGTTATCAGTGGGATCCAGAGTGGATGTGGACATGTATTATGATATGTGAGTGTGTGTAAGACTATAGCTGTTTTAATAAAGTGCAAGATAGAAAAACAAGGAGCGCAAAATTTGTAATGCAAGAGAATGTCCAATGCTTTATTGATGATATATGGAAATGACAAATATTAAGCCGTCACAAACAAAGCCACGGTGTCTCGGGCAAGGCACCTGGCCGTAAAGTTTAAAATTGTCTGTTACAAATTTCAAAACAAAATTTTATTACTGTGTAATAAAAGAAATGGGCACGAAGTCCTTTTCCGTCCAATTGCTTAATCCATCATTGGTATTCGGGTAAATCCAGCTGTCAAACTCAAACTCTTCTACATCATCTTCAATTGCATTCACTCCCTGATCATGTTTGGGCATGGGTGCAGTTATGACGTTGGGCTTTTCTGGAGCATCAAACTCAATTTCCTTAGCTTCGATCAAATCTTGCACTTTATTCCTCAAGGCCCAGCAGTTGTTCGTATCATGACCGGGGCTATCGGAGTAATAAGCACAACGAGCGTTCGGATTATACAACGGTGATGTAGTACTGGGATTCTTCGGAGCTTCCCTCAGAGTCACCAAGTTGGTTTTCAACAATTGCGGTAAAATTTGAGATAGGGTCATACTGAGTCGAGTATACTGCCTTTGTGGTCTCTCTACTCTTTGCTGATTGTTGCGTTGTAGGGCAACAATTGGTCTTGATATTACCACCGCATTGACTGCTTGGCGGCGTTCAGGTCGGTTTTGGCTCCTCGAGCTGTAAACTGCACTAGCTTCTTTTCTGAAAGGCTTCTTCTCTGTACTTGATGAAGCACCTTTCTGTATCTTGCCACTCTTGATACCGGCTTCAACTCTCTCCCCAGTTAAAATCAATTCAGTGAACCCAGATGATGAACTACCGATCAAATGATTGAAATATGGACCAGACAAAGTCCCAAGAAACATATCCACCAACTCCCTATCAGACAAAGGGGGTTGGACTCTTCCAGCAAGATCTCTCCACTTCTGAGCGTAGTCCTTAAAGCCTTCGCCTGTACCCATAGACATATTCTGAAGTTGAGTACGCGTGGGAGAAAGGTCGACATTATACTGGTATTGCTTGTAAAAAGCAACAACAAGGTCCTCCCAGTTGCGGACGTTAGCTCCTTCCAGTTGATAGAACCATTCAAGTTGAGTTCCTGACAGACTATCTTGAAAGAAATGAACCCACAGGTTCCTATCAGCAGTATAGGGTTGAATCTTTCTGACATACGAGCGGAGGTGTAGCTTCGGGCAGGATATCCCATCGTATTTAGCAAAGACATGAGCTTTAAACTTGTGCGGGATCACCACCCCAGATGCCAAACCCAAATCTCCAAAGTCCAACCCATGTATCTTCTGGATCTCCATTGCACTCAAACGGTCTTCAAGTTGCTTATATCTATCCTCAGCAGGAGGATACTGGTCTTCATCAAAATCTGTGTCATTATCGGAAACCACATGACTAGGCCCCTTTCTTTCCTCTCGATTCTCCCCCCCTCCAGATGAATGGGATAAATCAGTTTCCTGTCGCAAATTGTTCCCGAATCTGCGACCCATATTTAGGAGGACCACCTTCTTCTTCTTCTTCTTCTTCTTCTTCTTCTTCTTCTTCTTCTTCTCTTTCAAGACGAGAGAGTTTAAATCTTGCGGCCCTTTGGCCAAATTCAGGAAGAGCTCTTAGAATTGTGCATTCTGAGCCTAAAGAGCCTTTATGGTTTGATCAGTAGGTGTTTCAGAAGACATGATTGCTGAAATAAACAACGAAGAAGATAAGAAACCTGTAATGGTACCTGTGATGAGGTGCATGATAATGAAATGTGTATGAAATGATTTCAAAAACTTTGGGAGATTCAAATTTGTAAACCAAAGTAAAACACACTTTATTATATTAAACTGGTAACAATGTTTAACAAACGCCTTTAAGGCGTTACAAAAGAAATAACTGAAAATAAATATGAACTAGAAATAAACAGAAATCAGAAGTCCCATGGTCTCTTTCCCTTCGTGGTGACATAGTTGTTGATCGTCTTTTCATTCTCAAGCTGCCTTGTAAGCCTCAAGATCTTCCTCTCCTGCTCATGATATTTCTCTCTATAGGTATCCCTTTCTTCCTTTAGCTGGATCCAAGATCTCTTCAATGCCCCAAGATCAGTAGGCATGTATGGATGGAGGACCGTATAAGGAACACCTTCTTCATTAGTATGCTCTATGATCACCGGCAAAACTGCTTCATAAGGCATCCCTAGCTTTTGAGCACGGGCTCGAACCCACTGGAGATATGGTTGCATCGGGAGAGAAGTCTTCAGTCCTAGCTCATGTGGGTCAGACATGTTCACCATGCCCCAAGCTCGTATAAACCTGCGGCGATGTCCCTCAACATCCCCCTTGTAGTCAAAGACAATGCCTGTAAGAACCAACTCATGGGGACCATCTCTCCAAGCGCGTCCAAACTGTCGTAAAGCCAAACAAGGATTGTATGTTATACCCCCTCGATTTCCAAGCAACGGAACATTAGGATATTCCCCACATCGATCAATGACAACTACTCTTTCCATATCTTTAGAACTCCAAAGGATGTCCGTATGAGCAAGGGACATGATTCTATAGGCCCAACCTACACCTTCCTCATTCTTCAATACAGACTTGGGGAGGTGCAAAATAAACCACTTCGCCAGCAGCGGTGTATAACACATGAGAGTTCCCCTTCTCCGCACAGTACGGGTATAGAGAGCATGTAGAATATCACCTAGAAGAGTAGGCACTGGGTTACGAGACATGAAGATCTTGACCGCGTTCACATCTATGAAGGGATCTGGATTCGGGAAAAGAACCAAGCCATAGATGAGGAGAGCCAAAATTTCTTCAAATGCTTGAAAATCCAAGTTATCCCAGAACAGTTGAGCTTGATCGATCAAAAACTTAGCCAAGAAGCCTTTAACCCCACTCCGAGTCTCCCAGTTAGACACTATATCAGCCTTTGTCAAGTGTAAAGCTAAAGCAATGTCCTCAGGCCTAGGAACCTCCTCTAAACTGGTGAAGGGTGTCTGCTCGAGAATGGATATACCCAACAAATCAAAAAACTCCTCCAAAGTAGAGACTAGCTGATAATCCGGGAAGGTGAAACAATGATGCAATGGATCAAAGAACTGGAATAACACACTCATCATTTGCTCATCCAACTTTGAAGTGACCAAGCTAAGGAGGTGACCATGTCTTCTAACAAATGAAGAAGTATCACGAACCTTTGAGACTAACTCTCTGAGCTGAGTAGGGATTTGCACGAAGTTGCTCGAATGGTATTTCTGCGCATAGAAGCCATAATCTACAAAACAGAACAAAGATGAATCCCCTCGGTCTTTGAAATGGCCAGTCTAATGAAATATGCATGCGATGTCATGATGCATGATGTCATGATAAAAACACACCACAGGTATTAAAGATAGCAAACAAGGTAAGGGCAAACAAGTCACATAGTAGCCCTTATGTTTCAGGCTTTCATGGAGTCTAGGTACTACCCTCTTGCAGTTTAGTTAGTTCAACCTGTCCTAATAATAGTAACCGGGTTCTAGAGGTTCACAATATCACTGACCATCCTCCATCGGTTATAGTTTCAGCTCACAAAATCTTTTCTTGCAGCCAGAACCATCTCGAGAGTATGGTCTCAATGAGTGTAGCATATCACTACTTCCTATGGCCAAGTTGGTCAATTATAGGTTCTAAGGTCAGTTGATGCTTAATGACCCATATAGCAACCCCATATTCTCCTTGTTGCTCCACAAGGGATATCGGTACCAACTAATGTGCCACATCAACGTAGCTACTGCTTCAACCGTATCGGTCTACGCTGTACAGTTCCCTCACAGTCTATTGCTACTTACCTAAAAGGTGTCCCCCAGATCCGGGTTAGGATCTATAGTAACTCCGATACAAAACCCACAAAGATAAAGCAATCAAATCAAACAATAGAAAACAATATGATGAACTAATCCAAAGGTATACCCATCTTATTAACTCCCCAGCAGAGTCGCCAGTTCTGTGATATGGTGGCCAGAACCGGGAATGTTTCTTTTAGGAATTGCTGGTTTGCGTTTTACGTTTGTGTTCGCAAAATGTCGCGGTAAGAAAGAGTCGCCACCGAATTTTATTTTATCCAACAAGGAAAGGAAAAAAGGATAGAAAAATTCCTTTTTTCGAGATTTTTCTGAGTACGGGGGGTAGATTATAGAAAGGGAAGGTATTATCACCCTTTCTATCCGTAGTTATCTACGGGCTCTTAGGTACTTGCTCATCATTTTCAAAATTTCTTCCTTGTGTGTTTGTGTGATTTGAAAAGTTTTTGACTTCGATTTAACTCTTGCTTCTGTCTTCAAGAGTGTTACAAAGTGATTTTGAAAGCTTTGTTTTAAAAGAGGAGTGTAAGTGTGAAAAAGTTTGTTTGGATTGAGCAAGTACTTAAGAACTAATCTACCTACTCGAAAAAAAAGAATTGTTATATGTTTGTTTCCTTTAGACAGCGCTATCCCACTATTAGTGAGTAGGTAGCACCGTCGTTGGAGTTTTAAGGGTAAATTCGAAAGGGACGTACGGTCACTAAAGCAACGTTAGGACGTCTCAGTAATAACCCTAATGTCTTAGATCAATTATTCGAGGCAACATTATCCGAGGCAACCATTCCGAGGCAACTTTTCCGAATGGGACTTTGATCTTTGTTTAGACAAGAGAGCGACCACTAAAGCATCCTATACTTAATGACCGTTTACCGAAGGCAACCAAGTGGGAGTGTACCCTAGGAGTGCGCATGTGTGAGTGATTCAATTTCAGATTATTTATCTTTGCACATTTAGGGTTTGCTAACTGTTTTAAAGTTTACATACATTCTTGTCATGCATCCCTAATATCATACATCTAACAGTTTAATATTTTGTGGAATTTAAAGTGCGGAAATTAAACTAAGCTATTACAAGGCTTCGGGTATTTACATAGCCAAAAACAAACCCTTAAAAAATAAAGCGATAAATGAAAATAAAAAGACCTAATTAAACTATTACAACTTGTGGGCAATTACATCAATATGGTAAATAATAATAAAGCGCGCGATGAAATTAAGAACGACAAGAAATTAGGGTTTTGACCCTTTTTAACCTAATTAAAAGAAAAAAATGTTTTTGTTGTTTTTAATATTTTTTAAGAAAAAGAATTAGTTTTTAAATTAAATACTAAATTAATTAGCTAATTAAATTAATTAAAGAAAATAATTAAATGGCCTATTTTTATGTTTTTTGATTATTTTTAGGAAAAGAAAATATAATTAAGTTAGAAATAAAACCCTAATTATTCTAATTGATTTTAAATATATTTACAAAAAAGAAATTAAAGTTTACCTAAAATTAAAATCTAATTAAATTATTTAATTAATTGACAAAAAATAAACCTAAGTCTAATTGGATGAAAAATAGTTTTATGATTTTTTGATAAAAAGAAAATAATTAATTATGTTAGTGAAATAAAATAAATTAACTAAATAAAATGTAAAAGAAAAGAAAAAGAAAGCTGGGCCTGGAAGCAATATGGGGGTGCATCACTAGTAATTTGGGCCCAAGAAACAAAGGTCCATGTTGACTGGCCAGATTCTCCACTATGCATTGACTAAGGCCTTTAGTGCTCCTTCAGATGATAGCTCTCAGATCTGGATCTTAAGACACTTGGCCAGTTGGATTATGAAGACGTATGGTAGTCTTTGGTCTTTGTGGAACATGGGATCTGTAGAAAGAAATCAAGAAAAAATGCAAACGTTGGAGGCAGGGGTCGAACCCCTGACCTCAAGCTCCCCAACGCCTTAACGCTTTCCTGGATACCACTGGGCCATTTGTGTTAGTTGTTATAATAATACAAAACAATAATTAAATATTAAAAAGGCAATATACATCAATTCAGCGTGCGTTTTTTCAAATAGGCGAATGGTTATTCGCCACGTCTTCATCTTCTCCAAGGATCTATTGGTAAAAGTTGAACACTTTTACCTACGGACGTATGTCCGTGGCTACAGCCCCTGTCATTCTCAAAATCAAATACAAACGTGATAAATAAAAACCAAGGCCATGGATGGATCCGTCTGGACCTGCTGAGTTCAATGGTGGCCCTTTCATGGCCTAATTTTTCCTGTAAGCAAAAATCCCAACGAGGCTCCAAACCCTAACAATGGTGACATCTCATACAATCCATATAAATGCAATTAAACATTATAGAAAGTTTTCAAATGTTCTAAGGATCAAGAATATATGATTGATTCGTGCTATCAATGTCTAAATCATGAAATTCGAATTCAAGAAAAGCCCAAGGTCGTGGCTGACTTACCGTGAGTTTCAAGGCCTGGAAATTCTTGTTCTGGGTTGGTTTTGCTTGCTGGTAATCCCAGGAAGCGATTGGGATGGTCAAAGGATCTTGAAATTGCCTGCTACTAGGAATTTGATTCAACACTTTTTCTTGTTTTTTCCAAGTTTTGTTCTTGATGTTGCGCCTCTTTCTAACCTTGCTTTAGGTCTGCACATCATCCTTATGTGCTGAGGAATGAATTAGGGTTGAAAACCTGGCCTCAATCTTCCGCCATCAATGTCTTTGATCTTGATTTGATTCACTTTAAAATCATTCCAAAAATAGCCTAAAACCAATATTTTTGTGCACCTCATGCCTTTACACGAATTTGATCTCATGCTAGCTGGAATTTAAGACCTGAAACAAGTACAAAATCTTGTGTTTTCAATATTTTGGATTTTCTATGATTTGTTTTGATTTAAAATGATTTAATTCAAATAAAAATCAAAATAAATAATAAAAACAAGATAATGACAAGTGGCAAAGGACAGGGCTCGTGGACCATGTTGCCAACTTAAAACAAGTGAAAAAGATTGGGCCCATTTAGCAAAAATTGCATTTTTAGGCAAAGTTGACTTTTGGCAATTTTGTAAAAAAGGTCAACTTGACCAATGTATAACTTCCTCAATTTTGACTCTTTGAAGGTGTTATTTAACTTTTTAGAAAGCTTGATATGTCCTCTAAGCAACCCTTTTGGTCTCATCTCATTTTGATATTCCATGCTCATGTATGAAGCTTTGACAAAAAAGGTGTTTTTGTTGACTTCTCAAAATGACCTATAATGTCCAAATTCATAACTTCTTGTGAGTGCATCTTTTGAACTTGGGAGCTGAAGATGGATTGTAGAGAATTGAATATTATTCAAAATTAGCTTTATATGGGTCATTTCTCATAAAGTATGAGAAAGTTATGCTTGGTCAAAGTTGAGTTGACTTTTCCTACAAAACCCTAATTTAGCAACTTTTAGTTCTTTATGAATTATGAGCAATCCTGGATGAATAATGATCAACCCTTGATAAAATGATGAAATATACTTCAAAATGAGGATGTTGACCAAAAATATTGAAGTTTGACTGTATGGGGGTCACAATTGACTGTTGCCCTAACATAGTCGATTTCTAGGCCTTTGAGCAATTGACTGAGCAAACTTTCTATGTAGGGCTTGAAACTTGACATGGATAATCTTGATAACTTATTAGGACATTGGTGAGCATTTGGGATCCCTTGGACTCAAGTATCTTGATGCAACATGAAACCCTAATTTGAGGTAGACTGCCTCAGGAGAGAGCTTGGCTGGTCAACCCTTGGACTTCCTTGAGCAAATTGAGGATCTTTCTTGAAATGTTTTGAGAAATATGGGAGGGAAAATTTTGGGGTACAACAGTCATGACTTAGTGACTCAGGTTGAAGAGGTTCAGATGTCAATGACAGTTTTGAGAGAACATCTTTTGCAGCAAGAAGTTCTACAAGAGCTTCATGACTTTTATTTGAAATGCTCATCCAATCCGGACGAGTGTGATGATTTGAAAAATTCCACTCAGAGATTGATGGACAAAGGGGTTGTTAGAGTTAAGAAAGTCATCCCCAAAGGTGATGTCTCTATTCTAGAGATTCCGTATTATCTGACCAATGTTCAGAGGAATACTTCAAGAGTTCCATTGGTTATACAAGTTCCAGCGCTCCCTGCGCCAGATCAGAATCCGGTTGCTCCCCTGCCAACCCAAGCATCAAAACTTCCAAATCTATCCCCCGTTCTGATAGCTGATAACAGGGAAGTGACATGGGAATATAATGCTATTTATATCTATGGAAAGAAAGTTGTTTGTCCTCCGATTGAGAATAAGGTTATAACCAACATTGCCAGAACTAGCAGAATAACCCGAAGTGGAAGAGTCTTTGCTCCTACTCCACCTCCTCCCGAAGAAGTTATCAAAGAGATTCCTGTTAAAGATAAGGAGAAGCAAGTAGTCAATGATTCTCCCGGGACGCCTTTTAAACAAAAAGTGGAGCAGTTAATCAGGGTGATCAAGAAGAGCAATTTCAAGGTGGTTGACCAGCTAAATCAAATGCCTACAAAGATATCAATCTTATCCCTCCTTCTGTACTCTGATGTGCACAGAATAACCTTGATGATAATTTTGCATGGTTCTCATGTGAATCCTGAAATTTGTGTGGCCCAATTTGAAGGGATTGTTACAAATATTTCCACAGGGAATTGTCTGGGTTTCAGTGATGACGAGCTTCCTCCTGAGGATCGAGCTCACAATAAAGCGTTGCATATTTACATCAAATGTTTAGACACTGTTATGTCTCGAGTCCTGGTAGACACTGGGTATTCTTTGAATGTGATACCTACACATACTCTGCTCAAGCTGAACATGGAAAGGGTTATGATGAAACCTAGCACACTAACAGTCAAAGCTTTTTATGGGTCAAGAAGATCAGTAGAAGGAAAAGTTGACCTACCCAACAAGATTGGTCCCCACGTGTTCTACCTGTCATTCTATGTCATGGATATCCATCCGTCTTATACTTTATTGCTGGGACACCCGTTGATACTTATGGCAGGAGATGTAACCTCAACTATGCACCAACGTTTGAAATTCATCATCCAAGACAAGGTCATCGTCATTAGCAGAGAGGAAGGTGTCGTGATCAACAATGTTACTTCCTTCCATTGTGTCAAAGTGGACGGGGAAGTACATGAAACCCCTTTACAAGCCTTGGAAATCATTTCTGTTGACAGAATCCCTGCCATACTGGAAACTATAAAGAAGTCCGGAGTTCCAATGGTTTCCTTGAGGGATGCCAAAGACATTGTGGAGTCTGGAATTCCCAATGAAGATTGTGGCAAAGTGGTCGAGGTGCGCGAAAAGCAGGACAAGTCTGGACTTGGGTTCGGGTTCTCTTTTTCAGATCGTGTTGGTACGAGTCCTACTGTTCTCAAAGGAAAACATATTCCCCCGCTTTCAGAAGTGTTTATCAGTGCTGGTCCAAATGTTCGAGGATAAATCCATGCAGTGGATGGTGATGATGATGATCAACTGCTTTGTCAGTGATGGCTCAGTATATTTACCAGATTTCACCTTATATATGAAGACATGCCTGGTTTGGATACAGATATAGTCATGCACCATTTTCCACTCAACCCAGAATGTCTTCAGGTGAAGCAAAAGCCATGAAGAACTCATCCAAATATGTATCTCAAGATCAAAGAAGAGATTGGAAAGTAGTTGAATGCAGGCTTCTTGTTGGTATGTGAATACTCAGATTGGATTGCTAACATCGTACCCGTTCCTAAGAAAGATGGGAAGGTGAGTATGTGTGTGGACTATTGGGATTTGAATAAAGAAAGCCCAAAGGATGAATTCTCGTCACCTCACATTGATGTATTTTTAGATAATACAACTCAGTCCTCAGTTTTCTCCTTCATGGATGGTTTTTCGGGGTACAATCAGATAAAGATGGCTCTGAAAGACATGACGAAGATAACATTCACTACTCCATGGGGTACTTACTATTATAAGGTCATTCCTTTTGACCTCAAAAATGCTGGTGCAACATATCAACGTGCCATGGTGACGCTCTTCCATGATATGATTCATAAGGAGATCAAAGTATATGTTGACGATATGATTGCAAAATCACAAACCGTGGAGGAACATTTGGTCCATCTGCAAAAGTTATTTGCACAAATGCAAAAGTTTAGGCTAAGGTTTAATCCGAGCAAGTGCACCTTCAGGGTGCAATCTGGTAAACTACTTGGTTTCATCGTAAGTCATCGAGGAATTGAGGTAGATCTTGACAAAGTAAAAGCAATATAGAATATGCAAGCACCGAAAAATGAAAAATAAGTAAGAGGGTTCCTTGGGAGATTGAACTACATAGTCAGGTTTATCTCTCATCTCACAGCTACTTGTGAACCCATCTTCAAATTGCTGCGCAAGAATCAATATCTCCAATGGGATGATAATTGCCAGGAAGCCTTTGAAAAGATCAAACAGTATCTCCAAGAGCCACTGATCCTTATTCCTCCAGTTCCCGGGAGGCCACTTATCATGTACTTGACGGTGCTGGAAGGATCTATGGGTTGTGTGCCTGGACAACATAATGAAACAAGGCGTAAATAGCATGCCATTTATTATCTGATTAAAAATTTTATTGATTGCGAATCCAGGTATTCTTTGCTTGAAAAAACTTGCTGTGCGCTTGCTTGGGTAACTCGACGTCTGAGGCAGTATATGCTGACATACACGACTTTTCTAATATCAAAGATGGATCTGATAAAGTATATCTTTGAAAAACCAGCACTTACAGGAGGACTGGCTTTATGGCAGACGCTTTTATTTGAATATGACATTCAATATGTTACACAAAATGCTATCAAGGGTAGCATTCTTGCGGATCATCTCGCTCATCAGCCGTTGGAAGAGTACCAATCAATGAAATTTGACTTCCCTGATGAAGATATTATGAAGCTTGATAGTTATGATGGGGTCGATCCGGAAGAGAGATGGACTCTTATGTTTAATGGTGCCTCGAATGCTGCAGGTCATGGCATTAGGGAAATACTAACTTCTCCACATAATACTCATACACCGTTTACCTCCCAGTTATGTTTCAATTGTACGAACAATGCAACAGAATACGAAGCCTGCATGATGGGCCTCGAGGAAGCCATTGACCTCAAAATCAAAATCCTTGAAGTATTTGGAGACCCTGCTTTGGTCATACATCAAGTACGAGGTGATTAGGAAACAAAGCACCCCAGTTTGATTCCGTACAAAGACTACATCTTGCAGCTAATACCCGCTTTTGATGAAATCACCTTTGAACATATTCCTAGGGATGGGAATCAACTGACCGATGCTTTAGCTACCTTAGCATCAATGTTCTCAGTGAGCTTTCTGAATTAGGCACCTAATATACGTATCCTCTGTTACAAAGAGCCAACACATGTCTTTCCTACTCATTGTCTCTCAACTGAGGACGTGTCTAATGAGAAGCCGTGGTATTACGACATCAAACGATGCCTGGAGAAGCAAGAGTATCCCAAAAATGCTACAATTTGTGATAAGCATACGCTTAAAAGGTTAGCATCCAAGTTCCTCTTATCAGGAGATATCCTGTACAAGAGAAATTATGACTCAGTTCTGCTCAGATGTGTGGATAGACATGAAGCATTCGAGCGGGCATTCTATGGTCAAGAAAATCCTGCGTGCAAGGTACTTTTGGACAACGATGGAGAGTGATTGTTGTGTATATGCAAAATTGTGCCACAATGCCAGGTGTATGTAGACATAATTCATGTTCTCTAACTCCTTTGAATGTTATGACTTCACCATGGCCGTTCGTAATGTGGGGCATTGAAATGATTGGAAGGATTGAACCAAGTGCTTCGAACGGTCATAGGTTCATTCTAGTGGCTATTGACTGTTTCACTAAATGGGTGGAAGCAACTTCTTTCAAGAATGTAACCAAACAGTTTGTTGCCAACTTCATCAGGAAAAGAATCATATGCCGTTACGGAATTCCTCATAGAATCATCACTGACAATGGTTCTAATATTAACAACAACACGATGAAGGAATTGTGCGAAAATTTCAAAATTGAACATCACAATTCATCACCGTATTGACCAAAGATGAACGGTGCAGTCGAAGATGCTAACAAGAACATAAATAAGATCGTCCAAAAGATGGTCAGAACATACAAGGATTGGAATGAAATGATGCCTTTCGCTCTGCATGTCTATAGAACTTCTGTGCGTACTTCAATAGGGGAAACTCCATTTTCTCTTGTCTATGGTACAGATGCAGTGCTTCATGTCGAAGTAGAGATTCCTTCGTTGAGGGTTATGATGGAAACCAAGCTTGATGAGGCGGAATGGGTTCAGACAAGATTCGACCAACTCAATCTGATTGACAAAAAGCACATGGCATCCATATGTCATGGCTAGTTGTACCAACAGAGGATGAAGAGAGCATTCGAAAAAAGATTCGTCCTCAGAAGTTTTATCCTGGTTTGGTCTTGAGAAAGGTTATCGTGCAAAGCCATTCCGATCCAAGGGGCAAATAGACTCCTAATTACGAGGGACCATATATCGTGAAGAGAGCCTTTTCATGAGGTGCTCTAATCCTGACAGAAATGGATGGGGAAGAGGTTCTACTACCAGTCAATTCAGACTCAGTCAAAAAATACTACGCATAAAGAGACCCGCTAAGTCGAAAACCCGAAAGGGCGACTTAGGCAAAAATGGGCATCCTGGTGGACATGAAAAGTCCAGGAAAAAAATTAGGGATAAAATGAAAAATAATAACCCGCTAAGTCGAAAACCTGAAAGGACGGCTTAGGCAAAAAGAGGTATCCCGTTGAATCGAAAACCCGAAAGGGCGATCCAAGAAAAAGTTAGGGATCATAAGCGAGAGGATGTAGTCTGAATTTTCTTCACGAATAACACATGCACATCTATAGCACCTTGGCAGGGAATCGATCAGTCCAACTGCTATTCTTCAGAGGCGAGGCATTGAGACTACTGAGGATATGGGAACTGTAGCAATACCAATTTTAATGGAAATTCGAGCATCTCCCATTGCCGTTTGTACCTGTTGTATTTTCTGTTTATTTTTTGTAACCACCTCATATAGGAGTTGCATCCTTATACAAATTCCTATTCACATGCCAATCAATAAAGTTTGTTTTCATCAAAAAGTTGTCTTTTACTATCATAAAATGTTTTTCGTATGCAGAATGCATTTTATTCGCTATTAAACACTGCGGTAGAAACATAGGGAATAAAAATTCCCAAGCTGAGATAAAACTTGACTTTACGTCGATATATAACCATAAGAGAGTGTCGTATGAATTCCAAGTGTTGTTTTTCTTTGCAAGTAACATCATAACAATCACCCTGACATACCCAGTGCGTGAAGCCGTCTTCATCTGCTACATACAACTTCAAACCTGATTCCCCAAGTGAATTCAGAAAGTCCGGAGTCATCGCTTGACTTGGCATGTGCGAGTGCACATCCTCCACAGAGCTAAACTGAGGCATCCCTAGTGGAGAAAACTGGGGCATTCACAGAGCAAAATGAGGCATTTACAGAGCTAAACCGGGGCATACACATGTGTCCATGCCCATATTTTATCCCCAAGTGATTTAAGAGGAAATTCCCTAGTGTGGCGTAATTTTGGGGCATGTATTCGAAGAGATCCACATGGTGTTCAATATCCACTCTTTGGCATATTCAGTTAGGGAAGTCGGGCTAGAGTATCCTTTCCCCAATGATACAATTCAGAATTCAATGGAGTACTTGTAAACTCGCTTCGCCGACAATTCAATCTTCAGTAGAATCATCGATAATCCTCGATATCATGAGCTCCCCAGTGGAAATTCTTATCAATACCCCCAACAAGTTTAGTATCACAGGTTTCCAGCGCTGATATGTAGTGGTATCCTCGGTGATGAGCAACATCTTCCAACAAGCCTTTTCTTATCCCCATGAAGGCTATTTCTTTGCATTGCATATAGTTATCACTACATAACATTGCATCTTCAAAAGCGCGCAGCCGATCCGTCAGAATGGATCTTTGCGGAAAAAGAAATTCAAAGATGCATATGAAGCATAATCCAGATCAGGTACCTTACTCGAAATAGCTGATTCATTCAAAGATGGTAATTCATCCCTACAAGAGAGTATCACTTCCAAAATCCCCAGTCGGTGAGCTTCACCCCTGAATTCCCAGTAAAATTAATATACCTTGTCATTCTAAACCCAGTTCTCGTCTGGTAGTCAGTTCCCGTATGATGATCAATTCTAAATCCAATTCTCGTCTGGTAGCCAGTTTCCGTCTGACAAATAATTCAGTCTTCCAGCACTCATCTATGTCGGTTTCCTAAACACTCATTTGTGTCAACTCCTGAACACTCATTCGTGTCAGTCCCCCAAACACTTGTCCGTGTTTAAACCTCTCCTTGATACTCGTCCGTGTCTTGTTTGGATACTCGTCTGTATTGATTCAAACACTCATCCGTGTTTAACCTTTCTTCGATACTCATCCGTATCTTCTTTCAATACCCGTCCATATTGGTACAAACACTCATCCGTGTTAAACATTTCCTTGATACTCGTCTGTATCTTCTTTCAATACCCGTTCGTATTGATTCAAACACTCATCCGTGTATACTTTTCTTTGATACTCGTCCGTATCTTTTTTCAATACCCGTCCGTATTGATTCAAATAGTCATCCATGTTTAACTTTTCTTGATACTCGTCTGTATCTTCTTTCAATACCCGTCCGTATTGATTCAAACACTCGTCCGTGTTTAACCTTTCTTGATGCTCGTCCATATCTTCTTTCAATACCCGTCCATATTGACTCAAACACTCGTCTGTGTTTAACATTTTCTTGATACTCGTCCGTATCGATTCAGACACTCGTTTATGTTATACTTTCCTTGTATTGGCGTCATGCCATGTTACAAGTCTTCTTTGTCCTTGTATTGGCATCACGCTACATTACAAGTCCGATCTCTTCCTTGTATTGGCATCACACTATGTTACAAGTCCGATCTCTTCCTTGTATTGGCATCACGCCATGTTGCAAGTCTTCTCTGTCCTTGTGTTTACATCATGCTACCTTCTAAACACTCGTCGTGTCAATTTGTAAACACTCGTCGTGTCAATTTCTAAACATATGTCATCGTCAACTTCTAAACACTCTTCATGTCAGTTTTCAAGTAATCTTCGTATCTATTTCTAAACCCCGTCTCGGCACCATTTCCATGTTACGAGCAATCACCTTCCAGGTTCATCCATAAACTCTTCTCAACAAAAAGGAAAAATTCTTTCCCCAGCAGATATAAAAAAAAATAATAAACACTCATACTTTGTCTCAGAACAAATTTTTGGGCATTGATATTTAATCATCTTCTACCTTGAACTTCCAAAAGACATGCACCAATCATACTTTAAGGTTTAAGACGATTAAATAGGGGAAGCTGTAATACCCCAAATTTGTCCTACCTTTCTATCAAGAAACATTTGGCTTATGCATTTCGTAATCATTACATATACCCTTCATTAGGTCATTGTATATACCCTTCAAAAGATCAGTGATCGTGCAAGCAGGACTTTACAGTAGATTTGAGGTGTATATATCAAATAAAGTTTGATTTCTCAAATTTTTCTTCAAGCAGTGAAGTATGGTCATCAGGGACTTCTTCTTCGTCAAGATACAAGAGTATCCCTTCTGGGACTTCCTTAAAAAGTTTCTTGGAATTCATGTGACAAGGCTAAGGCATAGACTTGGTTCTCATCGTGATTCAAGGACATTTTCTCCAATCAACTATGAGTTTAAGATGCAGGATAACATGAACAATTGAGTGTCACATAAGATGTTCTTGTGGATCTTATTCCAGTGCTAAGGTTGCGTAGTACTTGTTATTATTTAAAGTTTGAAACATAGCTGTTGGGATTGCAAAATTTGGGGAATAATGAAAAGACAATTATGGATTGAGTTCAAATTATGAAGACAAGAATTTCGACCAAAGTCATATTTAGTTTTTAATCCACTTCATCATGATCATTCAAGGTATTGAAGAAATAGTTGAAAGATCAAATTTGGAAAAGAGGGAAATTGGTATTTTATATCAATAATTTGGTTTATAAGTTACCAATTCCTTACATTACAAGTTCCATTATCCAAGATATCAAATTCCATTCAAAACCATTTTACATTAAGATTCATTTATGATTCTTTTCAAATCAAAACTTATCATTATCAAAATCGCATTACACCATAAACCATTACAACTTTGTCATTGTTACAAAGAAAACCACAAAGAACAATTACAAGTCCATAAATTCATTCACTCAAGAACCATTACGAAAGTTTCACATTTACATGGAAATCAATTCCTAAATTTCAAGCCTATGCCGAAAACTTCAAAGATTTCCTCTCCATGTCTAAACTATAGGCTTTGACATCATGCTTTAAAAACCATTCCATGTACATCCAGTTCAACATATTCTGGCTAGGTCATTACACCAAACCATCACCATTGTTCAAACTTACAAGAACTTACAATCAATTGTCCTAAAACATGCTAAAACCGTGTTCAAAGACCTGGCATCAGGAACCATAAAACTTGATTTGCACCCACATATTGTATCAGTTCAAGCAGAAGAAACCTGATGAATCAGTAGCATCAAGCACAATCTGCAAACATGCTCTAAAACCAGTCCAACACAGATTGGAAACAGGCCCCTGCATTGAATTTAGAAAACCATATAACCAGTCAGCATTCACACGACCCTGCATCACATAAATAACTCTCGGTTTTATTCAAATGAAAAGCCAACTATATAACAGTCCCTTGCAAAAAACTAACAGACTTAACAAAAACTTACAACTGTCACAACCCCAACAACTAACAGAAAACAGAAACTTCTAAACAACTTCCTCCAAAAATGACTTATAATAGAAAACAGAAACAAAATTTTAACCGAATTCTAACTTCCTAACAACCCCCAAACCGATTTCAACCTCCCAACCGATTTTCCAACTCACCAATTGTTTAACAGAAATGACAGATCTAAGCTGTAATAGAACCTCTCCCTCTCTGAAATTGCAACAGATTCTAACAGAGAAAACAAACTTCAACTAACTTTAACAGAGCTAATAATTTTCTAACCAACCTTCCTAACCAACTAACTACCTATAACCAATTTCCCAAATAGAATATCCTAACTACCAACCGACTCTAACCTCTAACAACACCAACTAACTTTCCAAACCATAACTAACAGCTCATTCATATAACAAAATTCTCAACAGAAGAACTGACGGATATGAGATAACAGAATAACAGAAAGGAAGAGGAGAGAGGATGCACAATGCTTTTATAACAGAAAACTCACCAGAAAATAAGAAAAAAACTCTCTCTACGACTCTCTCTCCATGATCACTCTCTAATCTCCATCTCCATCTGTTTCATCCATGATCACTCTCTAATCTCCATCTCCATCTGTTTCATCCATGATCACTCTCTAATCTCCATCTCCATCTGTTTCATCCATCTTTAATTCTGCATTTTTATCATCTCCACCGATCATTATATGTTGCTTCAACCATCTTCACCTCCTCGCGCATCTCCATCAGAGATCTGCAACATTCATCGACGCGTTCATCATCGCTTTCATCTCTAATGGAACACTTTCAATTCGTAATAGCTCCAATATAGCATCGACGCGACGAAAAAGCACAAATCAGAATAAAATCAGAAAAGAGAATAAAGAAGTGGAGGAAGAATAAGAAAAGAAGAATTAATGGATGCTTGTTATTACTTGACACTTCAGTGAAGGTCCTCTGGTTTTTTGATTTTTTGGCACCATCGACGAACTTCAGAATCTTCTCTTGTTAGTGAACCCTATATCCTTCGCCCCTTCATCATTTCTTATGCTTCTTCGCACCACTGTGTAGATTAAGATGTGTTGAAACAAAGTCCCAAGGTATCAGGCTCAGATTCTTTAACATCACCATTCAATTATAATTTTTAGGATACTTAGGTCTTGTTTAACCTCAAATTTGGAAGATGGAAACAGAATCTGGAAAATTGAGGTGAGAAGAAGGTAGAGACAGATAAGACAAAAGTAAAGGTGTAATAGATTTGGGGATTTGGCGAGCTCCGCCGCCTCCGGTGTGGCGGAGAGATTTCCGTTGGTTTGAAAGAGAGTGGACGCCGTGAGAGAGAAGAAGGAGGTTATTTAAGAAGTTTGAGAGTCATTAGTTAACACTAGCTCAACTACCTAAAATGACATCGTATTGCTTCTCCTTCCCTTTCAAATAGAAATATGAAAAGAGGTGGACCGGACCACACCTCTCCTTTAGGCCCCTTTGATTATTTTTTCTGAAACCCATGCTGGTAGAAAAAAATACTTTGGCATTCTATGTGTTGGGCCTGTGCTTGATTTATGCCTTAAGCCCATTGCGTTTTTGAAAGGTTGATAACAAGAATAAAACAAAAAATCAAGTATTGGACCTCAACATGAATGGGCCGGCGCCCTGAGTTATTACAGTACTACCTAATCCGACCATACCCCCCATACCCTCTTATTTTCTTTGGTAGATTTATAATTTTTCTTCTTTTACATTTTTGACATGAAAAACAATGTAAAAAAATATTAATAAAAAATAGTAAAATAATAGAAATTTCTTAGGAAATTAATTCTCTAGTTTTTTTTAGAATTTTCCTAACATTAGAAATTAATAAAAATACTTTTTCTTTCTTGTTTTCATCCGTATTTTCATGCCGCTTTGCCATGCTATTTTTGACGCGTTTGTTAGTTGTGCAAGGTGAATTTTTATGCTTTCAATCACGTGACATAATAAGTTGTCATGTGATTGAGGCATACGGCTTATGCTCGCCTCTGATGTGACGTGCCTTATTTCTCATCGTCCTAAGAAACTCACATCCTATTATATGTTGTCTTGATGCATGTGATATTATATGACGCTTTATGTAGGAACTTATGATTACGCGTTGCATTCGCAACACGCATTTCCTTTTATCTTAGTTGGGTATTGTTTCTGAATTTTGTTTGTTTCTTGGTGAAGCTTGCTCGACGCGTACTCCCTGCTTCTCCATTGCTTTCGTCCTCTCTTGACAATTTTCTCGCTTTTGGTAGTCTCCGCTACTACCTTCGTATTTCTTCGCACTTTACTACATTTCTTTATCGCTTTTCTAGATATCATGAGAAGTAGGGTAGAGATGTATGATGGGGGTCTCCGTTTCTGATCATGCTAGGAACCCCTCTGATTTATTTAAAGACCCGTTTAGGGCGATTCCGTATTGTGTGCATTTTTTTGCTACTTGTGTATGGTTTGTTTAAAACCCTACCTTTGTGTAGGTATTATGTAGGTGTGTTTATATTTGTGCTCGCATTATTCCCCCATCCCTTATTGAAGTCCTCAAAAGGAGGTGAGCAGGGAGGGTTAGCAATCAACCCCCTCAATTTCGTCCGTGTCATCCTTAGTCCGTGACGCACCACGATACTTCAGAGTTGTGCCTGCTCATTTGTATTGAATCGTCAAGTGGGGAAGGGTTCTGCAATCGAACCCCCATATTCTGTCAGGAGTTTGCATTGGCTGGTGATCATTTACAAGGGTGTTAAATATCAACAAATACAAGGGTAATATACAAATGTAAACACACAAGGGTAAACCTAAGACAATGCATATAGATATGACTATAAAGTCAATAACACTATCCTTTTCCTGGGATTTTGGGCACAAGTATTTAATATTAATTTCTAATATAAGAGTAAACAAACACATCACAAGTGTTAAACACAAAGAGGAAAGTCAACATGCTTATCAAGTAAAAGTTATGACAAAAGAGAGAAGAAACAAGCAAGTGTCCAAGCAACCAAGAAAGCATAGTACCACTTTGGATTAATGATAATTTATGAAGTAAATGCATCCTTAAAGACAAGTAAACTTATGAAACATGGAAAAACAATCAAGAAGATCAAAGCATGGAAAGTATGTGAAGTTTAAGGCATGTTATCAAAAGTTAGGAGTATGCATGATATATGGTCAAGACAAAGTCAACCTTTAAGCAAGAGTAATTCAAGTGTTCATTGATCAAGCAAGAACCAATTATTAAAACAAACACATGTATTGAGGTCAAAAGATAGGTCATGGATCATGATTAGGGTTTTAAAACAAGTATGGCATCATGTATCAAAATCAAGTGCTAAACCCTAATAAAATCAAGTTGATCATGGTATAAATATACCTAAGGGATGTAGTATCAAGAAACATTCAATAAAGGCATGGTATGGTTATTCAACATGGATTTATTTAAGAAATCAACAATAGAAACAAAGAAAAAGTATTTAAAAACAACTAAAAAAGGACAAGTTTTGAATTAAATAAAAAGGGTGGAATAAATATTATTTTCCGGGACTTTTCACATATTCATAAAATAAGGGTGATAAATGATAAGTGTACAAAAAAGAAACTCAAAATGAGTTGTTTTGATTGGTGAAAAATTAAATAAAAGTTTGATAGAAAACCAATAAAACAACTGACAAAAAAAATATGGTTTTGTGGCTAAAGGGACTTGAACCCACGCCCTGATGGTGATTGGTTAAAAGACTACCCACTTAGCCATGCGCTCAATGGTGAAAGTAAGCGCATTCATAAGAATAAATTTGAAACAAACCACTAAAAATGCACATAATCAAAAAATGGGGAAAAATGAAAGAGGGTTGAGAATTTTCCAACAATAGGTTTTGAACTAACCCCCTCTCGCATGCAACACAAACTCCTTGACCAGCAGTGCTACGCCCTTATCCATCCATAATATGACTTGCACTAAATTTAAAATAAACTTAATTTTTAAAAATGAATTTTTCCACACTTCATCTTCATCATCATTAGTGTAACAATAATAACAACAACTAAGGCAAACATCAGAACTTTCTCAAAACTCAACCAAATTCAATGATGTAAAAATGAAAGTTGCTCAGAATTTCACACGAAATTAAAAAATACAAATCATATAAATTAATATCAACCATATCTTCTTAACAATATTAATTTTATTATAAACTCACACACAAGCAAGATAAATGTAAATTAATTAGCACATGGCTTAGCATCAACACATCACATACTACATTTTATCTTCAAAAATAGAACACCAATGATGTATGTATGATGATATTTGAAGAGGGTCAGAAATGTACCTATTGGAAAAAGTCCAATGCTTGTTTTGATAGATACAAAAGCAAGATGATGATCCTAAAAGCTTCATGGGACCTTAGAAGCTAAGGAAATAACTACTTTGCCTTGAGAACTTTTATATCTCTCTAACCAAATCAAGTTGCAAATGGAAAAAGTGAGATATTGATGATGCTGATAGAGGTGTTACAATTGTGTAACAAGGGTTTGGATGACTTATATATGATGTAGTTAAGGTGTATAAATGGTTAGATTGAAAAAATATTGCAAGAGGTGGGAGTTTCGAAAATAAGGTGTGAAGAATGCAACAATGGAGTTTTTGTGTGCAAAATTTGTGTCCTTAGCTCTGAGGCTGGATTATTTACTTATAGAGGTTCTAAATGGTTCAAGTAACTTGCATAAATTCAACTTGGTTTATTTTGAATGGTAGTTTAATCAATTAGTTTCATTTTGAATAAAATAGCAAGTTTGCTTCATGATGAAGAAATGAGTGAATCAAGGGACTTTGAGCCATGCTTCTTGTACTTGCGAGGATGGAAGTGTTCAATTTATGCCAAAAATGGAAAAGATTAAGCACAAAGGTTTGAAAAACTTGGACAAAGCCTTAATGATCTGTGTACAACTCAAATTTTTGGTGTGATTTAGAAGTAATATAGTCTCATAACCAGGGATTGTGCAGATCCTCTTCGATTACATGGGTTTACGCATAACTTTGAACATGAACATGACTTGTAAATTTTTTTTAGCATATCAACTTCATCTCTTTGATTCTCCTTTCTCAAACATTATAAATTTTTGCTCTTGGACATTTTGGAAATCTTGAAACATTATCTACAACTTTCATGTAACACTTTCTTTGAATAAATTGGGATCTTAATGAAAATTTTCCATGAAGTTGAGATACAAAACCGATCAAAACTGTTTGAAAAATTCTCCAAGTGTTGGCAGAACTTCATGGAATTGTATCTATTGATTTGAGAATTTTTTTGAAGATCAACCCTCATTAACAAAATTGTTGTATAAATCATGATCTACAATTTTCATGTTGAGTGTTTTCCTTGAATCATCTTGGATCTTGGTGAAAATTGTCTATGAAGTTAAGGCTTTCTTTAGGCATAAAACACTTGAAAATATCTTGATTCTCTTAATCCTTGATGAAAAAGTATGGTAATTTTGAATATTTTGATGATTCTTGATCTTTGAAGTTCAATGTTGACCAAAAAGTCAAAATTTTACTTTTGTGTGGTAGTTGACTTTACATCAGTTAATTCCAATTCTTTCACTATTTATTAGTTGCATCTCTGGAAATGTCTTGAGCCATACAATTAGGCCAAGATATTGCATTTTAATCCTATGAGTCAATGATTCAAGCCATTAAGCCAATGATCAACTTTCTTCAACCAAAACCCCAAGGGCTAAACTTCAAACCCTAATTGGCCAAGACTTGTACAAATGAAAAGTCATTGATTCAAAACCCTGTTTGACACAAGAAGAAAACCCACAAGCTATCTTTGTATTTTATTAGAGATGCAATTATGAACATGAGGTGGGATATTAGGTAAAAAATTAGGGTATAACATATGCCCCTATATAAGTTTCTTCTATCAGGAGATGTGAAGATCGAAGTCTTTGTCTCAACGCGATGGGAGGCACTTAAATACAAAATGCACAATTTTTGGTCCTAAGATGCCATAACAGGAAACATGCCTAAATGCGAATGTTGCACCCCAATTTTTTCTCCTAAGATTCCTCTATCATCTCTTATCAACTAAATTACAACAAGATCACACTAGGGTTTGGTTCTTCTCCCTATCTCTAGGTTTTCTCATGAGGAATCACTAAGCACCTTGGTTTGTATATTGTGATCATTTACTTTTTGTATTGATTAAATTTTATCTAATAAATACAATGAATGTTTGCTCTAATTGATGATATTATAGGTGAGAGCACAACACATTTCATCAAGTTGATTCATAGGTTCTTGAGTTTATTTCCATGCCTTCTCCAAAAATGCTTCATTGAGATTCAAGCTCCATCATTGAATATGCTTTAAATTAATATCATGACAATGTCTACTATGATTCATCATGCCTCAATTTGTCAAAGAAAATCAAAAGATACAAGGGTTCATTGAAGAAGTTTGACCTAATTAGACAAGTTCTTGATTCCTTAACCACAAGTGCATAACTCTATGAATTATTAATATTTGGAGGTGATTATTGTTTCCAGGGGTTCTTATTGTCATCCACAACAACTTATATTCACACGGCAAAAGTAATTGTGCAAGAAAGCTTGTCATAATTGAAAAGGGTTTCCAAGTCATTTTGGTGCTTGAGGAGCTAGGGTTTTAAACTTCTTAGGGATATATCTTGCTCATCTTTTGATATTTTTGAGTAATTCCTAAGGCATACTTATCTTTAAAGGGTTATAAACTAATCACATCAAAAGTTTCAATAAAATTTGGTGTGGAAGATGTCTAATGATGAAGAAAGATTACAAGTCTTCTGGATAGGCCATCAAATTCCTTTATGTGACTCCAAAAGATCATAACTTGGTCAATATTTATCTCCTTGAGCCCAATATTTTAAAAAAATTATATTAAGTATGTGATATTCAACTCTTATTTTATGTGCAAAAATTGAAAATGAGTGGAAGATGCCCTAAGAACTCAAAAGATTATAGGTGACCTCATGAATTTTCACCAATTTCACAAGGCCATAACTTTTTCAATAATTGATATTTTTGAGTGATTCAAGTTTCACAATGCTCTTTGGGAAGTCTAATTCAAGCTAGAATCAATGATCAAAGCTCAATTTTGGAGTAAGGCTTTGTTTGAACTCAAAATATTATAGGTCACTTTTGAAGAAAAACTTAGAAATTTTCTAAGTACAAAAAGTCAACATCTTTTTCTCAACTTTGAGTCATCACAACTTTTAGCTCAAGCATCCAATTTATCTCACTCTTTTAACATTGTAAAGTTTGTGAATTTATCTTTCAAATGCTTCAAGAATCATGCCCTAAGACTCCTTGAGTTGTGAACACCATGGATTCATATATGGTACCTTGAAACTGAAATTTTCTCCAAAGTCAGATTTTGAAATTTATAAGGTGGCTTTTAAACACCAAATTAGCATGCATTTTTTATTTAAACATGTTTAAAAAAGTTCCCAAAGTTTAATTAAGGATCAAAATGAAAGAGTTAACTGAGTTTTGAAAAAAAAATCAAGTCACACTTTTCTCATTTTTGAGCTTCCTTTGTTTTCCCTCCAAACTTCACTTTTTCTTCTAATTCTTTTCACCATTCACTCTCCTATAAATAGAGGGACATATTCCATTCATTTTCTCAAGCTTGAACAACTAGAATCACCCTGCCAAACTCTCTCCTTAACTCACTTTTCTGCAACTTCGAATTTGGTTTTACAACCTTCCTCAATCCATTTTCTTTGTCAATTCTTCATCCTTGAACTTCACTGAAGCTAACAGAAGAATAACCAAGCCCTAAAGCATCCTAAATTGTGCTAGCCAAGTTAAGTTTCAGATCTCTGAATTTGAACTTCAATAGGTAGACCCCTTCATCAATTCTCTCAAAATTTGTTACTATAATGAAGCTCTCATCATTCTGATACTAGTCGCAACCTTTATTTTCAACTGGAAGTGAGTTTTGGCCTTGAATTTTCAAATCCCTATTCAAATTTTTCCTTCTGGTTTTTTGCAAATCGACTGAGCTACACCTTAAATAAATTTTTTGCGAGGGTACGGTTGTTTTCGTCTTGATGAGACGAAATGAATGGCATAAGTCTGAGCTTCTAATTTTATAGTATGAGAGACCTGGAATTCGTGTGGCTGGAGGTTGAAGATGACCAACGTGTCATCTCTCAACCAATGATAACGCACCACCTTTTTTTTTCTTTTAAAAATCTAATTTAATAATTGATCCAATGTTTTATTCACTAAGGACCATGATATGCACAACGTGCCAGATCCCTTAGATCTGATTACTATGGCGTTTTGACACTCATCCAATGGTCTATATTTTTTTTACTTTTATTTTTATTTTTCATATTTTTATATTTTAATTGATTTAAACGTCAAAAAATCATAGAAAATTCATTTTTAACTCAAAAATTATGAAAAAATTCACAAAAATATTTTCAAATATTCTCTTTCTTATTTTTATTTTTTCATGATTTTATTTTCAGATTTGATATTTTTTATAATTTTTCCTTTGTTTTAACTTGTTTTAATTATTTAAAATTACTTTTTTTATATTTTTAAATTCTAAATTTTGTTATAAAAAATCATTTTCCTTATATCCGACCTTCTGAAATTTTTTTAGAATTTTATTTTAACTTCTACTATTTTTGATCTTTTTTTTCACTTATTTGAGTGATTTTAATTAGTTTAAAAATACTTTTCTGTTTTAAAAAATTACCAAAAAAATTATAAAAATATTTGAGGTCATTTCTGATTTTTCTATAGTCTCTTTAAATTTTTCTTTGATACTTTGAATATAGTTTTCTATTTTACCTTTTATTTTCATTTTAAAAACAATTTAAAAGATCATTTTTCTTTTTTTATTTTACTCATTAAATGCAATTTTTTTTTTAATTATATTCTAGCCATGTGTTTGTTGATCATGAACTTCATTAACAACATTGGATCTTGAGTGTTGAGTTTAACTCCACTAAAATGGATGGATGATTTTAATGATAGTTTGATTAAATTTTTGATTCAAATATATCCCCTCCCTTTTCATCTTATCCCTTCCTCTTTTGTGCTACATGCTGTTAGAGGATGATCTATATATCATCACTCCAAACATATGGCACTCAGATTGTTATTGACCATCCTCAAAATAGGTGCGACTTTTATATAAGTCCACTTACAATTGCTTAACATAGTGTTGAGTTTTGTCCCGATTCGAGAAATGATCATTTGTGGCCCAAACCTATGTTTGCAAGCCCAAGAATGTTTAATTTGAAACCTTTGATCCAATAACCTTGAGGTTCATTGTTATGAGGCTTTGGTCTTATCAATCCTCTAATGAACTTTCATAAAATTTGGTCTAAGTGAATTATTTAAACATCGTTGATCATTTATTGTTTCCCTAAGAATTTGAAATGAATTATATACTTGAAATAAGCAAATGAAACTTATTGTTGAGAGGCTTTTATTTTATCAATCTTCTAATGAGTTTTCAAATGCAAGACTCAAGATGGTCATTCAACTAACCTCTAATTTCTAACTCATTAACAAATTGACTTTTATTTTTATGCTTTTACTTTACGCCTTTACTTTTACACACCATTTATTTTTGCATTTACATTTCATGCTACTTTCTTCTTTGCTCACTTGAGCATTTATCTTTATGTCTTTTTATTTTTCTTACTTGAGCTTTTCATTTTCTTTTTGAAGATATCTAATAATCAACTTGAACAATAAAAAGCTTTAATGTTACTTGGACTATTTGGTTACTATCCTTGGCATGATGGAGTTATGGACTTATTGGACTTAGGATTAGAGACCTTGACCTACCTTGAGACCTTGTGACTTCTGTTTCTATTTTGTCTGGAGTTCTTGGGGTTTACCCCGAGACATTGGGTTGTTTGTTTTCTTTGTATCCAGGTTATTCTGATTATGCGCTTTATCAGGAATTCATCTATATACAGTCGTTACTCTGCCCAATTTTTATGAAGACTTAATGCATTTGAAGTTTGGTATTCTTAAGAGGTTCATTATCTTTGCTTGTTTGGTTTCAATCCAAAGGATGAGAATTCTATATTGACTTATTATGTCAAGTGTTAGCTTCTTGTTGGTTAGACGGTTCTTTTCCCTAGATTTTACCTTATGCTTTAGGAACTCTTCTTGTTTTCTAACTTGAACCACTTTCACAATAAACATGGACTTAGGTCCATGTATTTTCAAATATTTTCTTAATCAAAATTTAAGCAACTTAATCATACTTTGACATTTGTTTCTGATAAGACTAAAAGTCAATCAATCTCATTCAAACCATTTTTTCACTTTGGCTTTTTACTTTAAAATTTTCTCAAAAGATAAGACTCTTCCCAATCCTTGTAGTGATGCGAGCTACTATACTTCTACGATATATAGTAAAGTGAGACATTTTCCACTTGGGTGTTGAGTGAGGCTTTGTTGATTTTAAAATCCAAGCTATATCCTCCACTTTGAGATGACGCAAATTATCCTTTCTCATAATCGTGGGTAGTAAGTATGTTCTTCCACTCGGATAAGACGATGATGTCTCGTCTCTTAAAAAATTAACCAACACACTTGTGTTTTAAATTTTTTAAAGGTGAACTACGAGTACCATGATCCCATATTACACGAAAGGTGGTACGTAGACACTAAAGGTTCACAACCGCGGCGAGTGCAAAAATTGTAAAAAATATTTCTTTTCTCATCCCTACAATCTATTTTTGTATAAAACATTTATAGCCAAAATACACAAATTTACAAAGAGGTTCCTGCAGAGTATCGTAGATGGTTACGGTGTGAATACCTTCCCTTTGCATACCCAACCCCTGAAATTAGATTCTCTCCCCCTCTTTTTGGGCTATTTGATATTTTCCCATTCCTTCGGAAACAATAAAGCACAATGGTGATTTTTATTTGATATGTGCGAGTTAAGTCAATCCAATGGCTTAGTCTCAACATTTCTACCGCTAAAGAGAACAAGAAATAACAAGGAATCCTCGAAGGTATGATAAAAAACTTATTAGGGAGAAGGAAAAAAAAACAACCATATGGAAACCAAGCCTACTGGGAAAAGATTAACTCAAATTAGCGGGAGACAAGGGAACTCAAATCTACCGGGGAAAAGCCCAAAGAAGAGGAAAATAAAACACGATAACATCATCTCAATGATAAAACTTGGTTCATGAATGATGGTAAACTACCAACTTAACAAATGAAGGTAGAATCAGCTCCTTCTTTAATCAAGTCTTCCACTTGAAAAGGGTAACGATAAACTTTCCCACGATGAACGGGTCTCAGTTTCTTCTTTAATCAAGTCTTCAACTTGAAAAGGGTAACAATAAAATTCCCTATGATGAACGAGTCTCAGTTTCTTCTTTAGTCAAGTCTTCCAATTGAAAAGAGTAACAATAAACTTCCCTACGATGAACATGTCTTGGTTTCTTCTTTAATCAAGTCTTCCACTTGAAAAGGGTAACAAACAAGCTCCTTAAAAGGTAACCACCTGTATAATATTTTCATAACAACTTATGTCTATTATAACGAAGAGATTAACCATCAATTGAAGCAAATAACAATCTTTATAACAAACTATATCTATCATATTGAAGAGATTAACTATCCATTGGAGTAAATAATAATCTTCACAACGAACTATCTCCATCATATCAAAGAGATTAACCACACTTTTGAGTAAATAACAATATTTACAACGAAATATCTTTATCATATCAAAGAGATTAATCATCTATTATAGTAAACAACATCTTCACAATGGACCATCTCTATTATATCTAAGATATTAACCATCCATTGGAGTAAAGAACATCTTCATAATAAACTATATTTATCATATTGAAGAGATTAACCATCCATTAGAGTAAATAATATCTTCACAATGAACTATCTCTATCATATCAAAGAGATTAACCATCCATTGGAGTAAACGAAATCTTGACAACAAACTATCTCTATCATATCGAAGAGATTAACCATCCATTGGAGTAAACAACATCTTCACAACGAACTATCTCTATCATATCGAAGAGAATAACCATCCATTGGAGTAAACAACATCTTCATAACAAACTATCTATATCATATTGAAGATATTAACCATACCTTGGAGTAAATAAGGCTTCACAACAAAATATCTCTGACATATTGAAGAGATTAACCATCCATTGGAGTAAATAACAATCTTCATGACGAACTATCTCTATTATATCAAAAAGAGTAACCATTCATTGGAGTAAATAACAATATTCACAACAAACCATCTATATCCTATCAAAGAGATTAACCATCCATTGGAGTAAACAACATTTTCAAAATGAACTATCTCAATCATATCATAGAGATCAATCATCCATTGGAGTAAACAACATCTTCACAATGAACTATCTCTATCATATCGAAGAGATTAACCATCCATTGGAGTAAACAATATCTTCACAACGAACTATCTCTATCATATAGAAGAGATTAACCATCCATTAGAGTAAAGAACATCTTCACAATGAACTATATCTATCACATCAAAGAGAATAACCATCCATTGGAGTTAACAACATCTTCACATTAAACTATCTCAATGATATCAAAGATATTACCCATCCATTGGAGTAAATAAGGCTTCACAATAAACTATCTCTGTCATATTGAAGAGATTAGCCATCCATTGGAGTAAATTACAATCTTTACAATGAACTATCTCTATCATATCGAAGAGATTAACCATTCATTGGAGTAAATAACAATCTTCATAATGAACTATCCCTATCATATTGAAGAGATTAACCATCCATTGGAGTAAATAACAATCTTCACAACGAACTATCTCTATCATATCAAAGAGATTAACCATCCATTGGATTAAATAATATTGATATATGGAGACCAAAATTTCCGGGAGTTGACGGAATACTCAAAAGAGACTGTTACTTTCTATCCAAAAAGAAATATAGGGACACACAAGATTCTCAAATAAAGAGACCACTACTTGTTAACATGTGTGATACGGTGCGAGAACTGACTTGGGTGTTTTGTGTTTGATCACAAATGTTGCGGTTAGCAAGAGTCGCCACCGACTTTTCTTTTATCCAAAAGGAAAGGTAAAAAAGCACATGAAAGACCTTTGAGATTATTTCTTGAGTTCGGGGGGTAGATTATGAAAAGGGAAGGTATCAATACCCTTTTAATCCATGGTTTTCCATAGGCTCTTAGTTACTTGCTAGATCACTTGCTTTTGTTTTAAATTGTTCTTTGTGTGGTTTTTGAAAGTATTTTGTAAAGAGGCCATTGTTTAGGCAAACTTTGTAATGATTCTCGTTCGTAAGAATGTATACAAAGATGTTGATCTTTTGAAAATGTTTTCAAGTTTGTAAGATGTTTTGAAAGTGTTTGTGTTTATTTTTAGAATAACAAGGATGTTTTTGTTTTTAAATTGAGCAAGTAACTAGGAACATTCTACCTACTCAAAAGTCTTTCTTGTTCATTTCCTCTTCTTTTGACATTGTTATCTTACCATTGATTTGGTGAGTAACGCTATCTTTGGATGTAAAAGGGATGGGCGTGGGTCATCGTATGACCATGATTAGAAATGTTGCAAGGTATATTAGCATTCTCTTTTATGGACTAAGATCATTTTGAAAGGAAACTTAGATAGCGTCATTGAGGGACTATGATCTTGTATTTTGTTTGTTTTTGCTAAGATATCTCACATGCGTAATATGGCCATTTTGTAAGGCAACCAAGTGGATTTTACCCTAGGGGTGCTTGTATGCAAGTGTGTTGATTTTCATGATTTGTTTAGTCTTGGATTAGGGGCTTGCTACTTGATTGATTTTAGTCTTTCCATACAAACCCTAATTACTAGCATTTGTATAAAGCGATAAATTGCAGAATTTAAAATTACTACGCTATTACAATACTTGTGGGAGGGAGTGTACAAATTACAAATGGGGATTGCTAGAAAATAAACCTAATTATCTATTACAACCATATTGAATTTGGATAAATAATGTACAAAAAAGAATAGATATACAAGAATGTAAAATGGAAAGAAAATGGACTTTTGTTTGGATTTTTTTTAGGAAAAAGGGTTTTGTTTTAACCTAATTAACTAAAAGAAAAATAATTAATTAAATTAGTAAAAAGTAAACCTAAATTAATTGGGAAAAAGCTTTAAATAAAAAAACCTAATCTAAATATTAATTGATTAAAAAAGAAATTAAGTTTGTAAGAATGATATTTTTTGGTATTTGTCTTGAAAATAATTTATGGTATTATAAAATATTTTTGGTCTTTTTTGATTTTAGAAGAGTATTTTTTTTTAATTGTGAAAGAAATAAACTAAAACCCTAGTTTATAATTAAAATTACAAATTAATTAGTGAAATAATTAAAGTATGATTATATAAAAATAATTTTTTTATTGTTAAAAAAATAAATAAACTATATAAAAAATATAAATCTAAGTTTTTATATAATTTTCTAATTTTTTAAATATTAAATAAAATATTTAAAAAAGCAAATAAAATAAAAATGAGAAAAAGAAAAATGAAATGGGCCAGGGGTGTGAATAGTCAGCAGGGGAGGCAAAAATAAGCAAAAAATACTAGGCCCAACAAAAGGAGCCTAGCGCTGCAAACAAATGACGAAAATATGAGAAAATGTGAGAAAACAAGTAAAAGGGTACCACTGGGGCTCGAACCCAGGTCCCAAAGGTTAACAGGCACGCACTTTACCACTGGGGTGGCTATACATCCGTTCATATAAACAAAATAATAAATATATATTAGAAATCAAGTCCATGGCCTGAACTTCATCTTCAACCTCACGCCCATCCAGAGTACCTGCATCTTGCTCATCTCTCATTCATTTGCAAAAATGTAAACATGAATCTTGTGGCAAATTTCCTCACGATTTCAGAAATGCAAAGCAATAAAATTATAGATCAAAGACAAACATGAATTTTAATGGTCCTAATCTGAACCCTAAAAATTTCAGAAACTTCAATCTTAAAATTCTCTAAGCTCAAGCAACATAAATGAAAACTATGGACATGGTTAGCTTTAAAGCAATGATATCTAAATTTTTCATTCACAAATAAACCATTAATGATGCTTGTATGAAGAGTTCAAAGTTGAGATAACTTACCTCAAAACTGGAAATCATGTTCTGCAAATGAGGACTCCTCAAGGTGTTGTGATGATCAGAAAAGCTCCAGTGAGGTCCCAGAAAGCCAATGCAATGATTAGCTTGGTTGGAGGGTGGTTGAAATGGTCTGGAGAAGTCCACTTACAGTGCTCTGTTTTTGAACTTGGAAATGGAGGAAGATAGTGTTATAGAACTGTAACAGGGGAAGGGATGACTTCTAAATGATGTTTAGAAGCTTTTGGAAGCAAGAAGCCAAGAAACACACGAGTTGTTTTTGGTTTTGGGATTTTTGGCCAGAATCTGTAACAATGGAAGTGTGAGATGCAAATCTGTGTTCTTGGTGTTTTCAGGGCTCAAGCATGCGTGGGATTTGTGGAAAATAACTTGTGTATGTATAAGCAAAAGGTCTTAGTGCTTGAGAGAGTCAGAAGTACAAGTTATAGGCTGATTGCTATGTTACTTGATTTTGAAGAAAAGTGGGAAAACAAGTTTCAATGTGTAGTACAAGCATGGGCTGGGTGATTTTAAGTGTTGAGATCAACTTCTCTTGAGTTATATGACATGTATGATCAGAAGAAAACAATTGCAAGGCTCAAGAACAAGTTTTGTGCAAAAATCTACTTTATCAAAATGGCATTGTGCACTTTCTTCCCAAAATGGATATAAAGCATGGCCTTGCATTGAATGCTTGAATTGAGACCTCTAACAGCTGTG
This sequence comes from Vicia faba, assembly GCA_948472305.1. NCBI lineage: Eukaryota > Viridiplantae > Streptophyta > Magnoliopsida > Fabales > Fabaceae > Vicia > Vicia faba. The sequence goes on from OX451740.1 coordinate 466,798,262, forward strand.
CAAGCAATTAATTATGGAGTGCCTAACAAGTTTGAGGCCTGTAAAGTAGAGATTATGCAGCATAGGTTTGAAATTTGAATCTTGTTCATCACAAAATGACTTGTAATTCAAATGTGAAAACCCTAACTTCATCTCTTTGATTCTCCCTACTAAAAAATGATCTCAAGGAGTTCTTGGACATTTTGGAAAGCTTGTAGTGTTCTCTACAACCTCTCTTTGAATAAATTTTTGAAAATTCCCCTTGGAACTATATGAAAAAGTTCCATGAAGTTAGGTCAAAATCCTGACCAAATTAGGGCAAAATTTCACTAAGTGTTTTGTTTCATGACCATGTGTTCTTAAAATCATAACTTGAGATCCAAGAACTTTTGGAAGGAGTTGTGTAAAGAAATGTTGTAGATTTCATGGAGATCTACAACTTTCATTTTGAAAGTTTCTTTTGAATCATCTTGCATCATGGTGAAAATTTTGCTCAAAGTTGTGTAAAAATAAGAAATTTTCAACAATTAGAAAAATTTCTAAGTTTAGAAATTTTAACTTTTCAAAATGAAATCTTGAATTTTTGATTTCTTGATGAATAAGTTTCATATTTTGGCATGATTTGATGAATTGTGATCTTTGACATTTGATTTTGACCAAACAGTCAAAGTTTGACTTTTTAGTATACAGTTGACTTTTGATCAATTGACGTAAAATTCATCTGTCAATCCATTGGACTTGAGCAATGTTTTGAGCCATGTCATTAGGTTAAAATGATGCAATTGGACTCTTGATATCATGCCTTCAACCAATTGATCATTTTCTAGGTCAAAAATCAGAAATTGCCCTTTCCCAGTCAAAACCCTAATTTTGACCATTTTGCCCTTTTGAAGATTTGATCAAATTTCTTGAGGAATTTAGGTCCAAACTTGATCAAATGATACATGTGAGTTTAAAATGTTGATATGGATCAAAAACTATGAAGTTTGACTGTAAATTGGCCACAATTGACTTTTCCCCTAATACAAATGATTTTTAGGTCAACTGCTCAATTGACTGAGCAAAAGTGTGATCCAAAGCTTGAAACTTGACATGAGTAATTTTGAGGCTCCATAATTATCCATGAAAGTCATATGGGGCATTGGAAGTTCAAATATAGTTGTGCAATCTCAAACCCTAATTTTGGTCATCAGTGCTTAAGGAGGTGTCTTGAGTTGATCAACCCTAGTGTAGTCTTGAGCCAAAGGAGATCTTGTGAGAAAATTCTTGATAAGTGAGAGGGAAAATTTTGGGGTACAACAACATGTAATAATTCTGAGAGTATTGTAATAACGCTGATGGGAAATAATTTCAACTTCTCGGGGACCTCAAAGAGATTCCTGTCGAGGAGATAAAGTATTCACACGGGGATCTTCGAAAGAAGTGCTAGTCTTCAATCTTTCAGAATAAATTTCTTTAAATAAAGAGAAAGTCTTCAAATGTGCAAAATAAATGCACTCTCAGTCCAGGGTCCAACTACCAAGATATCCAAACAAGCGTACTCGTCAGAGACAAGGTTCAATCCACGAATAAATTGCAGAGCGACAATCAAACATGACTCTTCCCAATGAGGAATAAACTCAACTAGGGATTTATCCTATCCAGAGATGGACGGGAAAACTAAAGCAAACCCTTCCCACGAGAAAAAAACTCAGTGGGGAATAAAAAGGAACATACACACCTTTATACCTATAGCTGACACTCTATTGGAAAGATTAAAGACATCACCGGGAGAGAGGGAGTACACTACTTTGGGATAAAGACAACCAAAGTGGACTCGGGAACATCGAGAAATGAAAATGCGTATGAATGATGTAAGTATGAATGAATGAATGTCACATATATACTGACAACACATGTAAAATAGATAAATAGATGATAACACTGGAGATGAAAAAACAACACCAGGGTACAACTAAGAACTTGGCCAATCCCAATAGAATGGAATTATCACTGGAGATAAAACAAAGGCCCCTTGATGGAGAAAATTCCTACTTTAAGGCTTAAATGTATCTTGGGAGAGGAGGATTTTTCTTGGGAAGAAAACCCATAATACAACCTTCTAATCATCAATAGTCCATCGAAGAGACAACAACATGAACTCTGCTTTAGCTAGGGAGGAAAAATCTCGCTCAGTTGGAGATACCTGAATCAAGGCTCAGGTGGGATCACTGGGGAAACAATGCCATTTGATAACATTTGCAAGGAATATCACATATTTTGAAAAATCTGGATTTCCCCTGGAATTAAATTTGGGTCCCCCATGTTTACTGCTGATAAAATGCATGATGTACATCACAAACGGACACAGTTCTTGCGAATAAACTTCAACTCTTAAATGCCCCAAGTTTCATGGTTTATGAGAAAAAAATTATCTCAAGAGGATTTTACAGACAACACATCATTCAAATTCCCCAATGTCTTCAAAATCTGAGATATTTGTCGAATCTCAACGTAACTTCCCCATATCGAATTTACTTAGCATAATGGAGTCTTCAAACTTTTCCCCATAAGTGTAAACAAACTGTTAAAGCATCAACTAGGAAAGCAACCTGCCCATGCTTAAGGTCTTCAGGCAACATGCCCTTGGATATGATCATTCTTTGAAATGATTCGTCAATTACTCAACAAAGTATCAAGCCTTAAAATATTAAACTCATGATTGGTTCTTATATGTAAGCTTCCTCGATATTAAGAAAATGTTTTTACAAGCAGAAAATGTCTATTTTGAGAATGAAAATTCGTATGCAACAATTATGTAAGTCTTAAAGATCTTTATTGAAAAAATGTCACAAAATCTTATGAGTAAATCACTAGCTAGGATGTGACATTGATTTTTTCGAGTGAAAGATAATGAAAGTAATTTGATACCAATGCAAACACTTATCATAACTCATGGGAGTGAGGAATGCTATCTCGTTGAAGTATGCTTTCAAAATAAAACCTGCTTCAATTAGGACTTTTGAGGGTTATAACGTGGCCGGGTTCACGGTTTCAGAAAAAAAGTTTTAAGGCTCAAAGTTTATTTGGTACCCACCCATTCTTCATAATGTCATCTATTCCTATGTTTATTTGATTCAACATGAGTATTCATATCTCGTGAAGGATTTTGTGATGGGTAAGGAACCAAAGCGGCTTTTGGAGTAGCAGTCATCCTTTTTGTCTTCGTGTTGGTAGTCACACAAATTTGTTCTTTGTTGAGGACTTTTATTTGTAGTCCTTTATTTGTAATCTTTTTTCTCTTCCTTTTCATTTTATTTTCCTTAACTGTTTCCCGGATTAATTCTTTTGAATTGATAGTCCAGCGGGATGCCCTAATTTTTTCCTAAGTCACTATGACTTAGCGGACTTTTTCATTTTCTTTTTTGACTTTTTGATTTAAAAAAAATGTGTGACATTGACTTTGTCTTGACTTGTTAAGAGAGAATAGACTGCCTCGTTCCTTGATGGATGAAGGATAAACTTTTTGGTTTCACGTCTTTTTGACCTCTTGATGTGTGAAGGATAGCCATTGCGGTTTCTTTAGAAGTGCATTCCTTTTGAAATCTGATCACTCGTTCAAATTAACTGGAAACTACCCTACCCAGGTTAAATGTAAAGGGTTTTTTTGTATAAAAAGAAACTCCTACTTCAAAGCTCAAAAGGGGTTAGTAAGGGATTATCTTCCTTATATCTCTAGTGTTTAGGGATTCGAAATAATGCCTGTATATCATCAGTAGGGTTTTATTCAAAAGCATACGACTAGAAATTTTGAGCTTTCATATCATCATCATCCTTCCAATTTCTGCCTGGGCAAGAAGATTGGTAGCACTTGGTATCCTAATGCAAGAAAAAACAAATTAAAATTAAAAACAAGTATGAGTGAAATGAAAGGATTTCTTCAAGACAAACATACCCATTGCATTATCATTATCATTCAAATGCAAACAACTTCATAAATACAAACATTGTATTATCAATCAAGAAAGAGTACGAATGACAAAGTAGTAAATGACTAATAAACTGAGAAGACTCTCCATATGGACTTGTGGTAAAGGAACTATCTCCCATCTTCAAATAAATGCCCCTTTTAAACATCTTCTTCTAGAAGCAATCCCATGTTCACCTTTTTAGGGAAATAATTAGGTGCATTGACTATTATCTTCTCATGAAAGAATGAATTCAAAGTTTCTGTGAAGACCTTTTCCATATCTTCTTCCTTCATAGGAGGATTGACTTGGGTGGAAACCAAAGCTTCAACCAAAGCAGTTAGATACTCCATACTGTCATACCCCAAATTTTCCCGCATTAGGCATTAACAGTTGAATTATTCCACTAGCATTTAATTGGGCTATTTGTTTTTAATCAGGTCACAGGGTGCACATTTAAATAAGTCTTATATTATAGATGGAGGTGTATATATCTTGAATTGGTAATAGGGGGTGTAATTAATTGGGCTTAGCAAATTGGTGTGAACCCTCTAAAGGGGAGGGGTGTATTGGCTAATAAAAAGGTGTATGTTTTTGGGCCTAACTGACTCACATATATTTTTGGGACCCAATTTAATAGTATATTTTTGGATTTATTTCTAATTTTTCTGAAAGTTGACCAAGTCAACTATCATTGTATATGATTCTGATTATTTTTATTATGATTATTTATTAATACTGATTATTATTATTATTATTATTAATTATTAGTCGTTGTTATGGTTAATATTATAATTATTCTGATATCACTATTATTATTTGTTATTATATTATTTATTTTATTCTTAAGTTTGTTGACCAAGTCAACTGGGGTTTCTATAACCTTTGTTGCGCCCAGACCTTCTTCTTCCCCAAGATACCAGAAAGCCCAATATTCCATTTATTTTTGAATCAAATATGAAACAGATATCTGGTTTGAAATTTGTTTATTTGATTTACAATGAATAAATACATACAAATGTCCAGATACATACACAATACAAAATCTAATTCTAATTTATAACAAAATCTAAATCCTTCTAATTTACATTTGAATCAAATCTTAAATTGATTCTGATTGAATCAATTTCTAACCTAAAACTGCCAAACAACTAACAAATTTCCTAATTAAATCTATTTTAAATCCTATATAAACCTAAGATTAGAACCTAAGAAGGGACAACCAAGAAGAGAATTGAAGAACCCTTTGCTTGAAAAGAAGTCCATTGCTGCGCCTATGTCTTCATCGTACCTGAAACAAAAGGAAGAAAAGAAAGAGATTAGAAGGAGGAAGAAGGAAATAGAAGAGGAATCAGAAAAAACAAAAAAGCGAAATAAGAAGATTCACGGAACAGACGGTAACCCCGTAATACTTAGCTTTTAGGGATCGATTGAATTGTTGTGGTTGATGTTTGGACCCTGTTAATTGTATGATTAATGGTTTAGTTTGTGTTTCTGGACTTGGTTTAGGGTTAGGGAAGAATAACTTAGGGTTTCATGATTTGGTTAGGGTTGAAGAAGTAGTAGGGTTATGATTCTAAGGATCTATGGTTAGGGTTCATGGGATTTACATTTCTGGGTTTAAGTTGTTGTTAGGGTTCATATGGAAGAACATATGTTTAGGGTTCATGGGTGATCTTCATAGGGTTCATGAAAACCCATATGAAGATACAAAGGGTTATGGGTTTTGGTTGAAGATCTTCATAAGATTTGGGTTATCGTATGAATATGGACGATGGTGGTTGATAAAGGTGGTGGTGCCCTGGAGCAGCTTCCAGAGAAAGTGATTTTTTTCTAGTGGTGCCCAGGCAGAAGCGATTTCCGATGACGGAAATCTAGAGAGAAGCCAGAGCTCCTCTCTCTAAACTCCCAACATCATGTGTGTTTGTTCTATAGAGAGAGAGAGAGAGAGAGAGAGAGAGAGAGAGAGAGAGAGAGAGAGAGAGAGAGAGAGAGAGAGAGAGAGAAATGAGCCAAGAGCTCAGGATTTATCTTATATAGAGCTCCCTCCATTCGTTGATGTCAGACGTGTGGCCTCGTGATGGCCACACGATCATCATACCTTGACTTATCTCTTGTGTTTCCCTTATCGTACTCCTAATCAATCCCTAGATCCCAACCGTCTGTTCACCATACCTCCTGATCAATGTCCCAGGATCAAATCTTGAGGGCCATTGATAGGAATGAGCGTCTCTGATCTTCTATAGTCCACCATAACGCGTGCTCCTTCTCACATGGTGCTCAAACAAACCCATAGTTCGTTTTGGGCTTCTTAACAAAAATCCTGGGCCAAGCACATTGTTATTCCAACCACCCTTTTAATTCCCTAGTGCAAACAGGCACCCCTGCGCCTTATTGGGTTCAAACATGATTTTGGGCTCAAGCCTTTATTATTTACACCTTGTGCCTTATGGGGAGAGTAGAATATCTGTAGGACGGAAATAAGAACCTACATACTAAGGATACTTTTCACAAATACCACTAATATGTTACATTACCATGCATGCATACATCATTACCTTTCAAATATTCATTATTTTTGCATTTGTCTTGTCTTATTCACAATATTTCTGAGAAAAAATAATCAAAGGTTTTTGGTGAGTATCTTAAAAATGAATACCAATAAGAAACAGACCATCCGAGTTAGCATTGTGATTCCCGATATGCAAAAAACAAAACTGATTATGGGAAAATTGACTGACAAAGCTATGAAAATGTTTATTCGACGCTATGGAGACATCCTTAAGTTGACCAAAGTGAGTGTACAAGAGGAAGCTGTTACTACCCTAACACAACTCTATGAACCTCCACTCCGATGTTTCACTTTCTAGAATTTCCAGTTAGCGCCTACGTTGGAGGAATTTGTTAGGATCTTGGATTTTTCTAGAGTCAAGGATGAACCTTACATGGGGATTGGGCAGACTGTCAATGTCCGAGATTTGGCTAAAGAATTGGGAATACCCTTCAACGACTTGTTCCTAAATTACAAGAAAGATGGTGGAGTTTAAGGGATTATAATACAATACTTGGAGGCCAAGGCTCTTACTTTTTCTAATAAGAAAAAATTGAAGCCTTGTGTAGACTGTTTGGAACTACTTGTTTTTGGTTTGATTCTCTTTCTACATACTGTGGATTACATAGATCATGTGGATATTAGTGTGTTTTGGGACATAAAGTGTTGAATGCTGATCCTACTCCCGCTTTAATTGTAGATGTTTATTACACTCTCCATACCTGTTCTGAAAAAGGAAGAGGTGTGTTAAATTTTTGTATCCCTCTCTTATACTCTTGGCTTATCACTGATCTATACAAAGAATATTATATGGTTAAAAATCTAACCTGAGAATAATGGTCCCAAAAATTGAGGGTCTCACTGCTGACTCAATTTTATGGTACTCAAGGAAACTAAAGATAGAGGAATTTGTTGTTAACTGCAGATATTTTCCCAATGTTCCCTTGATTGGGTCAGAGGATATATTAACTATAATTCCACTTTGGCTTTACACCAATTTGGATATCCTTTGGAAGATAAGCCTTCAGACGAGCAACTTTGATAGTTAATTCTTCATGACATGGGAAAAAACAACCCCAAATTACTTATAAAAATAATCTGAGCTTAGAATAGAGTTCATAAGAAAGGATTTGGAAGAAAGAATGTTGTGGTGAGAGAACCTTATACTCAATGGGTTTTAGAAAGGGTTCAAATAATCAAACTACCCTTTTGTTGTTAATCCTACCTACATACTAGATGTGCCATATCCTATTTCAATGTCTGTAGAAGAGATAGAAAACTTGAAGAAAGCCCTGGATCAAGCTCAAAAAGAAAAAGAGGGATTGGAGCATAGCCTCCATGACCTTACTTGGGAGAGAAGACAATTGCAACAAGAGCTTGAGTCCAAAGAGCAACAAATTCAAAGAGGTTATGAATTGATTGAAAAGGAGGGTCTTAAACCAAAGCATTCAGATGAAGGACTATTGAGTGCCACTTTCAACTTGGATTCCAACAACCAACGCTTGGACGATACTACTAGAGAAATTGGAAGGCTAAATAGGTGGTGTGAAAAATCCCTACAAGACAAAAAGGAGATGGAGGAGAATCTGAGAGCCCAAATCCAAGGGCTAGTAGAAGGTGCTCTAGAACAACAAGAGAAAATACAATATCTCACTACAAGACTCCAAGATATCCAAGAATCAGATATAGGAGAACGCCTCAAGCAGATGAGAGCAGAAAGACTTCTCGCCCAAAAGACATAAGAGTATGAAGAAGTTTGTCAAGAATCGAAAGGCCTTCGAAAAGACTTCCGCGTTCAAAGGGAACTCTATAAGGAGATGATGATTGCAAAGATGTATTGGGAAGGACAATATGTGAAGATTTCTTAAGATGGAGAAAATAATAAGGTTATAATCCCAACACTATACAAGGAGTATCTAAGGTACAAAGACAAGCATGCAAAGCTTTCCTTTTTGGCGAATAATCTCATTGGTGACATTCCTGAAATTTGAGAGATGCAGAAGCCATGATGGTACCTCTTCCAAAGGACATTGAAGACTTCCTTAAACTTTGTAAGGGAATGGTTGATGATTTTAGGGCGGAGATCCGAAGGCGCACTTAGGAGATTTTGGTTTCCCTTTTGTTCTTTCTTTCAGTAATTGACATTTGGTTCATTATTTCCCTTTCAGTATATTTCCTTCAGTTTTTGTTTTAGTATTTAGAGTGTATTTCCCTTTTCAAGGGTGCTTATTATTCAATAAAAGCTCATTTGTTTCGGTATTTAAGTTGTGTATTTATTTTGATACTCACTAATAAAAATCAAATCCTAAAAAAATATATATACAAAAAATGATAGTAACAAAAGGAAATCCGACGTGAATAAGACAAAGATTAAAATTTTGGCATATTCATACGCATTCATTCACAAGTATCGCATTTATCAAATTTCATACATAAAATCACATTTTCAAAATCATCTATAGTCAAATCATTGGTAAAAAAGTACTGCCTTTCCGACCTCCATATCAAACCAGAGCTCATAAAAAGAAAGTGATGGAACAAATCAAACAGAATCAAGCCGTCTTCCAAGAAGATTTGGAAGAAGTGAAGGGTAACATCGACTCAATGAAAAGAGACATGATTCAAGTTCTTATAGCCTTGAACAACATCATCGAAAGACAAGATCAGATTCCTAAGGTGGCCTTTGAAGAAGTATCCCAGACAATTGGTGCATCGAGCGGTCACCAACCAAGACAAGAACCAGAATCAGGTCCTCTAAAGTCAACTATGGCTCAGTAAGAGGTAAAGAATTCTGATATGGCTTTGTCCCACCTCCTCCAAAAGTAGGAGCATCTCATACTTTGCAGATTCCAGTCAATAATCCACACAACATGGATAAATACATAGATCTGCAGTATGGAGACCATGAATTGGAAGGCATCAACTAAGTGCCTCAAAGGGACGCCCATACTAACATTGCTGAAAATCCTATGGCACTCAATCAGTTTAAAGCTCTTGAAGAAATGTTGAAGGCAGTGGAGAGCTACGACGCTTTCGATGTAGATACTCTCTAAATAGGTCTAGTTGTAGATGTAGTGATCCCCCAAAATTCAAAGAAGCTGACTTTGGAAAATATAAGGGACTCACTTGCCCAAGGAACCATCTATGTATGTACTGCAGGAACATGCATGCCTATGCTCAAGATTAGAAGCTGATGATCTATTGATTTCAAGATAGTTTGAGTGGGGCATCTTTAGATTGGTATATGCAATTGGAGTGAGTCCATATCCAAACATGGGCAGATCTTGCAAACGCTTTCTTGAGACAATACAAGTACAACTTGGACATGGCTCTTAATCGTATGCAACTCCAGAACTTATCTCAAAAGAAAGATGAGTCCTTCAAAGAATATGTCCAACAATGGAGAGAAATGGCCGCCCAAGTACAACCACCACTCCTTGAGAAGGAATTGGTCAATATGTTCATGAGTACGCTACAAGGCCTATATTATGATAAAAGGGTAGGTGCCGTCTCTTCCGGATTTTATGATTTGGTAACAATTGGAGAATAAATTGAAGCAGGTGTGAAAAGTGGAAAGATACAAGGGGCATCTTCCATTACTCCTTATAACCCAAAGAATCACACTCCGAACTTCTCGAAGAAGAAGGAAGGAGAAATTAATGCTGTCGCATCACATTCGAAAACTCAACGACCATTGGTGATCCCGCGAGAACAACAATAAAACATGTTTGAAAAGCCTCTAAGAAGATTTGATCCTCTCCCCATGCCCCACAATCAACTACTACAACACTTACTCAAGGCGTCTTTGTTGGAGCTGAAGCCACTAGCTCCTCCAATTGGGTCACTCCCACTAAAATATGATGGAAACGCCATGTGTGAATATCACGCCAACTCTCCAGATCACACAATAAATAAGTGTTAAGCCTTCATACATAAAGTGAAAGATTTCTTAGACTCCTAAGAAATCACTTTTGACAAGCCTAATATCAAGACAAACCCCATGCCTCCAAATGGCAGACCAAATGTGAATGCAATCGAGGTAGTCACTGGAAATATGGTAACTAAACAAGTAAAAACTATGATAGATTTCCTGAAGGAACATCTATTTGAATATGGTTTCCTTTTGGAACAGAATGATGCTTTTGAAAAGACTTTATAAAAATTGGTGAATCAGGGGATAGTCCAATTTGGGCGATGTCCTGAAGCGGAATATGTAGCTGCAATTGATGGAAATACAAAGAAGCCATTGACGATTCCTTGTCAAGGGTCGAGTCTTTCCAAGAAAACTCTTGTAATTCCTTGGGGGGGGGGGGAGTCAAGTACGACAAAATCACTAGTGATGATACCACGCCAGACACAGAGGATACCAATACCTCAGAAGATTACAATGTTTATTAGGGGACCATCTCCCACTCCTTATAAAAGTGACAAAGCCATGTCGTGGAACTGTGATACTACTGTCTATGTCAATGGTTTAAAGAAAGAATGTGAGCCATCAACAAGCTAGGGACTTGAAATTACAAATATAGTAGGGACATGGGGCATGACCGCAGCGGTCAGATACACGGTCCCGAACAACAAAAAGAAACATGATATTGTGGTTAAGGACAAAGGAAAATCTATGGTGAAGACAATTCAAGAACAAGAACCTCCAAGTAAGAACTTTACCGACCAAGAGGCGAAAGAATTCTTTAAAATAATCAAGAAAAGTGATTATAGGGTGGTGGATCAACTACACCAAACCCTGCCCAAGATTTTAATACTCACGTTGATCATCAACTCAGAATCGCACCGAGACTCTCTAATGAAGATTCCGAGTTACGCCCATGTTACAAAGGAGATTACAGTAAATCAATTTGATGAAGTCATAGTGAATCTAACATCTGGATCACGCTTAGGCTTTAATGACACTGAGTTTCCTCCACAAGGTAGATCTCATAACAAGGCATTACATATCTCTATCCAGATAAGAACAACCAACCTATCCATGGTGCTCACTGATACGGGTTCCACCCTTAACGTACTACCAAAAATAAGTTTGATGAAGCTAACACTAGAAAATGTTGTCATAAGGTCAAGTTCTACGATAGTTAAAGCTTTCGATGGTTTTCAAAGTACAATGTTTGGAGAAGTGAATCTACCTTTCAAGATCGGCCCGCATATGTTCTACATTACCTTTTAGGTGATGGATATAGAACCAACATATACTTGCTTGCTCGGGCGACCCTGGATTCATGCGGGTGGGGCTGTTACCTCAACCTTGCATAAAAAACTGAAGTTCCTTGTTGAAGGAAAGTTGGTTGTGATCGACGGAAAGAAGGACATTTTTGTAAGCCACTTAGAGTCCTACAAATATATCAGTGTGGATGAAGACAGTGTGGAAAAACCATTCCAAGCCCTAGAATTCATTTACGTGGTAACCGTACCGGTGGAGAAAATCAAGAAACCGAGAACTATTATGGCTTCATGGAGAGATTTACAAACATCACTAGAGGATCATACCTCAAAAGGTTTAGGTAAACTTGTAGAGATACCTAAGAAGAAAGATCGTTTTAGTTTAGGCTATAAACCATCAAAGGCTACTCTGAAAGGCAAGGGGCAATTTCCTCCCATCTAAGAAACCTTCTCCAGCAAAGGAGTAGAGCATGGTGGACAAGTAGCAATTATATCCAACAAGAGAAACACCAAAGGAGCATCCAACTTCATTTGTCAATGTGCTCCAGGAGAAGAACTCAAGAATTGGACAGTTGTGGAGATTCTAGAGATTTTTTCTTTCCAAAGTAATTTTTCTTTTTTTAAAAGAACCTATGTCACGCCCAAGGCATAGGGGTAGCTTGTAAGGGCCCCCATTTGTTTCAAACAATATTTTTCAATTAATAAGAGTTATGTTTTGCATTCAATTAAGATCTATGTCTTTATATTGCCTTTATCTTTTTATTTTTCAAATGACAATACTTTTCTTCATATACATTTTTCCAATTCACATTCTAAAAAGCACCAAAACATGACAAAATGTGCAAATCCACATCTAAACCCACCGATAATGTTATTGCTGCTATCTGATATAATTTTGATACAACAATTAACCAAGAGGAAGAGGAAGATGAGGAAGATATTTGTTGTACCCCAAAATTTTCCCTCTCTTTTCTTAAGACATTTCTCACCAAAGATCTCAAATGCTTATGGGTTCTCAAGGGTTTGATCAGATAAGCTCACCTCCTAAGCACTGAGCCTCCAAATTAGGGTTGTGATTTTCTCAAGGACAATTGGACTCTTGATGCCTAAAATGACTTTCATGGTTCATTATAGGTCTTAAAATTTCTCATACCAAGTTTCAAGCCTTGTATCACAAATTTGCTCAATCAATTGCTCAGATGACTGAAAATCAACTGTATTGGGTAAAAAGTCAAATGTGGTCAATATACAGTCATACTTAATTATTTTTGTCAAACATAAACATCTTGAAGTATTATTTATAAATTGACCAAGGGTTGATCACAATTCCTCAAGAAAAGCATTCAAATCATTAAAGGGGCAAAATTGTCAAAATTAAGGTTTTGATTGAGAATGACTGATCAACGATTTTTGACCTAGTACATGACCTAATGATTTGAAGAATGATCTCAAGGATTCAAAAACGATATCTTGACCTAATTTCATGGCTTAAATAATTTCTCAAGATCAATAGATTGATAGTTGAAGTTTGATCAACTGATGAAAAGTCAACTGATACACAAGAAGTCAAACTTTGACTTTTTGGTCAACATTAAATTTCAAAGATCATGATTCATCAAGGCACTCAAAAATGTCAAACTTGATCAACAAGAATCAAGAAAGTCAAAAAGTCAACAAAAATGTCAAGATTTCTAATACTTAGAAAAATTCTAAGTGTTTTTAACCTTGATAATTTCACTACTTCATGACAATTTTTCACTAAGATGCAAGATGATTCAAGGAAAACTTTCAACATGAAAGTTGTAGATCTTGATGAATTATACAACTTTGTCCCTTAGGGTTCATGTCCAAAAAATTCTTAGATTTGAAGATATAAGCTAATAAAGTCATGACATTTTTCATAAAACACTTAGTGAAAATTTTGACAAGTTTAGGCAGATTTTTGACCTAACTTCTTGACCAATTTTCACCTAGTTCCAAGATGATTTAGCCAAAGTGGTCAACATTAAGGTTGTAGAAAATGTTTCAAGCTTTACAAAATGTCAAAGAAATTGAAGATATCATGCTTTAGCTAGGAGAACCGAAGAGAAGAAGTTGGCATGATAAACTTGAATTACAAGGCCTTTTCATGAAGAACACATAACATAATCCCATAGCTATGCTGCCTAATATTGCTTTGCAGGCCTTATAACATGCAGATCACTCCATAATTAAATGTTTACACAATTTATTGAGCTATTATCCAAGTGTTTGAGCCATTGTCCAAGACAATTTTCCATTTTTGGCACAAAGTTACCATTTCCATTCTTGTAAAGCAAGCTTTTTGCATAAGTCAATGCATTGAGCCTCTCACTTGTTTCTTCTGATCTCACTCCATTGTAAAGTGAAGAAGAAACCTCCATGCACCCAACAAACTCAGACCAAGCTTGTACTTGAACCTTGGATCTATGAAAACCTATTCAACTTGATTTCTCATTTTCAACCAAACCATAACATGTTATCTCAAAATTCTGGTTACCTCAAGATGTCAAACCTCTTGCATATAAATAGAGAGGTCATTTTCAACCTAACACATGAATTCACAAGCCTTGAAACACCCTGAAACTCCCTAAAACTCATAATTGCATCCAAACCTCCATAACTTGTCATTTCTGACCAGAAACTTCAATCTTACAATCCACTCGTGTGTTTTCCTTCTAAATTATTCTCAAAGCTTCCATACATCAAATGTAACTCATTCCCATCCATGTTCAATCACTATAACATAATCTTAATCATCTTCCAAACTCAAAAACAGAGCTCTGCGTATTAAGTTCTCCAGCATGATTAAGCCACTTTCAGCACAAAGTAAGAGTTGCATTAGCTTCCTTATAGTCAAGTGAAGCTATTCAGATCATCACCACACCTCCAGAAGTGCTCAAACTCCATACACGATTTCCAGTTTTGAGGTAAGTTTTCTCAAATTTGAACTATCTCTACAATAATCATTAATGGTTACCTTGTGAATGAAAAATGTAGACATCATTGCCCTGATGCTAACCATACCCTTAGTTTTCATATATGTTTCCTGAGTGATGCGAATTTTAAGTTTTAACTTTCTGAAAAAAATAAGTTTTATTTGGTACCAACAGAAATTAATGTTCATCTTTGATTTATAGTTTAAGTTGTTTACATGGTTGAATTCGTATTGAAAAATGGAGCAAGTTTCATGTTTATACTTTTGCAAATGGTTGAGAAATGAGGAAGTTCCAAAAATAAAAAATGGTGGTGTTTGTTCTGCGTGCGAAGGAGGAAGAAGATGAAGTTCAAAACTCATAAATGAGTTTATTTTATATTTAGTTGAAGTTGTTTTACTACCGGATGTAAGAGCCACCCCAGTGGCAGAGCGCGCGTGTATAAGGCATTCATACGTCTGGTCATGGGTTCGAGCCAGGCGTGGGACATTTTGTTATATTCATGTTTGTTTCATGCTAGTCAGGTGCAAGTAAGATAAGGACGCACATGATGCACCCTCATCCATACCATCCATCTGCTAGGCAAGCAGATCCAACACACCATACGTGCAGCCCATGGTACACTCCAATAAGCCAACAACATGAGATCCATAGAGGTGCTTGGACTCTTTAGTCCCTTGATGACCCTTTTAATGTTGCCTTTGGTAAACGATCTTAGTCCCTTACGAAAATTTCTAAAACACCTTACAATTTTCCTTCTATGACTGTACGATGACCCATGCTTGTCCCTCACATCTAATGATGAGGCTCTGTACCAATAAATGGTAAAGTAGCATTATCTAAAGGAGGAGGAAAATAACAAAGACTTTTTGAATAGGTAGATTTCTCATAATTTCTTGCTCACAAACAAAACCATTTACACCCCATACTTTCAAAAACACTCTTCAAACAAACATTTTGTATACATTTTCAACGATACGAGAATCATTACAAAATGGCCTTACATTGGCATTTTCAAACATATTTCCAAACACTTCCTTTCAACAAATATTTTCAAAACCAACACTTTGTATACATTCTCAACGATGCGAGAATAATTGCAAAATTTCCCAAACTTAGGCGTTTTCAAAATATTATCAAACTTACACAAACACAAAGCATTTCAAAGTGATCAAGCAATTACGAGCCCGTAGATAACTACGGATGAAAAGGGTGCTAATACCTTCCTTTTCATAACCTACCCCCCGAACTCAAGAATATTCTTAAAAGGTATTTCCTGTTATTTTCACCCTTTCCTTTATTGGATAAAAGAAAAGTCGGTGGCGACTCTTGCTATCCGCAACAATTACGATAAAACGCAAAACACCCAAGTCAGTTCTCCCACCGTATCACAGAACTGGAGACTCTGATGGGAAGATAAACTAAAATTGGGGTTACCTTAAGAGCTAAGATCACCTTTATTTCTTTTACTTGTTTTCTTTGTTTGCTTTGTTTGCTTTACATTTCTGGGTTATGCTTGGGTTTATTTCTTGTATAGATCCTATACCCGGATCTGGGGCATATTAGGTAAGTAGAAATAGATCGTGGGAACTATGTAGCGTAACACCGACATGGTTGAAGTGATGACTATGTTAGTGTGACACATTTGTTGGTATCGGTGTCCCTTGAGTCCAGTCAAGGAGAATACGGGGCCGTTGTATGGAGTCATGAAGCACTATATGATCATAGAACCTTAGTTGAACAACTTGGCCATTAGAAAGTAGTGAGATAGCCAGATTTTGTGCAAGAATAAAGTTAGTTGATACTCGATACTACACTCATTGAGATCAGACTTTTGGGATATTTTGGCAGCAGTTTGGATGCTTGAGCTAAAACAATGCCCAATGAAGAAAGATCAGTGATATTGGGATTCCTTAGAACCCGATCACTTTTGTTAGGACAGGTTGAACCAACTAAACTTCAAGAGGCTACTTACCTATAAACCTCATGCAAGCCTAAACCTAAGGCTTTGTGTGCTTTATTTGTGTGTGATTATTTGTTTATAAACATCATGACATCATGCCATAACATTTTCACTAACCATTTCAAGGACCTAGGGATTTATCTTTGTCCTGTTTTGTAGGATATGGCTTCCACTTTCATAAATACCATCTGAATCAACTTTGTAAGGGTGCCTCCTCAACTCATAGAGCTAGCATCAAGGGTTCCTAAAAATTCTCCATTCACCAAAAGATATGGTCGACTTCTCAATCTGGTTACCTCAAGCTTTGAAGAAGACATGATGAGGGTGCTTTTTTAGTTCTTTGACCCTGTACATCATTGTTTCACCTTTCCACACTATCAACTAGTACCCACAATGGAATAATTCTCTCAACTATTGGGAGTACTAGTCCTTGATCAAATACCATTCACTGGTTTAGAGGAAACTCCGAAGCCTGAATTTATTGCTAAGGCCTTACATTTGAAGAGTTCTGACATTGTAGCTAATTAGGAGACAAGAAGTGGGGTCAAAGGATTTTTGGCTAAATTCCTGATGGAGAAGGCTCAACTATTTTAGGATGCTATGGATTTCCAAGCTTTTGAGGAGATCTTGGCTCTTCTAATCTAAGGGTTGGTGCTTTTTCATAACCCTGACCAACTCATAAATGTGAATGCTGTCAAAATTTTCCTTACTCGTAACCCCGTGCCTACATTGCATAGAGACATTTTGCATACTCTTCACACTCGTACCATAAGGAAGAGAGGGACTCTTATGTGTTGCATACCGTTTCTATCTAGGTGGTTTATTTTGCACCTTTCCCGATCAGTATTGAAGAATGAGCAAGGCTTGAGGTGGTCGTAAAGAATAATGTCACTTTCTCATACAGATATTCAATGGTGTTCCAGATATCTAGAGGACATTACTATCATTGATCATTATGTGGAGTTCCCTAATGTCCCACTCTTGGGCATTAGAAGAGGTATTACTTATAACCATTCTCTGGAACTACGACAATTTGGCTATGCTCGAAGAGATGGTCCCCATGATGCGCTCATTCAAGGTATTATATTCGACTATGAGAACGATGTCCAAGGTTATCATCGAAGGTTTGTACATACTTAGGACATGGTAAGAAAGATTGATAGCAAGAATTTGGGTCATAATAATTCCATCCCTCTTGAGCCTTATTTCAATTGGGTACGAGCTCGTGTTCAAAGTCTCATGATGTCATATCCAACTATCTTACCAATAGTTGTGGAGCCTGTTACCGAGGGATATATTCCCTATACCATTCTCCATCCTGACATGCCTACCTACTTCAAGGAATTCTAGAGACCGTGGATTCAACTCAAGCGGGAACGATACACCTTTGAAGCTCGATTCTATGCAAGCCAGAAGAAAGTGTTGGAGCTCACAAGGAAACTTCACGAGGAGCGAAGCCTGAATGTGTACATTGAACCAAAGAGGAAACGTCCGTGGGAGATTTGAGTCTTTTGTTTTAGAAGTCTACTTTGTTGTCTTTTAACACCCTTTTTTCTTTCTCATTGTAAGCCCAAGGGGCAATTGTAATTTTAAATTTATTAATACAATTATTGTGTTTGTTTCCTTCTTGGCGAGCAAATTTAAATCTCTCGAGGTTCTTGAAAACATTGCATCCACATAGCATGCATCATATCATAAGAAGGTTTTTTGATATAGGTATCCTCATCCTTTTACTGTTTATTTCAGTATAAGATAGCTCTAGAGCAAACCGTCAAAGATCTTCAAACTCAACACGAACAGTTCCAAGAGACTCTCCTTAACCTAGTAAAAGGCCAGCAAGAAATGATGGCACTCCTTGCCACCAAAAAGAAGACCAAGAAACATGTTGTTATTCTCAACATGGGAAGAAGGTTCAAGGGGCCCGCCCAACTGGCTTAAATAGAAAAGGATTTTTCTGAGGATGAAGACAATCAAGAAGAGGAATTTAGAAGCACCAGAGCTAGGGGTGGAAATAACCAGATTATTGAGGACGAAGACTATTCTGAAGAGCAATATCCATCGGCGGATGAGAAATACAAACAGCTGGAAGACCGACTTAAGGTTGTAGAGATACAAACGGTGTCTGGTTTGGACTTTGCAGACTTAAGTCTAGTTCCTGGGGTAGTCATTCTCCATAAATTCAAGGTTTCTGTCTTTTCCAAGTATGATGGAATCTCCTGTCCAAAAATGCATATAAGGTCTTATGTCCGCAAGATTCAACCACACACCGCCGATAGGAAGTTATGGGTGCACTTCTTCCAAGAAATCTTATCTAGGACACAATTGGAATGGTTCTATCAACTAGAAGGGACTAATATCCACACATGGGAGGACATGGCTGCTGTCTTCTACAGACAAAACCAATACAATGCTGACCTTGCACCGACTCGCGTGCAATTACAAAGTATGACTATGGGTTCAAACAAAGGCTTTAAGGAATATGCTCAAAAATGGAGGGACCTGACTGGAATAGTGAAACCCCCTTTAATTGACAGATAATTGGCAGACATGTTCATCGGGACTCTGTTGGGCCCATTCTTTAATTTGCTAATTGGGAGTTCTTCGTCAGGATTTACTGAATTAATTTTGACTGGCGAGCGAGTTGAAAGTGGAATCAAAAGCAGAAAGATCCCCATGGCCTCAACCTCTAATGTTTTAAAGAAACCATTTATTGGTAAGAAGGAAACTAATGTTGTTTATGGACAAAGGAGCCATGTCAAGAATGATCGTCATCAGTCAATAGGAGTTGTATTAATCTCAAACCCGACCCCAGTTCAACAACCACAACAATCAAACAATAAACAAAGGCCTGCTACCCCAAGGAGGTAATTCACTAGAATCAACATGCCACTATGTCAAGCTTTACAACATCTGTTGAAGGCGGATTTGGTAACACTGAGGAATCCTCCTCAAAACCCCAATACTTCATCTCCAAAATACAACCCAAATGCAAATGTGCCTATCATTCCAATAGCTCTGGGCACAATACCAATGATTGTTGGGCCTTAAAGAGCAAGATCCAAGATTTTATTGATAAAAAAGTGATTGAGTTTGACCCTCCACAAACCCCTAATGTCATTACTGCTCATATGTCCAGTCATGGTAAAAGTGTCAATGCTATTGGCAATGCCTCCTTTGTCTCCACCATTGATGATTTGACTACTTCATTATTGACCATTAAGAGAAATCTGTTAAGAGCCGGTTTATTCCTTGGATGCCTTGAAAATTGTTATCATTGTGCTTCCTAAACCAATGGTTGTATGTGGCTGAAGAAAGGTATTCAACATTTGATTGATAGCCATGAAATTTTGTTCATGAAAACTCTGTTCGTGAAGAGTTTGCCTAAAAGTACTTTCCAAAAGTTGAGACTTGAAGATATTTCCATAATAACCATTTCCAATACTCCTATTAGGATCATATCTAAAGGCCCTCTAAGGATTCCTGCTGAGCCAAGAGTGGCTCCCCTAATTATCACTACACCGGGGCCAGTCCCTTATTCCTCTAACAAAGCTGTGCCTTGGAACTATGGGGCAGAAGTTTATTATCACGTTGTCAAGAAAGGGCCATGGATTACTGAAAATGAAGAGCCTGAAATTACAAACATTGCTGGAATTAGTAAGGTCAATAGGACAAGAAGGGTCTTCTCTCTGAAGATCTCTCGTCAAACAACTACAACAACACCTATTCCCATTCCTGCTGCTGGGCCAAATGTTGATACCCGAGGTAAAGGGAAAGTTGCTGAGCCTTCCCTGACGGAGGCACCACCAAAAGAAGTGACAATTGAAGACCCATCTAGACAAGATATGGAAGAAATTCCAAAGATCATCTGAAAAAGTGATTACAAAATAGTCGAACAACTGGGGAAGACACCCTAAAATATATCCATGTTGTCTTTGTTATTATGCTTCGAAGCACATGCCTAAGCTATGCTGAAATTCCTAAAGAATGCCCATGTACCACAAGAAACCACTGTTGATCAATTTGAGAATTGTGTTGCAAGCCTAACTGCTGATAATGGCTTGGGATTTTCTGATGCAGATTTAACTCCGACGGGGAAGAATCACAACAAAGCCCTCCATATATCTATTGAATGCAAAGGCACCACTCTGGTGCATGTGTTAGTAGATATTTGGTCCTCCCTCAATGATTTGCCCAAAGGTGCTTTGGGAAGATTGGACTGTGAACGGATGGTGTTGAAACCCAGCGATATTGTGGTAAGAGCCTTCGATGGTTCAAAAAGGATGGTCCATGGAGAGGTTGATCTCCCGATCAAGGTGGGGTGTCAAGTATTAAATTCAAGTTTTTATGTGATGGATATCCTCCCAGCATATTCCTGCTTGCTCGGATGCCCATGGATTTATGGGGAAAATGCGATTACCTCTACATTACATCAAATGCTGAAGTACCCAGTAAGAGGGAAGGTTGTCATAGTCTGTGGAGAGGAAGAATATATGGTCAGTCATTTGAATTCTTTCAAATATGTTGAAATTGATGGAGAATTCATTGAAACCCCCTGTCAAGAATTTGAGGTACTCCAACGATTGTTGTTGCTAAAGCTACTATTCCTGAGGTCTCTAAGGACACACCAAGGATGGCTTCCTTGAAGGTTGCTAGGGCTGTGGTAGAAGATGAAGGCTGGACTATCTGGGGACAAGTTCCTGACATCCCCTACAAACCCAAAAAATTTGGGTTGGGTTTTACTTCAAATGCTCAGAAAGAGGTTCGACGTGCTCGTTCTAGTGGACCACCTCTCCGTATTAGCAACAATGAAGTCAATGCTCTACAAGACAGTGATGGTGACGGTGACTTGGACGATTGGATATTCGTAACTGCTGACGGTGGACTCAAAAACTGGAAGGACAAAGACTTCATCTCAATCTCCTTCAACCAAGAGTAATTGCTATTTCCTGTTTTTATTGCTTTAAGAACTTTGTTTGTATAATTTCCTTCAAATCAATGACTTTAAACCATGTGCCTTTCCCGGGGTGCAATGTACATTTGTTAAGGGTTATCATTTCATATATCATATGCTCATTTAATGAAACCATTGGACGATTTTTCATTCAAAGTTTGTGCTCCTTGTCTTTCTTTTACTTTACTGCATTTTCAAAATAGCAATGTGACCTTACATGCACACACACACACATACATCTGCAGATCCACATCCACTCCGGATCTCATTGACAACAACTCTGCTATTTCCATCTATGACTTTGAAAATCCAATCTATCAAGCCGAAGATGAAGGTGAAGAAGATTGTGAGATACCTGGAGAAATCTCCAGACTCATGATACAAGAGGAAAAGGCTATCCAACCGCACGAAGAACCAATTAAAGTGATAAATTTGGGTACTGAGGCATATAAGAAAGAAGTCAAGATCGGCGCCAACTTGGAAGAAAGTGTCAAGAGCATATTGGTTCAGATATTGCATGACTATGTTGAGGTATTCACTTGGTCATATGAAGACACGCCAGGGCTTGATACTGATATCATGGTTCATTGACTGCCAATGAAAGAAGGGTTTTCTCCGATCAAACAAAAGGTTCGTCGCATGCATCCTGACATGTCTGAAAAGATCAAGGCTATGGTAATGAAACAGTTTAATGCAGGTTCTTGGTAGTGACGTCGTATCCCCAATGGGTTGCAAATTTTGTTCCAGTGCTGAAGGAAGACGGTAAGGTCCATATGTGTGTAGACTACATGGATTTAAATAGGGCAAGCCCCAAAGACGACTTCCCACTACCACATATAGATGTCTTAGTTGACAACACTGCTCAACATAAGGTGTTTTCCTTCATGGATGGCTTCTTCGAGTGCAACCAAATTAAAATGGCGCCTGAGGACATGGAAAAACTACTTTTATCACACAATGGGGGACCTTCTGTTATAAGGTCTTGCCATTCGGGCTGAAGAATGCAGGTGCAACTTATCAACGGGCTAAGGTGGCTTTATTTCATGACATGATCCATCATGAGATAGAAGTCAACGTGGATGACATGATAAAAAGATCCCAAACCGAGGAAGAGCACCTTGATCATCTGCACAAGCTATTTAAGAGGTTGAAGAAATACAAGTTAAGGTTGAATACCAACAAATGCATCTTCGGGGTAAGGTCTGGAAAGCTCTTAGGATTTGTCGTCAGTGGCAAAGGAATTGAAGTCGATACCTCCAAAGTCAAAGCTATTCAAGTAATGTCAGCTCCTCATACTGAGAAAGAGACTAGAGGTTTTCTAGGACAACTCAATTACATTGCCTGATTCATCTCTCACCTGACTACTACTTGTGAACCACTCTTCAAGCTGCTGGAGAAAGATCAAGCGGTAAGATGGAATAACGACTGCCAAATAGCTTTTGACAAGATCAAGGAATACTTGCAAGAACCACAAATTCTGATGCCACCAGTTGAAAGAAGACCTCTGATCATGTACTTAACTATTTTAGAGAATTCAATGTGGTGTGTGCTAGGGAAACGTGACGAGTCTAGTCGAAAAGAGCATGCAATATACTACTTTATCAAAAAGTTTACCGACTGTGAAACAAGATATTCACTGATCCAGAAAACTTGCTGCGCTTTGGCATGGGCTGCTCGCTGACTAAGACAATATATGTTGACTCATACCACTCTATTGATATCTAAGATGGATCCCATCAAGTACACATTTGAGAAGCCAGCTCTCTCCGGAAGGATAGCTCGATGGAAAATGATTTTAATTGAGTATGATATCCAGTACACTACACAAAAGGCAATAAAAGGAAGTGTGTTGGCAGATCATTTGGCACATTAAGCTGTGGATGACTACCAATCCATGAATATTGAATTCCCAGACGAGAATATCATGCTGATTACGGATTGTGAAAAACCTGGACAGTATGAAGGACCTAAGAAAGGATCCTGATGGACTATGGTTTTTGATGGAGCTTCCAACGCACTGGGTAACGGAATTGGTGCTGTGATCATTTCTCTAGAAGGTTTCCATACGCCTTTTCTTGCTAGACTTTGCTTCAACTGTACTAACAATATGGCCGAGTATGAAGCATGCATCCTGGGTCTTAAAGCTACTATTGACTTAAGAATTAAATTCTTAAGTGTATATGGAGACTCAGATTTGGTCATCAGTCAAGTTAAAGGAGAATGGGATACAAAACATCCAAATCTAATCCCTTACCAAGTACTCGGGCTAGCCTTGATCCCGTATTTTGAATATGTCACCTTTAAACACATTCCGAGGGAAGAAAATCAATTGGCTAATGCTCTAGCTACCATGTCTTCGATGTTCAAGGTCAGATAGGACAACGAAGCTCCTCGAATTGCTGTCAAAAGATTTTATGAACCAGCACACTACTATGAGGTTGACACTGATGGTGTAGAGTAGAAGCCTTGGTTTTATGAGGTGAAAAGATATCTCCAAGCTCAAGAGTATCCCGAAGGGGCGTCAGTCAATGACAAGAAATTCCTGCGGAGGTTCTCATCCAAGTTCTTCTTGAGCAATGGGATCGTATACAAGCGCAAACAAGATTCCGTTCTGCTCCGTTGTATGGACAAGAAGGAAGTAGATAAGATCATGGAGGATATGCATGAAGGTATCTTTGGTACTCATTCTAGAGGACATATTATGTCCAAGAAGATTCTGAGAGCTGGTTACTATTGGTCGACCATGGAAACTGATTGTCACTGCCACTCAAGGACTTGCCATAAGTGCCAAATTTACACTGACAAAGTTCATGTTCCTCCAATACATTTGAATGTCATTACTGCTCCTTGGCCATTTGCAATATGGGGCATCAATATGGTTGGAGAAATCAAACCTACTTCCTCTAATGAACATTGTTTCATTCTTTTCGCCATAGACTACTTTACAAAGTGGGTCGAAGCAGCTTCATTTGCCTCAGTTGCCAAGAACTTCGTAGCCCATTTCATCAAGCATAACCTCATCTTCCGATATGGTATCCCCGAGAGGATCATCACTGACAATGGTACCAACCTTAACAATGCCAAGATCACTGAACTCTACATGCAATTCAAGATCAAGCATCACAACTCTTCTCCATACAGACCTAAGATGAATGGCGCAATGGAAGCTGCCAACAAGAATATAAATAAGATTATGCAAAAGATGGTGGTGACCTATAAAGACTGACATGAGATGCTACCATTTGCTCTTCATGGATACCGTACTTCGGCGCGAACATCAACTGGGGAAACCCCTTTCTCTTTGGTCTATGGCATGGAGGTTGTCCTGCCTGTCGAAGTTCAAATCCCTTATCTAAGGATTATGAAAGAAGAAGACTTAGACAAAGATGAATGGATTCAGACTAGGTTGGATCGGTTGAATTTGATTGACTAGAAGAGGCTTACGGCTATTTGTCATGGTCAGATGCACCAGAACATGATCAAATCTTTCAACAAGAAGATCAAGCATCGGGTATACCAGGCTGGTGACTTTGTAATAAAGCACATCATTCTACCACAAGGCGATCCCAGGGGCAAATGGAATCCTACCTACAAAGAGCAATTTGTTATAAAGAAAGTATTCTCGGGCGGTGCTATGATGCTAACCACTATGGATGGCAAAGATTTCCCGTACCCTATGAATGCTGACATAGTCAAAAAATACTACGCATAAGAATGACCCTCTAGGTTGACATACCTAGGAAAAAATAAAGGCATCCCGGCGAACCAAAAGGGTTTGGGAAAAAATAAGGGATATATACAAAAGATTGTACATCCGGCAAGTCGAAAACCTGAAAGGGAGGCTTGGGCAAAAAAGGGTATCCTGGTGGACTGAAAACCCGAGAGGGTGGTCCAGGTAAAATTAGGGATTAAAGCGTACGACCATATCCCATTGGATCACTTACATTCCAGATTTATTACCAAGATCAAAAGTTCAAAAGGTACAAGATCAATGCAATCAACTTCTCCTGACGGCAAGAGAAGACATGTTCAAAGATATAAGGGCAATAGCGGAGTTAGAACCCAATAAGATCACTTCCACATGGCTATATACACTTTTTTTCACTTTGTACTCTTTCATTTCACGACGACTTCCTCTTACTAGGATTTCCGTCTCTTTGTACAAAATCACCTGTTTATAGGAAAATTATTAATACAAATATACTTTGAAGTTCAAACTTTTTGTTTTTTTTCTTCTGTTTTGTTTGCAAAAACTTCCAATGACTAAAATTGAATGAGCATGTGCATAAGAACATGATTAACTATTAACAAATAACTTAAAACAGGAATACGCATTTACTCAAAATTCTAGGAGCTGGGATGACACTCAAGCTGTCCATAAATCCCCACAGAATCACTTTCATAAAGTTATCCCTAGTGAAGTCGCCAGAGCCACATGTATAGGATTATTCACGCAGAATAGTCTTCACAAATAAGGGTACATTCCCCACAATCTCCCCGGTAGATCACTCCAATAAATAAAGGAGTATAATATCCTCCCCGTTGAATCTCCCCACAGAGTTCCAATCAATAGAATTCATGGAAATTCTATCCCCTAACTTAGTTTGCAAAGTTTCTTCTCTTTAGCAAATTCAATTTCCCCAAGAGAGTTAGTTTCCTCAGCATAGCACTTCTCCATCAACAAGGGTTTATTTCCCCAACATGGTTTATTTCCCCAAATGACTACCAATTTCCTAGATCGAGTTTATTCCCCGGACTACTACAAATAACTGACAAAATTCTTCTCCCAAGTAAAAATCATCACTATCCCCAGAAGGTTTCTGCGAATCTTGGAATCCGACCACATACTAGTTAACTTTATCTTCCCCAAACGAGAAGAAGTTTAACCATCTATTTTATCCCAAGTCAGGGTATATAAGGAATAAATTCCCCAATAAAGTAATAGACGACCAATGTTCCTAAACTTTATTCCCCAAATAGAAATCAATACACCCCCTGCAATTTTTCCTCAAATCAGTAACCAAGACTCCCCAACGGAAGCATTCTAGACGAGATTGAAGAAACACATACTCTTCTTCCCTAACAATAGTTAGACACAAATACACTTCAAACAACATTTCACATTTATACGTCATAACATATGCATACGAAACGTATATAGCACAATCTCATTTATTTTGAGAACATCGGTACACAATACATTTCATAGATCATGACATTGCATACAACTAACTATTTACCTTTTCAGGAAGAATCAATCGACAGACCGATATCATCAACAAATACTCAAAATAGATTGTAGGTCACTCCCCAAAACAAAAATAGGGCAAATATCTACATGTTGGACACCCCCTTAAAACATCTACTGGCTCAGATTAAATCGACCAAAGATTTATTCTGATACTTATTTCAGTAGACCTTTTCTGGCTTAGATTAAATAGACTAAATATTTATTCTGATACTTCTCTCAATTAAAGATTTAAAAACATCTATTGGCTCAGATTAATTCAACCAAAGATTTATTCAGATACTTCTCTCAATAGACCTTTTTCTGGCTTAGATTAAATCGACTAAAGATTTATTCTGATACTTCTCTCATTTAAAGATTTAAAAATATCTGCTGGCTCATATTAAATCGACCAAAGATTTATTCTGATACTTCTCTCAGTTAAAGATTTAAAAACATCTACTGGCTCAGATTAAATCGACCAAAGATTTATTCTGATACTTCTCTCAGTAGACCTTTTTTTGGCTTAGATTAAATCGACCAAATACTTATTCTGATACTTCTCTCAGTTAAAGATTTTAAAACATCTGCTGGCTTAGATTAAATAGACCAAATATGTATTCAGATACTTCTCTCAATAGACCTTTTTCTGGCGTAGATTAAATCGACCAAAGATTTATCCTGATACTTCTCTCAGTTAAATATTTAAAGACATCTGCCGGCTTAGATTAAGTTGACCAAAGATTTATTCTGATACTTCTCTCAGTAGACCCTTTTTCTGACTCAAATTAAATCAACCAAATATTTATTCTGATACTCCTTCAGATATAGTCAAGCGTAGACTCATTCTGATACTTCTATCAGCAATTACCTCTGGATGATATCTATAATCCCATCTCCGAATATTCTTCGTCACCTCTCCAAGTGGCATCTTTAAGCCCATTCTCGACATAATCAACAAACGGTTTTACTTCGTGCACAAGCGAGTGCAAATTTCCGGGCACTTAAGTGTTCAATCATCTTCTACCCTCAAGTAACGAATGACGAACAAGCCTATCTAACTCTTCAGGTTTAAGAAGATTGAACAGGGTCAGCTGTTGTACCTCAAAATTTTC
Source organism: Vicia faba (assembly GCA_948472305.1). Lineage (NCBI taxonomy): Eukaryota > Viridiplantae > Streptophyta > Magnoliopsida > Fabales > Fabaceae > Vicia > Vicia faba. The sequence goes on from OX451740.1 coordinate 466,826,124, forward strand.
CCCCTCTTTTCTCAAGACATTTCTCACCAAAGATCCCAAATGCTCAAGGGTTCTCAAGGGTTTGATCAGATAAGCTCACCTCTTAAGCACTGAGCCTCCGAATTAGGGTTTTGATTTTATCAAGGACAATTGGACTCTTGATTCCTAAAATTACTTTCATTGTTCATTATAGGTCTTCAAGATTTCTCATACCAATTTTCAAGCCTTACATCACAAATTTGCTCAGTCAATTGCTCAGATGACTGAAAATCAGTTATATTGGGTAAAAAGTCAATTGTGGTCAATATACAGTCAAACTTCATAAATTTTGGCCAACATCAACATTTTAAAGTAATATTTATCAATTTACCAAGGGTTGATCACAATTCCTCAAGAAAAGCATTCAAATCATTAAAGGGTCAAAATTGTCAAAATTAGGGTTTTGAATGAGAATGAGTGATTAGTGATTTTTGACCTAGTACATGACCTAATGATTTGAAGCATGATCTCAAGGATTAAAACATAATATCTTGACCTAATTTCATGGCTCAAATCATTTCTCAAGATCAATGGATTGATAGTTGAAGTTTGATCAACTGATGAAAAGTCAACTGATACACAAGAAGTCAAACTTTGACTTTTTGGTCAATATTAAATTTAAAAGATCAAGATTCATCAAGGCAACCAAAAATGTCAAACTTGATCAAAAATAATCAAGAAAGTCAAAAAGTCAACAAAAATTCAAGATTTCTAATACATAGAAATTTTTTAAGTGTTTTTAACCTTGATAATTTCAATACTTCATGACAATTTTTCACCAAGATGCAAGATGATTCAAGGAAAACTTTCAACATGAAAGTTGTATATCTTGATGAATTCTACAACTTTCTCCCTTATGGTTCATGTCCAAAAAATGCTTAGATTTGAAGATATAAGCTCATAAAGTCATGACATTTTTCATAAAACACTTAGTGAAAATTTTGACAAGTTTAGGCCGATTTTTGACCTAACTTCTTGACCAATTTTCACCTAGTTCCAAGATGATTTAGCAAAAGTGGTCAACATGAAGGTTTTATACAATGTTTCAAGCTTTCCAAAATGTCCAAGAACTTGAAGAGATCATGCTAGATCTAGGATAATCAAAGAGAAGAAGTTGTCATGATAAACTTGAATTACAAGGCATTTTCATGAAGAACACATAACATAATCCCATAGCTATGCTGCCTAATCTTTCTTTGCAGGCCTCATAACTTGAAAATCACTCGATAATTAAATGTTTATACAATTTATTAAGCTATTATCCAAGTGTTTGAGCCATTGTCCAAGACAATTTTCTATTTTGGCACAAAGTTACCATTTCCATTCTTATAAAGAAGCATTATGCATAAGTCAATACATTGAGCCTATCACTTGTTTCTTCTGATCACACTCCATTTTAAAGTGAATAAGAAACCTTCCTTCACCCAACAAACTCAGACCATGCTTGTACTTGAACCTTGGAACTATGAAAATCCATTCAACTTGATTTCTTATTTTCAACCAAACCATAACATGTTATCTCAAAATTCAGGTTACTTCAAGATGTCAAACCTCTTGCCTTATAAATAGAGAGGTCATTTGCAACCTAACACATGAATTCAAAAGACTTGAAACACCCTGAAACTCCCTAAAACTCAGTACTGCATCCAAACATCCATAACTTGTCATTTCTGGCCAAAAACATCAATCTTACAATCCACTCGTGCATTTTCCTTCTAAATCATTCTCAAAGCTTCCATACATCAAATATAAATCATTCCCATCCATATTCCATCACTATAACATCATCTTCCTCGTCTTCCAATCTCAAAAATAGAGCTATGCACATTGACTTCTCCAACACGATTTAGTCACTTTCAGCATAAAGTAAGAGTTGCATTAGCTTCCTTGGAGTCCAATGAAGCTATTCAGATCATCACCACACCTCCAGAAGTGCTCAAACACCATACACGATTTCTAGTTTTGAGGTAAGTTTTCTCAACTTTGAACTCTCTCGACAAGCATCATTAATGGTTACCTTGTGAATGAAAAATGTAGACATCATTGTCCTGAAGCTAACCATACCCTTAGTTTTCATTTATGTTGCCTGAGTGATGCCGATTTCGAGTTTGAACTTTCTGAAAAAATTAGGTTTTATTTGGTACAAAAAAAATTAATGTTCATCTTGGATTTATGGATTAATTTGTTTACAAGGTTGAATTCGTATTGAAAAATGGAGCAAGTTTCATGTTTATACTTTTGCAAATGGTTGAGAAATGAGGAAGTTCTAAAAATAAAAAATGGTTGTGTTTGTTCTGTGCACGAAGGAGGAAGAAGATGAAGTTCAAAACTCAGAACTGACTTTATTTTATATTTAGTTGAAGTTGTTTTACTACCGTATGTAAGAGCCATCCCAGTGGCAGAGCGCGCACCTATAAGGAATTCCTACGCCTGGTCTTGGGTTCGAGCCAGGCGTGGGACATTTTTTTATTTTCATGTTTGTTTCATGCTAATCAGATTCAAGTAAGCTAAGGACGCGCATGATGCACCCTCATCCATACCATCCATCTTCCAGGAAAGCAGATCCAACGCACCATACGTACAACCCATGGTTCACTCCAATAAGCCAACAACATGAGATCCATACAGGCGCTTGGACTCTTCAGTTGGGCCTTTTTATTTTCTAATCTCATACCCCCCTAATTACTATACCAAGAGCAGGCCCATGCAAACTTTTTTTTATATCTATTTTATGATTTCAAACAAATTCATATTAGGCCTAATCCTGTTTACTACTCTTTACCACCCTTTTTACTTTTAAACACCCAACCCATTTATTTTATATTTTCATTATTTTTTATTTACCTATTTATTTTATTAAAACTAAAAACCCAAAACATATATTTTTCTTAAAATAATTTAATTTAAGTATTTTATTTTAGTTTTTATTAAATTAAATTCTATTATTTTCTCTTACATTGTAAAAACATTTTCTAAATTAATACTAATATTCAAACTATTTTCTAAACAAATTATTAGACTTAGGTTTATTTTATTCTTAAAATTCAATTAACTTATATTTTAAGTTTTGTTAAATAATTAATTAATTTCTTTTGTAAATAAATTTAATTAGTTTAATTAGGTTAATTACTAAAACCTTTTTCTCCATCAAAAACCCTAAAAATCATTTTCTTTTCTTCTTCATCTTTACATTTTTGTGTATTGTTATTATAATTCATATCCAATGGTTTGTAATAGTAATTAGGGATTTATTGCTTTCTTCCCCCATTCACAAAATTGTACCCCCCATTTCCAAAGCATTGTAATAGCGTAGGACATTTAAATTCAGCAATTTATCGCTTTCCTTATTATTGTTAGTAATTAGGGCTTGCATGACAAGACTTAAAATCAAACTTAGCAAAATCCTAATTCAAAGATAAATAATTGAAAACAAAACACATTGCACACATGCACCTCTAGGGTAACCCGTACTTGTTGCCTTGAATATAAACAATCATGTCCCTCGAATGTGGTATGTTTTAGTAAAAGACCCTTGATTAAAAGATCATAGTCCCTCGATGACCCTTTTAATGTTGCCTTCGATAAACGATCTTAGTCCCTTACGATAATTGCTAAAATACCTTACAAGTTGCCTTCTATGACTGTACGATGACCCATGCATGTCCCTCACATCCAATGATAAGTCTCTCTACCAATCAATGGTAAAGTAGCATTATATAAAGGAGGAGGAAAATAACAAAGAATTTTTGAGTAGGTAGATTGCTCGTAATTGCTTTCTCACAAACAAAACAACTTACACCTCACACTTTCAAAAACACTTTTCAAACAAACATTTTGTATACATTATCAACGATACGAGAATCATTACAAAATGGCCTTACATTGGCATTTTCAAACATCTTTCTAAACACTTGCTTTCAACAAATGTTTTCAAAACCAACACTTTGTATATATTCTCAACAATGCGAGAATCATTGCAAAATTTGCCAAGCTTAGGCATTTTCAAAATATTTTCAAACTTACACAAACACAAACATTTCAAAGTGATCAATCAATTAAGATCCCATAGATAACTATGGATGAAAAGGGTGCTAATACCTTCCCTTTTCATAACCTAACCCCCGAACTCAAGAAAATTCTCAAAAGGTATTTCCTGTTCTTTTCACCCTTTCCTTTATTGGATAAAAGAAAAGTCGGTGGCGACTCTTTCTATCCGCAACAATTGAGATAAAACGCAAAATACCCAAGTCAGTTCTCCCACTGTATCACAATCTTGAACTCTCTGAAGAATTGGCGAGGTTGTTAGAGAAAAAAGAAGACAATATACAACCATACCAAGAATCTATTGAGATCATCAACCTCGACACATAAAAAGACCCAAAAGAGATCAAGCTAGGGGCAACCTTGGAGGAAAGCGTCAAAGAAAAGTTGTTCAAGCTTCTGCATGAGTACGTGGATATATTTTCCTAGTCCTATAGAGATATTCCGGGATTAGATACAGATATTTTAGTGCACATAGTACCTCTCAAAGAAGGTTATTCTCTAGTTAAATAGAAGCTCATAAGAACTCGTCCAGATATTTCTGACAAAATTCGAGAAAAGGTCCTTAAACAATTTGATGCAGGGTTCTTAGCCGTGGTAAATTACCCACCTTGGATATCTAACATCGTGCTAGTTTTCAAGAAGGACGGTAAATTACGCATGTGTGTAGACTATCGGGATCTGAATAAAGCAAGTCCCAAAGACGATTTCCCATTACCTCACATAGATGTTTTGGTGGATAATACAGCTCAAGCTTCAGTATTCTGATTCATGGATTATTTCTCAAGATACAATCAAATTAAAATGGCACCCGAGGATATGGAAAAACTACCTTCATGACTCCTTGGGGAAATTTATGTTATAAAGTATTTCCCTTCGGACTGAAGAACGAATGGGCGACTTATCAACGAGCAATGGTCACATTATTTCATGACATGATCCATAAAAAAGTTGAGGTATACGTGGATGATATGATTTCCAAATCCCATATGGATGAGGATCACATTGTTCACTTGCAGAATTTTTTTGGACGTCCATGGAAATTCAAACTGAGGTTGAATCTGAACAAATGTACATTCGGTGTCAGGTCAGGCAAACTGTTGGGTTTTATTGTAAGTTAGCGAGGTATTGAGGTGGATCCCAACAAGGTGAAGGCCATACAAGAAATGATAGCTCCAAGGACAAAAAAAGAGGTTTGTGGTTTCTTAGGGCGGTTGAACTACATTTCAAGGTTCATATTGCACCTAATTGCTACGTGCGTGCTTATATTCAAACTACTCCAAAAAAAATCAAACAGTGGAGTTGAATGATGACTGTCAGACAAACTCCGAAACGATAAAGTGGTATTTATAAGAGCCACCAATCTTGATGCCACCAGTTCCTGTAAGACCACTTATCATGTACTTAATAGTACTCGAAGGATATATGAGATGTGTATTGGGGAAAAATGACGAAACAGGTAGAAAAGAGCATACAATCTACTATCTTAGCAAGAAATTCACCAACTGCGAAACTAGGTACTCACTCCTCGAGAAGACTTGTTGCACTTTGGCTTGGGCTACTAAACGATTGAGATAGTACATGTTAACTCACACCATGTGGTTAATAGCAAGAATAGATCCCCTGAAGTATGTGTTTGAAAAAACAACTCTTATAGGAAGAATTTCCAGATGGCATATGTTACTTTCCGAGTACAACATCTAATATGTTACTCAAAAGACTATCAAAGGTAGTGTACTAGCTGATAATTTAGCTCATCATCTATTTCCAGAATACCAACGAATGAAGTTCGACTTTCCAGACGAAGATGTCATGATTATAAGTGACTACGAGATACCAGGGCCTGGCGAAGGACCTGAACCAGGGGTACGTTGGACACTCATGTTTGACGATGCCTCAAACGCACTATGACGCAATATTGGGGCAGTTTTGACTTCTCCAAAGAATTTTCACAAGACTTATACTGCAAGGTTATGTTATGATTGCACCAACAACGTTGCTGAATACGAAGCTTGTATCTTGGGTCTAGAAGCTGCTATTGATCTAAGGATTAAACACCTCGAAGTATATGGAGAATCACATTGGTCATATACCAAGTCAATGGTGAATGGTACACTCGACATCCCAAATTGATTCCATATCAGGATCATGTTTTGAAGGTAGCTACATAATTCATTGAGATGTCTTTCACTCACATTCTGCGAGAAGAAAATCAAATGGCAGACGCCTTGGAAACATTGTTAGCCATGGTCAAGGTAACTTGCCCAAATCACAAACCGTGCATCATGATCAAACATTTTGAAGAACCTGCACATTGTCTTTCCATTGGAGAATGGCCATATAACAAACCTTGGTTCTATGACATCAAGAGGTATTTGGAGAAATCAGAATATCTGGAAAACGCTTCAATAATTAACTAGTGAACTCTATGAAACCTAGTTGCGAAGTTCTTTTTAAATGGTGATGTGTTGTACAAAAGAAACTACAATATGGTGTTACTCAGGTGCATGGAGAAACATGAAGCATGTACTCTTGTGAGAGAGATCCATGAAGGAACCTTCAAGACTCATACAAATGGACATGCCATGGCTAGAAAAATCTTAAGAGTGGGTTATTATTGGTTAACGATGGAAGCTGATTGCTACCATTATATTAAGACATGTCACAAATGCCAAATCTATGTTGACAAAATGCACGTGCCACCAACTCCTATGAATGTCCTGAGTTCACCTTGGCCATTCTCGATGTGGGGAATTGATATGATAGGAATGATCAAACCGAAGGCTTCTAATGGACACCGGTTCATATTAGTTGCCATTGATTATTTCACCAAGTGGGTAGAAGTTACGTCTTATGCAAAGGTGACAAGACAAGTGATTATTCAGTTTATCAAGCAAAATATTATATGCAGATATGGAGTTCCTAGTAGAATTATTATAGACAATAGGTTTAACTTGAACAATAAAATGATGAAAGAGTTATGCAATCATTTTAAGATTGAACATCATAACTAATCACCTTATCAACCCAAGATGAACGGATCCGTTGAAGCCGCCATTAAGAATATCAAGAAAATCATTTAGAAAATGGTGAAGACATATAAAGATTGGCATAATATGCTTACCTTTGCTCTGAATGGCTACTGTACCTTAATGTGTACTTCGACAGGTCAAACTCCTTTATCTCTTGTTTATGGCATGGAGGATGTACTCCCTATTAAAGTGGAGACTCCATCACTACGAGTTCTAATGGAAACTAAATTCGAAGAATCAGAGTGGGTTCAGGAACGACTGGATAAGCTCAACCTCATTGAAGAAAAATGCTTAACAGATCTATGCCACGGTTAGTTGTACCAGAAATAGATGAAGAGGGCATTCGACAAAAAGGTTCGTCCTCGAATGTTCAAAGAAGGGGATTTGGTTCTCAAGAAGATTCTGATACCTCGCATAGATTCACGTGGTAAATAGACACCTAACTACGAAGGTCCATATGTGGTTAAAACAACATTCTCAGGTGGAGGTCGTATCCTCACAACAATGAATGGGGAAGAACTACCACATACGACGAACTCTGACGCAGTAAAAAAATACTATGTATAAAAGGATCGTCAAGTCGAAACCCTAAACGTGCGACTTAGGAAAAAAGGGACATCGTGATGGATTCAAAACCCTAAAGGGTGATCCAGGAAAAAATTAAGGACATACAAACAAAAAATTATTATCTCGGTGGATTGAAAACCCGAAAGGACAGTCCAGGAAAAAGTTAGGGATCTTATTCAAAAAATGAACAAATAGATTACAATTTAAAAACTCATTACCATGACTATGAAAGAGAATGATTGATATAAATCATATGACTCAGAGGTAAAGGAAATTGAAGTTATCAAAGGATATTGGAGAAGCACCAATATCAATTATCATTTTCATTTCCATTTTCAAATTTTGTTAAATTTTATGTAATTACCTCTTTTTTGGAATTACATCTTGTACTTTCGCCTAATCATTATTAATACAATTCAGTTTATTCAAAAGTGTTTTTATTTTTCTTGACTTGTTTGCAAAATACTACAATTATTTCTTGTAAACACAACGTCAAAATTATTTTGAGGATTTGACAAAACAAATAAAAGCATTTAATAAAGCATCAAAAGCGCTTTGGTTAGAAAAAAACTTCGAAAGAAAATTCACGTCTGCGTCCACGCCTACGCCTACGCCTGCGATACAACTACCATTATCAAATTAACTATGTTCGCTTCTGCACATGAAATTCAAATCAACTTGGAGACACAACGACGAAACAAACAAACAACATCGGAGGGTTGGTGACTTAGGAAGAAGCCAATGATTTAAAATAGGAAAATACCAAGAACATTTACAAAACACTTGGTGCATGTACATACGAGACATTTGGTGCATATTCAAAATAACACATTTGGGTATCATAGCATTGTCCTTCGGTATCATATCAGGTTAGGGAATTGTGCATTGAATTTACAAATATTTTCTTAGGCTAAGAATACTGCGACATATCTTGGGGCTATTATGAATTATCTTATCTATGCAAGACAATAAAAATACTTTGGTTGAGAATAGACACAACTGGTAAATCATTATATCTTTGGTTTAGTTATCTAAGATTCAATTATCCAAATACTCTTTTCAAAATCCACATTATTTATCCCCTAAGTAGTGATAAATATGAAAATCTCCGATATAGCTTATTATGTTAGTCTCAAAGCTTTAGTAAGTTATCTATTTTTTCAAAATCGCATTGTCCACCCCATAGGTTGTGGTAGGTACGCGATAATATACGATATAGTTCATTGTGTCAGTCTCAAAGCAACAATGAATTATCAAGTCTGTGATATTTATCCTCTAGTTCATGATAAATACACAAGTCTACGTTATACCATACTATGTTAGTATAGAAGCATTAGTAAGATATTTTCGTACCAATATCATTTACACCCTAGGTTGTAGTAGATATACGAAATTTATGATATAACTCATTGCGTTAGTCCCGAAGCAGCAATAAGTTATCTATTTTTCTGTGATGTAATTCATTGTGTCAGTCTCCAAGCAACACTGAGTTTTGAAACTTTGTGTTGTTCATCCCCTAGGATGTGATGAATAGACAAAATATATGTTGTAGCTTACTATACTAGTCTCAAAGCGTTAGTAAGATTAATTTTCAATCTTGTGTTAGTTATCTCCTAGGTTATGGTAAATACACAAAATCTACGATTGCTACTTTTCTAGGTGTCGACGAGTTATCTGCGTCGTCATATCTAGATCATTCTTATTCGGGCTCTAGGCATCAGTGAGTTATCTGCGTCATCCTTGCCCTTTTTTTTACTGTTATTTGCTTTATTTTTCAAACTATTTTTTAAATGTCTTCAAAAGGTCTTTGGTAAAATCTCGGGGTCTTCCATTATTTAATAACCCTCTAATAAGAACATTCGAAAACTTTATATACTCGCATGCTTCAATCGAAGAGCGATTAAATAAGGGAAACTTTCACACCCCAAATTTTCCAGCATTAGGCATTAACAGTTGAATTATTTCATTAGCATTTAATTGGGCTATTTGTTTTTAATCAGGTCACGTGGTGCACATTTAAATAAGTCTTATATTATAGATGAAGGTGTATATATCTGGAATTGGTAATAGGGGGTGTAATTAATTGGGCTTAGCAAATTGGTGTGAACCCTCTAAACGGGAGGGGTCTAATGGCTAATAAAAGGGTGTATGTTTTTGGGCCTAACTGGCTCACATATATTTTTGGATCCCAAGTCAATATTATATTTTTGGATTTATTTCAAATTTTTATGAAAGTTGACTGAGTCAACTATCATTGTGTATAATTTTAATTATTTTTATTATGATTACTTATTAATACTGATTATTATTTTTATTATTAATTATTAGTCGTTGTTATGGTTAATATTATAATTATTCTGATATCACTATTATTATTTGCTATTATATTATTTATTTTATTCTTAAGTTTGTTGACTAAGTCAACTAGGGTTTCTATACCCTTTGTTGCGCCCAAACCTTCTTCTTCCCCAAGATTCCAAAAATCCCAATATTCCACTTATTTTCAAATCAAATCTGAAACAAATATTTGGTTTGAAATTTGTTTATTTGATTTACAATGAATAAATACATACAAATGTCTAGATGAAGGAAAATTGCGATCAAAAGCGCAGCGGAATTTAAAATTTTCCTTTAGCGATCCTTACGAATGAACATGGTCAGTGATAGAAATATTTACCTCTTGTGGCGATTCAGACCTTTGATGTTGTGATCACGAGCGTTGATGAAGAACAACGCCTCTACTCAGTCCACACGAACAGATCGCTTCCGGTCACAGTGCTAGCTGATCACGAACGGAAACCTTGAGTGAGAGAGAGAATCGAAAATGAAATTGCATCAAGTAAAATTGCTTCATCACAAGGGATCTATTTATAGAATCACTCGTGTGGGCTACAAGCTAAAAGCCCAATTAAGGCTATAAGCTAAAAGCCCAATTAAGCTTATGGACATCATACCTTATGATGTACCATATATCACTTATCCACGTGGTACCTTACCACTATCCGTATTACACTTAAGTGTACCGTACCTTACGATGTTCCTTATTTATTCTATCTCTCATCAACCTGTCCTTATGTGTGTGACCCTGTAGGTTTTCGCGACGTTGGCAATTATATTAAATCAAACATTTAATATAATAAACAGTGAGCGGTATCTAGCAACACATCACTGTTACCCAATTCACGAAAATGTCATATGATCTGACTAAACCTTTTCCGTGATAATATTTGTGTTGTACAATTACCCTTTTGCCCTCATGTTTATATTGAACACAAGGCATACACTGTGTCACCCTTGTCCAGTTCAATATTGGGCCCTTAGACATTTATCCTGTTATGCAGGATGAGCAAATTCCATCTAGGTCACTCATGTCCCTTAGCATGCTTTGTGAAGTACCCATCAACCGTATTTATAGTCATCCAGTTACGGATGGCGTTTGATCAGCAATAAAGTACTTGACTCTACATCTAGGGTCCATAGTGGTTTCAGGTCGAAGGGTGGTATACACCATTATCATCATGAGAATAACTTATGACACTTTGCATAACATTCTATGTAGTATTCTCATAGTGGGTAAATCCAGTATAAATATTACTCCTAATATTCATACATATGTCAAGACTTGATAACTCCTTATCTATGATCCATGAGATGTGATCATCAATCTATCTTCATATTAATCTTAATGCTTTAATGTTATCCCACTTCACATTAAAGCTTGACTACGGATGCTTTAAGAATAGTGTCTTATGTTTAATGGGATCTCATGATTAAGTCACACTTAACATTTCATTAAACAAATAAACCATTCTAGGGACTTTATTATTTTGGAAAGAAAACATAATAAAGAAATGCCTTTTATTATTAATAAATAATTCGATACAAGTACCAAAAGTATTGGCCTCTAGGGCTTACACCAACAATCTCCCACTAGCACTAGAGCCAATCAGGCATACCCCTAATACCCATAGATCTAGTATGTCCATCATGCTTCAGCTGCGCAAGAGGCTTTGTTAATGGGTCAACAACATTGTCAAGTGTAGGTACTCTACATATTTTCACATCTCCCCGATCGATTATCTCTCGAATGAGATGATAACGCCTAAGTATGTGTTTGGATCGTTGGTGAGATCTAGGCTCCTTAGCTTGTGCGATAGCACCATTGTTATCACAATAGAGATCAATGGGATCCACAATGCTATGGACTATGCCAAGTTCACTAATTAACTTCTTGATCCAAATAGCTTCCTTTGCTGCAGTTGAGGCAGCAATATACTCAGCCTCGGTTGTAGAATCAGCAACTGTATCTTTCTTTGAACTTTTCCAGCTCACAGCGCCACCATTTAAACAAAACACATAACCATATTGCGATCTAAAGTCATCCTTATCCGTCTGGAAGCTAGCATCGGTGTATCCAATTATAGAAAGCTCTTCCTGACCTCCATATATTAAGAATGAGTCCTTAGTCCTTCTCAAGTACTTAAGGATATTCTTGACAGCTACCCAATGAGCATCATCGGGATTAGACTGGTACCTACTCGTTGCACTTAAAGAATACGAGACATCTGGTCGAGTACATAGCATGGCATACATGATAGATCCTATTGCAGATGCATATGGAATCTTATCCATGCGATCCCTTTCTTCCTTACTTGAAGGGGATTGTGTTTTTGACAGACACATGCCATGTTGCATAGGTATGAATCCTTTCTTGGAATCATGCATATTAAAGCGTCTCAACACCTTTTCTATGTATGTACTCTGACTTAGGCCAAGCAGTTTTTGTGACCTATCTCTATAGATCCTGATTCCTAATATATAGGCTGCTTCACCTAGGTCCTTCATTGAAAAGCATTTCCCTAACCAAGTCTTCACTTGTTGCAAGGTAGGAACATCGTTTCCAATGAGTAATATGTCATCTACATATAATACCAGGAATATGATCATGCTCCCACTAACCTTCTTGTAGACACAAGGCTCATCTTCATTCTTGATGAATCCATATTGTTTTACTGTTTCATCAAAACGAAGATTCCAGCTTCTGGAAGCTTGCTTCAATCCATAAATTGATTGTTGTAACTTACATATCTTTTGGGCTTCTTCTGGTATGTCAAATCCTTCAGGTTGTGTCATGTACACATCCTCAAGAAGATTCCCATTAAGGAAAGCAGTTTTGACATCCATCTGCCATATTTCATAATCATGATATGCAGCGATAGCAAGTAAAATCCGAACAGATTTAAGCATTGCAACTGGTGAAAAGGTTTCATCATAGTCAACCCCATGAATTTGTTTATAGCCTTTTGCAACCAGTCTTGCCTTATAGGTATGTACCTTACCATCCATGTCAGTCTTCTTTTTGAAGACCCACTTGCATCCTATAGGGTTAACTCCTATAGGAGGCTCTACCAAGGTCCAAACTTGGTTTGTGTACATGGAATCCATTTCAGATTTCATGGCTTCTAGCCACTTCTCGGACTCAGGACCAGTTATGGTCTCATGGTAGGTCACAGGCTCATCTTGATCCATGAGTAATACATCACCCTGATCACTTATGAGATATCCATATCTCTCAGGTTGTTGACGTATCCTGCTTGACCTACGCTGGTCTTGTTCTACTTGAGCAGGTTGCTCTTCCACAACTAGTGTTTTCTGCTCTAATTCCTCCATAGGTGTATCAATGCTTTGTGGTTCTTGAATTTCTTCAAGCTCTATTTTCCTCCCACTGATTCTTTTGGAAATAAAATCCTTTTCCAGAAAAACTCCAGTTCGAGCGACAAACACTTTTCCCTCAGAAGGATTGTAGAAGTAATACCCTCTTGTTTCTTTAGGATACCCCACAAATAAGCATTTGTCAGATTTGGGCTCAAGCTTAGTTGAAATTTGTCGTTTCACATAAACTTCGCAACCCCAAATCTTCATGTAAGACATATGTGGTTTCTTACCACTCCATATCTTATATGGTGTCTTCTCAACCTTTTTGGTTGGAACCCAGTTAAGTGTGTAAGCTGCAGTCAATAGTGCATGTCCCCAAAAGGAGTTCGGAAGATCGGCGTGACTCATCATGGATCGGACCATGTCTAACAAGGTTCAATTTCTTCTCTCAGATACACCATTCCATTGTGGTGTTCCGGGAGGAGTAAGTTGGGATAAAATCCCACATTCCTTTAGATGGTCATCAAACTCTAGGCTTAAATATTCACCGCCTCGATCTGATCGAAGAACTTTAATATTCTTACCTAGTTGGTTTTGTACTTCATTCTTGAATTCCTTGAATTTTTCAAAGGTTTCAGATTTGTGTTTCATTAAATACACATAACCATATCTACTGAAATCATCAGTAAATGTGATGAAGTATTGAAAACCTCCTCTGGCTGGTATGTTCAGTGGTCCACATACATCAGTATGTATGAGGCCCAAAAGATCATTAGCCTTTCACCTTTTCCCGTGAATGGGGACTTTGTCATCTTTCCAATTAAACAAGATCTGCATGTCTCATATGATTCATAATCAAAAGAGTCCAAGAGTCCATCTTTATGGAGTTTTGGAAATGCATTTCTCATTTATGTGGCCTAAGCGACAATGCCAAAGGTAGCTTGGATTTAACTCATTAGGTTTAATCCGTTTAGTATTAATGTTATAAATTTGCATTTCAAGATCAAGGACATATAGTCCATTGTTCATTTGTGCAGAAGCATAGAATATATCATTCAAATAAATAGAGCAACAATTATTCTTTATTATAAATGAAAAACCAAACTTGTCCAAACAAGAAACGGAAATAATATTCCTAGTAATTGCAGGTACATAATAACAGTTCTCTAACTGAATTATTAAACCACTAGGTAAAGTCAAAACATAAGTTCCTACGGCTAAAGCAGCAACCTTTGCTCCATTTCCAACTCGTAGGTCAACTTCACCTTTTGCCAAATCTCTACTCCTTTTTAGCCCCTGCACATTAGTACAAATGTGAGAACCGCATCCAGTATCTAATACCCATGATGCAGAAGTAGATAAATTAATTTCAATAACAAAAATACCTGAATTTGAAGTCCCTACTCCATTGTTCATATCTTCCAGGTACTTTGGGCAGTTTCTCTTCCAATGTCCGGTCTTACCGCAATGGAAGCAAGTGCCCTCCTTTGCTATGCCTCCACTAGGCTTCAAATCAGGAACAGTAGGTTTAGGCTTGGCAACTTCCTTGCCTTTCCCTTTACCAACCTGCTTGGTAGGCCTCTTGTTCAGCTTCTTTCCATTACTGACCATCAGAATGGACTTCCCTTTTGTCTTCATATTCTGCTCAGCAGTTTTCAACATGCTTAGCAATTCTGGAAGACTCTTATCCATGTCATTCATGTTGAAATTCATGACAAACTGATTAAAACTATCTGGCAACGATTGCAAGATAAAATCAGTTGCAAGTTCCTTTCCAAGCGGAAACCCTAACCTTTCAAGGTTCTCCACATACCCAATCATTTTGAGTACATGGAGACCTACAAGGTTCCCCTCAGATAACTTGCTGTTAAAAAGGGCCTTTGAAACCTGAAACCTCTCATTTCTTGCCTGCTCTTGATAGAGCATTTTCAGATGTCCGATCATATCAAACGCTGACATGTTCTCGTGTTGCTTTTGTAACTCCGAGTTCATAGTAGCTAGCATGAGACAAGCGGCTTTGTTAGCATCATCAAAATGCTTCTTATAAGCATCTCTTTCTGCCTTAGGTGCCGAACTAGGCGGTTCCTCTTCAGGAACAGGTGTCTCCAAGACATACAGCTTCTTATCGTGCTTGAGGACAATCCTCAGATTTCGGTGCCAATCCAAGAAATCTGTCCCAGACAATTTTTCCTTATCTAGGATTGATCGCAAAATATGGTTGTTTGTTGTCATGGTAATCTACAAAAAAATGAAAATATAAGTATCATTAAAACAACATATTTAATTAGGCCTTTAATCAAATATGCTCCCACTATTTTACTCAAACCAAATGACCCTCATCATTTGATTCAGAAAATCCCGTTGGAAGACTTTCTAGTGGGTCGAGATCCACATTTCACTTCGTTCTAAGTCAGCGTTAGGCTGATTACACAAAACTAGGTTATTTAGGTAGGAACTCCTTCCAATTGTATCTCATACAACTCTCAAATATTTTCAGTTGGGTGAATAACTCCTTATTCTAATTCATCATATGAATCATTCCCAACTCTTGCTTCTAAACATGTATAATCTTATTATAATGTGTTTAGTTAAGTTTGACCCATTGTTTTAGCAGTTGGATATTACAATTATCCCATCGCACCTTACTAATATAGAACATGCACCTCGCGTAGGCGAAACCTACATTGGTCGATACTAATCTTGATGAGTGCTAAAACTTGGAAAGCATGAACTTAATATTTAAGTTGAGGGATTTTGTTATTAGTTTGATTTCACCGACTTAACATGTAATTCGTCTCTCTCATGCATCAACATACAAACACATGCATCAATATACATAAAAGGATACAGTTATGGCCCCTAGCGCAATTATTCTCCCAAGCCAATGAGAGAACCTAAGCTAACCTAATAACGATCTAAACTTCTCCAAGCAAGATCTCCAAGGTTATCCTCCTTTGATATTGTATTATTATCTTTCTTCATAACATTACATTACATAAAAGAAACTCGTTTTACATACGAGGGAGTGAGATGAGAAAAGAAGTTACATCAAGAATTTTAGAGAGAGGCACGACACGCAGGCCGTATTTTACAATCCCAAAACAAAATAAAGGAAAAAAAACTAAGGCCATAACTGATCACCACAAGACAATAATAATAAACACACTTTTATTATTAGTTTAAATTTTGTTAATTAAAAAAAGGCAAATTAAATTTCGACGATTGATCACACTACGCAGAGTTAGCCGGGGGTTCCGCTGCTCGATCAACGGACGGTGGTTCCGCTGACCGTTCAGCGGACGGGGGTCAAGGGGGAAGCGCCCCTTTGCAGGGTTGTTAAGGGAAGCGCCTTGATGCAAAATTTTAATGAACAATTCATTTGAAATCAGCATCATTTTCGCATAACTCTTGTGCATTCACAACCCTAATCGCATAACTCTGCAACAACACAACCCTTGTGCCGTCATGAACCCTAATGCAACAGTTTCATGCTGTCAAACACATTTCGATTGATAATTCAGTATGATTAATCACATGCCATTTCTTCACCATACTAATGTCGGATTCCGAAGCATATGAACAGTGATCGGTCAAAGGAATAACAATCATCAAGTGTTTGAATGAACGAAACAGAAACAGTATATCCCATATACCATCGTTGCATCAGATTTACTTATATCATATATAAAAGTGATCAATCTTATTTGTGTAACCTATGGACGATCGATGTATCGCTGCTTCACCATACTAATGTCGGATTCCGAAGCATAGTCAACATCAATCATCCAAATCGTACACAACAGATGCCAAATTTAATTACTCGTTTATTATTCAATTCATTCTGGTTTTAATCGAATCAAAACAGAAAATATAGAAGATAAACAACTATCAGATCCATGGTTTCGTAACCAGGCTCTGATACCACTGAAGGAAAATTGCGATCAAAAGCGCAGCGGAATTTAAAATTTTCCTTTAGCGATCCTTACGAATGAACATGGTCAGTGATAGAAATATTTACCTCTTGTGGCGATTCAGACCTTTGATGTTGTGATCACGAGCGTTGATGAAGAACAACGCCTCTACTCAGTCCACACGAACAGATCGCTTCCGGTCACAGTGCTAGCTGATCACGAACGGAAACCTTGAGTGAGAGAGAGAATCGAAAATGAAATTGCATCAAGTAAAATTGCTTCATCACAAGGGATCTATTTATAGAATCACTCGTGTGGGCTACAAGCTAAAAGCCCAATTAAGGCTATAAGCTAAAAGCCCAATTAAGCTTATGGACATCATACCTTATGATGTACCATATATCACTTATCCACGTGGTACCTTACCACTTTCCGTATTACACTTAAGTGCACCGTACCTTACGATGTTCCTTATTTATTCTATCTCTCATCAACCTGTACTTATGTGTGTAACCCTGTAGGTTTTCGCGACGTTGGCAATTATATTAAATCACACATTTAATATAATAAACAGTGAGCGGTATCTAGCAACACATCACTGTTACCCAAGTCACGAAAATGTCATGTGATATGACCAAACCTTTTCCGTGATAATACTTGTGTTGTACAATTACCCTTTTGCCCTCATGTCTATATTGAACACAAGGCATACACTGTTTCACCCTTGTCCAGTTCAATATTGGGCCCTTAGACATTTATCCTGTTATGCATGATGAGCAAATTCCATCTAGGTCACTCATGTCCCTTAGCATGCTTTGTGAAGTACCCATCAACCGTCTTTATAGTCATCCAGTTACGGATGACGTTTGATCAACAATAAAGTACTTGACTCTACATCTAGGGTCCATAGTGGTTTCAGGTCGAAGGGTGGTATACACCATTATCATCATGAGAATAACTTATGACACTTTGCATAACATTCTATGTAGTATTCTCATAGCGGGTCAATCCAGTATAAATATTACTCCTAATATTCATACCTATGTCAAGACTTGATAACTCCTTATCTATGATCCATGAGATGTGATCATCAATCTATCTTCATAATAATCTTAATGCTTTAATGTTATCCCACTTCACATTAAAGCTTGACCACGGATACTTTAAGAATAGTGTCTTATGTTTAATGGGATCTCATGATTAAGTCACACTTAACATTTCATTAAACAAATAAACCATTCTAGGGACTTTATTATTTTGGAAAGCAAACATAATAAAGAAATGCCTTTTATTATTAATAAATAATTTGATACAAGTACCAAAAGTATTGGACTCTAGGGCTTACACCAACACTAGATACATACACAATACAAACCCTAATTCTAATTTATAACAAAATCTAAATCCTTCTAATTTACATTCGAAACAAATCTTAAATTGATTATGATTGAATCAATTTCTAACCTCAAACTGCCAATCAACTAACAAATTTTCTAATTAAATCTACTCTAAAACCTATATAAACCTAAGATTAGAACCTAAGAATGGATGAAGAAGAAGATAATTGGAGAACCCTTTGCTTGGATCCCTATTGCATCTTCCAATCTTTGGAACTTGAGACCAGAGATTTGAAGATTGAAGAGAAGTCCATTGATGTGCCCCCTTCTTCATCATACTTGAAACAAAAGGAAGAGAAGAAATATATTATAAGGAGGAATAAGGAATCAGAAAGAACAAAAAAGAGAAACAAGAAGATTCACGGCATGGACGAGAACCCCCTAATACTTAGCTTTTAGGGCTCGATTAAATTGTTGTGGTTGATGTTTAGACCCTGTTAATTGTATGATTGTTGGTTCAATTTGTGTTTCTAGACTTGGTTTAGGGTTAGGACAAAACACCTAAGGGTTTCGTGATTTGGTTATGGTTGAAGAATTATGGTTAGGGTTCTAAGGATCTAGGGTTAGAGTTTATAGGATTTACGTTTCTAGGCTTAAGTTATTGTTAGGGTTCATATGGAAGAACCCATGTTTAGGGTTCATGGGGTGATCTTCATAGGGTTCATGCAAGCCTAGATGAAGATATGAAGGGTTCTTTGTTTTGGTCGAAGATCTTCATAAGATTTCAGTTATCGTATGAATATGGACAATGGTGGTGCCTTGGAGTAGCCGCTGGCGGAAGTGATTTCCAGCCGGTGGTGTGCAGGGCAGAGGCAATTTCTGGTGATAGAAATCTAGAGAGAATCCATAGCTTCTCTCTCTAACCTTCCAACATTGTGTATGTTTGTTCTAAGAAGAGAGAGAAAGAGAGAGAAAAGAGAGAATAAATGAGCCAATAGCTCAGGGATTTCTCTTATATAGAGCTTTCTCCATTCATTGAAGTTAGACGTGTGGCCTCATGATGGCCACGCGATCAACATACCTTGGCTTATCTCCTGTGCTTCCTCTATCATGCTCCTAGTCAATTACTAGATCCCAATCGTCCATTCAGCATACCTCCAGATCAACATCTCAGGATCAAAATCTTAGGTCCATTAATTAGAATGAGCGTCTCTGATCTGCGCTAGTCCACAATAACGTGTGCTCCTCTCCACACGGTGCTCAAAAGAACCCAAAGTTCGTTTTGGGCTTATAAACGAAAATCCTGGGCCAAGCCCAGTGTTATTTTAACCACCCTTTTACTTCCCTAGTGCAAACATGCACCCCTCTGCGCCTTATTGGGTTCAAACTTGGTTTTGGGCTCAAGCCTTTATTATTTACACCCTGCTTATTAATATGTACACCCCCTGTGTAAATTTGATAATTAATTAATTAATTTAATTAATTTATTTGTTTTTATTTTTATATAATATCTCATATCAATATTTTCCTCATATATTTATTAAAATATTTTTGTGCATTTTGTCATGAAATTACTAATAAATAAATATTTAATTAATATTAAAAATATTTAATATATTTTTAATAATAAGAAAATAGTTATTTATTAAATATTTTCTAAAAAAAATACTAACCATGATTTTATTTCAATTTATCAAATATTTTCAAGCATTCAAACTCCTTTTTTTTCATATTGCATCATAAAATTCTATGACAGCTAACCCATCAAATACTAACATTTTTTACAAACTTAATTTCAAATTCAACTTTATTTAAAAAAAAGGGATTATGGGGATATTTTATATTAACTGCGAACTACGTCTACGACTATGCTATTTTCAAACCCAGATAAGGTTCAAGGACAATTCAAAATATTTCCAAAATCCATAAAAAAAACTAACCAAACACATATGAACTACGAATTTGGACTCTGATTCTTCGCAAGGAGATATGTAGGCATGCAGTTAACACCAAGGCGAGTTCACAACTGAAATTTAAATCCTCCCTCAAAATATATAAATACTACTTACCAAATACCCATTTTACCCTTAAACCTAATAGCGTAGCCCCTTGAGAACAAGGGAGATGATGGGAGCCTAACATATTCCCTTGTCTAATTGAATTACGAATTCAAAATCTCTGTATGAACTAGGGTTATCCATTATTTCCCCATCCTTAGGATAAAAATTAACGACGGTAACTCTTTATTTTTTTCCGGTTATGACACATACCAACCTTCAAAGTAATTACCTCCTTATGGAGTTCAAAGATCTCTTGCTTAATGTTTTTCATCTTCTCTTAGCACAAGTATGGTACTGGTGAGACAAACTATTGGGAAGACCAAGAAAAAGGAATAAAACCCAAGAAGTAAGACCAAATGTAACATGATGCATGATATGCAAATGCTGGTTTTTATTTGACTTTCAAGGAATTCAAGATATTAAATTTTAAACATCAAAGCATGAAGATAGAAAGTAAATCCTAAATTGGGATCAAAGCATTTGATTAAGTTATCATCAAAATCAATAATCCATTTTGGTGGATTAGGGTTTTCACCCCATCAACACCCAATATCCATTGAGTTTGATGAAACTTATGATGTTTACAAAGAAAGATCTCTAAATTCCTTGAAAACCAAGTGAAAAAGAGTTTTATGGATGCATGAATGCATGATTATGTAATAATCACAAACAAGGTTTAAGGGTTTAACGTCACAAGCATGGAGCCAAAGGTAAGAACCATCTCATAAGGTATATACTATGGGTTTATTGTACCTCTAGAACAAGGATCTAAAAGTTACTAGAGTCGTCATTCTTCTTTCGGATATTACTGATATACATAACTACTTATGAGTACCAATATTATTCTCAAGAAAAACTCATCTGAGTATAGTATCGCGTAATAACTAATTCAAGACTACTTTTGAATTGTCACCACACTAAATCCTAAAGACCAAGATGTGTTAAAGGGTTCTATGGTTCTCAGCTTCTCGGGATCTCAGATTTAAAGTAATAATGCTTTAACAACTAACTTGTTTAGCATTAACACCCACAAAGAGGCCTTTACTGAGTGGGGTTATAATATGCTACTTATCACAGACCCCAAACACTCTGGTTCTTAAATACATCATCCATAGGACTTATTATTTGTATAGAAGTCCTTGACACCAAAGGACACACCTTCAGCAGCCAATTTAGGTTGTCACACACCATAACACCACACAGAGAAATAAACTCTCAGTAGTTAGCAGCTTCCAAGCTCAAGCTACTCAACACAGCCATATAGAGAAAATTCAATTCTCAAAACTTTCCGAATCATGATGTTCATACTGCATTCTTGTATTAACACATCAGACATATACATAGCTCCCGTCAATGTATTTTGTCATTGGTTATATGTAAAACATCCCCAGAGGATAGAAAATTACTCAACTCCCGTTAGAGTATTTACCATAGTAAGATAATGTTACCTTTTTACACAAGGTAGGGCATTTGGTCCTACATTCTTCATCTTCTCACCTGTGGCACCAGCTGATCCTGATAAACCACCATGACATCCATCCATACCACAAATCACTCTAGATTAAGTCAGTGGCTTGGCCTTACACTCTACCATGAACAAATCCAAAAACTTCTTTGGCTGAAGAAGCAAAGAGCAAAAATGATGTTCCAACATCACTCTAAAACACATGGACTTGATCATTTACTATGGCTGTGGAGACAATACCCATGCAAGTTCATACACAACTCTTGTAAGAGACGCAAGAGGATCAACCATCAGTAATTAATCAACCTTCAAGACCAGATCAGAATACATGCAGAGCATGCACACCTCAAGAAATTTTTTTCTCAAGAGCATAATATCCAGACCGCCTGTCTGACTTTGAAGTGTTAGACACCATTCTTATGTACCTAAAGAAGATATTCCCTCTAACAGGTATCTGGAGCATACTTCAACAAACATGGCATTAAGTGATCATTATTCGCTACAAGCAGACTCTTCAGACTAAATCTGCTGCTCCCAATCTTCCAAAGCACAAGGACGCCATTCAATCCTTGCAAAAAAAAACAAATGTTCCATCATGTTAGAACACCACATAACTGAACCCATTCTTGAGTAGAAACTTCCCAAACAATAAGAACCACAATCCTTTGGTTCCAAAAGAAAATCCTCCTCCTTACTCCAGACAAAAATTTGAAATGCTCATCCTAGGTGATTCAGATGACAATTCAACAATGCAGACACCAATCAACCACAGAACTCTGGTTGATACATCTTCAATGCACACAACCCCTCTAAATTCTCTTCCACAATAGAACAAGAGTTTCATGCTCTCATAGACTTGATAATATCAAGTTAGAGTAAACAACCTCCATCATGTTCAATAGAAAACACCACCAAACATATTGAGAAAAATAAATTCTCAATTCAGAGATGTCAAGACCTTATATCTGACATTTCTTCTAGTTCTTCCAGCTTCAGATTAAGGAATCCCCGTTTTAAACTGCTGAGAACTCCTAAGGGAATTATTCGTTCTCCCCTCCAATAGTTGCACATCTCGTGAATGGTATACATAAATTATTCCCCTCAAACATAATATGTTCTATGCCCACAACAAGATTCCACAGATATGGCTCCTTTGATTAGAAGGAACTTCTAGATTTAAGAGAGAATGTCCTTGAAATATGAGATTGACCAACAAATAAAGGACCTAGATGAGATACCTTTAACATGCCTCCTCAAGGAAATAAAGTACAACCTCCACACTCCACCTCACTTGGATCAGAAATAAACTAATCCAATGAGTGACAATATAACACCCTAGATGCCTCCTCTTCCAGACAAGGAGTAGGTTCCAAACATATGTGATAAATACACATTTTATTAGCACCTAAAGCATCTGCTGAGACAATCCTTTGTCCAACAAGATTCTACTCAAATTGCTGATGAGCTGTTCCAACATCTAGTAGAACATTTTTCCAGGGGACACACCAAGAGATCCTTTACACCTTTTTCAAATCTCTTTTCAACAAACTTATAAAAAATTTCCTTTATGAGTGGACTTGAGGTGAACCTCAATTATCTTTGGCAACTTTACAAGGTTAGTTGAAGCTGTCTTAGACAAACAACCTGCTAAGGAGACCAAACCCTAATTCCCTTATGAGAAAATACCACTAGAGACACAAGGAACAACCACGGTTACATCAGATACCATGCAGCGGAAAAACACACCAAATGCTCCTCAGTATCCTTTAGGAACAACATAAAAAACCTTGCACCCACCCACCATAATTCAGGTGCAAACACAATAACCTAGGTTTGAAAATAAATCAAACCAAAACAACAACTTTCCACCAAAGCTACAAGCCTGAAAACAACAGACAGGTCCAATACACACCCTGTCATGAACAGTCCATCCTCCACTTCTAGGGACCGTTCAAACTATAATATGAACTTATCGAAGTTCAAATAACTTTTCAGTAATAACCACCTTCTTTGCCCATGACCAGAAAGTATCTTCCCGGGATCTCATCCAGAAACAGAACATGATGTCTGCTCTGATACCAATTAAAATTATGGTATATTAGACTTCATATGTTCTATGACATGTTGGGACATTTGATCCGACTTAAAACACATAGGAAAGGTATAAACATACAAAATAGTACTGAAAAGCATAAACATCACACATGAATTGTTAACCCAATTCCGAGCAACTCTCCTACTATAGGGGCATACCAAGCCAGGGTTAAAGTCCACTATAATAGTATCTGTTCAAAGCTAAACTCCCCCATTTACAAATTTTCACTTAATCACTACCTGTGCTATACTTTCTATCTAAGACTCACATAGATATGAGGCCCTCCTCAATCCCTCATCAATCACAGACAACGATTGGACAACACAAGAAGACACACTTCCAAGACGAAAACAAAAGACACACTTCCATGGCGAGAAGAGATACTTCCATGACAATACTCATAAAGACACTTGACAAGAACACAACTTGGAGTTGCTTAAAAGCTTCCTCCAAGAACAATACTCACTTTTACTTCACAGCTTCAAGGAGAATAATAATCAACTCTATGCTTAAAAGCTTAAGTGTGATAATAGAACCTTGCAACTCAAGGAACACATTCCAACTCACATGTTGAGTGGATCACACAAACCAACTCTCCTAGAGAGTGGTATAAACTCAACCCTAATGATTACATCTTTCTAATTCCCGACTGGTTCCTTTACCTAGGTTATAATGCTTCTAGTTATAACATATCTCCTAACTGGATTTGGGCTTCAAATCACAGCATATCAGCTGTTACAAGTATGCAGCAGATTTTGAAACAAAATAGGTCTTCCATCAAATCTTTCCTAAAAAGTCTCCTTATTTAGAAAGTCAATATTCTTCAATATTCTTCTTGATTCTTCCAGACTTTTAAATCCTCTCCACATAGGGGATTGCATAATATTCCCATAATATTCTGCATCTATTAAAACATAACAGAATCCAACTGTCCAGCTTTCTCAGGCATGATGTTGTATAACCCTGCATAGGACATCTTATCTAACATGTTGCTCCAGATGATGAAACATTTCAACTCAACATGTTCTTCTTAAAATAGGACTTCTTGCTCCACCTATTCTTAACAGCAAGTAATCACATCCTATTTAACATATTTTTGCTATATTTTTTTTTACTAAATTAATGCCAATCATAAGAATAGAGAAATAATAATAGTCTTATACCTACGTACAATTTAAGGATCAAAACCTTGCAGTTCGTGGTAAAAATAACAAAAAAGGTTTGTTGTGGTTGATTTTAGGAGAATAGATATTTCATCATCTTTTAGAGAGAAAGCCCAACTAATACGACCACAAGTATGAGAAGATGGATCTTGCATCATCATGAAGGAAGGGATACTAACTTGGATATAAAGATCAACAAGTTGTCATTAATATCTTCATGTGGAAAGAATCAAATTTACTTCAATGATTACAATGAGGATATGAGAATCATATCTCAATTATAAAGAGAATTTATATCTAATATATTTGAGAAAAGGTTTTAAATTGAGAAGCCAAGTAGCAAAAAGATTTGAGTGAGATTGAATCACTTTTAATCTTTTGAAATTTGTTTTGATATGCTTAAGTATGTTGAAGTATTTAATTAAAATGAAAGTTTTAAAGATGCAATGACACAAAGTCAAGGTTTTTAATATGAAAGTGATGAAAGTTTAAAAATGAGTTTTAGGGTGAAAAGGTTCTTAGAGTACATGAGAATAAAATAGGGTGATCATTTACAAGAGTGTTAAATATCAACAAATACAAGGGTAATATACAAATGTAAACACACAAGGGTAAACCTAAGACAACGCATATGCATATGACTATAAAGTTAATAATACTATCCTTTTCTTTGGATTTGGGGAACAAGTATTTAATATTAATTACTAATATAAGAGCAAACACACACATCACAAGTGTTAAACACAAAGAGGAAATTCAACATGATTATCAAGTAAAAGTTGTGACAAAAGAGAGAAGAAACAATCAAGTGTCAAAGAAACCAAGCAAGCATAGTATCACTTTGGATTAATGGGAATTTATGAAGGAAATACATCCTTAAGGACAAGTAAACTTATGAAACATGGACAAACAATCAATAATATCAAAGCATGGCAAGCATGTGAAGTTTAAGTCATGTTATCAAAAGTTAGGAGTATGCATGATATATGACCAAGACAAAGTCAACCTTTAAACAAGAGTGCTTCGAGTGTTAATTGATCAAGAAAAGAACCAAATATTCAAACAAACACATGTATTGAGGTCAAAAGATTGGCCATGGATCATGATTAGGGTTTTCAAACATGTATGCCACCATGTATCAGAATCAAGTGCTAAACCCTAATAAAATCAAGTTGATCATGGTAGAAATATACCCAAGGGATGTGGTATCAAGTAACATTCAATAAAGGCATGGTATGTGTTATGGACTGGCCCAATGACTAGAATCATCCCAATCCGCTTTTACCCTTGGCCCAAACAGCTTTGGCCCACTAACTCCAATCTTCTGTCGAGCACACTTAATCTACTGCACCATAGGAATGTCAGGGATTAAGATTCCCTGATCGTGAGCCTGGTCACATCAATGAATAATTCCATGTCTGCTTGCTACTCATCGAGCAAAAAATCAAGAAGGCGCTCGAGACGCGTCTACCTGCCACCTCGACCTTTCTCTAAGCAACGACTAGTTACGGGCACGACTACCCGTTTTGACTAAGTTCTGGCAGTTACCTATTTTCGCAGATCCAAATATTTAGGCCCAAAAATAGTAACCAATGTCTACACACTGGGGGGATTATATTAACCCTCACACTTGTGAGGGCTAGGTTTTGAATATTCACTCTAAAAACCCTAACCTCTTTCTTGTATCTCTTTGTGCTCCTACTGACTTTAGCATCAAAGTGCCTTGCAGGTACACCCCCTCCTTTCCTCAGATTTCCAGCCTAGCAGACATCATCATATTTTGGCCCACTTTCAGGTTCTGATCAACCGGTAAGATCAATGGCGCTGTCTGTAGGAAACTATCTTGCCCGTCTTCCTTTTCCTCAAATCCAAAGATCAAAGATACTT
The DNA here is from genome assembly GCA_948472305.1 of Vicia faba. Taxonomy (NCBI): domain Eukaryota; kingdom Viridiplantae; phylum Streptophyta; class Magnoliopsida; order Fabales; family Fabaceae; genus Vicia; species Vicia faba. The sequence goes on from OX451740.1 coordinate 466,853,355, forward strand.
TCACTACTTTTATCATGGCCGACCATGATGACCATCATCTTTCTGGAAAGTCTGTGCTTCCCCCGTCCACAAGATAGATGGGAGCCAAGAACTTCCTCATCTAGAGGATATCCCTGATATCAGAGATGGTTGGACAACATCCTCAAATTCAATCGATGCTGAACGTGACAAACTTCAACTCTTGAATAATCAGAGGTCAAAGAACCCCTTCGAGGAGCTGCCAGAAGTCCTCCAACCAATTTCTATTCAACCAAATGTTGTCCTGGCCATGGCAGTGCTACTCGCTACCCTTAACCAAAGCAACACCCTAATCCTGCAGCAGAGCAAGAGGATTAGGGTCTGGTAGAAGAAGAAGTCAAATTCTTCTCCTCAGAGACACCATCATTATGAGTCCTGCATCCCATCTCCGCCAAGACACGGTCATCCCCCCCGCATGGGAGAAATAAGAGGTTTATATCATCAAGAAACAAGGTTGCACACCTCCCCGTAAAGATCATTCCTCCCTAATCTCCAAGAAGATAGAAAAATCGGCATGACTGCGACCACTCGCTGTCACCCAAGCCAAGAAGGAGCACCTCTCCCCGCTGGAACAACAACCCCCTACAGGGAATGGATCAACATTACCAAAAACCATCTCCTGATAGAAGCGAATATGACAAGCCACGTAACCCGTTATCGAGAAAAATCATGGAGACGATACTCCTTGTCGGTCTAGAGAAACTTCCCCACCTGGGGACCTATAATGTAACCACCGAACCGGACGAGAACATCTAAAACATTGACACACTGATCGACTATAGAGGAGTCCATGGAGCGATCAAATGCGAGATTTTTCCTACAACTCTAAGGAAGGGGGCCATGGAATGGTACAAGAGCCTTCTAGACGAGTCTATCATGTCGTGGAAGAACATGGGAAGACAATTTTCAGAAATTTTATGGCGTCTCATCGACATCCAAACTCAGAAGCATCTTAGGAGGCGATCAACCAAGAGAAGGATGAATCCCTCTGAGCGTATATTGAATGTTTCAACCAGGAGGCCGTACAAGTCTCCACGAATGACGGCATGAAAAAATATCTTCTCGAACGTGTGCTTCATCCCTGGAGCGACTTCGCCAAGGTAGTTGGAATTGAATCACCAACCACTCTGGATGCTCTCCTATTTAAAGCACATGCGTACATCGAGTATGAGGAGAAAGAGGTGGTCAATAATGCGTGAGAGTCGCGACATACTGAGAACACAAATGCCTGAAAGAATGAAGAGCACTTGATATCCTGTCGGGGAGGAGAAAAGAAATGGGAGGACAAGTCCCGGTGAAATACCCCAAAATTTTCCTACCCTTTCACTTTTATCTGCCTTATGCATCTCGCATTTCTCTCATGTACATCACTTCCATTAGGTCATTTTGTAAGTCATGCATCATTGGTCAATAATTTAGCATGGTATCGATGATATTGTGGAATTATGGTTGCTGTATAGCTTTAAGGCTCTAATCATCGCACAAGCTTGTTTCAATTGATTTCTCCATCAATCATTTGTTTGAAGCTAGGGTTATTTTATAGACTTCTTTATCATCAAGCTATGGGGATATTCTCTTCTTCCCAACATCAAGTTGCAAGGCTTCTTTATTCAATACTTAAAAATTAGGGTTTCAACTTAGTTTTCTTAGATTAACTTCTGTTCTCCGTCATCATGAGGTCTTCTCTTCAACATCAAGGGTTTTGAGCAAGTTCATCGTCTTATTGTGCCTAGGAGTTGAGGTTTATTTCCTTAATTTTTCGGCATTCAATGGGGTTTCAATTATTGCGTGAAGTATAGGTTTTTGAAGAGATCTTAAGGTATTTGAGGCATACAGGTTTTGATTCAAGGGTGCATCCCCATGCCGTACAAGGATGATATCTTTTGATAATATTTTGACCATTACAAGTTAGGATTTTCAATTGAACTTCTTCCATCAAGAGAAGCTTAAATTGTTATTTGAATTACATGACATAAAAGTCAAGATAAATTTTCTCTGGATGTTTGGCTTCTTCCATATGGTTCAAGGTTCTTTACAAAGAATACTTCATGTTTCATCACATAATGGTTTTTTAACTTCACATCATCAAGCCAATTAAAACAAAGTTTTATAGAAAGAGCAAATGTTTCATTCAAAAACATTCAAAGAAACATGTTCATTACATGGGAAAAGTATAAAGCTATTACAAGATTCAAATTCAATATCATTCCATGCCCATCTTTTTATCCCCAAGTGATTCAAGAGGTAATTCCCCAGTGTGGCATAAACTTGGGGCAGGTATTCGAAGAGATCCACATGTTGCTCAGTACCCATTCCTCGACATATTCATTTCTACCATATTCTCAATGGTTAAGGATATAGAGAAGTCAGGTAATTCCCCAGATCATCTCTTCCCAAACACTACAATCCAGAATTCAATGGCGTACTTGTAGGCTCGCTTCGTCAGCAATGTAATCTTCGGTGGAGTAATCAATAATATTAGGCATCATGAGCTCACCAGTATAAATTCTTAGTAGTATCCCTAGCAATCATTGGTACCGCGGGTTTCTAGCACCGATATGTATTGGCATCCCCGGTGATGAGCAACAGTTCCCAATGAGCCTTCTCTTATCCCCATGAAGTCTACTTATTTGCATTGCATATAACTATCACTGCATAACATTTCATCTTCAAAAGCACGTAGCCGATCCATCATAATGGATCTCTGCGGAAAAAGAAATTCAAACATGCATACGAAGCATAAGCCAGATTGGGTACCTTAGATGAAAGATCTGAATCATTCAAAAGCAACAATACATCTCCATAAGAGGGCATCACTCCCAAAACCCCAACCGATGACCTTCACTTCCACAACACCCAACTAATGGTGCCAGTACCCTATACCCTTGAATTCCCAACAAAATTAATACATCAATTCGAAACCTTATTCCCGTCGTGTAGTCAGTTCTCGTCTGACAATTATTTCAAAATCCAGTTCTCGCCATTGTTAACCATTTCAAAATCTAGTTCTCGTCTGGTAGTCGGTTCCCATCTGATAAATAATTCAAATTCTAACACTCGTCCGTGTCAATCTTCCAAACACCCGTCTGTGTCAGTTCTTCAAACACTCGTTTGTGTTTAACCCTTTGATACCCGTTCATAAATTCTTTCGATACTCGTCCGTATTGATTCAAATACTCGTCCGTGTTTAACCTTTCTTGATACTTGTCCTTATCTTCTTTTGATACTCGTCCATATTGATTCAAACACTCATCCGTGTTTAACCTTTCTTGATACTTGTCCGTATCTTCTTTCGATACCCATTTGTATTGATTCAAACACTCATCCGTGTAATCATTTTCTTGATACTCTTCTGTATCTTATTTTGATACTCGTCCATATTGATTTAAACATTCGTCTGTGTAATCATTTTCTTGATACTCGTCTGTATTGATTCAAAAACTCATCCGTGTTTAACCTTTCCTTGATACTTGCCTGTATCTTCTTTCAATATTTTTCCGTATTGATTCAAACACTCATCCATGTTTAACCTTACCTTGATACTCGTCTTCATCTTCTTTCAATACCCGTCCATATTGATTCAAACACTCATTCGTGTTTAACCTTTCTTGATACTCATCTGTATCTTCTTTCGATACTCGTCCGTATTGATTCAAACACTCGTCCGTGTTAAACATTTTCTTGATACTCGTCCATATCTTCTTTTGATACTTATTCGTATTGACTCTAACACTTGTCTGTGTTATCCTTTCCTTGATACTCATCGGTATCTCCTTTGATACTCATTTGTGACCTTTGCTAAACAAATAGGCTATGCATTTGATTAATTGAATCAATTATGATACATGTCTCAACTTTATCCATGTGAATGGAGTTTGAATCTAGGAGTTAAGAACATTCCAAGTCGAGAAATGACCTATAACGATTAAATAACTTTCAAAGTCTTCTAAGCACAATTTGACTCCGATCTTAAAAGAAAATTTGTAGATGACATTCCTCATGACAATGTGCAAAAATAGCCGTCTCAATATCTTGAAAATTAAGGCTGTTATGATTCTTGGAAGTCAGACACTAGTTACTTGAGATTAGGTCAAAGTCTATAAAGAGACCTCTAAAGTATTCAAATTTTTGATGATTTTCCATACACAATCGGCTCTTGACTTGTAAACAAAAGTTGGAGATGACGTCAAGGATAGTCTTACGCAAAAAGAACCACTCAAAAATATCAAATAATGAAGATGTTACAATCGTTTGAACTTGATCTTGAAAATGTTGATTTTTTTGTCAATACAATTGATTTTGGCCATCTGAGCAATTGACTGCGCGAACTTGTGATGCAAGGCATGAAATTTGATATGAGCATTTTAAAATACATATGAAGCACCATGAAAGCCATTTGAGATCTTGGAAACCCAACCTTTCTCGAGAAATAACAAACCCTAGTTGTGGATCCAATGATTAGGAGGAGAACTTGTCTGATCAATTCTTGAGCCATCTTGAGCATTTGAGAAACCCTAGGAGAATATCTTGAATAAAAAATGGGAGGGAAAATTTTGGGGTACAACAGCTACCCCTTTTCAATATTCTTAAACCTGAAGAGTTAGATTGGCGGGTCCACCATTCATGACTTGAAGGTGGAAGATGATTGAACACTAGAGTTCCCATAAATTTGCACTCGCTGATGCACGAAGCAATGTGTTGGGAATAGGCTTAAAGATGCCATTTCAAGGAGTAATGAAGAGTTGACGGAGATGGGCTTATAGATGCCATCGAAAGTTTCCGTTGGTAAAGATTAGAAGAAGTATCAGAATAAATCTTTGGTCAACTTATACTGAAACAACAAATGTCTATATTTGTCTTTGACTGGGTAAGAATCAGAAAAATCTTAGGGTCGATTTAACTGAACCAGGGAAAGTGTCAACTGGAAACAAATCAGGATAAATCATTGGTCGATTTAAACTGAACCAGCAGAGGTTTTGAAATGGTCTTTAACTGGATAAAGAATCAGTGTAAATCTTAGGAGCGATTTAACTGAACTAGAGAAAGTGTCTACTGGAAACAAAGCAAGATAAATCATTGGTCGATTTAAACCGAACCAAACGAGCTCTTGAAATAATATTTAACTAGATAATGAATCAGTATAAATCTTAGGAGCGATTTAACCGAACTAGAGAACGTGTCTACTAGAATGGAATTAGGACAAATCATTAGTCGATTTAAACTGAACCAGCAGAAGTATTGAAATGGTCTTTAACTGGATAACAAATTAGTATAAATCTTAGGATCGACTTAACTGAACCAACAAAGATCTTGTGAAGGAAATTTTCTTCGTTGATGATATTCATCTGTTGATCAATCTTTCCTGAAGAGGTAAATAGTTAGTCGTATGTCATGATGTATGAAATGAATTGCGTAATGATGTTCTCAAAATAAATGAGATTATGCTATATTCATTTTGTATGCACATGTCATGATGTATGAATATCATTGAAATTTATTTTTGTCTGGGAAAATAAATCCCTGACTATTGCTGGGGATGAAGAGTATGTGTATCTTCATTTTTGTCTAGAATACTTCTGCTGGGAATTCGTGCTTACTGTTTGAGGAAACTCTACATGGGATGTTGATTTCTGTTTGGGGAGTAGAGTTCAGGATCCTTAGTTATTCGTTGCTCTACTGGGGAATTTAATTTTTTTGTATACCCTAACTGGGGATAAATGAGATGAATAAAATCCAGACGTATCTGGGGAGAGTAAAGTTAACTGGTATTCTAGTTGGATTCCAGGCTTTGCAGAAACTTTCTAGGGATATATGCAATTCTACTAGGGAAGAGGAGTTTTGTCAGTGATTTGCAGTAGTTTGGAGAATAGACTCAAGCTGGGGAAATTTTAATCTGTTGGGGAAATAAACTCTGTTGAAGAAAGTACCTTACTGGGGAAATGAATTCTTCTGTAGAAGAACTTTTACAAGGTTCCTTTTCCAGTTTTGGAAGACCAAACTCGGCTGGGGAGGAGAATCTCCAGGAGATGTACTGATTAGAAATCCGTAAGGAAACTGCGAGGAATATATGAACTTATGAGAATTACTCTGTGGGGATAATCTCATATAAATGGCCATGTGGGGTTTTATGGACAACTTGAGTATCATCCCAACTCCTAAAATCTTGAGTAAATGCTTATTACGGTTCTCATGCGTATATTTTTTAATAGTTAATCATGTTCATATGCATATGTTCATTCAATTTTAGTCATTGGATATTTTTGGCAATCAAAATAGAAAAACAAAAAGTTTCCACTTCAAAATGTATTTGTATTGATAAGTTGCCTATAAAGAGGAGATTTTGTACAAAGAGACAGAAATCCTAGTAAGAGGAAATCTTCGTGAAATGAAAGGAGTACAAAGTGAAAACAAATATACATATCCATATGGAAGTGATCTCACTGGGTTGTAACTCTTCTATTGCCCCTATGTCTTCGAACATCTCATCGCTTGTTGTCGGAAGAAGCCGATTGAATTGATCTTGTACCTTTTGAACTTTTGACCTTGATAATAAAGCTATTTGTAAATGATCCAACGGGACATAGTCGTACGCTTTAATCCCTAACTTTTTCCTGGACCGCCCTTTCGGGTTTTTAGTCCACCATGATACCCTTTTTCGCCCAAGTCGCCCTTTCAGGTTTTCGACATGCCGGGTGTACATCTTTTGTATACATCCCTAACTTTTTCCCGAACCCTTTTGGTTCGCCGGGATGCCCTTATTTTTGCCTAGGTATGTCAACCTAGCGGATTTTTTTTATGCGTAGTATTTTTTGACTATGTCCGCTTTCACAGGGTGCGGGAAATCTTCACCGTCCAAAGTGGTTAGCATCATTGCACCACCAGAGAATACTTTCTTAACAAAAAATGGCCCTTTGTAAGTGGGAGTCCATTTGCCCCTGGGATCTCCTTATGCTAGAACGATGCACTTTATTACCAAGTCACCAGCCTAGTACACTTGATGCTTAATCTTCTTGTTAAATTCCTTGATCATACATTTTTGGTACATCTGACCATGACAAACGGCCGCCAGTCTCTTTTGAAGATGTGAAAAACACAAGAATGGGGGTTGAATTGTAAAACTTATAACAAATGCTTAGACAACACAATATTTTTATCCTGGTTCGTTTGATCTCAAACTACTCCAGTCCACCCATCAAGGTGATTTCTCCTCTCTCCAACGAGGTCTTAATCCACTATATTCAAAGGATTACAACAGCTACTTTAACAACTGTTAAAGCCTTCTTGATTATAACCACAAACCGGTTTATCTCAAGGAAATATTTTACAAATAATTTGAACAATGATGTGTTAACGTTTTCTAATAAAACACTATATCACAACTGTGATAATTACACAATTTAAGCTTGGAGTAAAACTGAATTTGCTAAAGCGTTTGAGTAAGCGTGGTTTGAAAGCTTGGCAAATTATGTGAGTGCATGCGTGCGTCTTTTCTCAAGGAGACTTGTTTATATAGGCAAGGCAAAGATACGTTGACCATAAATCCAGTTAAATGACAATAACGCACTTTCCTTTTGAAGAAGATCTTGTCTGAAGAGAGCCGTTAGCATTTAATTCTGTCTTGAATGATTAATAACGCTTCAGAGTCTTCTTTGCTTATGATAACGTTTCAGAGTGTTCTTTGCTTTAACTTATGATGACGCTTCTGAGTGCTGATGACTTGCTAAAGATCTTTGATCAGAGTCAGAGTCTATATGTTTATGTGTAGATTCTGGTCATCAAGCTTCAGCGTATAATCTGGTAGCTTCAGCGTGTAGCACATGTTGCTGATCTTCTGATGCTAACATATTACTGATCTTCTGATGCTGATTCCATCAGAACTTCTGTATATATAAAACATAATTTTAAGAAGCATATTTGTTATATATATATATCTTTCAATTTATTTATTCTTTGTATTTTGTTATCATCAAAACTCTAATCAAGGGTTGTAGAATCAAACTATGTTCTAACAATCTCCCCCTTTTTGATGATGACAAAAACCAGATTTTTCAATTAAAAATAAAGAATAAAAAGTATAGAATTAAGAAGAGAAAACTCTCCCTGAGTTGATTACTTCCCTTTAATTCCATGAGTCTCTGAACATCAGAACTTTACTGTATCTTTCATCAGAATTTTGTACCTGTAAGCTTTTCAGAAGAGAGAATTTTAAATGGATCAGAATGTCTGAGACTTATGTCTCAATAATCCGTTATTGAAAAATATCATTCTTTCTCCCCCTTTTTGTCAGTTATCAAAAAGAACATAAGATCAGAGCTAAAATGTGTTTATATTAAAAACCAGAAGCAATGATAAGTTCAGAACAATGTAAGAAAATTACAGATAAACAAGTTTTAAAGACAAGGAAATTCTAAGAGGGAGGAGGTAGACGCGTGAACAAGGTTTTTAAGAAATTGAAAGGGTTTTGAGAAAGGATGCAAACTGAAATCAGTAAGTTTGTAGAGAAAATGAAAGTGAAGGTAAAAGATTGTAAATGGTGAGAAATGTGTTTAAATAGATTTCTAAAAAAATTGAAAACATAAACGGCAAGAGAGAGAAATTAATTATAATGATTATGAGCATTTAATGATAGCTGATTTTGGGGGATTCAAAAAGATATTGGAACGGTTATCCATGACATGTGTCTCAATGCAACCAATCATCACTTTTGACCTTTCAGAAACTTGAACGCGTGTTCAGCCTCAGAAAGTAACTGGTGACTGGATGACACTTGTTTGCTTGAGTGAACAACACATTTCTATCCTTGATTGTGATAGATTCTGATACAATCTATGCTTCTAAAGATCTGAAGAAAGATTGATCAGTAGTTCACGAAAAAATAAACAAAGTTCTGAAGGTTAAGATATGGAATCAAAATAGTTTTATTCTGGGCAGAGCTTCATGCTGAGATGTTTCAGAATGAAGTTGAACCTATCTTCAGAAAGAGGTTTTGTAAAGATATCAGCCCATTGATGGTCTGTGTTAATAAATTTTAAATTTAGAATCCCTTTCTGAATATAGTCCCTAATAAAATGATGTTTTATTTCTATATGCTTAGCCCTAGAATGCAAAATAGGATTTTTACTGAGACAAATAGCAGAAGTATTGTCACAGAGGATAAGGATGTTACTCTCAAATATCTTGAAGTCCTCAAGTTGACTTTTCATCCAGAGCATTTGTGTGCTGCATCCAGCTGCTGCTATGTATTCAGCTTCTGCTGTTGATAGAGCTATTGTGGATTGTCTTTTGCTGGACCATGAGATCATATTTTCTCCTAGAAACTGGCAGCTTCCAGAAGGGCTTTTTCGTTCTACTCTGTCTCCAGCGAAATCAGCATCACAGTATCCTATCAAACTGTAATCACTTGATTTTCTATAAAACAAACCCAGATTAGTAGTACCTTTCAGATACTTGAAAATTCGCTTAACTGCTGTTAAGTGAGATTCTCTAGGATCTGATTGGAATCTAGCACAAATGCAAACACTAAATAGAATGTCAGGCCTTGAAGCCGTCAGATAGAGAAGAGAACCAATCATACCTCTGTAGACCTTCTGTTCTACCTTTTTACTTACCTCTTCTCTTTCCAAAATACACGTGGGATGCATTGGAATCCTTGATGGCTTACATTCTGAGAGATCAAATTTCTTCAGAAGTTCTCTGACATATTTGCTCTAATGAATGTAAGTTCCTTCTGGGGTTTGATTAATCTGAATGCCCAGAAAGAATTTTAGTTCCCCCATTAGGCTCATCTCAAATTCTGCCTGCATACATTTAGCAAACTTTTTCCCAGAGAGGGTTTAGTGGATCCAAAAATGATGTCATCAACATAAATCTGACATACTAAAATGTCATTCTTAACTGTCTTACAGAACAAGGTTGTGTCCACTTTCCCTCTGGTGAATTCCTTTTCTAACAGGAAGTTACTTAGTCTTTCATACCAAGCTCTGGGAGCTTGTTTCAGACCATAGAGTGACTTCTTTAGTTTGAAAACATATTCTGGATTTTTGGAGCTTTCAAAACCAGGGGGTTGGTGCACATATACCTCTTCTTCTATATAGCCATTTAAGAATGCACTCTTAACATCCATCTGATACAGAGTGATGCCTTTATTAACAGCAAATGAGATTAAGAGTCTGATAGATTCTAACCTGGCGACTGGAGCAAAGGTTTTTGTATAGTCTATCCCCTCTTGCTAACTATAACCTTGTGCTACCAGTCGTGCTTTGTTTCTGATGACTTCACCTTGTTCGTTCAGTTTGTTTCTGAACACCCATTTTGTACCAATGACGTTGAATCCTTTTGGTTTGGGAACTAGATCCCATACGTCATTTCTTGTGAATTGATTTAGCTCCTCTTGCATTGCTAGAATCCAGTCATTGTCTAGAAGTGCTTCATCAATTGTTGTTGGTTCAATTAGAGAAACTAGTCCCATGAGGGATTCTTCAGAGTTTCTGAAGCTAGATCTTGTTCTGATTGGATCTTCCTTTCTTCCTAAGATTATTTCTTCTGGGTGATCCATGCTGCTTCTGGATGGTCTTTTCTGGAGTTGATCAACAGAAGGTGCTGGATTGCTTGCAGTTCTTCTTTCTGATGTTGAGGGAGTGTCTCTGTTGAGAGCTTCTGATGATTTGTCTTCAGTGCCTGTGAGTTCAACTTCCATACCTGCAAGGAATTCATTCTGCTTTGACTTTTGAGAGTCAAGCTTATCATCAAAACAAACACTGATTGACTCTTCCATAATCTGTGTTTCTGTATTGTATACTCTGTACCCTCTTGAGTGTTCAGAAAATCCTAACATAATACACTTTTGTGCTTTAGAGTCAAACTTGTTCAAATAATTTTTTGTATTCAGAATAAAACATGTACATCCAAATGGGTGAAAGTAGGAAATGTTGGGCTTTCTGTTCTTCCACAATTCATATGGAGTCTTTTCCAGAATAGGTCTTATGGAGATTCTATTCTAAATGTAACACGCTGTGTTTATTGCCTCTGCCCAGAAGATCTTAGCAACGTTAGTCTCGTTGATCATGGTTCTGGCCATTTCTTGCAATGTTCTATTCTTTCGTTCTACAACTCCATTTTGCTAGGGAGTTCTAGGACAAGAGAAATCATGCAGAATGACTTTGTCATTAAATAATGACTCAAAATCTTTGTTTTCAAATTCTCCACCATGATCACTTCTGACTTTGACGATTCTAAGATCCTTTTCATTCTGAACTTGGTTGCAGAAGGTAACAAACACAGAGTGTGACTCGTACTTGTGCCTTAAGAACTTTACCCATGTCCATCTGCTATAGTCATCTACGATTACTAACCCATACTTCTTGCCACTGACTGGAGCAGTTTTAACTGGTCCAAATAAGTCAATGTGCAGTTCTAATGGCTTGGAGGTGGAAACAACGTTTTTGGATTTGAAAGCTGGTTTTGCAAACTTGCCTTTCTGACATGCTTCACACAGAGCATCTGAATTGAACTTCAGGTTAGGAAGTCCTCTGACCAGATTGAGTTTGTTAATCTGAGATATTCTTCTCATACTAACATGTCCCAATCTTCTGTGCCAGATCCATTGCTCGTTGTTAACAGACAGTAGACATTTTACATTCTGACTTTTTAGTTCAGAAAGTTTTATTTTATAAATGTTGTTTTTCCTCTTTCCATTAAATAGGATAGTCCCATCTTTCTGACTAACAACTTTGCATGAATTTTGATTGAAGATTATATCATAACCGTTATCACTTAATTGACTTATGGATAACAGATTATGCATTAATCCATCAACTAGTAAAACATTATTTATAGAGGGAAGATTTCCATTACCTACTGTTCCAGAGCCAATGATCTTTCCTCTCTGATTGCCTCCAAAGCCTACGTGGCCTCCAGGCTTAAGTTCCAGGCTTTGGAACATATGCCTTCTTCCCGTCATGTGTCATGAGCAGCCAGAGTCCAGGTATCATGATTGGTGTTTTTGCTTTGCTGCTAAAGATATCTGCCACATGTATTATTTTATCCTTAGGTACCCACATTTTCTTGGGTCCTGATTTGTTAGTTTTACCAAAACTCTGGTTGAATTTTGGTTTGACAGAGTAATCACTACTTGTATATTTTATGTCATGTGTGTGCCCATATATAAAGTGTGAATCAAGTGGAGTAAGTTTTATAACTAAATCCATGGCATTTTTTGGTGTAGGTACCTTACCTTGATATCCTATCCTTTTCTGCCATTTCTGCTAACTCCATAGATCATTGAAGCCATTTTGCTTCTGTCTATGTTTTTAGCTAGAAACTTTTGAAAGCTGTGATCATACTCCTTGATGATTTCATCAGCATTGCTGGGAGTTTCAGGGATTGTTTCCTTCTGAGAGTTTTGCAATTGGTTTTCTAATTTTGAAATTTTATCTTTTAACTCAGAATTCTCCAATTTGAGACTCTCAGTCTTATCAGAGTCAGAAGCAAGATTCCTTTTCAGGTTTCTGAATTTGACTCTGATCTGCTGATATCTTTCCATAATTTCATTAAGGCTTTCAGCTAGTTCAGCCTTAGTAAAGTTTATAGTAAAGTCAGGGAATACCTCTTCTGTATCTGATTCAGAGTCTGACTCAGAAGCTTCACTGTCTTCTGTTATGTTTGCCATGAGAGATATGTTTGCTCTTTCATCATCTGATTCTGAGTCAGCTTCAGATGTGTCAGAATCATCCCATGTAGCCATGAGACTTTTCTTCTTTTCCTTGCCAAACTTCTTTTTGGGCTTTTCCTTCTGAAGCTTTAGGCAATCAATTTTGTAGTGCCCTTGCTCGTTACATTCATAGCATATGATGTCTTTGTTGTTTGGCTTTCTGTTTTCCTGAAGAACCTTCAGATCTTCTGTGTCCAGAGGAGGATTCTGACCTTCTGTATCTAGAGAAAGATTCATTCTGATTTTCTGATCTTCTGGGATTCCTGAACTTCCTTTGCCTATGCTTCCACAATTGGTTCACCCTTCTGGAGAGGAGAGATAGTTCATCTTCTTCTGATGAGGACCCATCAGAGGTTTCTTCCACAGCCTGCAAAACTTTGGAGTCAGATTTTCTATTAGATTTTAAAGCTAATGGCTTACCTTGCTTTTGAGGTTCATCTGCTTCTAGCTCTATCTCGTGACTTCTGAGGGAGCTGACAAGTTCTTCCAGAGAGATTTTGTTGAGATCCTTGGCTAGCTTAAGCGCTGTGACCATTAGCCTCCATTGTTTTGGCAAGCTTCTGATGATCTTCTTAACGTGATCAGCAGTAGAATACCCTTTGTCAAGAACTTTTAGACCAGCAACAAGAATTTGAAATCTTGAAAACATAGTTTCTATTGATTCACTCTCTTCCATCTTGAATGCCTCATACTTCTGAATGAGTGCAAGGGCTTTGGTTTCTTTGACTTGAATGTTACCTTCACGCGTCATTCTCAGAGAGTCAAACATATTCTTTACAGTGTCTCTGTTTGATATCTTCTCATATTCAAAATAAGAGATGGCGCTGAGAAGAATTGTTCTGGCCTTGTGATGATTTCTGAACTCACCCTTTTGCTGATCAGACATTGTTTTCCTGTCAATCTTCTGACCACTTCCATCCACTGGGTACGTGTATCCATCAGTCACCATGTCCCACAGATCAGCATCATGGGCCAGAAAGAAACTCTCAATTCTGTCTTTCCAGTAGTCAAAGTTCTCTCCATCAAAGATTAGAGGTTTGCCACTAAATATGTCTCTTTCTTCATTGTTGTCATTGCTGATGTTTTGATTTGGTCCTGCCATTGTGTTTTTCTGACGCTGGATCATGTACTTACACGATTAAGTGTTATAAGCTCAGAACCAGGCGCTCTGATGCCAATTGAAGATGTGAAAAACACAAGAAGGGGGGTTGAATTGTAAAACTTAAAACAAATGCTTAGACAACACATTATTTTTATCCTGGTTCGTTTGATCTCAAACTACTCCAGTCCACCCGTCAAGGTGATTTCGCCTCTCTCCAACGAGGTCTTAATCCACTATATTCAAAGGATTACAACAGCTACTTTAACAACTGTTAAAGACTTCTTGAGTATAACCACAAACCGGTTAATCTCAAGGAAATCTTTTACAAATAATTTGAACAATGATGTGTTAACGTTTTCTAATAAAACACTATATCACAACTGTGATAATTACACAATTTAAGCTTGGAGTAAAACTGAATTTGCTAAAGCGTTTGAGTAAGCGTGGTTTGAAAGCTTGGCAAATTATGTGAGTGCATGCGTGTGTCTTTTCTCAAGGAGACTTGTTTATATAGGCAAGGCAAAGATATGTTGACCATAAAGCCAGTTAAATGACAATAACGCACTTTCCTTTTGAAGAAGAGCTTGTCTGAAGAGAGCCGTTAGCATTTAATTCTGTCTTGAATGATTAATAACACTTCAAAGTCTTCTTTGCTTATGATAACGCTTCAGAGTGTTCTTTGCTTTAACTTATGATGACGCTTCTGAGTGCTGATGACTTGGTAAAGATCTTTGATCAGAGTCAAAGTGTATATGTTTATGCGCAGATTCTGGTCATCAAGCTTCAGCGTATAATCTGGTAGCTTCAGCGTGTAGCACATGTTGCTGATCTTCTGATGCTGACATATTACTGATCTTCTGATGCTGATTCCATCAGAACTTCTGTATATATAAAACATAATTTTAAGAAGCATATTTGTTCTATATATATATATATATATATATATATATATATATATATATATATATATATATATATATCTTTCAATTTATTTATTCTTTGTATTTTGTTATCATCAAAACTCTAATCAAGGGTTATAGAATCAAACTATGTTCTAACATCTTTTCATCAATTAAATTCAGATGATCCAATCTAGTCTGAATCCATTTGTTTTTGCCTAATCCTGCTTCTTTCATAATCCTTAGAGAAGGAATCTGAACTTTGACAGGAAGGACAACTTCCATGCCATAGACTAAAGAGAACGAGGTTTCCCTAGTTGATGTTCGCGTCGACGTACGATAGCCATGAAGAGAAAATGGTAACATCTCATGCTAGTCTTTGTAGGTCACTACCATTTTTTGCATAATCTTCTTCATATTCTTGTTGGCAGCTTCCACCGTGCCATTCATCTTAGGTCTATATGGAGAAGATTTATGATGCTTGATCTTGAACTGCATGCAAAGTTCAATGATCGTGGCGTTGTTGAGGTTGGTACCTTTGTCAGTGATGATTCTCTCAGGTATGCCATACCGATAGATGAGGTTATGCTTGATGAATCGAGCTACAATAATCTTGGTAACTGAGGAAAATGAAGCCGCTTCAACCCATTTTGTGAAGTAGTCAATGGTGACAGGAATGAAGCGATGTCCATTAGAGGCAGTTGGCTTAATTTATCCGATCATATCAATGCTCCATATTGTGAATGGCCAAGGAGAAGTCATGATGTTTAAAGGTATTGGAGGCACGTGAACCTTGTCAGCATAAATTTGGCACTTGTGGCAAGTCCTTGAGTGGTAGTGACAATTAGTTTCCATAGTCGACCAATAGTAACCAGCTCTCGAGATCTTCTTGGACATAGTGTGTCCACTGGAATGAGTCCCAAAGATACCATCATGCATGTCCTCCATAATCTTCTCAGCTTCCTTCTTGTCCATACAATGGAGCAGGATTGAATCATGATTGCACTTGTACAAAATCCCATTGCTTAGGAAGAATTTGGCAGAAAACCTTCGCAGGAATTTCTTATCATTAATTAAAGCTCCCTCGGGATATTCCTGCGCTTCAAGTACCTTTTCACTTTGTGGAACCAAGGCTTCTCCTTTACTCCATCAGTTTTAATCTCAAAGCAGTGTGCCGGTTCATCAAATCTTTCGATAGTAATTCTGGGAGCTTCGTTGTCCCAAGCGACCTTGAACATATATGACATGGTAGCTAAGGCATCTGCCAATTGATTTTCTTCCCTCGGGATATGTTCAAAGGTAATCTCTTCAAAGTTCGGGATCAAGGTTAGCACAAGTTCTTTGTATAAGATAAGATTTGGATGTTTTGTATCCCACTCTCCTTTAACTTTACTCATTAACAGGGCTGAGTCTCCATATACGTTTAAGAATTTGATTCTCAGGTCAATGGAAGCCTTTAGTCCCAAGATGCATGCTTCATACTCAGCCATGTTGTTGGTACAGTCGAAGCAAAATCTGGCGGTAAAAGGTGTAAGATAACCTTCAGGGGAAATGATCACGACACTAATTCCATTACCCGGTGCATTGAAGGCTCCATCAAAAACCATAGTCCATCTAGATCCTTGCTCATGTCCTCCATTGAATTCTTTAACACGGTCAAGTACATGATCAGAGGTCTTCCTTTTACTGGAGGCATTAGGATTGAAGGTTCTTGTAAGTACTCCTTGCTTTTGTCAAAATCTATTTGGAAATCGTCATTCCATATGACTACTTGATCTTTCTTTAGTAGCTTGAAGAGTGGCTCATAAGTAGTAGTTAAGTGAGATATGAATCGGGAAATGTAGTTGAGTCGACCTAAGAAACCTATGACCACCTTCTCAATATGAGGAGCTATCATTTCTTGTATGACTTTGAATTTTGCAAGATCAACTTCTATACCTTTTCCACTGACGACAAATCCTAGGAGTTTTCCAGACCTCACTTCGAAGGTGCATTTGTTGGGATTCAGCCTCAACTTGTATTTCTTCAACCTTTCAAATAACTTGTGAAGATGATCAAGGTGTTCTTCTTCAGTTTGTGATCTTGCAATCATGTCATCAACATAGACTTCTATATCATGATGAATCATATCATGAAATAGAGCTACCATAGCCCATTGATAAGTTGCCCCTGCATTCTTCAAATTGAAAGGCATGACCTTATAACAGAACGTGCCCCACTGTGTGAAAAAAGTGGTTTTCTCCATGTCTTCCGGCGCCATTTTTATTTGATTGTAACCAGAGAAGCCATCCATGAAGGAGAAAACTTTATGTTAAGCAGTATTGTCAACCAAGACATCAATGTATGGTAGTGGGAAATCATCTTTGGTGCTTGCCCTATTTAAATCCCTAAAGTCTACGCACATGTGGACTTTTCCGTATTTTTGTGGTACTGGAACAACATTTGCAACCCATTAGGGATATGAAGTCACTTCCAATAACCTGCATTGAACTGCTTCATTACCTCAGCCTTGACCTTCTCAGACATATCTGGGCGCATCGATGAACCTTTGGTTTGACTAAAGGACAACCTTCTTTCATTGGTAGACGATGAACTACAATATCAGTATCAAGCCACAACATGTCTTCATATGACCAAGCGAATATCTCAACGTAGTCGTGCAACATCTGGGATAAACTGCTCTTGACACTATCTTCCAGGTTAGTGCCGATCTTGACCTCTTTCTTATCTGCCTCAGTACCTAAGTTTATCACTTCAACTGGTTCTTCATGTGGTTGAATGGCCTTTTCCTCTTGTATCAGGAGTCTGGCGAGTTCTCCAGGTATTTCACAATCTTCTTCACCTTCGTCTTCGGATTGATAGATTAGATTTTCAAAGTCATAGATGTCAATAACATAATTGTTGTCAATGAGATCCGAAGTGGATGTAGATCTGCAAATGTGTGTCTGCAAGTAAGGTTACATGGCTATTTTGAAAATGCAGTAAAGTAAAAGAAAGACAAAGAGCACAAAATTTGAATGCAAAATAGTCCAATGTATTTTCATTAAAATGAGCATATGGCATATGAAAATTACAAACCCTTAACAAATGGACCATTGTGCCCCGGGCAAGACACATGGTTTAAAGTCATTGTTTTAATGGAAAATACAGACAAATTTCTCAAAGTAAATAAAAACAGGAAATGGAAATTACTCCTGGCTGAAGAAGATTGGGATGAAGTCCTTGGTCTTCCAATTATTGAGCCCTCCATCAGCAGTTGGGTAGATCCAGTTGTCCAAGTCACTGTCACTGTCAAAGTCCCCAAGAGCATTAACTTCATTGTTACTGATACTGAGAGGTGGTTTCCCTGCACGAGCACATCAAAACTCTTTTTGAGCTTTGGAAGTGAAGCCCAACCCAAATTTGCCTGACTTGTGTTGGATATCCGGGAGTTGTCCCCAAATGGTGCAACCTCCGTCTTCAACAACAATATGAGCATCTTTGAGAGAGGCCACCCTTGGTGTATCTTTAACAGTTTTAGGAGTGTCAGGAATGGCCTTGGAAACAACAATCTTAGGGGAGACCACTTCAAAGGCTTGATAAGGTGTTTCTATGAATTCGCCATCCATTTCTACATACTTGAATGAATTCAAATGATTGATCATAAACTCCTCCTCTCCACAGACGGTAACAATTTCCCCCTTGACCGGGTACTTCAACTTTTGATCTAGTGTGGAACTTATCGCACCAGCCCTAAGTATCCATGTGCGTCCGAGTAGGCAAGAATAAGTCGGGCAAATATCCATCACATAGAATGTTGAGTTGAAGACTTGGGACCCAACCTTGATAGGGAGATCAACCTATTCATGTACCATTCTCTTTGATCCGTCAAAAGCTCTCACCATGATATCACTGGGTTTCAACACTAAACCTTCACAGTCCAACCTATCCAGGGCACCCTTTGGTAAGACATTAAGGGAGGACCTAGTATCCACCAACACATGTGCTAAAGTGGTGCCTTTACAATCAACGAAAACATGCAGGCTTTGTTGTGATTCTTCCCCGCCGGGGTCAAATCTGCATCCGAAAATCCCAAGCCATTGTCAGCAGTCATACTTGCTACACAGTTTTCAAATTGGTCGGCCATAGTTTCTTGTGGGACATGTGCATTTTTCAAGAATTTTATCAGTGCTTGAGCATGCGCCTCGAAGCATAGCAACAAAGAGAACATGGAAATCTTCAAGGGTGTTTGTCCTAACTATTCCACTATCTTGTAATCACTTTTTATGATAATTTTTGAAATCTACTCCATCTCTTGGGTAGATGGGTTCTCAGTGGTAATATCTTTTGTGGGTTCCTCTGTCCTTGTAGGCTCAGTCATTTTTTCCTTTCCTCGAGCACCAACAACAAGTTTAACAGTAGTAATATGAATAGATGTAGTAGTGGTTGTCGGAGGTGAAATCTATAGAGAGAAGATCCTCCCCGTCCTAGTAACTTTACTTGATCCTACAATGTTTATAATTTCAGCAGTTTCATCTTCAGTAATCCCTGGGTCTTGTTTGATACCATGGTAATACACTTTCGCCCTATAATTCCAGGGCACATCCTTATCAGAAGAGTAGGGGACTGTCCCTGGTGTGGTGATAATCAGTGGAGCTATTCTTGGTTCAAATGGGATCCTTATAGGGCCTTTGGAGGTGATCCTGATAGGAGTGTTTGAAATAGTAATGATGGACACGTCTTCAAACTCTTGAGACACACTTTGGGTCAAACTTTTCACAGATGGAGTTTTCTGAAATAGAATTTCATGGCTATCCATCAGGTGTTGGACACCTTTCTTCAGCCATATGCAACCATTAATTTGTATAACACAGCAGTAACAATCTTCAAGGCAGCCTAGGGATACATTGGCTTTCAACAAATTCTTTTTTATGATCATCAAAGGAGTGGTTAAATCATTGACGAAGGAAACAAAAGAGGCATATTCAATAGCATTGACACCCTTACCATGACTGGGCATGGGTGCAGTGATCACATTGCGAGTTGGTGGAGGTTCGAATTCAATTCTCTTGTTATCAACCAGGTCTTGGATTTTGTTCTTTAGTGCCCAACAATCATCGGTATCATGTCCGGGACTATTCGAATGGTAAGCACATTTGGCATTGGGGTTATATTTTGGAGAAACTGTGTTAGGGTTGGAACGGGGATCTCACAAGGTCACCAAATCATCTTTCAATAGGTGTTGCGGAGCTTGAGATAGTTTCATATTGATTCTGGTAAATTTTCTTCTTTGGGCATCCGGCCTTTGTTGGTTGTTTTGTTGACGCGACCGTTGAGTTGGAGTTGGATTAGAAATCAATACTGCCCCTACTGAATTATGAAGGTCATTCTTAGTACATCTTCTTAACCCATACACGACATTAGTCTCTTTTATTTACCAATAAATGGTTTTTTCACAGCATTTGAGGTGGAGGCCATGGGTATCTTCCCGCTTTTAATTCTGCTTTTAACCCTCTCACCAGTCAAGATCAATTCAGTAAATTCGGACGAAGAACTTCTAATCAACAAGTTGAAGAAAGGACCAATCAGTATTCCCATAAACATGTTTACCAGCTTTCTATCATTTAAAGGTGGTTGCGCCGTGCCAGCCAGATCCCTCCATTTTTGGGCGTATTCCTTGAAGCCCTCATTTGGACCCATGGTCATCCCTTGCAATTGTACCCGAGTTGGTGTGAGATCAGCGTTATATTGATATTGGCGATAAAAAGCAGCATCCAAATCTTCCCAAGTATGGATATTTGTCCCTTCCAATTGGTAAAACCACTCCAACTGTGTTCCAGATAGACTTTCTTGAAAAAGTGCACCCATCGTTTCCTATCGGCGGTGTGCGGCTGGATTTTGCGGACATATGATCTTATATGAAGCTTTGGACATGAGACACCATCGTACTTGGCAAAAACTGGGATCTTGAATTTATGGGGAATGACCACCACAAGAACCAAACCTAAGTCTCCAAAGTCCAAGCCAGTCACTGCTTGGATTTCTACAGCTTATAGTCCGTCTTCTAGCTGCTTGTATTTGTCGTCGGCCGGTATTGTTTATCGAAATAATCATCGTCTTCGGAAATTTGATTATTCCCACCCCTAGCACGGGTTCTTCTAGCATATTCATCTTGATTCTCATCCTCCTCGGAGGAGTCTTCTTTAACTTGAACTTGTTGGGCAGGGCCTTTAAACCTCTTCCCCACGTTGATTACAACTTTCCTCTTGGTCTTCTTCTTCATGACAAGAAGCGCCATCATTTCTTGTTTACCCTTTGCTAAGTTGAGGAGATTCGCTTGGAATTGAGAGTGTTGAGTACGTAAGTCCTTGACAGTTTGCTCGAGACCCATCTTATACTGAAATAAACAGTAGAAAGATGAGGAAACATGTGTCGGAAAACCTGATTAAGATGAGAACAGGAAAGACCTTTTGATATTTTCTTGAGTTCGGGGGGTAGATTATGAAAAGGGAAGGTGTTAACACCCTTTTCATCTGTAGTTATCTACGGGCTCTTAATTGCTAGCTCACTTTTGAAATGCTTGTGTGAATGTGTTTTTTTAAAGATATTTTTGAAAAGTTCCTTCGGTTAGGCAAAATTTTGTAATGATTCTCGTCTCTATACAAAGTGTTGACTTTTGAAAATATTTCATGAAAGTGTTGGTGCGTTTGAAATATGTTTTTCTTTGAAATGTTTGTGAGCAAGAAACTACGAGCGTTCTACCTACTCCAAGGAAGCCTTTATTCTTTTCCTCCTCCTTTAGAAAGTGTTTTCTTACTATTAATTAGTAAGAAACCATATCATTGGATGTGAGGGTCAGACGTGGGTCATCGTATAGTCATAGAAAGCAACTTGTGAGATGCTTTAGCAATTTTCGTAAGGGACTAAGATCGTTTTACCGTAGGCAACATCGAAGGGTCATCGAGAGACTACAATCCTTTTTATCGATGGGGATTTGCTAAAGCGTCCCATATTTGAGGGACATGACCGTTTTTCCGAGGCAACAAGCGAGGTTACCCTAGAGGTGCGCGTGTGAAAAGTGTGTTTGATTCAAGTTTAATTTGTCTTGATTAGGGTTGTCTAGCGATCGATTTTAAATCTTTCCATACACACCTAATTACTATACAGTATAAGGAAATGCGGTAAAGTGTGGAAAATAAAGTTCTACATTATTACAATGCTTCCGGAATGGGGATACAAATTTATGAATGAGGATGAAGTAAAAACCTAATTAAACTATTACAAATTGTAAACAATTACAATAACCGGAAGAATGCGAAGATAGTAAATTACACGAAAAAAAGAAAAGGGGAATTGTTTTGTGATTTTTATCGAATAAGGAAATTAAATCAATTAAAAGCTATGAACGGGAATTCAAGAATTAAAAATTTAAATACTATTTTTTTGGTATTTTTTGTTTATGAGAAAATTTGAAAAAAATAAAAACCTATTCTATTATTTTTTGTAATTTTTGTTTATCAAGAAAAATAAACAATTAGAAAAAATCAACTAAATAATATCAAAGACAAAATGTTAATTAACAAAATTAATTATTCACAAAAAATTCTTTAGACAAATTTTTTTAAAACTAAGAATAAGCAATCATTTAGTTAAGAAAAACTTGAATTTAAAAGCTAAACTAAAAAAATTCTAAGATTATTAAATTAAAACTAGTCTAATTTAAAATTTTAAAATTTGTCAAATTAAATCTAAACTTAAATAATAAAAAAGGGTGTGAAATAGGAAATTGGGGGTGACAAACATTAGAAACCCGAATGGGCTTGTTGAGGAGACCCAAAAATGCATAAGCAAAAAAAATATAAAAAAATAAATATACTGGGCCGGACTGGGTTAGTAGGGTCTGGACCCAGTTCACAAAACAAATGAGTTTTAAAAGAGAAACCCTGGGGTGAGCACCACGACAGGCTCTTGGGAAGAGGAGCGAAGTTATGATTTTTTTGTTATTCCAATAAAACAATTAAAACCAAAAATATATTATCCTCATCTTTCTCGATTTTATCCACCAAAACCGTGTCCCCTTTGTTCCTCCATCTTTTCCTCAACCGAAACCATACTTCCTTTTCTCTTCCTCTCGCCGAACACCAACAACAAAACAAACCCTTCATTTTTCTTTCTCTGTTCTATCCACTTTCGAAAACAATCATATTATGTTCCATCATACACAAACATCCAACATATTTCTAAAATTCAGAAACAATATTAAAAGATAAACACAGATCTATACCTTTGATTTTCGATGATGGCAGTGCATTGTAGTGTGTGATAGCGATGATGGCAACTACTCTGTTGGCGCCACTGAGATGTGTTCAGGACGGATTAACACGTACGACAAAAGAGTGGTTCGCTGGGGGTTTGTAAGTGTCATACCCCAATTTTTACCTAAGAGCCCATCTTCATTTGCATTTTTTGTTATACACATCAAGGTGATGAAGTATGGTCGGTTTCAAATTTCTCACCTTTGAGCATTGCCTGCTTCCCTGCATTATAACAACCTAGAAGTTACACTAATGGAAACTTAAAATTTTATGCAAAAAGAATTGAAATAGGGCTTTCATAATTGTTCATATCTCTACAATTTTCCATCTCAATTCCACTCCACTATGCTTATAAAAGGAAACCAAGACAACCACTTTAGAGGAGAAAAAACTCAAGGACAGAAAAAAGAGGAAGAAGTTTGTTCAAGAATAACAGCAAATACTCAGAGTTAAAGAAGCTTGAGCATCAACAAGAGAAGGATGGAGAACTTACTATTTTTGAAGCTCCGTTAGAGAGACTCCAATAAGTATTTCTTCTCCCTATTACTTCTGCATAATGTTCTCATATATCCATCAGTATCATCACTTCCATGCTTGAATCTTCTTTTTGCACCAATTTTTTATGCCATATGAATGCTTGACTTATCACAGCCTTATATATATATATATATATATATATATATATATATATATATATATATATATATATATATATATATATATATATATATATATATATATATATATATATTCTGAAAATTGCTGTAACTAGTAGATATTATAATGTTAGAGAAAACCAAGGAAAATTACACAGAAAAAACTCTTAAAAACACTTCAAACATACCTCTTCCAAACCTCTCATCGCAACCTGACCCAACTATCATCCTCCACCCTTTGTTGTTCATACTACAATCTTCATTTCATAGGAAAACTGCCTCCTCACTAAGCAGCCCTTTACCCGCCGCTTCAGTCACCATACCTATAACAAATTCACAAAACCAAACCACCACTTACAAAAAAACCTTATATAAAAGATTAAGAGAAGAAATTAATGATATAGGAGGAGTCCGCAGATCTTTGGAAGTTCATAACTAGGGTTTAACACAGCGCGGCTAGATACTGTTGAACAAAAAGCAGAGCACAACCCGTAGTTTCACAAATTCTACAGGAAAGCCACCTGAGTCTCTTGGTTCTTGATTAAAGTTTTTAATTGGAAGTACTGCTATATCATTATCATCACCGCTTTTTATTTTAATTAGAGCATAGACATAACAGATATATAACAATAGTTCAGTGGCAAGGCGTGTCTGTTGCAACCCAAGGGACTTGAGTTCTACCCCTTGCTGGGGAATTTTATTTTGTTTTTTAGTTCTTTTAGCTTTATTTCCCAATTCTATTAAATATATGATAACAAAATATTTATTTAGTTTATTTTTATATATAATTATTTCTTGCCATTATAAAAATACAAAAGTACTTGCTATTAAATTAATCTTTTATTTAATTTTTGTTATTTAATTGTTCAAAAATATATGCTATTAAATTAGTCTTTTATTTAATTTTGTTATTTATTTAATTGTTCAAAATACATGTTAGTATAAATTAATCTCTTATTTAATTTTTGTTATTTACTTAACTATTCAATTGTCATTCTAATTAACTTTGTTTAATTTTTATCTCTTTCGTCCGTCTAAAATCCAAGGGAAATGTTTTAACTTTGTTGACTTCATATCATTAAATATATGTTATACGATTGTGCGAAACCATTCATACATTTTTTTAGTTTTGTTAATCTTAAGATAATTTTCCTAAAAGACTCTATTTTAAAACTCACACCCTTTTAAGTCAAAACTTCGACACTAGGTCGTCGTATCTTCAAAATCTCATTCACACCCATTTTAACCAAACAAAAATTTTTAACCAAAAAACAGATATTTCAAAAGGTTCTTGTGGAGTACCGCAGATGCATTGGGTGCTAGTACCTTCCCTTTGTATAACCAACCCCCGAACCATCGATCTCTTTCAAAAACGCATTGTATTTTCATTACTTTTAAGCACTACTTTAATTGCATATTTAAGGGTTTTATTTCGCTCTTTTCCCTTTTCCCTTAGAAATAATAAAGCGCGGTGGTGACTCTTACTTTTTTTAGTCGAGTTAATTAATAGCTCAATCTCTAATTTACACTGCTACATTTTTTATTGCTACGGTAAGCAATAATGGTGTTATACGATTGGAAGCTTTGAGAATTAACCCCAGGTAATCCTTCAATCTCCCAACTTCTGCTTCTCGATTCACTTCTTCATCTTCTATTCTACGAATCTGGATTAAAACTTTGTGATTTTAGTGTAAGAGTAGAAAATGGAGGTTGTCTCTGGTTTTGTTGTTGCTGTAAGAGTTTTACAGGATGTGTTGAGAGGTTTGAAACAAGGTGATAATGGTTCAAAATGTGATGCATATATTGGATTATGAATATAATGGTTGTTACAATGTTTTTTTTCGGAAACAATTTTGATGGTTTTATGAATGCTTCTGTGGAATTTCTGCAAAGGTTGGGAGGGAGTTTTCAATAGGGGAGGATCTACTTTGATAGTGAGGGTTGGGAAAATATGATGGTTGAGGTTGTTGTAGAGGTGGTTGCGGATTTAGATGTATGGATGGCCGACTGTGAGGTTTTAGTTAAGGATGAATGGTGTTGTGATTTGTGAATAGGTTGAATAGAAGGTTGAGAGTTTTTTCTGTATTTTTTATGCCCCCTGTATGTGTATAAAGCATGTTATATATAATGGAAATGAGTGAGAAATGGAGGGGGAAAATATCAGCTTAATTTTGAATATGAAATTGTTTTTATGTCTACTGATTTAATGCTTTTCCTAGTAGGAGAGTGGCTTATCCATTTCAGGAAACTCTTGTATTGGCTTGATAGGTTTTGCAGGCTGGTTTGTAGGTTTTGGATGCAGTTATATGTATGTCCATATTGGTGCAAGGCAGCAGGTCTGGTTTTAGACAATTTTGTACAGGTTTTGCAGAGCTAGTTTTGGAGTGTTATGGGCATCAGTGTGATGGACAGGTTATGGTTTTGCAAGGTTATGCAGGGAAATTTTTGACGTGCCATGAATATTTCACATGGTGACAAGCATGGAATTTTAGCAACATTAGGACATTAGGTGAAGTCTTAGGAATTTTCTTGCATATTCCTTTGCTACTTGTACATTAAATGTAAATTAAGTGAAGGAAGATTGGACAAGGTTTTGAATAATGGATGTTAGCATAGAACCACCTTGAATGAGTTTTAATTCATGATCAACTTTGTAAATTTGAGTGGATATTTGTATGAATGCAAATTGAAATTACTTGAAATCTTGAATACTCTTGGAATCTTTTGAAATTGAATGATAAACTCTAATCTAAAGCACACCTCTCTTTCCAATTATATTCTTTTTCTTTTGATATGATAGTTCTTTTGTATCTTGAACTTCAAGCAATTCTCATGAACCTTCCTTCCACCTTTGTGTACTTGAATTGGCCTTTAGAAATAAACTACATGCTTTGGGACCTTTGCTAAACAAATAGGCTATGCATTTGATAAACTACATGCTTTGGGCCTTTAGGAATAAACTTTATCCATGTGAATGGAGTTTGAATCTAGGAGTTAAGAATATTCCAAGTCGAGAAATGACCTATAACGATTAAATAACTTTCAAGGTTTTCTAAGCCCAATTTGACTCCAATCTTTAAAGAAAACTTATAGCTGACATTCCTCATGAAAATATGAAAAAATAATTGTCTCAAGATCTTGAAAATTGAGGAAATTACGATTCTTGGAAGTCAGGCACCAGTTACTTGAGATTAAGTCAAAGTCCATAAAGCGACCTCTAAAGTATTCAAATTTTTGATGATTTTCCATGCACAATCGGTTCTTGACTTGTAAAGAGAAGTTGGCGATGACGTCAAGGAGAGTCATATGCAAAAAGAACCACTAAAAACTATTGAATAACTAAGATGTTACAATCGTTTGAACTTGATCTTGAAAATGTTGAGTTTTTGTCAATATAATTGATTTTGGCCATCCAAGCAATTGACTGCGCGAAATTGTGATGCAAGGCATGAAATTTGATATGAGCGTTCTTGAATACATATGAAGCACCATGAAATCCATTTGATATCTTGGAAACCCAATCTTGCTTGAGAAATATGAAACCCTAGTTGTGGACCCAATGCTTAGGAGGAGAACTTGTATGATTAATTCTTGAGCCATCTTGAGCATTTTAGAAACCATAGGAGAATATCTTGAATAAAAAATTGGAGGTCAAATTTTGGGGTACAACAACTCGTCGTGTCATCTTCTAAACACTCGTCCTGTCATCTTGTAAAACACTCGTCGTGTCAATTTCTAAACACTCATCGAGTCAGTTTTCAAGCACTCTTCGTGTTGGTTTCTAAACCCCGTTTCAAAACTATTGCCATGTTATGAGTAATCTCCTTCCAGGTTCATCCATAAACCCTTCTCACCAAGAAAACACCTGAATTCTTCCCCCAGCAAATATCACAAAAATAAATAAACACTCACGCCTTCTTTCAGAATAAAATTTTGGCGTTGATATTTAATCATCTTCTACCTCGAACGTCTGAAAGGCACGCGTCAATCATACTTTCAGGTTTAAGACGATTAAATAGGGGCAGCTGTAATACCCCAAATTTGTCCTACCCTTTCACTTTTATCTGGATTATGCATCTCGCATTTCTCTCATCTACATCACTTCCATTAGGTCATTTTGAAAGTCATGCATCATTGGTCAATAATTTGGCATGGGATCAATGATATTATGGAATTAGGGTTATTTTATAACTTTAAGGCTCTCATCTTCGCACAAGTTTGTTTCAACTGATTTCTCCATCAATGATTTGTTTGAAGCCAGGGTTATTTTATGGACTTCTTTATCATCAAGCTACAGGGATATTCTCTTCTTCCCAACATCAAGTTGCAAGGCTCTTTCTTCAAGACTTAAAAATTAGGGTTTCAACTAAGTTTTCTTACATCAGGTTCTGTTTCTCCGTCATCATGAGGTATTCTATTCAACATCAAGGGTTTTGAGCAAGTTCATCGTCTTATTGCGCCTAAGAGTTGAGGTTTATTTCCTTAATTTTGTGGCATTCAAGAGGGTTTCAATTATTGCGTGAAATGAAGGTTTTTGAAGAGATCTTGAGGTATTCGAGGCATACAGTTTTTGATTCAAGGGTGCATCACCATGCCATACAAGGAGGATATATTTTGATAAGATTTTAACCATTACAAGTTAGAATTTTCAATTTACCTTAAATTGTTATTTGAATTACATGGCGTAAAAGTCAAGATAAATTTTACCGAGATGTTTAGCTTTTTCCATAAGGTTCAAGGTTCTTTACAAAGAAGACTTCAAGTTTCATCACATGATGTTTTTTTAACTTCATATCATCAAGCCAATTAAAACGAAGTTTTATAGAAAGAGCAAATGCTTCATTCAAAAACATTCAAAGATACATGTTCATTACAAGGGAAAAGTACGAAGCTATTACAAGATTCGAATGCAATATCATTCCAAAGTCATTCTTTACATTGACGTTACAAGTACATTGTATCAAGGTTCATTATAAATTGTTACAAAACCATCATTACTATGTTTCATACAAGTCCGTAAAGGATTTTTCCCGTTACAAAACATCATCGTAAGTCTCATGTTACAAATTTCCAAAACATTACATCATACAAAAATAATACACAAAGGAGTAAAAGTCCATGAATCAATTTCTAATCCTAAACTCCATGCCTAACGTGCCATCTTCTCGATTTTCCTTGAATTGACTATGATATTTCAAACCATCATCACCAATAATTCACTTGCATATCATGAAACCAACATAAATATGTCCTCAAGCTTTCATGTGTCCAAATCCAAGCTACTAACCAATATCACCAAGGCAGCCCTACGAGTATACCACAACAACTCATAACCTGCACAAATTGTCTACATTTTTGCGCAGTGAGTTAGCAGCCGTGTAATATTCACAGAAAATGACAAAAAGAAGAAATCCAAAAACCACATGCATCAGTTCAAGCACTAGTTCAAAGCTCAGAAAAATAGAAGATTCATAAATCAGAAGAGAGAGTCAGGAAATAATAACAATAAACATAACCAGTTCACCATTCAGTGGCTCAAGAAATCAAGAGAAAGAGAAAAAATAGTGAAGCTACCGGCAGAAAACGCAGATCTGTAACTGAACATTTTTTATCTCGAAGGATGGGGAAATATTGAGAAAACCACAACAGGATGGATAAGATGGTCTTACGACCAAGAGAAAGGGTAAGGGATTCTATTATGCGAGGGGAAGGTATTAGCACCCCTCACATCCGTTGTACTCAAAGGGATCCATTTTGTTTGTTTGTCTCTAAGGGTGTGTTTATCTACTATTATACTTGCTTAAGGGGAAACAAATAGTTTTTTATTAGTTCATTCGTGAGGGTTTCGAGACCCTTTGCCTATGTATCTCGTGAAGGAATCAGAACACCATAGTTCCTCTAGAAAATGTTGGTTTGTTTGTTTTTTAGTGGGCGATGTTAACACACATATTCTAGCAATAGGCATGTCCGGTATCGCGGTAGAACGGAGATAACATGCCCTTTGGGGGAGTTTTGATTGGTTGAGTGTTTTTGCAAGTTTTAGAATGAATTCGAGTAATAATTAAATGTCTTTGGATTTTGGATTTGTGAATGATAAGTTTTAATTAAAAATAAGAGGGAGACTAAGAAACCCTAATGTTATCATGTACAGAGGGACCTAAAGCTAAATGTTCGAAGGGAAATTTCTAACCTAATTAGTTATCATGCACAGGTTGATTCTAAAGTCTAATTCAACATGAAACAGTCAAAATGAATTTAATAGTTTCATGTAATCACTTAAGGCGAGATGTTACCGACGGTTAACCAAACAATCAAAACAAAATAACAGACGTACAAA
This sequence comes from Vicia faba, assembly GCA_948472305.1. Classification (NCBI taxonomy): domain Eukaryota; kingdom Viridiplantae; phylum Streptophyta; class Magnoliopsida; order Fabales; family Fabaceae; genus Vicia; species Vicia faba. The sequence continues at coordinate 466,883,370 of OX451740.1, forward strand.
GCTAATGTATTTTTTTTGTGATTTTTATCAAGCAGAGAAATGTAACTAAGAATGATTAACTAAGTTAAAACAATATAAAAAAACTTACAAAGATTAAAAGAACTTAAATTAGACCAATTCAATTAATAAAATTAACTAATAATAAAAACACTTAAAAGTTAAACTAATTTAAAAATTAAACTAAGTAATTAAAACCAAAGAGTTAAGAAAAATAAATGAAGTCTAAACTAAAATACTAAGGGGTACGAAGTAAAATTATAGGGTGATAGGTTATCAATTTACAATGGGCTTAAAGACAGAACCAAAGTATTGGGCCCTAGTGTTTATAAAAAAGGAGAAAAAAAACAGGCAAGTAAAAAAATGCTGGGCCGGACCGGGTCAGAGGGTCTGGACCCAGCGACCCACTCAAGAACATGGGTTAAAAAAACCCTAACAACAGAAAATTCCCACGCCTCCCTCTCACATCTTCCTCTGTCTTCTCTACTCTTTTCCAGCAAATCCCAAACTCTTCCATCATCATTCACGCTCTTCTTCGATCAACCTCCACCGCGAGTCACCCTGCTACACCGGTTATCACACCATAACTAAACATCCCCGCATCCTTGTCTTCTTCGTCTTTCTTTCAATTTTCTTCTCTTTCAGATAACGATGATGCATTCTTCTTCCGCCCTCTTCGATCTCAAACACCATCGTCACAACCATCATCCTCATCGCCATCTCTCTCAAGACCTCCTCCTAATCCCACTTCAAATTTAAGCAAATCAGAAATGAAACATGTGAAGGGGTGAATCAAATCCTAGTTTGTTGCACTTCTTGAAGGCGAGAGTGAGATATCTTCAAGAATTCCAGGTAACAATAAGAACCTGAATTTTATTCTTCTTATCTTCCCTGTTCTTTTCCGTTCTCCTACAATTTCGGTTACTCAGCCTTGGGTGATTTGTATTGATATGGTTGTGCGTTATTGCTGTTACAAAAGTTGATGCGGTGAGAAGTTTTCGAAGCCGTTGAACTATGATGATTCATGACAGATTATTGAAGATGTAGTAGAGTATTTAAGGGAATGAAATTATAGTGATTAAATTGTTACTTGCGGAGAATGGAGGATGATTGTGAAATTCAGAGAGGTAGAGCGACGAGGGTATTCAAGCAATGATTTTTCTATTTTTTCTCTTTGCGTACTTTTTGTGAAGTTTTCTTGTGTATCATTTTTTTGTATAGCTCTGCTTTACAGTTTTAACAAACTCTATATTTCTATTATTTCCTATGACTTCCTCACAAGTTTTTGCTCTCTCTTTTCTTATCAATGACAACGACCTAACACTCTCTCACAAATATGTCCCAAGGCTTAGCAACAAAAGAAAACAAGTATATTGATATCACCATAGCAAAACCACAATCAATACATTTGAGGAAAATAAAAGAACTTACATGCTTGGAGCTAGTCCAAGGATTCGGTTGCCGATGATAAAGTAACAAAGAAAACTGGAGGTATGCTCCTTAGTTCCTTTCCCTTTTGCTAGAATTCTGATTTTTGGCCATTTGGAATATGACCATGGTTCTTCTCCTATTGCATATTTATTGATTGCTTGCAGATTGATAGTGAAGTGTGTGTAGTTTTAGTTTGTGGAAAAATTTGGTTATGGTAATGGTTACTAGTTCTTGGTGTATTGGTAAGGTTTGAAAAAAAGAAAGATGAAGAGTGATATGATTTTGGTGTAGAGGTTTTTGCTGATTTTCTGCAGGTGTGATGTGTGTATTAGCTCTGTGTTTTGCATATTGCAAAGAAAGTATTGTGTGATTTTTATATGAAATCTCTCTCTTATAAAACATCCCTCTTTGTATCTGCAGGGTTGTTTCTTATAGTGAGATCAGGGTGGGAATTGGGGGAAATTGGGGGGAAATTGGTGAAGTTTTGAACATTATTAGTATGTTGACTTTATGTTTAGGATGTAGGTTTTGGTTATGTCTATATTTGTGCAACTGATTTTTTGGATTGTTTACACATGCTGTGCAGTTTAGGGACAGCAGCCTATGCTTAGATTGTTATGCTCTGGGTGACATCTCTCTAAACCCTATATCTTTTTCTCTTTGTCTATCTGTGATGCAAAGCTATTTTTCTTTTCTAAAATTTCTGAAGGGTTTGCATTTTTTAGGAAAATGATGATGCATAGGGTTCCAGCTACTTGATAGCTTGCATTGTTTTGAATTGATGTTGTACTATACTTATTGATGCTTGTTGTTTGGTCAAGGCTTCTATTTTGCAGTTTTGTTTGGCTTGTTGTGCTTGTTGTTGTTGTTTCCTTTTCTGTTGAGGGCTGCTGTTTTGTTTTGCTTGTACTGCATTTTTGCTCATATATTTGTTGCTGTTAGCTGTTTTGTTGCAGTTGTTGTGGGCTATGTTTGGCAGCTTGCTGTTATTTGCTATGTTTGGCAGTTTGCTGCTTGGTTTAGGCTTGTTGTGACTGTTTTACATATGCTTCCTATTTTGAGCTTCTGTTACAATGAAATTGTTTCAAATTTCTTTTCACTTTTGTGAATCAAAACTCGAGCTTTTGTGATTTGCAAAAATACGAGAAGATAGCATATGATTGGAAATAAAACCCTTTTAATTTCTGATTCCAAATGCAAACCCTAATGATGAAATTCAAATTTTCTTTTAACAATTTGTTCTTGCTTGGAACTCATTTAAACTTATGGTTTGCTAACTCTTTCTCTTTCTTGTTTCATGATCAATGAGGACTGGACGATCAAAGCGAGTTTGAAAGATGAAAAGGCCATGGCTAGCAAGGAGCATGGATAAGTTTCTCGAAGATGAAGGAAAAGAAAATTGAAAAACCAATATTTATTTCTTTGTAAACAAAACAATTGTAACTTGTATTTCAACCTGTAATCCATTTTGTAAATTTTCCCAAAAAATGTAACTTGAATACAAAACTTGAGTGAATTTTATGAATGATGAAATTTGTTGTATGGAAGTTAAACCACTTTTGAATATTGTTTGAAATTATAAATTCCCTACTTGAATGATTTGAATGACATATCTTTCCTTTGTAACTTGAACTTTAAGAAATCACAGATGACCTTAGTAACTTGTATTTCAAGTAAAACGCATGCCTTGTCTTCTAACCTCACTGTTCGTATTGTGTCCAAATCAAACTCGCGCCCTTAATTAGAACCATAACCTTGATGCCCAAACCACAAGTAACTTGTAACTGAAGCAACAAAACATGCCTTAATTATCATGAAACTCCAACATTATTTCTTGTGCTCGGATTCCCCGTTTATCAATTTAAACTTCAAAATCTTGACTTGGTGACTTAGATATTCTTGACAAACAATAGGGAAATAAACCCTAATTCGGGCTCTGAGGAATTTGAGTGAGAAACAACCTTGTAAATTGATGAAGAAAGAAACCCATGACACCCCAGAACTTCATTCTATAATCCACTGCTCAAGATCCAAATGAACTTGTTTTACCTGATAAAGAAACTTCAAACCAAAATTAAGCATAAGGATGGCACGACCCCAATGCTTTAAACCAAAACGCCTGACTCTATGAGATGCATGATATGCAAATAACTTAGTGAAAATGATGAAAATGGAATGTAAAGTTCATTCTAGACAAAAGTAATAGGTAGGGAAAATTTGGGGTACAACAACTGCCCCTATTTAATCGTCTTAAACTTGAAGATGAGATTGGCGTCAGCCTTTCGAAAGTTCAAGGTGGAAGATGATTAAATACCAGGACCTGAAATTTGTCCTGGAGAGATGGTGTGAGTGTTATTTATTTGTGATTTCTGTTGGGGATGAGAAAAATTTGTTTTCTGGTGAACTGGTCATGATGGGTAAATGTGGTTGAATAATGATAGCTTGTACTGGGGTAACGGTGCCAATACAAGGTCCTCATGGGAGTGGGCATTAAAATGATTGAAAAGATATGGTGGACGATGTCGTGGTGACTGAAAGCAAGATTACTGGAAAAATGATAACTTAAGGATGATGGGTAGAACTCGGCGGCAATGGAGAATTTATTATGTGGGATTCACGACCTAAAATAAAAGTAAAGACAATGGGTAAAAATTGACGTACGATCGACGACTCAAGAGAAAGGAGATCACGATGGTAAGATCGGTATGCGGCATACGACCCAAGAAAAGGTGACACGAGGGTAAGATCTACGGACGACCTACGACCCAAGATAGGATAAAGCGAAGGTAAGATCTAAAGATGATCTACGAACCTTCAAAGATAATGCAAAGGTAAGATCTACGAACGACCTACGACCTTAGAAAATATAGTCGAGGGTAAGATCTACGATGATCTAAGACCTTAATAAAGTTGACGCGAGGGTAAGATCTATGAACGACCTACGACCTAGAAAAGATAGCGTGAAGGTAAGATCTACGAGTGACCTACGACCTTAAAAAATGATAATGAGGGTAAGATCTACGGATGGCATACAACCCTAAAAAGATACAGTGAGGGTAAAATCTACGGACGACCTATGACCCATAAAAAGATAATGTGAAGGTAAGATCTAAGGACGACCTACGACCCTAGAAAAGATAGCGTGAGGGTAAGATCTACGACCTTAATAAAGATGACGCGAGGGTAAGATCTACGGACGACCTACGACCCTGGAAAAGATAGCACGAAAGTAAGATCTATGAGTAACCTACGACTTTAAAAATGATAATGAGGGTAAGATCTACGGATGACCTACAACCCTAAAAATATACAATGAGGGTAAAATCTACGGATGACCTATGACCCATAAAAAGATAACGCGAAGGTAAAATTTATGGACGACCTATGACCCTAGAAAAGATAGCGGGAGGGTAAGATCTACAGATGATCTGCGACCTTAATAAAGATGAAGCGAGGGTAAGATCCACAGATGACCTACGTGCTTGAAAAAGATAACGTAAGTATTGAGAGTTGGGGAGTATAATGTATTGGCACCATGACCTTTTGGTTGGTAGTATAATGAAGTATGTCAACTGGGAATTATAAGGATAATATTCTTTTTGGGGATGGTTTGTTGATTTGGGATTTGTGATACAGTGGCAGAACCGACTGTTATACTGGTTTTGCATTTGTGTTTGCAAATGTTGCGGTAAGCAAGAGTCGCCCCCGACTTTTCTTTTATCCAACAAAGGAAAGGGTGAAAAGAATAGAAAAAGACCTATCGAAAGTTTTCTGAGTAAGGGGGTAGATTATGGAAAGGGAAAGTGTTAGCACCCTTTCCATACGTAGTCATCTACAGGCTCTTAGATGCTAACTCATTTGAAAAATACCTTGTGCTTTGTGTGTTTGAAAAGTATTTTGAAAGAAAGCACCTTAGTACGACGAACTTTGTAATGTTTCTCGGATTGATAGAGAACGTATACAAAGTGTTTTGAAAATGTTTTTGGAAAGAGCTTTGTGTATGTGAGAAAGTTTGTTTTGTTTTGAGCAAGCATCTAAGAACTATCCACTATACTCGAAAGGATTGTTCTTTTCCTCTTTTCCTTTAGACAATGCTATCCTACTAATAGTGAGTAGGTAGCCCTAGTCGTTGGATGTTTGAGGGATATTTGAAGGGACGCGGTTACAGTCACAAAGGAAATTAGGAAATAAACTTTAGTAACTACCATAGGGTTTTAAGATCATACCGAGGCAACATCGAGAGGGTCATTTTTGATCTTTAAACCGGAGGATAACCACTAAAGTATCTCACGTTTGAAGAGTTGTGACTGTATTATTTTGAAAGCAATTGAAGTGGAGGTACCTTAGAGGTGCGCATGTGCAATTGTGTTGTTTTCAGTTATTTTTGTCTTTGCATTAGGTTTTCTAGCGTTTGATTATTAAACTCTTGCCATACAATCCTATTAGTCATGCATTTAGACAGTTAATAGTTAGCAGTAGTTAAAAGTGTGGAAAGATAAATCCTAAACTATTACAAGGCTTGGGGGAGGGGGATTAATTACATGTCCAACTATTGGGGTAATAAACTAGTAAAAGTCCTAAGTATAGTCTATTATATCCCATAAGCAGATACATTAATATGAAAAATAATAACGAAGCAATAAACACGCAGGAATTGAAAATAACGTCTAGATCCTAAGTGAAAGGAAATCTTTTTTGTGTTTTTGTTTTTATGTTAAGAAAATGTTAAAGTTAGAAAGTTAATTAATTAACCTAGAAAAAGATATTAATTATTGAAGAAAAATGTGAAATTTAAAATAAAGAAAACAATCCTAAGCTTTTTTGGTATTGTTGTTATGAAAAGAAATTAAAATCTAAGTCTATTTAATTTTAATTTGAATAAAAAGGTTAAAGTAATTAATTAGTTAATTAACAAAATTAATTTTTAATTAAAAAAAGACTAAACCTATTTTTTGTGATTTTTATGTAGTAATTAAAAAATAAATTAAAAGAAAAAAAAAGAAAAAAACAATTAAAACAAAATAAAGAAAGTAAATGGGCCAGATAGAAAGTAACATGGGGGTTTATTTTGAAAACGTAGGCCCATCTGAGAAGAACGCCCAAGTTTGCTTTTTTGATTCACTGGGGAGACCTTTAGAGGGTGCATGGTAGGCTAGCACGTTTAGAGCGCTGGATCTGGATTGGCCAACACCTGGCTGTATGGGAATCATAGTGTATGGTGACCGTCAGGATTTGAAGTGTACAAGATCTGCATAATGAAAGTTAGAAAAAGAAAATACAAGACCTAGGCATCAAACCTAGGTCCTCTCCCAATTTTGCATGCTTCCTTTACCAACTGAGTTATTTGTCATTCGTTAATATCAATGAAATGATAATATTATATTAGAAAATAAACAAATCGATATTTTAAAAAAATAAAATGCGTGCTGATGGGCCCCCCCTGCATTCAAATGGATGAATCAGGACACATTTCTTTGCCACACAGCACACGCCCGAGTCAAATGACCGGAGGGATGCCGCCGTCAAACTCCGGTGCACCAAAACCTACAAACTTGATCAAACATTAATTTAAAGCAAGGCAAAGGACCATATCCCATGTAAAATCAGCTCCTGAACCCGAATCTGGGGTTGTTTTGGCCTGAATCAACCTAAATTATGAGATACGAAAGGAAACTCAGATCGTGCCCTAGAAATGGAACGATCTCTTTCTTGCGCCTTAGTTTACATGAAAAACATTGAAATAAATGAAAATATCATTAGCAACACAAATATGCAACCAGTATATATTTAAATGGCCTGGAAACGCAGTTTTGATTTTGTAAATCCTTACCAATCGGAGATGATTCAATCTGTAACACTGGGCATGGAATAGCTCGTGTAAGGGCACGAATGACTTCCTGGGAATCTCATGATGATGACAGGATATTTGGTTTGGAGTGACTGTGGCTGTAAAACCTATTTTGATTTTTACAACTTAGAGATTTCTTGCCAATTTTGAGATGGTGGTTTTAAGGCAGTTTGTGCGTGTGATTTGCTTGTAGAAATGGTCCTTGTATAGAGGAGGTGGAGTTAAGAAAGAAACAAGGAAATAATCTGGCCCTTAACTCATGAATTGAAGCCATGATAAAAATTTGAATTTTTGCCATATTTGTGAAGAAAACATGCCATTTTGGGTGATTCTCTTGAAATTCTTAACATACAATGAACCTAGACCTATGCCATGTATTTTCACAATTTCTTGGGCCTTAAAACAAATCCAAACATCAGCCCATATTGAAATGAAGAAAATCTGCGAAAACTGTCAAGATAGTGTAACAAGAAAGGAAGATTACATTTTGAAATGTTATGTGTCGACACAATACTGCTATGCATCGACACATAACTTCTTCTTGACCCTGTAAAACAAAATCAAATCAGTATGAGTCGATGCATAATGGGATGTATCGACTCCTGAGCTTGTTTGTGTTGATGCGTACGTGTTTGTGTTGACTCATGCACCTTTCATCCTTCTGTTTTGGGGCCTGGATAACAATATTAGTTGATGCATAAGGCCATGTGTAAACTCATACCCTGTTTTGTCACTAGAATGAATCGAATCATGTGGGTATGTGTCGAATCATTCTGTAGTTTTTTTCCTTAAACATTTGTTTTGAATTTGAACCTCCTTCAAGACGTTGTGGTAGCCTCCCTCTGTATTGGAAGATGTAATGTATGAGCTTGTATCTTCCAAATGATGCATTTCTTGAACTTGAGGATAAAAGAGAACTTGTATGGAACTGGATTCTCTTCAAAATGAGCTTTGGTTGGGGAAAAAAGGATGAAGTATGTGAAAATTATTCCTGGCCAAAGTTCAGTTGACTTTTGACCTAGTACAGTTGATTTTCAAACACTTGAGCAGTTGACTGAGCAAACTTATAGTGTAAGGCATGGAATTTGGCACGGACATTCTTGAAGAAATATTAGGGACCATGGAAATAATTTTGAGCCTTTGCAACCCAAACATCTTGGTGAAAAATGAAACCCTAGTGGGAGGTTCATTACTTAAGAGGAGAATTTGTCTGATCAATTCTTTGGTCAACCTTGAGCAATTGAGGACTTCAATGAGCATGTCTTGAGTAAAAATTGGAGGGAAAATTTTGGGGTACAACAGATGCCCCTGTTAAATCTTCTTAAACCCGAAGAGTTAGATTGGATTGTTCACCATTCATGACTTGAGGGTAGAAGATGATTGAACACTAGAGTGCCCAAAAATTTGCACTCGCTGATGTGTTAGTCGATTATGTCGGGAATGGGCTTATAAATGCCATTTGGAGAGGTGATAATGAGTAATCGGAGATGGGTTTATAGATACCATCCAAAGTGAATACTAGTAAGTACAAAGCTTGATTGCGATGTATAATGAAGGGATATTTAGCGACTACTACTTCGACAAGTAATGAAGGAATCTTTGACAACTACTAATTCAACAGGCAATGAAGGAATCTTATGACTACTACTTCAATAGGTAATGAAAGAATCTGACGATTACTACTTAAACATGTAATGAAGGAATCTTGAACGACTACTACTTCAACAGGTAATGAAGGAATCTTTGACGACTACTACTTCAACAGGTAATGAAGGAATCTGACGACTACTACTTCAACAAGTAATGAAGGAATCTGACCACTTCTACTTCAACAAGTAATGAAGGAATCTGACAACTACTACATCAACAGGTAATGAAGGAATCTTGGATGACTACTACTTCAACAGGTAATGAAGGAATCTTTGACGACTACTACTTCAATAGGTAATGAAGGAATCTGATGACTACTACTTCAACAGGTAATGAAGGAATCTTGGATGACCACTACTTCAATAGGAAATGAAGGAATATTACGACTACTACTTTAATAGGTAATGAAGGAATCTTGGACAACAACTACTTCAAAGGTAATGAAGGAATCTTGGACGACTACTACTTCAAAGGGTACCAGAAGGAATCTGCGCTTGATTTTGTCTGAATGATGCACTAGAAGATGTCTACGTCTAACTTCATCTAGAAGATATTTTTCAGAATGACTTTCTGGGGAAAGTATTTGAGGGAAGTACTTGTCAGAGTTTAGTTTCTGAAGAAATTTGTCTGGTAATGTAGATATTTGATGATATTCATCTGTTTATAGACTTTACCTGAAAAGATAAAGGGTTAGCTGTATGCAATGTCATGATGTATTAAATGCATTGGATAATGACATTCTCAAAATAAATGAGAATGTGCTATATGCGTTTTGTATGCGTATGCTATGATATTGGTAAATGATGGTGAATGTGAAATGTTATTGAATTGCATTCGGAAATTTGAGCATCATCTTAGTCCGGGGAAATAAATCCCTGATTGTTTCTAGGGATGAAGAGTATGTGTATCTTCAATATTCTGAGGATTGTTTCCGCTAGGGACTCTTACTTTCTTGTTTGAGGAAACTTTGTTGGGAAACATTGATTTCTTTCTTTTTTTCTTGAGGAAACTCTGTTGGAGAGTGTTAATTCCTGCTTGGGGAGAAGAATTTAAGAACGGTTATTGTTTATTGCTCTACTAGGGAGTTTATACCCTTACGGGGGATAAAAGAGATGAATATTCCTTCTGACTTGCCTGGGGAGGATAAAGTTGACTGACATCTGGTCCGGTTTCAGGTTCCATAGTAATTCCCTGGGGATATGATGACTTAACTAGGGAAGGCAAGTTTTACCAGTGACTCATTGTCATCTGAGTAATAGACTCAAGCTGAGGAGATAAATCCGGAAGGAAGCCTGCACTTCTTTGATCTGACAGAGTGATCTGCTGGGGCTTTTACAATTTTGAAAAATCAACTGGGGAAAGGAATTCCCTTGGACTGTAATGTTGGAACTCCGTAGGTTGGTGTTATTTCCAGGAAGAATATCATACTCCTTTATCCGCCAGAGCGATCTGCCGGGGAAAATATGGGGATAATCCATGGAAGTGATTCTGTGGGGATTTGTGGACAACCTGAACTTTGTCCTAACTCCCAGAGTCTTGAGTAAATGTTGATCAGGGTGATAAGTCTTCTATAATAGACAGGTGACAAGATGACAGGATATAGACGTACACTTTAATCCCTAACTTTTGCCTGGAATATCCTTTCAGATTTTCAGTCCACTGGAATACCCTTTTTTGTCCAAGCCCCCTTTTCAAGTTTTCGACTTGCCGGGTGTACAATTTTATTTATATATCCCTAATTTTTTCCCGAACTCTTTTGGTTTGCCGGGATGCACTTATTTTTGCCTAGGCCAGTCAACCTAGCGGGTCTTTTTCAAGCGTAGTATTTTCTGACTATGTCTGCGTTCATTGGGTGCAGAGAATTGTCACTGTCCATAGCAATAAGTGTTTCAGCACTTCCAGAAAAATGTTTGCTGGTTCATACATGATCCTTTACTAGAATTCATGTCTAATTCCCCAAGTGATCCATATGGAGATCTGTCCCTGGCTATTCGACACTTTTGAGAAATTCCTTGAATCTATAATTGACTGCCCCCAAATCAGTTGGACACCATGCCATGCCCCTTGATTATGAAAGGCCTGTTATTGGAAATGTCTTTCCATCTGAGGTGATTCTGTTCATTGAGAGGATTTTATTTCATTGAATATTCTTCATGTGAATTTATCTGCTGTCGAACAATTAGTCATATGCAAACAATGTCATTTAAAAATGCAAAGCTTATGTCTGTCTTGAAGTTTTTTTAAAAAGGGATTTTTAGTAAACAAACCGAATTTTGTAAGAATGTGATATCAACTCAGGATTTATAGCAAGCCTTACAGGAGTCAATATACCTTTTGTAACATTATGCTTTCGAACTAACCCATGCTTCAATTAGGACTTTTAAGGGTTGTAGTGTGGTCTGGTTCACAATATAAGAAACAAAGGATAAAGGCTCAAACTTTATTTGTACCCAACCTGTTCTTCATGATGTTCTTCAGTCCTATACTCAATTAATTGTGTGTTTAGATCCCAATTGAGTTCTGGAATCTTGGCCCTGATGTTCCGGTGATGGTTCGGATACTGAAAGTTTATTTGAGAAGGCGGTCATTTTTGTAACCTTTTCTTTTTGTTGAGGATTTGTAGCGACCTCTTTTTTTATTTTATTATCCTGGATTTTTTCTGAACTGTTTCTTTTGTGATTACAGTCAGCGGGATGCCCCCGTTTTTTTCTTAAGTATCCTTAATAGGTTTTGACTTAGTGGGATTTTCTTTTGAAAGATAATGACTACATGTTTTAATGATTATGTAGAACCATCACCATCTTGTTTTAGAAGGATACCTCCGACACTACTCTTCATGTACGAATGGAAAGCTTGCAATTGAATGCACCATGGAATTAACTGAGAAACTACTCTACCCTAGATTATGATTAAAGGTTTAAATTTATGTGAAAAAGAAAACTCCTACTTCTTAGGCTCAAAGGGGTTAACTAGAGATTATCTTCCTTATAACTCCACTGTTTAGGATTTGAAACAACGCATGTACATCGTCAGCAAGGTCTGTTCAAAAGCATATTGTAGAGATCGTGGTATCTTTTTTGTCATCCTCCCTCTAAAGGTTTGTAGCTTTTAATTGAGAGTTGAATATCATAAAAAGGAAGTAAAAGCATAGTTTCAATATAGTGACAACAGATGGATTAATTCAAGACAAACATATGCAATGCATTAATGGAATAACAAAGTTTGACAATGCATTAATGGAACAACAAAGTTTGACATAAAATGAGTGTTCGAGCAATCAAAAGAAATTACAATTTGAGAATTCAAATAAAATAAACTCTCTCAATCTTGGCCATGATTCGGCATGGGAGCAATGATCATATTGGGAGCCTTAGGAGGGTCAAATTAAATCTCCTTGTTGTCAATCAAATCTTGAATCTTGTTTTTCAAAGACCAACAATTGTCGGTGTCATGCCCAAGACTATTAGAATGGTAGGCACATTTCATATTTGGATTATACTTAGGAGAGGAGGTATCGGGGTTTTGAGGAGGATCCCTTAGTGTAATCAGTTCCACTTTTAGAAAATATTGTAACACTTGAGATAACAACATATTAACCTTAGTGTACTGCCTTTCTTGAAACTTTATCCTATGCCTATTGCCCTGTTGTTGTTGAATAGGTGTAGGATTAGAAATTAACACTTCTCCCACTATTAGACGGTATTCAGTCTTACCCTAGTTTCTCTGATCATAAGAAGCACTGACCTCTTTCTTCTAGCTGAAGGGTTTCTTCATTGTACTTGAAGATGCATACCGGCTTCTACTTTTCACCTGTCAATATCAGCTCGGTGAACCCAATTGAAGAACTTCCAATCACGTGGTTGAAAAATGGGTCTGACAAAGTACCCAAGAACTTATCTACCAGCTCTCTATCAGACAGAGGAGGCTGGACTCTTCCTACAAGATCTCTCCACTTCTGGGCATAATCTTTGAACCCCTCACTAGAACCCATAGACATGCTTTGAAGTTGAATACGGGTTGGAGCGAGGTCAGCATTGTATTGGTACTGCCTGTAGAAAGCAGCAGCCAGATCCTTCTAGTTACGAATATTGGTTCCCTCCAGCTGATAGAACCATTCCAATTAGGTCCCCGATAAAATTTCTTGGAAGAAATGCACCCACAAATTCCTATCAGCGGTGTGAGGTTGTAGCTTCTTGACATAAGACCTCAGATGCAGTTTAGGACATGAAACCCCTTCATATTTAGAAAACATGGGAACCTTGAACTTTTGTGGAATGACCACTCCAGAAACTAGCCCTAATTCTTCAAAATCCAGACCAGGTACCCTCTGAATTTCCATGACATTGAGACGATCCTCCAACTTCTTGTATTTGTGATCAGCAGAAGGATATTATTCTTCAGTATAGTTAGCCTCTTCCTCATCAGACCTTGGATTGTGGTCCTCTTCTTTTGTCTTATCTTCCTAATTATCCCCCCATTTGACTGGTCCTCAGAATCTTCTTCCCATATTGAGGATGCCAACTGGTTTCTTTACCTTTTTTTCTTCTCCTTGACAATGAGAGCTTTCAGATCCTCTTGTCCTTTGGCCAAAGCCAGGAACATTTGTTGGAATTGAGCATTATGTGCTTGAAGCTCTTTCACTGTTTGTTCAAGAGCCATTTATTTTTGATGAAATAAACAACGAAAAGATAAGAAACCTGTCTTGAAATACCTGCTTATGTAATGATATGCATGACATGCTTATGCGATGTTTTCAAGGAATTCGGGAAATTTAAATTTGAAAAAAATGAAACAAAAAATTTATTAGTAGAATTCAAATTACAACTGCCTTTTAGGCTCACAATTGAAAATTAAAAACTCTTAAAATCTAAGAATCAAGTCTCCCATTGGCGCTTCCTCTTCGTGCCGAGGTAGGCATTAAGACTTTTTTCATCGTGAAGTCGCTTCGTGAGCTCAAACACTTTATTCTCATTGGTGCAGAATTGATCCCTAAAGGCATCCCATTATTTCTTCAACAAAATCAGGAACTCTGCAACTCATCAAGATCAGTGGGCATGTCAGGATGGAGAACTATATAAGGAACATCTCCTTCGGTGATATGCTCCATAATCACTGGCAAGATGGCTGTATATGGTATCATAAGATTTTGGGTGCGAGCTCGTACCCATTTGATATAAGGCTCCATAGGAATGGAATTCTGATGCCCCAAAGTCTTGCTATCAACCCTGTTTACCATGCCCCAAGCTCGTACAAACCTTTGATGATACCCTTGAACATCATCCTCGAAGTTGAACATAATGCCTTGGATAAGCATATCATGGGGACCATCCCTTTGAGCATAACTGAATTGTCATAGGGCCAAAGAAGGATTATAAGTGATACCTCCCTTAATGCCAAGGAGTGGGACATTAGGGAATTTCTCACAACCGTCGATGATAGAAATATCTCCCATAAATTGGGAGTGCCAAAGAATATCCAAGTGAGAAAGTGGCATTATCCTTTGCGACCAAACCAAATCTTACTCGTTCTTCAATACTCATTGAGGATGGTGCGAAATAAACCACCTAGACAGTAACGATATAAAACACATGAGAACCCCTCTTCTTTTCATGCTACGAGTATGAATGGAATGTAAAATATCTCCGAGCAAAGTAGGCACAGGGTTACGAGAGAGGAAAACCTTGACAGCATTCATATCTATGAGTATGTCCGAATTAGGGAACAATACTAACCCATAAATTAGAAGAGCCAGGACTTCTTCGGAAGCTTGGAAATCCAAATCATCCCAAAACAATTGAGCCTTTTCTAATAGGAACTTGACTAGGAAACCCTTGACTCTGCTTCTTGTTTCCTAGTTGGATATAACGTGGGACTGTTTCAGACGCAAGGATGTTGTAATGAACTCTAGATTTGGAGCTTCCTCTAAATCGGTAAAATGAATCTGATCAAGAATAGGTATAACCAATAATTGAGAGAACTCTTCGAGAAATGTGAAGCAATGGTGTTTGGGATCAAAGAACTGAAAGAGTACACCCATCATCTTCTCATCAAATTTTGAGGTAACCAGGTTGAGAAGTAGACAATATTTCTTGGTGAACGAAGAAGTCTCAGGAACCCTTGATACTAGCTCTTTGAGTTGGAGAGGTATTCTCACAAATCTAATTCAGACGGTGTTTCTACGAACAGAAGCCATGATGCACAAAATAGAAAAAAGATAAATTCCCTTGGTCCTTGAAATGGTTAGTGAAATGAAAATGGATGTTATGATGAATGATTTTATGTTTGAACAATTTTAATCACACACAAGCAAAACACACAAGACCTTAGGTTTAGGCTTGCATGGGATTTATAGGTAAGTAACATTGTGATACGGTGGGAGAACTGACTTGATGTTTTGCGTTTCGATCGCACTTGTGCGGTTAGCAAGATTCGCCACCGACTTTTCTTTTATCCAAAAGGAAAGGTAAAAAAGCACAGGAAAGACCTTTCGAGATTATTTCTCGGGTTCGGGGGGTAGATTATGAAAAGGGAAGGTATTAGCACCCTTTTCATCCATGGTTTTCCATGGGCTCTTAGTTACTTGTTTAGATCACTTGCTTTTGTTTGATTGTGTGCTTGTGGTGTGGGCTTTGAAAGTATTTTGAAAAATCTCTTTGTAATGGTTCTCGTCTCTATAAGAACGTATACAAAGTTTTGTTTTGAAAAGTGGTTCAAAGATGTGTTTGTGAATCGTGTTTCAAAAACTATTTTGAAAAGAGGTTTTGCAATGGTTCTCGTCTCTATAAGAACGTATACAAAACGTTTTTTCTTTTTGAAAATGTTTTG
Source organism: Vicia faba (assembly GCA_948472305.1). Classification (NCBI taxonomy): domain Eukaryota; kingdom Viridiplantae; phylum Streptophyta; class Magnoliopsida; order Fabales; family Fabaceae; genus Vicia; species Vicia faba. Next base: position 466,899,121 of record OX451740.1, read on the forward strand.
AAATGAGAGTGTAGGTGTGAAAAGTTTTTGTTGTGAGCAAGCGAGTAACTAAGAGTGAATCTATCTACTCAAAAGGTCTTAAATTGTTCTTTTCTTCTTCCTTTTGATGGTGCTATCTTACCATTGATTTGGTAAGAAGCCCCATCGTTGGATGTGAAGGGACAGGCGCGGGTCAATTTTATAATCATTGAAGGCAACTTGTGAGACGCTTTAGCAATTTTCGTAAGGGACGAGATCATTTTAATTGAAGGCAACATCGAGGGACTATGATCTTTTTTATCGAAGGGTCATTGCTAAAGTGTCTCATATTCGAGGGACATGATTGTATTTCCGAGGCAACGAGCGAGGTTACCCTAGAGGTGCGCGTGTGAAAAAGTGTGTTGGTTTCAAGTTATTTATTCTTTGATTCGGTCATCTAGCGAATGATTTTTGAATCTTGCCATACATGCCTAGTTACTATACAATATATGGAAAACAGTAAATTGCGGGAATTGAAATTCTACGCTATTACAAAATGTTCGGGAATGGGAGTACAATTGTTACAAATGTGGATGAATCAAATGAAATAACAATGTCCAAATATCAAACAATACAACCAAATCGAATTTTTGTGCGATTTAATAAAGCTATGACAATTCATGAAAATAATATTAGAAAAATATGAAATGTTAAGTATTTACATGAAAAGAGAAAGATAAAACCTAATCTAAAAAATAAAAATAATTGATTAAATTAAAATCTTTATTGTTGTATTTTTTTATTAATTATATAAATAAATTTAAAGAAAGAAAACAAACTAAGTTATTATTTTTGGTGTTTTATCATATCAATTAAATTTAAAACAAAATTAAATAAAAAAAACAAAATGATAAAAATTAACTTACAAAAACTTAAATCAATTTAATAAAATACTTTAAGTTATATTAGTAATTTGTTAACAAATAAAAATATAAGAAGAAGAACAAATTAAAAAAAAAAGAAATAATATAGTCTTAAGAGATTGACTTGGGGTGAGGCCCAAAAGTTAGTAGATGTGTTATTGCTGTTACCAAAACAAGCCAGGGGGGGTGTAAAACGCATGGGCTTAAGGGCATTACAAAAGACAGGCCCAAGGTATAACCATGTTTAGTCGTTTGATTAAGAGAGAAAACAAAAAATTAGGGTTGTGACCCTTTGTTCACAACGGCGCCGCTCATCTTCTTCATTCACTCATCCCTTCCATCATTGTTCATCTCTGTTATATCTCAACACTCGTCTCTTCCTAATTTCGCGAACACATCTCTCTTGGCCTCTTTGTCTCACCATGACTTACGTTTTTTTGAAAACCCTAAGTTCAGATTTAAACCTAGAAACAACGAAATTGGTTTGTTCGATCCTCCCCCCAATTCTCAATCGCTGGAACGCCGCCTCTCTTGCCTTCTAATCAAGCTCTAATGGTTTTTCTTGAAAAGGTGAAGTTATGTTCTTTCTCAATTTTATGAATTTTGTTTTATTTTGATATTTGTTTATTCTGTTAATTGTTGAAGTTCTTTCTTTTAAGTGCATGAAAAGCATGATTACGGAAGATTTGGAATGAGAGAGAAACCATACCTGTTGAAGTTCTTTGGAAAGAGACGGTGAGACTGAGGGCGGCGCTCCTTGGTGGCCGGTGATGCACGGGGGAGGAGATGAAGATACCGCCTGGGTGCTTCTGGTAACCTTTTTTTTTGTCTTCTTTGTTGAAGGATAAGGATGTTGTTTGATGGATTTTGGGATTTTTGTGATTGTTTACTGTGTTTTCTTTTGTTGTGATGAGGATTGTTGGTTCAAATGGTTAACAGTTTTTCTTGTTTTTTTTTATGATATTGGTTATCTTCTGGATTTTTAGGCTTTGTGATTTGTTACTGTTTTGGTTGGTTTGAGACTTTGACAGGTTTTTGATGGTGGTTGTTGGTTTGTGTTTGAGGCTTGACTCTGGTTTTTGATGGTGGTTGTTGGTTTGTGTTTGAGGCTTGACTCTGGTTTTTTTGTGAGTTTGGATGATGTTACTGTTTTATCAGTTTCAGACTTTGAGGTTTTGGAGGTTTGGATATTTGACAGGTTTGGTGTTGAGAGTCCTACTGGTTTTCTGATTTGGTTATGGATATGTTTGGCTTGAGATCAGGTTTTTGGTTTTGACAGTTTGAGACTTTTACAGTTTTTTTTTTTGGTTTTGTTTTGTTGGTGTTTCAACAGGTTTTTGTTATTTGATGGTTTAACAGGTTTCAGGTTTTTGAAAGTTTGACAGGTTTTGGCATTCTTGGCTTATGTTGGTTTTTTGAGGTTTTCAGACTTTGACAGTTTTTGGAGGTTTTGTGATGATTCTGAGTTTTTAGACCTATGTTTTTGGCTTGAGAGTTGTTGTTTTGAGATGGTTTGGATTTGTGGATTGACAGTTTGAAGGTTGGAGACTTTGACAGTTTTGGTTTTGGTTGCAGTACTTTGAGATTTTGGTTTGACAATTTTTGGAGGTTTGGTGATTTTTCTTTAGGCTTGTCAAAACTGTATTCGTTTCTCTTGACCTCCTTCCTGTTATATTGACTTTCTTTCTGTTATCTCTATTAAAAAAGGAGGGAAAACAAAGAATTTGAATATTTTATTATATTGTTCTTTTGGCTTTTTTATTGCAGTTTTGTTTTCTAGCAACTTCTATGCAATTTGTGACAGGCAGGGTAGCACGACTGTGTATTCCAATATCCTAGGTGACTTCTTTCCTCTCTTCTCTCTCAATGACATTAGGAAAGCAAATTGCTTTTTGCCCCTTTTTCCAATTCTGAAAAGTTTGCAAAGAAAAAAATGGAAAATGATGACTTAGCTTCTTGAACAATCTTTTGCTTGTTTGACTTAGCTTATTATATATTGCCATACTCCTGCCTTTGCTGCCTACTCTAGCTTATGCTGTTTGTTGTTTACCATATTGCTGTTTGTTTTTGTTGTTTGTTACGCTGCTGTTTGGATCTGTTTGTTTTGCGCTGCTGTTTGGATAAGTTTGTACCATTCTGTTTGGTTTACGCTGCTGTTTGGGCATTCTGTTTGTTTGGACAACTTGCTTGCATTTCTTGTTTGGACAACTTGCTTGCATTTCTTTTGTTTGGACAACTTTGCTTGTATTTTTGTTTCTCCTTTTTGTGAACCAAGAAGGATAACCTTCTTGTGATTTGCAAAAATAGAAAAAATAAAATTGTGATGAAAAAACGGCATTCTGATTCCACTTTGCAAACATTAATGATGAATAGCATTTTTTTTGGAAAATTTTGTTCATGCCCAAATAACTCGTACTAATCACATTTTATTTCTTTCATTTTCATGTGAGCACAATGGAGAGGACAAAGCATGGAAGGCAAGAACCCTAGGGCAAGTAAGGAAGGTCTTTGGAGATAGCAAAAGAACTTCAGTCAAACTTAGGCATAAATTAGTTCTCTTAGGCCAATCAGGCATTTGAATTTCCTTGTAATTTGGAAAAACATTCGTGTACTGTCTCCAACAATTGTACTAATTTATCTTTTAAATATAATAAATTGTAAAACATAGAGTATTTAAAAGAATAAATTATTTTGTAACAATGTTTGAAAAAATTGGAGAAAGTCTTATGAAATATTCTGGTGTCAATTGAAACCCTTTACTGACAATAACTTGTAATTTTCTCTTCGCATCCTATTTGATTTTTTGAAATGCCCAATCAAGACAATTGAAACAAAATGCTCCAATCTGATAACTTAAATTCCAATAATTTTATAATCTTGTAACTGCATTCCAAACAAAACATGCACTGTATATTCCATTTCCTAACCAAGCAAATATTTTAAAAGACACAAATCATCTGGTTAACCTGGATCAAAATCATGGTCGTCCCAAATGACAGTCTTAATCTCTTGTCCCAAAGAAACCATTCTCTGAGAACAAACACTGTTTTTTTCCAGTAAACTTGAGAAAGCATGAAGACCTGTGAAAACCAATTGAATTTCTGAGAACACAATTTCTTCTGAGGATTGCAAGAAAACCCTAATTGCTGGTTTACCGCCACAGAAGAGAATCTGTCTGATCGATTCCTGAGCCAACTTGAATGTCTGAGAAACCCTAGGGTTGTGTTTTTTATGAAAAATGGGAGGGAAAATTTTGGGGTACAACAGCTGCCCCTGTTCAATCTTCTTGGACCTGAAGAGTTAGATTGGCGAGTTTTGTCGTTCTTGACTCGAAGGTAAAAGATGATTGGACACTAGAGTGCCCATAAATTTGCACTCGACAAAAGTGTAGCTGAGGGAATGGGCTTAAAGATTCCATTTGGAGAGATGTTAGAATCTTGTTGGAGATGGGCTTGTAGATGCCATCCAAGAATTTTTGTTGTAAATCAAAAGAATAAGCATCAGAATGGTGTCCGTATATGGAACGTATTTGAGCTGTATCTGTACTTGAATCCGAATAAGTAACATAATGGCTTCCGTGTTTGGAGCGTATCTGAACTGTATCTTGAAATTAAGTTTGAATGAGTGACATAATGGCTTCCGTGTCTGGAGCGTATCTGGACTGTATCTTGAAATTAAGTCTGAATGAGTGACAAAATGACTTCCGTGTCTGGAGTGTATCTGTACTGTATCATGAAATTTGAATCTGAATAAGTAATAGAGTAACTTCCGTGTCTGGAGTGTATCTGTACTGTATCTTGAAATTGAAATTTGAATGAGTAACAGAATAACTTCCGTGTCTGGAGTGTATCTGTACTGTATCATGAAATTTTTGAATATTTGTTAAAGATAGCTGTTAATCTTATCCTGAAAAGGGTAAAATGTTAGCTGAAACACAAAGTTATGTTGCATGAAATGTATGATGCAATAGATGTGTTTTATCCATGTTTATGATATATGAATGTAATGTATGCGCATGTAAGCTGATTTGCTGTATTGCTGAGGAAAATAAATCCTTGATTGTTGCCGGGGAAAATAAATCCTTGACTGCTGAGGATTCCGTTGTTAGAGTAATGCCGTATACTTCTTGAGGAATCTGCCTGGGGAATCCAGAGAATTTTAATGACTTCTACTGGGTATTATTGACGGAAGTCTTTGTTCTGTCGAGAAGCAATAAAAACTCTGTGGGGAAAAAGTTTATCCTGTAGTGAAAACTCTATGGGGAAAAGCTTAATTCCGCTGGGGAGTTCAGGAGTTTGGGTTGTATGCCAATCTACTGGGGAGTTACCCTAGGTTGGGGAGAAACAAACGTTAATTGTTATCTGGTTAATTTTCAAGCTTCAAGACAACTTGCTGGGGAACCTGGAGAAACTGGATGATTTTCGCTGTGGATTGATAGTTTGAAGTTTCAGCTCCGCTGGTGATCTGTAGCTAGTAGTCTCAGCTCCGCTGAGGATCTGTAGTTCAATGTTTTGGCTCCGCTGGGGATCTTAATGACGTGCTGTAGGGATTGCTCGTGGAATAGCCTAAAGATGTTTTCCTAATCTTTCAACCTGTCAGTAATTACTCTTTTTCATCCTGTTTATTTATAAACGGTAATTATGTTCAAATGCATATGTTCATTAATGAATCATTGGACGTCTTTGCAAATAAAAACACAAGTGTAAAGAAAAAGGCAAATAGTTTTCTGTACTTTGAAAGAGATATCTTTGTATTTACTTTGAATAAGTGTTTTGTACAAAGGAGACAGACATCCTAGTAAGAGGATGGTGTCATAAAAATGAGAAAATTTTATACAAAGAAAGATAACTATGTGTGGAAAAAAATCCCATGGGATTCCCATTCTTCTATAGCCTTCGTAACTCCGAATATCTTATCCATTCGTTGCTTCGTCCGAAGATGATTGGATTGATCAAAAGCTCTACGTTTGTCTGTGAAGAGATTGTCCTTAAAGTGATCCGACGAGACATAGTCATACGCTTTAATTCCCTAATTTTTGCCTGGATCTCCCTTTCGGGTTTTTAATCCACCGGGAAACCCTTTTTTTTCCCAAGTCGCCCTTTCGGGTTTTCAACTTGCCGGGTGTACAAATTTTTTTGTTTTATCCCTAATTTTTGCCCGAACCTTTTGGTTTGTCGGGATGTCCTTGTTTTTCCTAGGTGTGTCAACCTAACAGGTCTCTTATGCGTAGTATCTTTTGACTATGTCTGCGTTCGCAAGGTATGGAGGGTCGTCGCTGTCCATGGTGGTTAAGATCATTGCCCCACCAGAAAAGATGTTCTTGATTACAAATGGTCCTTCATAGGTAGGAGTCCATTTTCCCCTGGGATCACTTTGTGGCAAGATGATGCGCTTGATCACAAGATCTCCAACTTGATACACTTGGCATCTGACTTTCTTGTTGAAAGCCTTGATCATCCGCTTTTGATACGTCTAACCATGGCAAATAGCAGTAAGTCTCTTCTCGTCAATTAAGTTTAACTGATCAAGTCGGGTTTGAATCCAATCGTCTTCACTCAAACCTGCATCCTTCATGATTCTTAAAGAGGGGATCTGGACCTCAATAGGTAAAACAGCCTCCATGCCATATACCAAAGAATAGAGTGTTGCCCCAATTGAAGTGCGAGCCGTGGTACAGTATCCGTGGAGAGCAAACGGTAGCATCTCATGCTAGTCCTTGTAGGTGACTGTCATTTTTTGTATGATCTTTTTAATGTTTTTATTCGCATCATCGACTGCACCATTCATCTTTGGCCGATAGGGAGATGAATTGTGATGTAGAATCTTGAACTGCTCGTACAAGGCGGTGATCATAGTATTGTTAAGGTTTGTACCGTTATCAGTGATGATCCTTTCAGGGATACCGTACCGACATATAAGGTTCTGCTTGATGAAGCGGGCAACAACATTCTTAGTAACAGATGCGAAGGAAGCTGCTTCGACCCACTTTGTGAAGTAATCAATAGCCACCAGAATGAAGCCGTGTCCATTGGATGTTGTAGGCTTGACCTCTCCAATCATGTTGATTCCCCACATAGAGAAGGGCCAAGGAGCTGTTAAGACATTTAGAGGAACAAGAGGCACGTGCACTTTGTCTTCATAGATTTGACATTTATGATAAGTCCGGGAGTGTTGATAGCAGTCTGCTTCCATGGTAGACCAGTAATAGCCTGCCCGCAGAATTTTCTTTGCCATCGTATGCCCGCTAGAGTGAGTGCCAAAGGTACCTTCATGCAATTCAGCCATGATCTTTTCAGCTTCAATCTTATCCACACAATGGACCAGAATAGAATCATGATTGCACTTGTACAAGATGCCATTACTCAGGAAGAACTTAGCTGAGAATCTTCTTATAAACTTTTTGTCATTGACTGAAGCTCCTTCTGGGTATTCTTGAGTCTCGAGATACCTTTTGACTTCATGAAACCAAGGCTGGTCCACTACTTCTTCGGTATTAATCTCGTGACAGTGCGCGGGTTCGTCCATCTGTTCAATAGTGATCTGGGGAGCCTCGTTGTCCCAATTGAGTTTAAACATGGATGACATTGTAGCTAGAGCATCTGCTAGCTGATTTTCTTCTCGCGAGAAGTGCTCGAAGGTAATCTGCTCGAAATGTGGTAACAATGTCAGGACATGTTCTTTGTAAGGGATGAGGTTTGGATGCTTAATGTCCCACTCTCCTTTGATCTGACTGATGACCAAAGCTGAGTCCCCAAATACAATCAAAGATTTGATTCCCAAGTCTATGGAAGCCTTGAGTCCAAAGATGCATGCCTCGTACTCTGCCATGTTATTCGTACAGTTGAAGCAAAGCCTGGCGGTGAAAGGAGTATGGCATCCTTCCGGAGATATAAGTACAACACCGATACCGTTACCAAGCACATTGGAGGCACCATCAAAGTACAGGGTCCATCGGGATCCTTGTTCAGGTCCGTCATATGGTCTGAAATCTTCAACATTGTCCAATGTCATGATGTCTTCGTCAGGGAAGTCAAAATTCATGGATTGATAATCTTCTACAGCTTGATGAGCCAGATGATCAGCTAGTATGCTACCCTTTATAGCTTTTTGGGTTGTGTCTTCCATCTGGCTATCCTTCCGGACAAAGCAGGCTTCTCGAAGATGTATTTTATCAGATCCATCTTAGATATCAGCAAAGTGGTATGAGTCAACATATACTGCCTTAGCCGGCGAGCAACCCATACCAAAGCGCAACAAGTTTTCTTGAGTAGTGAATATCTGGTTTCACAGTCGGTAAACTTTTTGCTAAGGTAATAAATGGCATGCTCTTTTCGGCCAGACTCGTCATGCTGCCCCAATACGCACCCCATTGAATTCTCTAGGACGATCAGATACATGATTAGCGGTCTTCCTTCGATGGGAGGCATCAAGACAAGAGGCTCTAGCAAATACTCCTTGATTTTATCGAAAGCAATTTGACAGTCATCATTCCATCTCACTACCTGATCTTTCTTCAACAGCTTGAAGATTGGCTCACAGGTAGATGTTAAGTGAGAAATGAACCTAGCAATGTAGTTTAGGCGTCCCAAGAACCCTCTGACTTCCTTCTCAGTGCGAGGAGCAGGCATTTCTTGTATCGCTTTGACTTTGGCAGGATCAACCTCGATGCCTTTGTTGCTGACAATGAAACCCAAGAGTTTACTGGATCGGACTCTGAATGTGCACTTGTTGGGGTTTAACCTTAGCTTGTACTCCTTTAGTCGGACAAACAGCTTCTGCAAGTGATTAAGGTGTTCTTCTTCAGTTTGTGATCGGGCTATCATGTCATCTACGTATACCTCTATCTCATGATGTATCATATCATGAAACAAAGTTACCATGGCGCGTTGATAGGTTTCCCCGACATTCTTCAGTCCGAATGTCATCACTTTGTAGCAGAACGTACCCCATTGTTTAACAAAAGTAGTTTTCTCCATGTCCTCAGGTGCCATTTTGATCTGGTTATAGCCTGAGAATCCATCCATGAAAGAAAATACTTTGTGCTGGGCTGTATTGTCAACCAGGATGTCGATGTGTGGAAGTGGAAAGTCATCTTTAGGGATGGCCCTATCTAAGTCTCTGTAATCCACGCACATCCGAACTTTGCTATCCTTTTTAGGCACAGGAACTATGTTAGCAACCCATTGTGGATAGGAAGTAACAGCTAGAAATCCAGCATTGAACTATTTCATAACTTCCGCTTTGATCTTCTCTGACATGTCAGGTCTCATGCGGTGGACTTTTTGCTTCACTGGTGGACAGTCTTCTCTTGTGGGTAGACGGTATACCATAATGTCTGTGTCGAGTCCCAACATGTCTTTGTATGACCAAGGAAAGATCTCAACATAATCATGCAACAACTGAATTAGGCATTCCTTGACACTCGGCTCTAGATTGGCACCCACTCTGATTTCCTTTTTGTCATCCTCGGTTCCCAAGTTGATTGTATCCAACAACTCCTCATGAGGCAGAATAACCCTTTCCTCTTGTTTTAGAAGCCTAGCCAATTCCCCGGGCACCTCACAATCTTCCTCACCTTCGTATTCGGCATGGTAGATCAGATCTTCAGAGTCACTGAAGGCTATAGCAGTATCGTTACCCATGGGATCCGGAATGGAAGAGTACCTACATTTGTGAGTGTGGGTGTGTGTAAGGGTATAGCCATCTTAAAACAAATAAAATGTAAAAAGAAAGACAATGAACACAAAAGTTTGTATGAAAAACGTCCATGATTCATTAAAATGACATATGAAAATGAAATAAGAACCCTTACAAATGGACCATTGTTCCTCGGGTAAGACACAAGGTTGAAAAAGTACGAATTGTTTGTGAATTATTATAGATCCAACAGAAATGGAAAAGATAAATTATTGTGGTATGAAAGTAATCGGAACAAAGTCTTTTGCTTCCCAGTTGCACAGTCCTCTGCCGATAGTAGGAAATATCCAGTCTTCCAAGCTGCCATCTTCTTCACTCTCCTCTAGTGCATTAACCCCTTGGTGACTGATCTTCACAGGTGGCCCTCTGGCACGGGCGCGGCGCACGGCCTTCTGACCAGATGAGGTGAACCCCAAGCCGAACTTGTCTGATTTGAAAGGAATGTCTGGAAGCTGCCCCCAAACTGTGGATCCGCCTTCTTCCACTGCTGCCCTTGCATCCTTGAGAGATGACATCCGAGGCGGAGGTCTGGTAATCATGGGTACATAGGACATTGTCTTGGTCGCTGCTATCTCCTGAGCTACCTCTTTAAAATGATGGAAAGGGGTTTCGATGAATTCACCATCCAATTCTACATAACGGAAAGAATTCAGATGACTGATCATGTATTCCTCTTCGCCATGAACAATTATGATTTTCCCCTGGACAAGGTACTTGAGCATTTGATGCAGAGTAAAAGTGACAGCTCCAGCATGGTGGATCCAAGGTCTTCCCAACAGGCAAGAATAAGAAGGACGGATGTCCATCACATAGAATGTGGAGTTGAAGGTTTCAGTTCCCACCTTAATCGGGATGTCCACCTCCCCGTGGACCATCCTTTTAGAACCATCAAAGGCTCTAACAATTATATTGCTGGGTTTCAGGGTTAAGCCTTCACAATCCAGTCTATCCAAGGCTTTCTTCGGTAAGACGTTCAAAGACGAATCAGTGTCTACCAGTACGTGTGCTAGGGTTGTCCCTCTGCATTCCACCGAGACATGCAAAGCATCATTATGTTTTCTCCCTTTCGAAGTTAAATCTACATCGGAGAATCCTAGACCATTGTCAGCTGTTAAACTAGCCACACATTCCTGGAACTGATCAGCGGAGGTTTCTTTTGGCACGTGGGCCATCTTCAAAAATCTTATCAGAGCCTTAGCATGAGCTTCTGAACAAAGCAATAGGGCCAACATGGAGATCTTTGAGGGAATTTGCCCCAGCTGTTCCACCACATCATAATCGCTTTTCTTGATTATTTTCAAAATTTCCTCCATTTCTTTTTGAGAGGTTTCAGGGATGATCAACGGCTGAGCCCTTGTCCTGACGGGCTCTTCTTGGATCCATTTCCCTCGAACATCAGTAGCAGCAGAGGGGATAACCACGGGGGTTTTAACTTCTTCTATGATTGGTGTACTTGTAGATATGTTTACCGGTGTAGAGATAACCTTAGGAGCAACTGAGGGTCCAAAAATTGCCTTTAGAGGGGAAATCTTTGGAGAAAAGTTTCTTTCACTACGGGTAACTTTGCTTGTTCCGGCAATGGTACTGATGTCGGAATTGTCTTCTTCAGAACTCTCTTCCTCAAAAGTCTATTCAATCTGTTTGACACCATGGTAGTAGATTTATCAACCATAGTTCCATGGTACTGATTTGTCGGACTTGTACAAGACTGGCCCGAGCATGGTTATCTTCAAAGGTGCAGCCTTCAGAGCGAATGTAATCCTAACAGGTCTTTTAGGGACCTTGGAAGGATTGGCAGATATGGTTATTATTGAAACATCATTAATAGGAGTTGATAAAACAAGAGTCTTCTCAAATAGGATTTCTTGGTTATCAATTAGGCGTTGGATGCCTAGCTTCAACAATGGACAGTGGGTTAATGAGGATGAACAAAGGTGACAATCTTCTTCACAACCTGGGAAAACCCCAGCCTTCAAAAAATTTAACTTGATTATAGGGAGCGGAGTTATCAAATCATCTACAGTAGCAACAAACAGATCCTCTTCAACAACATGGGCGTTATGGTCGTGCCTTGGCATTGGAGCAGAGATAACATTGGGTTTTTCAGGCGCGTCGAATTCAACTTCTTTAGCATCTATCAAATCCTGAATTTTATTCTTCAGGGCCCAACAATTGCCAGTGTCGTGCCCTGGGCTCTCCGAATGGTAAGCACACCTGGCGTTCGGATGGTAGTGCGGAGAAGCAGTATTCAGATTCTTCAGGGCCTCTTTCAGACTTGCTAGATTTAACTTCAAGAGATGGAGTAGAACTTGGGCAGGAGTCATGTTTATCCTGGTGAATTGCCTAACTGGCCTTTCCACCCTAGTTTGATTGGTTCTTGGTTGACTGGTTTTGGACTGATCAGATGCAGACTTTTGAATCATAACGGCCCCCACCGCTGGCGACGCTCAACTCTTCCTTGACCCCTCTGAGAGTAGACAGCCGATACTTCCTTATTTCTTGTGAAAGGTTTTCTGATGGCAGCAGAAGTAGATGCATATTTTTGAATTTTCCTGCTTTTTATACCGGCCTCCACTCTTTCTCCGGTTAGAATCAACTTAGTGAATCCTGCAGAAGAACTTCCAATCAGGTGATTAAAGAAAGGACCTGATAGAGTTCCCAGGAACATGTCAACTAGCTCTCTCTCAGATAAAGGTGGTTGCACCCTTCTGGCTAAATCCCTCCACTTTTGGGCATAGTCTTTGAATCCCTTGTTGGACACCATGGCCATACTCTGGAGTTGAGTACGGGTTGGTGCCAAGTCGGCGTTGTATTGATACTATTTATAGAAGGAGGCTGCCAAGTCTTCCCAATTATGAACATCAGACCTCTCCAACTGGTAGAAGTAATCAAGCTGTGTTCCTGAAAAACTGTCCTGGAAAAAATGGACCCATAAATCTTTGTCAGCGAAATGCGGTTGAATTTTCCTAACATAAGATCGTAGGTTCATCTTGGGACAAGACACCCCATCGTACTTAGCAAATAGTGGAACTTTAAACTTCGGAGGGATTACTATTCCAGACACCAAACCTAACTCCTCAAAGTCCAGCCCTGGTACTCTCTGTATCTCCATAGTAGCTAGACGCTCTTCCAAGTTTTTGTATTTGTCATCGGCCGGAGGGTACTTTTGTTCGAAGTAGTCATCTTCTTCCTCTTCCTCTGCTTCAGAATCTGATGGTACTGCTGTTGCTTTTCCTTTTCCTTCCCCCTCTTCAAATGTTGATGGGAATTCCAAGGTCCGTCTGGCTTGTCCTTCAAACCTTCTGCCCATGACAACCACACCGACTCACTTATTATTCTTTTTCTCTTTCCCTTTCTCTAGCAGAGTCTTGAGCTCCTCCTTCCCCTTGGCTAAGGTCAAGAGTAGCTGTTGAAATTGTGAATTCTGAGCTTGTAAGTCTTTGACCGTTTGTTCTAGATCCATCTTGCTGAAATAAACAACAGAGAGATGAGGAAACTTGGTGCGAAGACCTGCTTATGCATATGATGAATGATATGTATTCATGCAATGTTTTCAAGGATTCAAAAATTCAAATTTGTTTTAAACAAAAAAGAAACACACGTCATATTAATAAGATAGAATTTGTTAGTACATCAATGCCCCTTGGGCAAAATAATACAAAATTCTAAGGTAAAAAGACGTTGTGCATCCTCTTTGGTGCAATATAGGTGTTGAGAGTCTGCTCTTCGTGAAGTAGCCGAGTGAGTTCCAAAACCTTCTTCTCGCTTGCGTAGAATTGGGCTTCGAAAGTATCGCGCTCTCCCTTGAGCTGTATCCAACTCCTTTGTAGACCTTCGAGTGATGTTGGCGTGTCGGGATGTAGGAGGGTGTATGGAACCTCTCCTTCCTTAACATGCTCTATAATCACTGGGAGAATGGAGGGGTAAGGCATCATAAGGCTTTGGGCGCGGGTTCGTACCCACTTGAGGTAAGGCTCAAGGGGGATGGAATTCTTGTGTCCCAGGGTCTTACTGTCTACCTTGTTAGGCATCCTCCAAGCTCAAATAAACCTTTGACGAAGTTCTTGATTGTCGTTGTCGAAGTCGAAAACCAAGCCTTTAATCAACGTGTCATGTGGGCCATCCCTTCGGGCATAACCAAATTGTCTTAGAGCCAAGTAGGGGTTGTACGTGATGCCTCCCCTAATGCCAAGTAGAGGGACATTAGGGAATTCCCCACAACTGTCGACGATGATAACATTCTCTTTGGTTCGAGAACACCAATGGATATCTGAATGTGTAAGAGTCATCAATCGTTGTAACCACCTCAAACCTTGCTCATTCTTCAAGACTGATTGGGGAAGATGAGAAATAAATCATCTTGCCAGAAGAGGAGTGCAACACATGAGAACACCTCTTTTCCTCATTGTACGAGTGTGAAAAGAGTGGAGGATATCCCTAAGCAATGTAGGCACCGAGTTGCGAGTCATGAAGATTTTGACAACACTCACATCTATGAGTTGGTCAGGGTTATGGAACAAGACCATCCCATAGATGAGAAGAGCTACAATCTCCTCAAAAGCTTGTAAGTCCAAGGAAATCCTGCAGCTTTGGGCCTTCTCAAACAAGAACTTTGCCAAGAAGCCTTTAACACCACTTCTAGTTTCCCAATGTGTTGTGACATCACATGAGTGCAAGTGTAGGGCTTGAGAAATCTCTTCTGGCTTTGGATCTCTTTCCGTACTGTTGAAGGGTAGTTGATTGAGAATAGGAATCCTCAAGAGTTGCAAAAATTCCTCCAAAGTGGGCACAAGTTGGTAGTCAGGAAATGTGAAGCAGTGATGCAAAGGGTCAAAGAACTGGAAAAGAACTTTCATCATGTCTTCCTCTGTGTTGGAAGTGACTAAGTTCAGTAGACGACCATGCCTCTTGGTGAATGGAGAGTTCTCAGGAATTATTGAAGCTAGCTCCTTGAGTTGTGGAGGAATTCTTACAAGGTTGACTTGGATAGTTTTCCTGCGAAGTGAATCCATAACCTACAAAACAGGAACAAAGATGAAATTCCAAAAATCCTTGAAATGGTTAGTGGGTGCATATGATGCTCCATGATGTCCATGATGTTATGCACATGTATATATGTACAAGCAAATCACACAAGTTCCTAGTTTAGGCTTGCATGGGGTTTCATAGGTAAGTACCCTCTTGAAGTTTAGTTGGCTCAACCTGTCCTAGTAATAGTAACCAGGTTCTAAGGAGCTCAATATCACTGGATTGTTTCCTTGTTCATTATTTCAATTCAGCCTCTTTACTGGCGACCGAAATATTGCAAGGAACCAACCCTCAATGTCCTAAAAGGCGGTCATCTCACTATGTCCTAAAAGGCCAAGTTGGTCAAGTAAAGGTTCTAAAAGTCCATTAGTGTATCATGACATCACTCAGCGGCCCCGTATTCTCTTTGATTGAGTGAAAGGCTATTGGTACCCACAAATATGTCGCACTAATATAGTTATTGCTTAGACCGTATCGGTATACCCCGTACAGTTTCCATAATGTATTACTATTTACCTATTAATGTTTCCCAAATCCGGGTGGAGGATTCAAACCCAAACAATAGAACCAAATGTAAAGCAAACAAGGCAAACAAGATAAGCAAATAAAGGTGATCTAAACCCTAAGGTAACCCCACTTTTAAAATTCTCCCCAGCAGAGTCGCCAGTTCTGTGATACGGTGGGAGAATTGACTTGATGATTTTCATTTCGATCGCGCTTGTGCGGTTAGCAAGAGTCGCCACCGACTTTTCTTTTATCCAAAAGGAAAGGTAGAAAAGCACAGGAAAGACCTTTCGAGATTATTTCTCAGGTTCAGGGGGTAGATTATGAAAAGGGGAGGTATTAGCACCCTTTTCATCCATGGTTTTCCATGGGCTCTTAGTTACTCGTTTAGATCACTTGCTTTTATTTGATTGTGTGCTTGTGGTGTGGGCTTTGAAAGTATTTTGAAAAATCTCTTTGTAATGGTTCTCGTCTCTATAAGAACGTATACAAAGTTTTTTTTCGAAAAGTGGTTCAAATATGTGTTTGTGAATCGTGTTTCGAAAAGTGTTTTGAAAAGAGGTTTTGCAATGGTTCTCGTCTCTATAAGAACGTATACAAAACGTTTTTTCTTTTTGAAAATGTTTTGAAATGAGAGTGTAGGTGTGAAAAGTTTTTGTTGTGAGCAAGCGAGTAACTAAGAGAGAATCTATCTACTCGAAAGGTCTTAAATTGCTCTTTTCTTCCTCCTTTTGATGGTGATATCTTACCATTGATTTGGTAAGAAGCCCCATCGTTGGATGTGAAGGGATAGGTGCGGGTCAATTTTACAATCATTGAAGGCAACTTATGAGACGCTTTAGCAATTTTTGTAAGGGACGAGATCGTTTTAATCGAAGGCAACATCGAGGGTCATCGAGGGACTACGATCTTTTTTATCGAAGGGTCATTACTAAAGTGTCTCATATTCGAGGGACATGATTGTATTTCTGAGGCAACGAGCGAGGTTACCCTAGAGGTGCATGTGTGAAAAAGTGTGTTGGTTTCAAGTTATTTATTCTTTGATTAGGTCATCTAGCGATTGATTTTTGAATCTTGCCATACATGCCTAGTTACTATACAGTATATGGAAAATAGTAAATTGCGGGAATTGAAATTCTACGCTATTACAAAATGTTCGGGAATGGGGGTACAATTGTTACAAATGGGGATGAATCAAATGAAATAGCAATGTCCAAATATCAAACAATACAACCAAATCGAATTTTTGTGCGATTTAATAAAGCTATGACAATTCATGAAAATAATATTAGCAAAATATGAAATGTTAAGTATTTACATGAAAAGAGAAAGATAAAACCTAATCTAAAAAATAAAAATAATTGATTAAATTAAAATCTTTATTGTTGTATTTTTTTAATTAATTATATAAATAAATTTAAAGAAAGAAAACAAACTAAGTTATTATTTTTGGTGCTTTATCATATCAATTAAATTTAAAACAAAATAAAATAAAAAAAACAAAATGATAAAAATTAACTTACAAAAACTTAAATCAATTTAATAAAATACTTTAAGTTATATTAGTAATTTGTTAACAAATAAAAATATAAGAAGAACAACAAATTAAAGAAAAAAGAAAGAAATAATATGGGCTTAAGAGATTGACTTGGGGTGAGGCCCAAAAGATAGTAGATGTGTTATTGTTGTTACCAAAACAAGCCAGAGGGGGTTTAAAACGCGTGGGCTTAAGGGCATTACAAAAGACAGGCCCAAGGTATAACCATGTTTAGTCGTTTGATTAAGAGAGAAAATAAAAAAATTAGGGTTGTGACCCTTTGTTCACAGCGGCGCCGCTCATCTTCTTCATTCACTCATCCCTTCCATCATTGTTCATCTATGTTCTATCTCAACACTCGTCTCTTCCTAATTTCGCGAACACATCTCTCTTGGCCTCTTTGTCTCACCATGATTTACGTTTTTTTGAAAACCCTAAGTTCGGATTTAAACTTAGAAACAACGAAATTGGTTCGTCCGATCATTCCCCCCAACTCTCAGTCGCCGGAACACCGCCTCTCTTGCCTTCTAATCAAGCTCCAATGGTTTTCTTGAAAAGGTGAAGTTCTGTTCTTTCTCAATTTTACGAATTTCATTTTATTTTGATCTTTGTTTATTCTGTTAATTGTTGAAGTTCTTTCTTTTAAAAGCATGAAAAGCATGATTAGAGAAGATTTGGAATGAGAGAGAAACCATACCTGTTGAAGTTCTTTGGAAAGAGACGGTGAGACTGAGGGCGGCGCTCCTTGGTGGCCGGTGATGCACGGGGGAGGAGATGAAGATATCGCCTGGGTGCTTCTGGTAACCTTTTTTTTGTCTTCTTTGTTGAAGGATAAGGATGTTGTTTGATGGATTTTGGGATTTTTGTGATTGTTTACTGTGTTTTCTTTTGTTGTGATGAGGATTGTTGGTTCAAATGGTTAACATTTTTTCTTGTTTTTTTTTATGATATTGGTTATCTTCTGGATTTTTAGGCTTTGTGATTTGTTACTGTTTTGGTTGGTTTGAGACTTTGACAGGTTTTTGATGGTGGTTGTTGGTTTGTGTTTGAGGCTTGACTCTGGTTTTTGATGGTGGTTGTTGGTTTGTGTTTGAGGCTTGACTCTGGTTTTTTTGTGAGTTTGGATGATGTTACTGTTTTATCAGTTTCAGACTTTGAGGTTTTGGAGGTTTGGATATTTGACAGGTTTGGTGTTGAGAGTCCTACTGGTTTTCTGTTTTGGTTTTGGATATGTTTGGCTTGAGATCATGTTTTTGGTTTTGACAGTTTGAGACTTTTACAATTTTTTTGGGTTTTGTTTTGTTGGTGTTTCAACAGGTTTTTGTTATTTGATGGTTTAACAGGTTTCAGGTTTTTGAAGGTTTGACAGGTTTTGGCATTCTTGGCTTATGTTGTTTTTTTGAGGTTTTTAGACTTTGACAGTTTTTGGAGGTTCTGTGATGATTCTGAGTTTTTAGACCTATGTTTTTGGCTTGAGAGTTGTTGTTTTGAGATGGTTTGGATTTGTGGATTGACAGTTTGAAGGTTGGAGACTTTGACAGTTTTGGTTTTGGTTGCAGTACTTTGAGATTTTGGTTTGACAATTTTTGGAGGTTTGGTGATATTTCTTTAGGCTTGTCAAAACTGTATTCGTTTCTCTTGACCTCCTTCCTATTATATTGACTTTCTTTCTGTTATCTCTATTCAAAAAGGTGGGAAAACAAAGAATTTGAATATTTTACTATATTGTTCTTTTGGCTTTTTGATTGCAGTTTTGTTTTCTAGCAACTTCTATGCAATTTGTGACAGGCAGGGCAGCAGGACTGTGTATTCCAATATCCTAGGTGACTTCTTTCCTCTCTTCTCTCTCAATGACATTAGGAAAGCAAATTTCTTTTCGCCCCTTTTTCCAATTCTGAAAAGTTTGCAAAGAAAAAAAATGGAAAATGATGACTTAGCTTCTTGAACAATCTTTTGCTTGTTTGACTTAGCTTATTATATGTTGCCATACTCCTACCTTTGTTGCCTACTCTAGCTTATGCTGTTTGTTGTTTACCATATTGCTGTTTGTTTTTGCTGTTTGTTGCGCTGCTGTTTGGATCTGTTTGGTTTGCGCTGCTGTTTGGATAAGTTTGTACCATTCTGTTTGGTTTACGTTGCTGTTTGGGCATTCTGTTTGTTTGGACAGCTTGCTTGCATTTCTTGTTTGGACAGCGTGCTTGCATTTCTTTTGTTTGGACAACTTTGCTTGTATTTTTGTTTCTTCTTTTTGTGAACCAAGAAGGATAACCTTCTTGTGATTTGCAAAAATAGAAAAAATAAAATTGTGATGAAAAAACGGCATTCTGATTCCATTTTGCAAACATTAATGATGAATAGTATTTTTTTGGAAAATTTTGTTCATGCCCAAATAACTCGTACTAATCACATTTTCTTTCTTTCATTTTCATGTGAGCACAATGGAGAGGACAAAGCATGGAAGGCAAGAACCCTAGGGCAAGCAAGGAAGGTCTTTGGAGACAGCAAAAGAACTTCAGTCAAACTTAGGCATAAATTAGTTCTCTTAGGCCAATCAGGCATTTGAATTTCCTTGTAATTTAGAAAAACATTCTTGTACTGTATCTAACAATTGTACTAATTTATCTTTTAAATACAATAAATTGTAAAACATAGAGTATTTAAAAGAACAAATTATTTTGTAATAATGTTTGAAAAAATTGGAGAAAGTCTTATGAAATATTCTGGTGTCAATTGAAACCCTTTACTGACAATAACTTGTAATTTTCTCTTCGCATCCTATTTGATTTTTTGAAATGCCCAATCAAGACAATTGAAACAAAATGCTCCAATCTGATAACTTAAATTACAATAATTCCGTAATCTTACAACTGCATTCAAAACAAAGCATGCACTGTATATTCCATTTCCTAACCAAGCAAATATTTTAAAAGACGCAAATCATCTGGTTAACCTGGATCAAAATCATGGTCGTCCCAAATGACAGTCTTAATCTCTTGTCCCAAACAAACCATGCTCTGAGAACAAACACTGTTTTTTTTCCAGTAAACTTGAGAAAGCATGAAGACCTGTGAAAACCAATTGAATTTCTGAGAACTCAATTTCTTCTGAGGATTGCAAGAAAACCCCTAATTGCTGGTTTACCGCCACAGAAGAGAATCTGTCTGATCGATTCCTGAGCCAACTTGAATGTCTGAGAAACCCTAGGGTTGTGTTTTCTATGAAAAATGGGAGGGCAAATTTTGGGGTACAACAAACATCTTGAAGTTTAGTTGGTTCAACCTATCTTAGAAAAGTAACCGGGTTCTAAGGAGTCTCAATATCACTGATATTTCTTTATCATGCATTGTTTTAGCTCAAGTGATCTTTTCTCGCGACCGAAATATCCCGAAAGTCCGATCTCAATGAGTGCAGCATCGAGTATTAACCAATTCTCAGCTTTATACCGAGGCCAGCTATCTCATTACTTTCTAATGGCCAAGTTTGTTCAAATAAGGTTCTAAGGTCCTTTAGTTCTTTATGACACCACACAGCGGCCCTGTATTCTCCTCTATTTTACACAAGGGATACCGGTACCAACAAATGTGTCACACTAACGCAGCTATCGCTTCAAACATATCGGTCTACACCATACAGTCTCCACGATCTATTGCTGCTTACCTAAAAGTGCCCCCGATCCGGGTATAGGATCTTTACAGGTAAAACCCAAACAATCCCTTAAAGTAAAGCAAGCAAAGAATAAAAGGAAAGCAAATTAAATATGATCTAGCTCTAAGGTAACCTCACTTTTAATTTTTCCCTAACAGAGTCGCCAGTTCTGTAATACGGTGGCAGAACCGACTATTATACTGGTTTTACGTTTGTGTTTGCAAATGTTGCGGTAAGCAAGAGACGCCACCAGATTTTCTTTTATCCAACAAATAAAAGGGTGAAAAGAATAAAAAAAGACCTTTAGAGAGTTTTATGAGTAAGGGGGTAGGTTATGGAAAGGGAAAGGTGTTAGCACCCTTTCCATCCGTAGTTTTCTATGGGCTCTTAGATGCTAGCTCATTTGAAAAATACCTTGTGATTTGTGTGTTTGAAAAGTATTTTGAGAGAAAGCGCCTTAGTATGGTGAACTTTGTAATGTTTCTCGGATTGGTAGAGAACGTATACAAAGTTTTTTGAAATTTTTTTTTGGAAAGAGCTTTGTGTATATGAGAAAGTTTGTTTTGTTTTGAGCGAGAATCTAAGAACTATCTACTTACTCGAAAGGATTGTTCTTTTCCTCTTTTCCTTTAGACAATGCTATCCTATTATTAGTGAGTAGGTAGCCCTAGTCATTGGATGTTTGAGGGACGTTCGAAGGGACGCGGTTACAGTCACAAAGGAAATTGGGCAAGAAACCGTAGTAACTACCCTAGGGTTTTAAGATCATACCGAGGCAATATTGAGAGGGTCATTTTTTATCTTTAAACCGGAGGGTAGCTACTAAAGTCTCTCACGTTTTGAGAGTTGTGACTGTATCATTTCGAAGGCAACCGAAATGGGGGTACCCTAGAGGTGCACATGTGTAATTGTGTTGTTTTCAGTTATTTTTGTCTTTGCATTAGGTTTTCTAGCGTTTGATTACTAAACTCTTGCCATACAATCCTATTAGTCATACATCTAGACAGTTAATAGTTTTCAGTAGTTAAAAGTGCGGAAAGATAAATCCTAAACTATTACAAGGCTTTAGAGAGGGGGATTAATTATGTGTCCAAAACTTGGGGTAATAAAGAAGTAAAAGTCCTAAGTATAGTCTATTACATCCCATAAGCAGATACATTAATATGAAAAATAGTAACGAAGCAATAAACGCATGTGAATTGATAATAACGTCAAGATCCTAAGTGAAAGAAAATCTTTTTTGTGTTTTTGATTTTATGTTAAGAAAATGGTAAAGTTAGCAAGTTAATTAATTTACCTAGAAACATATATTAATTATTGAAGAAAAATTTGAATTTAAAATAAAGAAAACAATCCTAAGCTTTTTTGGCATTTTTGTTATGAAAAGAAATTAAAATCTAAGTATATTTAATTTTAGTTTGAATAAAAAGGTTAAAGTAATTAGTTATTTAATTAACAAAATTACTTTTTAATTAAAAAAAGACTAAACCTATTTTTTTTTTGTGATTTTTATGTTATAATTAAAAAATAAATTAAAAGAAAAAAGAAAAAACAATTAAAACAAAATAAAGAAAGTAAATGGGCCAAGTAGAAAGTAACAGGGGCTTTATTTTGAAAACCTAGGCCCATCTGAGAAGAAGGCCCAAGTTTGCTTTTTTGATTCAACGGGGAGACCTTTGGAAGGGCATGGTAGGATAGCACGTTTAGAGCGCTGGATCTGGATTAGCCAACATCTGGCAGTATAGGAATGATGGTGTATGGTGAGCGCCAGGTTTTGAAGCGCATAAGATCTGCAGAATGAAATTTAGAAAAAGAAATTACAAGACCTGGGTATCGAACCCAGGTCCTCTCCCCATTTTGCACGCTTCCTTTACCAACTGAGTTGTTTGTCATTCGTTAATATCAATGAAATGATAATATTATTTTAAAAAAATAAACAAATCGATATTTTTAAAAAATAAAACGTGCGCTGATGGCCCCCCTGCATTCAAATGGACCAATCAAGACACATTTCTTTGCCACGCAGTACACGCCTGAGCCAAACGACCGGAGGGACGCCGAAGTCAAACTCCGATGCACCAAAACCTGCAAATTTGATCAAACATTAATTTAAAGAAAGGAAAAGGACCCTATCCCACGTAATTTCAGCTCCTGAACCCGAATCTGGGGTTGTTTTGGCCTGAACCAACCTAAATTATGAGATACGAAAGGAAACTCAGATCATGCCCTAGAAATGGCACGATCTTGTTCTTGCGCATTAGCTTACATGTAAAACATTGAAGCAAACGCAAATATCATTAGCAACATAAATATGTAAGCAATATATATTTAAATGGCCTAGAAATGCAGTTTTGATTTTGTAAATCCTTACCAATCGAAGATTATTCAATCTGTAACTCTGGGCGTATAATAGCTCGTGTAAGGGCTCAGATGGCTTCCTGGGAATCTGAGGAGGATGACATGATATTTGGTTTTGAGTGATCGTGGCTGTAAAACCTATTTTGATTTTTACAACTTAGAGATTTTTTCCCAATTTTGAGATGGTGGTTTCAGGGTTGTTTGTGCGTGTGATTTGCTTGCAGAAATGGTCCTTATATAGAGAAGGTGGAGTTAAGAAAGAAACAAGGAAATAATCTGGCCCTTAACTCATGAATTGAAGCCATGATCAAAATTTGAATTTTTGCCATATTTGTAAAGTAAACATGCCATTTTAGGTGATTCTCTTCCCATTCTTAACATACAATAAACCTGGACCTATGCCATGTATTTGCGAAAATTCTTGGGCCTTAAAACAAATCCAAACATCAGCCCATATTGAAATGAAGAAAATATGTGAAAACTGTCAAGACAGTGTAACAAGAAAGGAAGATTACATTTTAAACTGTTATGTGTCGACACAATGCTGCTATGCATCGACACATAACTTCTTCTTGCCCCTGTAAAACAAAATCAACTCTGTATGAGTCGATGCATGATGGGATGTATTGACTCATGCACTTGTTTGTGTCGATGCATACACATTTGTGTCGACTCATGCACCTTTCATCCTTCTGTTTTGGGGCTTAGATAACTGTATGAGTCTATGCATAAGGCCATTTGTCAACTCATACCCTGTTTTGTCATTAGAATGAGTCGACTCATGTGGGTATGTGTCGACTCATGCTGTAGTTTTTTGCCACAGAGTAACCACCCCTAGGGGACTATCTTCACATAGTTCGTCATCAATAAGGATACGTTCCCCAGTAGGTACAGGGACAAAGACATCCTCCCGTAAAGTCACTTCCATGTAGTGTATAACCTAACAATTTCAGATATTCCAACATCTTCTTAATAGATCAAAAGCTTCAATCATCTCCCCAACATTTTGGATATTTCTTCAACTTGGTTCATAAACTTCTTGGGTTCCCCAATAGGGCTTCATAAAAATCCCCAAGCAGTTTACGGGTTTTTCTTTCCCTGGTAGAGTTTACTTCTCTATCCATGGAAATCCATCTCCCAGCAATTCAATTTCAACAAATATTGAAGAATCACATTCTTCATCCCCAACAGAGTCTCCAGTTATGTGATACGGTGGCAGAACCGACTGTTATACTGATTTTGCATTTGTGTTTGCAAATGTTGCGGTAAGCAAGAGTCTCCATCGACTTTTCTTTGATCCAAGAAAGGAAATGGTGAAAATAACAGAAAAAGACCTTTCGAGTGTTTTTTGAGTAAGGGGGGTAGATTATGGAAAGGGAAGGTGTTAGCACCCTTTCCATCCGTAGTTATCTACGGGCTCTTAGATGCTAGCTCATTTGAAAAATACCTTGTGGTTTGTGTGTTTGAAAAGTATTTTGAAAGAAAGCACCTTAGTACGACGAACTTTGTAATGTTTCTCAGATTGGTAGAGAACGTATACAAAGTGTTTTGAAAATGTTTTTGGAAAGAGCTTTATGTATGTGAGAAAGTTTGTCTTATTTTGAGCAAGCATCTAAGAACTATCTATTATACTCGAAAGGATTGTTCTTTTCCTCTTTTCCTTTAGACAGTGATATCCTACTATTAGTGAGTAGGTATCTCTAGTCGTTGGAAGTATGAGGGACATTCAAAGGGACGCAGTTACAGTCACAAAGGCAACTGGGAAAGAAACTTTAGTAAGTACCCTAGGGTTTTAAGATCATACCGAGGCAACATCGAGAGGGTCATTTTAGATCTTTAAACCGGAGGGTACCCACTAAAGTCTCTGATGTTTTGAGAGTTGTGACTGTATTATTTATAAGGCAACCGAAGTGGGGGTACCCTAGAGGTGTGCATGTGCAATTGTGTTGTTTTCAATTATTTTTGTCTTTGCATTAGGTTTGCTAGAATTTGATTATGAAACTCTTGCCATACAATCCTATTAGTCATGCATCTAGACAGTTAATAATTTGTAGTAGTTAAAAGTGGGGAAAGATAAATCCTAAACTATTAAAAGGCTTCGGGGAGGGGGATTAATTACATGTCCAAAACTTGGGATAGTAAAGCAGTAAAAGTCCTAAGTATGATCTATTACATCCTATAAGTAGATACATTAATATGAAAAATAGTAACGAAGCAATAAGCGCGCGCGAATTGAAAATAATATCTAGATCCTAAGTGAAAGGAAATCTTTTTTGTGTTTTTGATTTTATGTTAAGAAAATGTTAAAG
The DNA here is from genome assembly GCA_948472305.1 of Vicia faba. Classification (NCBI taxonomy): domain Eukaryota; kingdom Viridiplantae; phylum Streptophyta; class Magnoliopsida; order Fabales; family Fabaceae; genus Vicia; species Vicia faba. The sequence continues at coordinate 466,924,080 of OX451740.1, forward strand.
TTAGCAAGTTAATTAATTTACCTAGAAAAAGATATTAATTATTGAAGAAAAATGTTAAATTTAAAATAAAGAAAACAATCCTAAGCTTTTTTGGTATTTTTGTTATGAAAAGAAATTAAAATCTAAGACTATTTAATTTTAATTTGAATAAAAAGGTTAAAATAATTAATTAGTTAATTAAAAAAATTACTTTTTAATTAAAAAAAGACTAAACCAATTTTTTTGTGATTTTTATGTTGTAATTAAAAAATAAATAAAAATAAAAAAAGAAAAAAAAACAATTAAAACAAAATAAATAAAGTAAACGGACCAAGTAGAAAGTAATTGGGGGGGTTATTTTGAAAACGTAGGCCCATCTGAGAAGAAGGCCCAAGTTTGCTTTTTTGAATCAGTGGGGAGACCTTTGGAGGGTGCATGGTAGTCTAGCACGTTTTAAGCACTGGATCTGGATTGGCCAACATCTGGAAGTATAGGAATGATGGTGTATGGTGAGCGTCAGGCTTTGAAGCACACAAGATCTGCAGAATGAAAGTTAGAAAAAGAAAATACAAGACCTGGGTATCGAACCCAGGTCCTCTCCCTATTTTGCACGCTTCCTTTACCAACTGAGATGTTTCTCATTCGTTAATATCAATGAAATGATAATATTATATAAGAAAAATAAACAAATCGATATTTAAAAAAAATAAAATGTGCACTGATGGCCCCCCTTTGCATTCAAATGGACCAATCAGAACACGTTTCTTTGCCAAACAGCACACGCCCGAGTGAAACGACCGGAGGGACACCGGAGTCAAACTCCGGTCGTCTTCTCTGGTGCACCAAAACCTGCAAACTTGTCAAACATTAATTTAAAGAAAGGAAAAGGACCATATCCCACGTAAAATTAACTCCTCATCCCGAATCTGGGGTTGTTTTGGCCTGAATCAACCTAAATTATGAGATACGAAAGGAAACTCAGATCGGGCCCTAGAAATGGCATGATCTCATTTTTGCGCCTTAGATTGCATGTAAAACGTTGAAACCAACGCAAATATCATTAACAACATAAATATGCAAGCAATATATATTTAAATGGCTTGGAAAACATAACTTCCTCTCACACCTATCGATACAATGCTGCTATGCATCGACACATAAATTCTTCTTACACCTGTAAAACAAAATCAACTCAATATGAGTCAATGTATAATGGGATGTATCGACTCATGCACCTATTTATGTTGATGCATACGCGTTTGTGTCGACTCATGCACCTTTCATCCTTTTATTTTGGGGCCTGGATAACATTATGAGTCAATGCATAAGGCCATGTGTCGACTCATACCCTATTTTGTCACTAGAACGAGTCGACTCATATGGGTATGTGTCGACTCATGTTGTAGTTTTTTGTCTTAAACATTTATTTTGAATTTGAACCTCTTTCAAGATGTTGTGGTAGCCTCCATCTGTATTGGAAGCTCTAATGTATGAGCTTGTATCTTCCAAATGATGCATTTCTTGAACTTGAGGATAAAAGAGAAGTTGTAGGGAACCGGATTCTATTCAAAATGAGCTTTGGTTGGGGCAAAACGGATGACGTATGTGAAAATTATGCCTGGTCAAAGTTCAGTTGACTTTTGACCTAATACATTTAATTTTCAAACACTTGAGCTGTTTACTGAGCAAACTTGTAGTGTAAGGAATTAAATTTGGCATGGATATTCTTGAAGACATATTAGGGACTATGGAAATCATTTGGAGCCTTTTCAACCCAAACATCTCAGTGAAAAGTGAAACCCTAGTTGGAGGTTCATTGCTTAGGAGGAGAATTTGTCTGATCAATTATTTGGTCTACCTTGAGCAATTGAGAACCTCAGTGAGCATGTCTTGAGTAAAAATGGGAGGGAATATTTTGGGGTACAACAAGATTGATTTGGGGCTTTTGTGAAAGGTACCAAATCTAGCTCATGCTTCATATGCATTTTGAAGTGTGACATGATGATTCATGGATATGCTATGCATTTGAGCATGCAATGTAATATGCAATGATGGATATTGTATGCAAAGTGTAAAATATTAGGCTCATTTGGGGTCCATTTCATGTTGTCTTGAGATACCAAAACTAGTTGGTGCTTGAAAACTGAGAGAATTGAATTATAGCCTTGTCGAGTTCACAGGGGATTAAGTCTTGTTGAGGATGAGTAGCTTGATCTGACTTTCTTCATATGCAAGACTTCTTGTGAATGGCTGAGTAAAGACGTGGATCTCATCAAATTCCCTAAGTTTCTCGATGTTGGAGAATAGGGTGCTCAACCGTCTTGTAGGGAGGTGACGAGGACAGAAGCTTGGTCGAGGTAACCGTAATGACTTACTACCTTCATAGAAAAACAAACACTTGAACGCCATGGCATTCCCCCGAGATGACTTTATATCCATGTAATGTCATGTTTCACATCTTAGCTTGTGATTATTATTTCCTTATTGTTTTCAATGCAATGCTTAAAAAAGAATTTAAATCACAATTCACATACGAAAAATAAAGTAGGAAGGACAAAAAAAATTTGGTGGAAGGGAAAATTTTTATTAATAAGTTTGTCTTGTGAATAGGCATTTGTACACGGAGGCAACTCCTAAATGAGGAAGTTGCGAGGAAAAGATAAAATACAACAGGTAAAATGACAATAAGAAAATCTCGAACTTCCATTAAAACTGATATTGTTATAGTCCCCATATCCTGGATTGTCCTAGTGTTGTGCTTCCGAAGGATAATAGTTGATTTGATCCATCCCATGTTAGGAGAGTGTACTTGTCACTCGTGAAGAGTTTCTAGACTGCAGTCTCTCGCTTTTTGTCCCTAATTTTTGCCTGGATCTCTCTTTAGGGTTTTCAATCCACCAGGACACCCATTTTTGCCTAAGTTTCCCTTTCAGGTTTTCAACTTAGCGGGTTATTTTTTTTCTTCTGTAGCCCTACCTTTTGCCTAAGCCTTGCTTTCAGGTTTTCGACTTAGCGAGTCTTTTTATGCGTAATATTTTTTTACTGGGTCTGAGTTGACTGGAAGCGGGACGTCTTCCCCATCCATGTTTGTTAGGATTAGAGCACCTCCTGAGAAAGATTTCTTGACGATGTATGGCCCCTCATAGTTGGGAGTCCACTTGCCTCTTGGATCAGAGTGAATTGGGAGAATCTTCCTTAAGACCAGGTCACCTGTGTGGAACTCTCGATGTCTAATCTTTTTATCAAATGATCTCTTGAGACGCTGTTGATATAACTGACTGTGAAAAATGGATGCTAGGCGCTTTTCTTCGATGAGATTTTGTTGATCGAGCCTTGTTTGAATCCATCCAGCTTCATCAAGTTTAGTATCCATCAGAACCCTTAATGAAGGAATCTCCACTTCGACTGGGAGCACCACATCCATACCATAGACTAGTGAAAAAGGAGTTTCCCCAGTGGAAGTATGCACCGAAGTTCGATAGACGTGCAGGGCAAAAGGAAACATCTCATTCCAATCTTTGTATGTTCTAACCACTTTTTGGACGATCTTCTTTATGTTCTTGTTAGCGGATTCGACTGCCCCATTCATCTTTGGCCGATAGGGTGATGAATTATGGTGCTCAATTTTGAATTCCTTGCACATTTCCTTCATCATTTTGTTGTTGAGATTCGACCCATTATCAGTGATGATCTTGTTAGGAGTTCCATACCGGCATATGATCTCTTTCTTGATGAAGCGAGTGACAACCTGCTTGTCACATACTTGTACGAAGCCGCTTCCACCCATTTGGTGAAGTAGTCCATAGCAACGAGAATGAACCTATGTCCATTTGAAGCGCTCGTCTCGATCCGTCCAATCATATCAATGCCCAAAATTGCAAAGGGCCATGGTGAAGTCATTACATTCAAAGGAGTGGGAGGAACATGTATCATGTCTACGTAAACTTGATATTTATGGCACATCTTCGCATATACACAACAATCACTTTCCATCGTCATCCAGAAATAACCTGCTCGTAGGATTTTCTTGGCCATGGGATATCCATTGGCATGAGCCCCAAAAGAGCCCTCGTGAATTTCTTGTATGATGGATTCTGCTTCGTGTCTATCCGCACATCTGAGCAGAACCAAACCATAGTTTCTTTTGTACAGGACGTCTCCCGACAGTAAAAAGTTGGAGGCTAATCTTCTAAGAGTCTGCTTATCCTAAAATGTAGCACCCTCGGGGTATTCTTGCTTCTCAAGGTATCTTTTGATGTCGAAGTACCACGACTTTTCGCCCGACACGTCTTCAGTTGTTAGACAATGAGTAGGGAAAATGTGTGCGGGCTCCTTGTAACGAAAGATTCTTATATTGGGTGCATGATTCGGATAACTGACTTTGAACATTGCTACTAAAGTGGCCAGAGCATCTGCCAGTTGATTTGATTCTCTAGGAATATGCTCAAAGGTGATCTCATCAAAAGCGGGAAACAACTCTAATATGTAGTCTCGGTATGGAACTAAATTAGGGTGTCGTGTATCCCAATCACCTCGTACTTGATGTATTACTCAGGCAAAATACCCATAAACTTCTAGAATCTTGATCTTCAAATCAATAGCCGCTTCAAGGCCCATTACACAAGCATCATATTCTGCGATATTGTTCGTACAATAAAAACATATCCTGGCTGTGAAAGGTATGTGAGTGTCGTGTGGAGAAGTCAGAATTGTCCAAATGCCATGGCCCATAGCATTTGATGCACCATCGAACGTGAGAGTCCATCACTCCCCTGGTTCGGGTCCTTCATTATCATCCAGTTTTATAACATCCTCGTCTGGAAAATCGAACCTCATTGATTGATATACTTCCCATGGATGGTGGGTGAGATGGTCAGCAATAATTATACCGTTTATAGAATTTTGTGTGACGTACTGGGTGTCATACTCGGACAAAAGAATTTTCCACCGAGCCAATCTTCCTGTAAGTACTAGTTTCTCAAAGATGTACTTTATCAGATCCATCTTAGATATCAGAAGTGTAGAATGCATCAGCATATACTACCTCAAACGTCGAGCTGCCCACGTAAGAGCGCAACAAGTCTTCCCAAATAATGAATATCTTGATTCACAATCAGTAAACTTCTTGCTCAGGTAGTAGATGATGTGTTCTTTTCATCCAGTATCATCATGTTGGCCGAGCACACAACCTATATATATCCTTTAAGTACAGTCAAATATATGATAAGAGGTCTCTTTGGAACAAGAGGTATGATTATTGGTGGTTCCTGAAGGTATTGCTTAATATTTTTGAAGGCCTCTTGACAACTTTCATCCCAACAGACATCTTGATTCTTGCGTAGAAGTTTAAAGATGGGTTCACAAGTAGCAGTGAGATGAGAAATGAACCTGGCTATGTAATTCAATCTTCCAAGAAATCCTCGTACTTCCTTTTCAACTTTCGGTGTCGGCATGTCCTGTATTGCTTCTACCTTGTCTGGATCTACTTCAATTCCTCGTTAACTCGCAATAAAACCAAGCAACTTTCTCGACTGAACCCCAAAGGTGCACTTGTTGGGATTAAGCCTTAACCTGAAATTTTGTAGACGATCAAATAACTTCTGCAGATGGACCAAATGTTCTTCCTCAGTTTGTGATTTTACGATCATATCATCCACATACACCTCGATCTCTTTATGAACCATGTCGTGAAAGAGAGTTACCATAGCACACTGATATGTCGCTCCAGCATTTTTAAGACCAAAAGGCATGACTCTATAGCAAAAGGTGCCCCAAAGAGTTGTGAAATCTGTTTTATCCATGTCTTATGGATCCATATTTATTTAATTGTAACCCGAGAATCCATCCATGAAGGAGAACACTAAGGACTGAGCAGTATTATCAGCCAATACATCAATATGAGGCAACGAGAAATCATCCTTCGGGCTTGCTCTATTCAAATCTCGGTAGTCAACACACATACATACCTTACCATCCTTCTTAGGTATAGGCACAATGTTAGCAATCAAAGGAGGATAATTTATCCCAGATAGGAAACATGCATCAAGCTGTTTCTGAACTTCTTCTTTGATCTTCAAAGCCATGTCGAGTCTGGTCCTTCGCGGCTTTTTCTTTACAGGAGGACATTATGGCTTGAGTGGAACTCTGTGCATCACTATATCAGTGTCTAAAGTGGGTATGTCTTCATACGACCAGGCGGAGATGTCAGCATACTCTCGAAGCAACTCAATTAACCCCTTCTTTTCTTCACTTTGCAAAGTAGCACCTATCTTTACTTCTCTCTTTACCTCTTCAATACCGAGATTGATAAATTTTGTTTCTTCTTGATATGGCTGGATGACCTTCTCTTCCTGTCTCAAGAGTCTTGCTAGTTCTTCAGGGACTTCACAATCTTCCCCACTATCTTCGTCAGCATGCTTAACTGAATTCTCAAGGATATAAGGAACCATAGCATTATCATTTCTGATGGAATTCGAGACAGATTTGCATGATTGATGATTTTATGTTTTATTTTAGAAAGTGCAATAAAATGTTTAGAATATGAAAATAAAATCATTTCCATTTTTATTTTGAAAAGTAAAAGTAAAAGAAAAGACAGGGAACAAGATTGTATGCGAAAGTGCGATTTTTCATTCAATTTTAAACATAGATTGAAACAAAAGGGGTCCCTTCTACAAGTTGTCACTATTCCTTGGGATGGGCATATGACTTATTGGAAACAGAAAATTACACATCAAGGAAAACAACTTCGGGGATGTCCACGACAATCCAATTGTTGAGCTCCTGGTCTTGACAATCTGATAGATAAATCTTGAAACATCTTCATTGTGACCTTCATCATCTGTTGAGAGCACTTGTCCTTCTTTCCTTATACCAGCAATGATCAACACTTCAGAAATTGGGGGACCTTCTTTCCTTTGAGAGAAGAAAACCAGCTTGCACGCAGGACGATGGCTGATACCCAATACCATAGCGATCATTCTTCTCAAGTACTTCAATCAACCCAACCATCACGGGGAGACCTAACTTCTATGAGGGCTTTGGAATCCTTCAAAGAGGCCATGGCTGCTTCAAACTTCTTACCTTCCATGTCGGGGAACATGTCAACAATAACAATCTCCAGAGCTTGAAAGGGAAACTCCTACACCTCACCTTCCACTTCCACATAACGGTAGGTTGTCAGATTGTTAATGACTATATCTTCTTCTCCATAAACAATGACAACTTGGTCATTTACAATGAACTTCAGGCATTGATGAAGAGTATATGTCACAGCTCCTACTACATGGATCCATGGGCGACCCAAAAGGCAAGTGTATAATGGACGAATGTCCATAAAATAGAATGATAGATAAAAAGTGTGGGGACCAATCTTGACAGGCAAGTCCACTTCTCCTTCCACAAATCTCCTTGAACCATCAAATTCTCGAACACTTAGGGTGGAAGGCCTCATCATTAACCCGTCCATATTCAGATTAAACAAAATAACCTTAGGAATCACATTGAGTGAAGAACACATATCTACCAAAACTCGAGATAAAACTGTATCCAAACACTTCATTGAAATGTGCAGCGCTTTATTGTGGGCACTTCCTTCAACTGGGAGTTCATCATCACAGAAACCTAAACAATTTCCCAGAGCAATATTGGTTACGATCCCTTCAAACAGTGCCGCAGAGATGTCTTGAGTAACATGGGCTGAACACAAAATCTTCAGTAAAGCATTATGGTGAGTCTCTGAACCCAACAATAGAGATAATATGGAGATCTTGGATGGCGTCTGGTTGAGTTGATCCACCATTATGTAATCACTTCTCTTAAGAATCCTCAAAAGCTCCTTCGCTTCTTGTCCTACAGAAGGTTTAGGCTGACTATCAATCACATGCTTGCCCCTAGCCTTAGCCAGAGCATTACTGTTAGTTTCTTTGGGAGGCAGTGGTGGGGGAGAAAATATTTTGCCACTACGAGTCATGTTACTGGTTCCTGTAATGTTTGTAATATCTTGTTATCCACTGGAGGAAACTCGTACTTCTTCCCATGAATATAGACCACATTATACTCCCACAAAACTTCCTTCGAGTTGTTACTTAAAGGAGGGATATGAGCTTGAGTTGTTGTGGGGGTAGCGGGAGCTTGAATCATTACTGGGGTAGTAGGAGCCTGAATTGTCAATGGGGTACCTGGTGTTTCTGAAAAGCTTCTCGGATAATAAGGAATTTCCAAGACACCAATCTCTTCTTCTCGGAATATATTCTCTACCTGTAGGACACATTCATCCATTAGCTGTTGGATAGCCGTCTTCAAACTACTACACTCTTCAGGTTTAGAGGAACATGTTAAGAAAAAATTATGGAGTTCTTGAAGCACCTCATGCTCTAACAAATTCTCTCTCACAGTTCCTAATGACATCTTGATCTCGTCAACCATGGTTACCAGAGTCTGTTTATTACTTTCTTCAATAGCATTGACCGCTGCCCCTGGGTGAAGAGGCATGGAATTATTCTGAATATTGGGAGCAACATAGTTGAAATTTATGGCCTTTGCATCGAGGAGGTCCTGAACTTTAAATTTAAATGCTCTATAATTCTCAATCGTGTGGCCTGGGGCTCCAGAATGAAATTCACAATGAGAATTAATGTCATACCCCCTGGGGAGAGGATTTGGTGGTGGACGAAGTTCACGCATTTGAACCAATTGATTAGCAAGTAACTGAGGGATAAGCTGAGTATAGGACATAGGAATGGGATCAAATCTTCTTTTAGGCACTATTTGTGTTTGTGGAGCTCTCGGACCTTGAGGTTGCTGATTCTGTTGTTGATAAGTTGGAGGTGGTGCAAATTGTTGTCGTGGAAGATACTATGGTTGAGGAGTGAAAGGTCATTGTTGGGGTATCCAGGTTGCTAGAATTGTAGCAGCGTACACTTGAGGACCAAATTGATTAGGAACAACAACAAGTGTTAGGAAATACGGAAACCAAACTTGAGGATATGCAGGAGCTTTTCCTTGGTTGATTGTAACAACACTAGTCTCACCCTCTTTCTTCTTGAAGAAACCAGAAAACGAATTTCTACCAATGCCAATATTGTTGTTGGTATTGTTAGGGATACCTTGGACCGTTCCAGCCTTAATACAAGTTGAAACATGTTATCCAATAATGACCATATCAGAGAAAGAAGTAGAGGTACTGCTGAGCATGCGTTATAGATAAGGACCTCGTAGAGTACCCATAAACAAATCAATCAATTCACGATCCAAGAGAGGAGGTTGGACCCTTGTAGCCAATACACGCCATCTTTTAGCATACTCTTTGAACGACTCTTTATATTTCCGTGTCATCCCTTGAAGCTGAGTACGACTAGTAGCCATGGCAGTATTATAATGGTAATGTTTCAAAAAGGCGTCAGCAAGTTCTCCCTAAGTACTAACATGAGTTATTTCTAGTTGCATATACCAGTCCAACGGTGGCCCTATCAAGCTATCTTGAAAGAAGTGCATGAGTAATGGTTCTTTTTCAGCATAGGCCGCCATCTTGCGACAGTAGGAATAAAGATGAGTCTCTGGGTAGGAGGTGCCTTTGCATTTGTCAAAATCAGGATCTTTGAACTTGGGAGGGATGAATACCCCAGGCACGAGACATATTGCGACAATATTGAAACCAAAAGCATTGATACCCTCCATGGCCTTTAGACGCTCTTCGAGAGCATGGTACTTCTTTGTAGTATCAGTAACTCCAGCAACAAGGTTCACTTGGGGTTCATCAAGATCAATGACAACATGATTCTCATCAACTTTATTCCGAGGATCTCTAATAGGGGTATTAACATTTGCATTATCATTCCTCCCATTAGTAGAAGTTTTATCTTCATTTCCGAGGAAATCCAAAGACTCGTCTGTCCTTTTAAAATTTGTTTTCATTTTTGAAAATCTCGACCAACGAGACTTGTCTTTGGAATTCCTTAGATATGATATATATATATATATATATATATATATATATATATATATATATATATATATATATATACATGATGATATGATGTCATGGTATGCTATGGCATGAAGTTCCAGCTCCACAAATTCTAGATAACCGTTGTGTAGTCCTTTGCATAAGCTGAAAGTAACAAGTTCCAAAAGTCAGACGTCACAGGCATGGGGTCAAAGCAACCACCCATAAGGTATGTACTAGGGATTTATCACCTGGTGAACAAGGTTCTAAGGAAACCTCAGAGTCTACGCTCTTCCTTTGGATATTACCGACATCCCAATTACTCGTTTATCGTTAATATTGGCAGGAAAAACTCGTCCGAGTGCAGCATCACGTGACAACTACTTCCAGATTACTCTGTTATAGTCTCCACACTACACCTAAAAAGGCCAATATGGGTTAATGTTTCTACAACTCTCAACTTCTCGAGTTCCTAGGTCTAAAGCAACGATGTCTTCCCAATTACTCAGTAAACATCACTACTTCCAAGGGGACCTCCACTGTGTGAGGGATTTTCATGCCTCCTTCAGGATTACTCCTTCAAGGTTAACATGACTATACTGACCGTCCTAATCCTAAGTGTAGCCCAAGTCCGGGTATAGGACTTATCAAATGTAATCACCCAACCCAACATCACAACATATCTAGAATATGTAAGTAGCAACAATATAATACAATATATACAAAAGAATACAATAAAGCAATAGAGAAATAAAATAGTAAAGAAAAATAATGAAAATAAATAAATACCCAAAGAGATAAATAAACAAAACTAGGACAAAATTGCAAAAGAAATGTCCCCAGTAGAGTCGCCAGCTGAAGCTACCGGCAGAAAACACAGAGCCACCACCAAACTTTATTTATCCCGAAGGAAGGCGAAATATCGAGAAAACCACAAGAGGATGAATAAGATGGTCTTATGACCAAGAGAAAGGGTAAAGGAGTTGATATACGAGGGGAAGGTATTAGCACCCCTCACATCCATTGTACTCAACGGGATCCGTTTTTGTTTTTTTGTCTCTAAGGGTGTGTTTATCTACTACCATACTTGCTTAAGGGGAAAAATGGTTTTTTATTAGTGCGTTCGTGAGGGTTCGCGGCCCTTTTCTTACGTATCCCGTGAAGGAATAAGAACATTGTAGTTCCTATAAAAATGTTGGTTTGTTTATGTTTTTTCGTGGGAGACATTAACACACGCATTCTAGCAATAGGCACGGTCGGTATCGCGGTAGAACGAAGATAACATGCCCTTTGGGGGAGTTTTGATTGGTTGAGTGTTTTTTTGCAAGTTTTAGAATGAATTCGAGTAATGATTAAATGTTTTTGGATTTTGGATTTGTGAATGATAAGTTTTAATTAAAAATAAGAGGGAGACTAAGAAACCCTAATGTTATCATGTACAGAGGGACCTAAAGTTGAATGTTCGAAGGGAAATTTCTAACCTAATCAGTTATCATGCACATGTTGATTCTAAAGTCTAATTCAACACGAAACCTTCAAAATGAATTTAATTTTTTCATAAAATCACTTAAGGGGACATGTTTCCGACGATTAACCAAACAATCAAAACAAAATAACAGACGTACAAAGCTAATGTTTTTTTTATGATTTTTATCAAGCAGAGAAATGTAACTAAGAATGATTAACTAAGTTAAAACAATATAAAAAAAAACTTACAAAGATTAAAAGAACTTAAATTAGACCAATTCATTTAATAAAATTAACTAATAATAAAAACACTTAAAAGTTAAACTAATTTAAGAATTAAACTATGTAATTAAAAGCAAAGAGTTAAGAAAAATAAATAAAAGAAATGAAGTCTAAACTAAAATACTAAGGGGCATGAAGTAAAATTATAGGGTGATAGAGTATCAATTTACAATGGGCTTAAAGACAAAACCAAACTACTGAGCCATAGTGTTTACAAAAAAGGAAAGAAAAAAAACAGGAAAGTAAAAAAAATGCTGGGACACACCAGGTCAGAGGGTCCAGACCCAGCGGCCCACTCAAGAACATGGGTTAAAAAAACCCTAACAACAGAAAATGCCCACGCCTCCCTCTCACAGCTTCCTCTGTCTTCTCTACTCTTTTCCAGCGAATTCCAAACTCTTCCATCATCATTCACACTCTTCTTCGACCAACCTCCGCCGCGAGTCATCTTGTTACATTGGTCATCATGCCATAACTAAACATCTCCACATCCTTATCTTCTTCGTCGTTCTTTAAATTTTCTTCTCTTTTAGATAACGGAAGTGCATTCTTCTTCCACCCTCTTCGATCTCAAACACCAATGTCACAACCATCATCCTCATCGCCATCTCCCTCACGACCTCTTCCTAATACCACTTCAAAGTTCATCAAATCAAAAACGAAACATGCGAAGGGGTGAATCGCCTCCTATTTGTTACACTTCTTAAAGGCGAGAGTGAGAGATCTTCAAGAATTCCAGGTAACAACAAGAACCCGAATTTTATTCTTCTTATCTTCCATGTTCTTTTCTATTCTTCTGCAATTTCGGTTACCCTGCCTTGGGTGATTTGTATTGAAACTGTTGTGCGTTCTTGCTGTTACAGAAGTTGATGTGGTGAGAAGTTTTCAAAGTCGTTAAACTATGATGATTCGTGACAGATTATTGAAGATGTAGTATAGGATTTAAAGGAATTAAATTATAGTGATTAAATTGTTACTTGTGGAGAATGGAGGACGATTGTCAAATTCAGAGAGGTAGAGCGACGAGGGTATTCAAGCGATGAGTTTTCTGTTTTTTTCTTTGAGGCCTTTTTGTGAAGTTTTCTTGTGTATCATTTTTTTGTATAGATCTATTTTACAGTTTTAACAAACTCTGTATTTCTATTATTTTCTATGACTTCCTCACTGGTTCTTGCTCCCTCGTTTCTTATCAGCGACAACGACCTAACACTCTCTAACAACTCTGTTCCAAGGCTTAGCTAAAACAAAAACAAGTAAATTGACATCACCAGAGCAAAACCACAATAAATACATTTGAGGAAAAGAAAAGAACTTACATGCTTGGAGCTAGTCCAAGGATTCGGCTGCCGATGATAAAGTAACAAAGAATTCTGATTTGTGGCCATTTGGAATATGAGCATGATTCTTCTCTTATTGCAGATTTATTGGTTGCTAGCAGATTGATAGTGGAGTGTGTGTCGTTTTAGTTTGCGGAACAATGTGGTTATGGTAATGGCTACTAGTTCTTGGTGTATTGGTAAGGTTTGAAAAAAATAAAAATGAAGAGTGATATGATTTTGGTGTAGAGGTTTTTTCTAATTTTCTGCAGGTGTGATGTGTGTATTAGCTTTGGGAATTTTTTGTCTCTGTGTTTTGCATATTTCAAAGAGAGTATTGTGTGATTTTTATGTGAAATCTCTCTTTCAAAACGTCCCTCTTTGTATCTGCAGGGTTGTTTCTTATAGTGAGATCAAGGTGGGAATTGGTGGAAATTGGGGGGAAATTGGTGAAGTTTTTAACATTATTAGTATGCTGACTTTATCTTTAGGATGCAGGTTTTAGTTATGTCTATATTTGTGCAACTGGTTTTTTGGACTGTTTACACAGGTTGTGTAGTTTATGGACAACAACCTATGCTTGGACTGTTATGCTCTGGGTGACATCTCTCTAAACCCTATCTCTTTTTCTCTTTGTCTATCTGTGATGCAAAGCTATTTTTCTTTTCTAAAATTTCTGAAGGGTTTGCATTTTTTAGGAAAATGATGATGCATAGGGTTCCAACTACTTGATAGCTTGCATTGTTTTGAACTGCTGTTGTGCTATACTTGTTGTTGCCCGCTGTTTAGGGCTGATGTGTTGATGCTTGTTGTTTGGTCAAGGATTCTAGTTTGCAATACTATTTGGCTTGTTGTGCTTGTTGTTGTTGTTGTTTCCTTTTCTATTGAGGGCTGCTGTTTTATTTCGCTTGTGCTGCACTTTTGCCCGTATATTTGTTGCTGTTAGTTGTTTTGTTGCAGCTGTTGTGGGCTATGTTTGGTAGCTTGCTGTTATTTGATGTGCTTGGTAGTTTGCTGCTTGTTTTAGGTTTGATGTGACTGTTTTACATATGCTGCCTGTTTTAAGTTTCTTTTACAATGAAATTGTTTCGAATTTCTTTTCCCTTTTGTGAACCAAAACCCGAGCTTTTGTGATTTGCAAAAATAGGAGAAGATAGCATATGATTGGAGACAAAACCCTTTTAATTTCTGATTCCAAATGCAAACCCTAATGATGAAATACAAATTTTCTTTTAACAATCAGTTCTTGCTTGGAATTCATTTAAACTTATGGTTTGCTAACTCTTTCTCTTTCTTGTTTCATGATCAATGAGGACTGGACGGCCAAAGCAAGTTTGAAAGATGAAAAGGCATGGCTAGCAAGGAGTGTGGAGAAGTCTCTTGAAGATGAAGAAAAATAAAATTGAAGAACCAATATTTCTTTCTTTGTAAACAAAACAATTGTAACTTGTATTTCAACCTGTAATCCGTTTTGTAAATTGCCCCAAAAAGTGTAACTTGAGTACAAAACTTAAGTAAATTTTATGAATGATGAACTTTTTGTATGGAAGTTAAACAACTTTTGAATCTTGTTTGAAATTAGAAATTCCCTACTTGAATGATTTGAATGACATATCTCGCCTTTGTAACTTGAACTTCAAGAAATCACAGATGACCTTAGTAACTTGTATTTCAAGTAAAACGTATGCCTTGTCTTCTAACCTCACTCTTCGTATCGTTTCCAAATTAAACTTGCGCCCTTAATGAGAACCATAACCTTGATGCCCAAACCACAAGTAACTTGTAATTGAAACAACAAAACATGCCTTGATTATCATGAAACTTCAACCTTATTTCTTGTGCTCGGATTCCCCGCTTATCAATTTAAACTTCAAACTCTTGACTTGGTGACTTAGATATTCTTGACAAACAATATGGAAATAAACCCTAATACAGGCTCTAAGGAATTTGAGTGAGAAACAGCCTTGTAACTTGATGAAGAAAGAAACCCATGACACCCCAGAACTTCATTCCACAATCCACTGCTCAAGATCCAAATGAACTTGTTTTTACCTGATAAAGAAACTTCAAACCAAAATTAAGCATAAGGATGGCACAACCCCAATGCTTTAAACCAAAAATCCTGATTCCCTGAGATGCATGCTATGCAAATATCTTAGTGAGAATGAGGCAAATGTAATGCAAAGTTAATGCCAGACAAAAGTAACAGGTAGGGAAATTTTTGGGTATGACAACCAGTGACTAACTCCAGCCCATAACATAATTTCTTTTATAACCGCTTATAACATAAACATAACAAAATTAATAGAGTTAACATAATCCCTAACCAACCCCTAACAGAAATTCTAATTGTCCTAACTAATTCTGCAACAAACTTCCAGTATAACAAATTGAAAACAGAAAGAGGAGAGGGGGGATTGAGCAGGATATGATCATCATTTTCAATTTCCCCTCACCTCTCTGAAAAATTCCCTTCACCAAAATCCCCAATCTCTCTGCAATCTTCACCTCAGTTATCAATCACTTTCAGTTTCAAAAACCTCATTCACAGAAAATCATTCACGATTATTATTCAGAAAATTACAAAAACTCACCAAGAAATTTATGAAAACTCTCTTTTGTACCCCAAAATTTTCCCTCTCATTTATCAATATTTTTCCTCACAAGACTTCTTGGACTCAAGACAGATTAGGGTTTGGTCAGCTCAAGACATCTCCTTGCACTAATAACCTGAAATTAGGGTTTGAGTTTGCACAAGGATTTTTGGACCACCAATGCTTCATGTGACTTTCATACACCATCTTGGACCCCTAAGATTGCTCATACCAAGTTTCAAGCCTTGAACCACATTTTTGACTAGTCAATTGGACAGTTGACCTAAAAATCAGTTGTATTGGGGAAAAAGTCAACCAAGGCCAATTTACTGTCAAACTTCATAATTTTTTATCCACAACAACATTTTAGGCTCCTATGAACCATTTGATCAAGTTTGGATCACAACTCCTCAAGAAATTTGATCAGATCATCAAAAGGGCAAAATGGTCAAAATTAGGGTTTTGACTGAGAAAGGGCAATTTCTGATTTTTAACCTAGCCAATGACCAATTGGGTTCAAACATGATTTCAAGGACTCAATAGAATCATATTGACCTAATCACATAGTTCAAAAGATCTCAAATGCATAGGATTGACAAATGAATTTTGCAGTCAACTGATCAAAAGTCAAATGTATACTGAAAAGTCAAACTTTGACTTTTGGGTCAAAATCAAGTGCCAAGGGTCATAATTCATCAAGATATGTCAAAATGTGAAACTTGTTGACCAAGAAACCTAAAATTGCAAATTAGGGTTTTAATTTGAAATTTTTCATAACTTAGAAATTTTCTAAGTATGGAAAATTTCTTATTTTTTCCCAATGTTCCACAACTTTTTCACCATGATACAATTGGATTCAAAGAAAACTTCCAACATGAAAGTTGTAGTCCTCCATGAAACCTACAACTTTTATGCACAAAGTTTTCCCAAAAGATGCTTATATCTCAAGTTATGAATTTGTGAATAAGGGTCCATGAACTAAAAGACTTAGTGAAAATTTGCCCTAATTTAGGCAGGTTTTTGACCCAACTTCATGGGAATTTTTCACATATTTCCAAGAGGTATCTCAAAATGCATTTCAAAGATGGATTGTAGAACATGTTGCAAGATTTCCAAAATATCCAATAACTCTCCAAGATCATTTGTGGTTAGGGAGAATCGAAGAAGAGAAAATGGCATTTTGTCACTTTTGTTCAAGCCATTTTTACAATGCTTCAAGTTGCAAATCAGATCCTAGTATGCTTGTACCTTGCATTACAGGTCCTAAATCCCTTCTACACGCCATAATTAAATGCAAACTCATGGGATAATGGCTTTATTTTGGCTGTTGGAGCACTGTACAAAGAATAAATCCATAAATGGCATAAAGGGTACAATGCCATTTTGATAAAGCATGCTTTTGCAAACTTTACAATTCTTGAGCCATGGACCTGTTTCTTTGTTACAAGCAATATCCACAGAAATCAGGCAATGTTTACCAACCCTTGGCATCCGTAAAACTAGCAAGTACAACATTTTGGCTTAAGTCACTTCAACTTTCTTCTAAAGCAAGAAAAGTTGCAAAAGTCAAGATAACTTATACATCTGATAAAGGGAAGGTTGGGCATCATTAAAAGACAATTTCACAAACTTGTTGCAAGCCAGAACACAAAGGCTTATGCTCTGAAACATTCAAAAACTCAAAAACACGTTTTTCTGTCCAAACAGGGCAGCTTCTGCAAAATCGAAGCCAACTTCATTTTGGCTCGTGCGTTTTGCCTTTTAACCTTTGAAACACTTCATCCACATAATATCCAAACCATCCAAGCCCTTGTCATGTTGCTGTAACCTCTATTTCAGACATCACCATTTTCAAACTTGAAGGTTGCAGGTTGACTCGTGCAGGAAGTTTCAGCCATCTACAAGGCCAGCTAAGCATTGGAAAAGCTTGACGGAACTTCAAGGAAGCTCACACGATCCTCAGGCCTCACTCAAAGTCCCCACATTGGCATATCCAAACTCAGCTGAGCAAGGTATTTTTCAAATCTCTAGCTCTTTATTTAGGCATCCTTAAGTCATGATTTGTGAAGCAAAAATGTAGTCCTTAACTTGCTGAAGTTGTACATATGCATAGTTGCCATTTATATTAACTGAGTAGTGAGAATTTGAAGCTTAAAGTTCATGAAAAAATTAGGTCAGAAATTAGGGCTACAGAAATTCTCCATGATCCTTGAGAGTTAGATTATGTTTTTTATATCATTGGAATCGTGATAAAAAATGCTACATGTTTCATGTTGCAAGTTTTTGTTTTTGTGCAAAGAATAGAGAGTTACAGGTTGAAGCAAAAACGCGCGCGTTTGGGAGAGGTTGGAGGACAAGGATGAAGTTCCTGGGCCTGGTGCGCTTGGGCTTGCTGTTTTGACTTTCCACACCCCCTGATCCACTATTTGCACCCCCTTTGCTTATTTTGTATATTTTTCATATTTTCTTATATTTTTTATGTTTATTGATTTTAATAATTATTTCTGAACATTAAAAAATCACAAAAAATATTTTCTTAATTTTTTGTATTTTATTTTATTATTTTATTATTTTTTGGCATAAAAAATAGTTTTATTAGGATAATGAACTTTATTTTCTTAAATAAAATTTGTAAAAATATTTAAAATACCATACATTTTTATTTTATTGTTTTATACATTAAAATAATTATTTTCATATAAATATTTAATTTTTAATATTTGTACATAATATTATTATTATTTTTCTTGAACAAAATGAATAAAATAATAATAGAAAACATAATTTTCTTTTAAATCAAAAACTAGGGTTTCACCCTTTCAAAAATAACAATATCATTTTTCTCATTTTTAGGACTTAAATAATTTTACTTTTTCATACATAAAACAAAATACAAAACATTTTTCATAAATACATTTTATTTGCATATTTAAATAATTATGTATTTATTTATTGTACAATAATTCAATTGGGTTGTAATAGTATTTTAGGGTTTTATTTTGTTCAAATATCCCCATTCAAAAAACTTGTATCCCCCCTCCCATAATAATTGTTGTAATAGTTTAGTTTATTTTACGTAATTTATCGCATTATATATTTGTGTAGTAAACTAGGGTTTTGCATGATAAGACAAAAATCAAACAAATAGAATGGCCTAATACAAGACAAACAAAAGCATGTAAAATGACAACACATTGCACACAAGCACCCCTAGGGTTTAACCCACTTTGTTGCCTAAAAAATGGCCATGGTATGCATGCAAAGTATCTTGGCAAAGCAAAACAAAACAAAAGATCATAGTCCCTCGATGATGCTATCAAAAGGTTGCCTAAAAACAAAATGATCTTGGTCCCTCAACACTAGCTAAGATACTTGGCAATATTGCTATCATGGTCATACGATGACCCACGCCCGTCCCGTTTAACATCCAAAGATAGGGTTGTTTACCAAATCAATGGTAAATCAACAATGTCAAAGGAATAAAAATGTACAAGAAAGACTTTTGAGTAGGTAGAATGCTTCTAGTTACTTGATCAAATTGCAAACAATCCTTGATATTTTCAAAAACAAACACACACATTTCAAAACATTTCCAAACACCTTTCAAAACATTGAAACATTTTTCAAAAGACAAACATTTTTATATACATTATTACGAACGAGAATCATTACAAAGATTGCCTAAACGATGGCCTCTTTTCAAAATACCTTCAAAACCACACAAAGAACCATTTCAAACAATTGAAAAAGCAAAGCAAGTGATCTAAACAAGTAACTAAGAGCCCATGGAAAACCATGGATGAAAAGGGTGCTAGCACCTTCCCTTTTCATAATCTACCCCCCGAACTCAAGAAAACATCTCAAAGGTATTTCCTGTGCTTTTTTACCTTTCCTTTTGGATAAAATAAAAGTCGGTGGCGACTCTTGCTAACCGCAACATTTGCGAACACAAACACAAAACCTCAAGTCAATTCTCCCACCGCATCACACACACACTCTCTCTCTCTCTCTGAGAAATCTTCAACGACAATACTCAAGTTTTCAACCATCCTTCAATCTTGAAGCCACTTCAGCAACAACCTAATTCATCTTTATCTATTCATCAACACACTGAATTCTACTTGCTTTTGATTCATCTGTTGTAACAACAACCAAAACATAGTGAAAATGTGAAACAAAAACCAAGGAAGTGAGCTAAGAGAGAAGAAGAGAGATTGAGAGGTTGAGGACGACTGAGTAAAGGCACGACGACATTTCAATCGGAGAAAAGAAGAAATCTGTTATTGCATTATAGAGACGAGTTAGACAAAATCAAAGGAGATTGAGATGTAGGCGTGATAAGGAGATGATGGCGGTGATGTGCTAATTTTCGACTGTGAATTCGATCAAAAGAGGAAGTAGACAGAAGTAGTTTCAATGTTGTTAGAAGAGATGAAGATTATCTCTTTGGTTCATGAGAAGCATCACCAATTTTTCTTGCCTTAACTTTACTAAACACTGGACTTTCATTTCTTCTTAGGCTCGAACAGTTTTTGGTAATCTTGAGGCTTCAATAGAAAAACTGCTTATTGGATTTTTTTGGACGGGCCTAGCACCAGACCTGCTTCGCTATACACCTAATCCAGATTTCAACACCCCCTCTATTTTGGATTTAATTGTTTTTATATATATTATTTTTTTTCTCGTAACTTTGACAATAAAAGAGATACAAAAAATAGTAGAAATGCTCATTGATTTTAGGATTCCTCTTTAGATTTTTAATTAGACTTTTTCTATTACCTTTTTTCATGTTTAGTAATCATTTTTGTTGTCATTTTCTAGATAAGATTTTGTGATAGAATGTTGATGTAACTTTCTCAATATTGAACGCTTGGAGACTAATTTGTTTGATCACTTGTACGAAGCAGCTTCTATAGAGATTTCTTATCCCTTGCGGTGTTTTGAAGAGGCAACAAACCTTCTCCATTAGGTATCATCGTGGCTTCACTTTTATTCCTCATTTCCACACTTTACTGCCTTTCTAGATATCATAAGAAGTAGGAACTGTATTGTTTTCTGATTCCATGAGAAGTAAGAATAGAGATGTATGACGGGGTTCTCTGTTGCTGATCATGCCAGGAACCCCTCTGGTTTATTTAAAGACCCATTTAGGGAAATTCCACATTGTTTTCCATTGTTTGCTACTTGTGTGTGGTTTGTTCAAAACCCTGCATCTGAGTAGGTATTCTACAGGTGTGTTTACATTTGTGCTTGTACAGATGATAAGTACTCAAAAATAGGCGAGCGGGGAGGGTTCACAATTTTGTTCGTGTCATCCTTACCTCGTGACGCACCATGAAGCTTCAGAATTGTGACTGCTCTTGTTATTGAGTCGTCAAGTGGGGAAGGGTTCCGCAATCGAACCCCCATGCCTTGTCAGGAGTTCGCATTGGCCGATGCTGATACTCCATCATCTTTCATATTACCTTCTGTCGTCTACCTCGATCTCCTATATCTTGGTTAGGTGTTCATTCGCTTTGGACATCACATTTTTCTTTTACATCTCACTCCCACTTGTTTTTCTTGGGTTATACGCTCCCCTTGACTAAAGCATTTCGTTTCTTTTCCTTACTCTTTTATGTGTGTGCTATTTCGAGCTTGTTTGTTTTATCCTTGTACATACCATGTTCCCTTAGGATGCACTTTCTCCTTTCGGATGCAAGTTAGACCTTAGGTTGCAAACCATGCATGCTAACATTAGGTAGAGATTTCCCTTTCATCCTTGACATAAGACTACCATTGTATGATAACATTAGGTTAGAAATAGGCTAGTCTCCCGTAGACTCTTTTCTTCCCCTTTTTGCATCCTTATATCTAAAACTAAAACTTTCTTCTTTTAAACAACTAAAACATGCTAATCACACTTAAACCCTTTTTCAAGGTAACAAAACACAAACCAATCAAATGTGGCATCTTGTCTTAAGGGCGTAACTCAAAACCATTTTCAAGTAAGGAAATGGTTAATTTACTTATATGCCAACGTGTGAGTCTCCAAAGGTCGAGCCGCGCAGAAGGCGGAATTAACATCATTCATAAAAAACATAAACAAATAAAACATGTGAGCCGAACTACGGTAACTCTGATTCCTCAAAAAGGATACGTAGGCATTGGGGTAGGGCCCAAGTGAGTACAACTTTATTTTCCCTACATTCTTTTCTCATTCCTTTTGCATGCATTTTTCCTCAGTAGTAAACAGTAAGCATATATTAGAAACACCCATAACATATATAACAAGAGTGGATACCGTAGAGTACTACGGGCGTGTGGGGTGCTAATACTTTCCCATCATGTAATAGACTCCCTTACCCGATCTCTCGATTGCAAGGCTGTGACTTCTTCCTTCTTAGGTTTCATCGATGTTTACCTTTCCCTTCAAATTGAATAAAATACGTCTGATGGAAAATTCATTGTTTGATGATTTTCAGCCGGTTATTTCACTCGGGAGTCTCGAGACTACAAGGGGCCACATGGTCGCTTCCATGACTATACTCCTCTCAACGTCTCATGCGAGACGATTCTGACCGTCTGAATGAATGCAAAATTCAAGCAAGCTGGGTTTTTCTTTCCCCAATAAACATCGTCCAAGCCAGGGACAGACAAAAGTAAGTACTGTCGGTTTCATAAAAGTCACAGGAATACGACGAAATACTACATCCACCTCAAGGATGCCATTAAGATCCTCGTTCGGGATAATTATCTCAAAATAATACAGAAAGAAGGAATCTCCCCAGGAAGATGTTTCTATATCCAAACTGGTTGAAGAAGCCATAGCCTCCCCAGACAAAGCTCTCATTCCCGTCGTAATGAGCATCACGAGGCCCGAAGATTTTTATTTCCCCGACATGGAGGAGGTCCCCCTGTACCTCTCATCACAGAGTCCTTGGGAGTCATTCCCAACATTGATGGTAATTTTAGGTGGATGGTTCAATAAATGCACCGTAGTCTTGGTGAAGAGAAGATTTGAGTAGTTAATGGAGGCTAACTCTGACATGAGTACCACCCTTAACAAGTTTAGGGGAGGCTCTCACCCCTCGCATTCTATCGGGAAGAGTTACCCAGAGGATCCCCTAATTCCAGCATTCTATTGCTCGTATAAGCTCGCATGGAAAATTTCGATGTTAGGCGCATCCTTGTTGACCAAGGAAACTCGGTCGATATAATGTATTCCTAGATGTTCACCATCTTGTAGATGAATGAGAAACATTTGACCCCATACACGGGGTCAGATCTCCAGGGGTTCAATGGTTCTATCACCAAACCCTTGGGATATGCCGAGCTGATCATTACTTTGAGGGCAGGAGAGACGGCCAAATCCATCAAGACCCAATTCCTTGTAATAGACTACCCTTCATTATATTAATGCATCTTTGGGAGGACCATATTGGCCGAACTAATAGCAGTGCCCTCCAAAGTGCACCTCAAAATGAATTACTACACCATCGGCAACCTCGTTGCTACCCTGCACGGGGACATTCAGGCCTCCAGAAGATATCTTGAAGCTTCTGCTAAAGGCTTAAGCTCCATCAACACACAAACCATAATAACTAACAAATCTGCTCTCCCAAAAAGCTATGAAGAACCAAAGTCACTGCCCCATGTTGACACGATCGACCTACACAACCGCTTTACAAAGGAAGACTTCAGAGACCAGAAGAAAAAGGGGAAAGAACCCATGCTCGACACAGAAGTCTCATCAACGAGCATGAGAAAACCTACAGATATTATGCATACTGTTGTACCCCAAAATTTTCCCTCCCATATTCTCCAAGAATTGCAAAGTCAAAGCTTCAAAAAACTCCCCAAGGGTTGCACAGTTCAAAGGCCTCCTAACAGTCAAAAACTAGGGTTTTGGTTATGGCAAAGAAGTTGAAGTTTTCAAGGGTCCAATCAAGTCCCACATGCCTATAAACATGGTCAAGCATCCTCATACCAAGTTTCAAGACTTACAACACAAAATTGCACAGTCAAAAACCCTAATTGCACTACAGTCAACTGTAGGGGCAAAATGGTCATTTGACAGTCAAAAGTTCAAATTTTTGGTCAACATCTCATTTTGAAGCCAAAAACATCATTTGATAAATGCTTGATCATGATTCTCAAAGCTTGGCTCAAAAAGTCTCAAGATGCAAAAGTTTCCATATTTGGACAGTTGAAAAAGTCAACTGTAACTTGACCAAGGCATAACTTCCACATGGATTATCAGAAAAATTCCATCCAAAGCTCATTTTGAAGAGAAAGACATTTCCTACAACTCCTCTTCTCACTTCAAGTCCAAGAAATGCTCTCACAAAAAGTTATCAATTTCAATATTATAGGTCATTTTCAAAAGTCAACAAAAAGGGACTTTAAGTCAAAGGCCATAACTTGAGATTGGTAAATCAAAATGACATGGGACCAAAGGCATTGGTTAGAGGACTTCAAGACCTTTCCAAAATGTCCAAGAACATGATCAAAGCTTAACAATTGAGCAAGATATGCCTTGTGGAAGTTGGGAAATTTTTGGATATTTTGAAAAGTCAACTTTGCTTCAAATGCCTTAAAATTGCTAATGGGCCACATTTTCTTCCAAGAATCATCATCCAAGGCATGTGCACGACCATTTGGCCCAAAGGGAAGTTTTTGATCATTTTTATGTATTTATTTGAATTTTTAATTGCTAATAATTCATTTAATTAATTAAAATATATGAAAAATACCAAACCTAAGTTTTTAAATCTTTTTATGCATAAAATACACTCAATATTTCGTGCATAATCAGATTTGGAAAGAATCAAGGCAATTGGATATGATTGGCATCAAAAACATGTGAAAAAGATTTAAAAATATTTGCCATGAAAATCAAATATCTCTTCATCAATGCAAAGGGTTTTTTTGATCCAATTTCTAACCCTAATCATTCCAGTACTTATATACATGATAACCCTAATGCTCATGACCAGAAAGCTGCGCCAGAAAAGCATAACAAAGTTTGAGTTTTTTGTCAAAAAAGTGAAAACTGAAAACCCTACTATTCTAGCACGATTCAGAGAGAAATAACAATCCCAATAGCTTGCAAAAGTGTCAAGGAAGCTTCCTGCATTGTTTTTTAACCCTTACACGCCCAGAATTGGTATAGGGAATTCAAACTGTTTTCAATTTTATGCATAATCGTGTTTTAATATTCAAGCATTTCCATTGCATTTTTTTATGGATTCATACTAATTGGTTGATTCTGAAGCTAACTGCATACTTTGATTGAGTTTTCGTGCACTATTGAAGAATTCACCATGGAAGATGGTTAGGGTTACAGGACTTTCAAATTAGGCGTTTCTGAATACTGTAAAATTAGAATACCTCAATGCCATGGTTGAATTCAGGAAGCTTGGACGATTCTAATGCAACGCTCGCGCCTAATTTATCTAGCACTATAGCCTATTCGCTATTATTGAAAAGTGCATATTTTGGGGGGGTTTAAAACCCCCGCTAATTCTTTTTCATGTTTCAGTAAAATACAAACAATGAGGAAGACGATGACGTGTGGGATAGCAAGTGGCTCATTTAAATTTTCGCGCTAATTTCCCACTAACTTTTGTTTTACCTTATATCATTTGTTTCCCATAATATAAACAAAACGCGTAGTTGGAGCAGTTGGCAAAGCATAGTATTGGTAATCCCTGGGACCTGGGTTCGAATCCCAGGTCCCCCTCCCTTTCAATAATATTTTTCCTAACTTAATCCTATGCAGATTCAATCCTAAGGTTCACCATACTCCCCATATCTGGGCTTACCACGTGCTTGCTGAGATCCATCAAAAGGCTATAATTTGAAGAGCATCATAGGCACAAGTCAAAGGTGCCACACGCTGGTAAGAAATGTCAACTAAGGCCTTAAAACCTTGGGCCAATAATACTAAAGTATACCTCCAATTGGGGACAGAACCCCCCAAGGTATTGTATTTCTTTTCTTTTCTTTGTTTGATTTATTTCAATTATTTCTTTTTTAATTAATTCCTTTAATTTAATTTATTTTCATAAAAAATAAAAATAATATGAAAAATCAGAAAAGTCATAAAAATCAAAATATATTTATTTAATTAATATTTTTGTAAATAAATCTCACTAATTAATTAGATTTAAATTTAGGGTTAATTTTAAATATCTTTTCTTAATAAATTAAAAACTTGTAGAATTAGGTTTTAATTACTTTAATCACTTTTTTCTTTTATTTTCTCATCATTAATAATTAGTTATTTATTTTCATAAATCAATTTGCATTAATTAATTAGGTTTAATTTTAGGTAATTTTCATATTTTCTTAATAAATTAAAAATAGCTAGAATTAGGTTTAAATTTCATTTAATTCACATAAAAAACCATAAATACAAAAAACCTCAAAAAAACAATTTATTTTTATTTTAATTTAATTAATTTGTTAATAATAATTTAATTTCATTAAAAAGGGTCCAACGCCCTCGCTTTCAATTTTAATTCCAACTCGCGCATTTTATTTTATTTCTTATAATATTAATGTAATTCTCCCAAAGCCTTGTAAATTCGGACATTTTATTTCTCGCACTTTATTTACTTTCTATTAAATCGGGTCCTGGATTTAATTTGGCGATGTGGACCCGCGCCTTTGTAATAGTTTAGGAACTTTATATTTCTCGCAATTTTTAACTGCTAATAAATGCATGCAAGAATGAATGACAAAAATAAAAACAAACGCGTAGATCACCCATGACATGACAAAAGACAAAAATAAATGAAAACGACACACAAATCACACACCACCCCTAGGGTACGCCTCACTGTTGCCTTGCCTCGAAAGGTGATCGTCGAGTAGAGGATGTCTTAGTAAGTCCTCATGATCCGGGAACCTGGCATGAGGGTAGCTTCTAAGGTATCTTCCTATTGCTCCGGTGATCACCATGTCCCGAACCTCGAATTGACCCAAACACCTCCAACGGTGGTGCTACCTATCTCTCAATGGTGGGATGACACTACTTTAAAGGACATTTACACAGACGAATTCCTTAGGGTAGGTAGACGACTCTAGATACTTGCTCTAATTTCAAAAATTCAAAAATACTTTTCACACCAACACATTTTCAAAAGCTTTCGAAAGCAATTTTTCAAACACTCTTGAGGACTGATACAAGAGTCGAACTGAAATTTTCAAAGAAACTTTTTAAAACCCACAATTGAAAAGCAAACAAACCATTTTTGAAAACACAATGAGCAAGTATCTAAGAGCCCATGGATAACCATGGATAGAAAGGGTGCTAACACCTTCCCTTTCTATAATCTACCTCCCGAACCGAGAGCAATCTCTTTAAGGAATTTTTCTGTGCTTTTGTCCTTTCCATTTGGAGAAAATAAAAGACGGTGGCGACTCTTGCTTCCGCGACATTTCGCGAACCTGCTTTAAACAGTCAGTTCCAGATCCACCGATCACACATACAATCTTAGATGAATAATTCGAGATCGTTCCCCTAGGCAGTGACCCCTCCAAAGGAGTCAAGGTCGATGCTGACCTCCTCGACTTAGCGAAGAGGAAGTTGAAGGCGTGCCTAAAGGAGAATGCAGACTTGTTTTCCTAGACCGCAGCATAGATGACTGACCTAGACCCGGAGATAGCTTGTAACCACTTGACAATAGATTCTGCCCTCAAGGAAGTTGCTCAGTGTAGGAGCCGATAGTCCCCAGAGAAAATTGAGGTTGCGAGCAGACCGTCAAAGACCTCCTAGAGGCAAAATTTATTTTTGAAGCCCAGTACACAACCTGGATCTCTAATGTAGTTCTTGTAAAAAAGAGTAATGGAAAATGGTTTATGTGCATTGGTTATACTGATCTCAATAGGGCTTTCCCTAAAGACGCTTACCCCCTCCCAAATATAGATAAATTAGTTTACAATTCTGCATGTTTTAAATTTCTTTCGTTCATGGATGAATATTCTAGGTACAACCAGATCCCCATGGCTAAACTAGAAAAAAAGTATACGACCTTCATGACCGAATCAGACAACTATTACTACAACGTAATTCCCTTCGGGCTGAAGAACATCGGCGCCACATATCAGCGAATGATGAACAAAGTCTTTCGAGGATAAATCAAGGACAAGCTTGAAGTCTACATGGACGACATGATTGTAAAGTCCCAAGAGGAAACTGATCATGCACTCCACCTTAAAAATGTCTTCGAACATGCGAGGAGAGTCAAAATGAGATTCAACCCGGAAAAATGCACCTTCGGCGTACGATTCAGAAAGTTCCTCAACTTCTACTTAACATAACGAGGAATCCAAGCTAACCTCAACAAATATCGAGCATTTTTTGAACTTCCAACCCCGAGCTCAAAAAATCGATCCAAACTTTAAACGAAATACTCACACCATTACCTCACATTATGGAAAAGTCTGCATAACACACGCTCCCCTTTTTCAAACTTCTCCGCAAAGAAGCGACCTTCGAGTGGACCGATGAGTGTGAACGCCCCCTCACACACCTCAAACAGGCACTTCACAACCACCAGTCCTTTTGCGGCTAGAGAAGGGAGAAATTCTCTATCTCTATCTGGTTGTAGCATCCGAGGCGGTAAGCACTGCCCTCTTCCAAGAAATACCCAAGGGGAAGAGACCTATCTACTTCATGAGAAAAGTTGCAAGTGGGCCGAAGGATGATCTTTGACTGGCTGGAAAGTTGAGGATAAAATGGTGTTATACCTCCAAGGCACTCTGCCGATCAAGTAAGTGTGGGAGCAAAGAGATAAACGCAGAATATTAGGGTTTAAGGTGTGAGATTGTGAATACCTGGGCCTCACATGTGTGAGGGTTTATATAATGTTCCTCCAGTGCGTAGCCATTAGTTCCTATTTTTGGGCCTAGATATGTGGATCTGTAAAAATAGGTAACTACCAGGACTTGGTCAAAACGGGCAGGTATACTCGTAAGTAGTCGTTTGTTCTGAGGAGGAGGATTACAAGTAGATGGCTTTTTTGGTCATTTCCTGGGTGTCTTCCCAACTCGTGGCGGGAAGACGGGAGATATTCGCTGATCTAATCAGGTGTGTATGTCAGTCATAACTGGTTGGATGACAAACACCGTGATGGGACTCATGCCCTTGGCCGATGCTTCAAAACACCTTCTTTCTACATGGACATCCCCGTGTAGGATGGCGACTAAACCTTCGGCAGTGTGGTACTTTATCTTGAGATGCACGATGAAGGGCACCGCAATCAGCTCAGCTAGAGTGGGCCTCCTGAAGATGCATTGGTAGAGAGACGGAAATTCCACCACTAGAAACTTGGTCTTGATGGCCCTGGCCGTCACCCCTCTTCTAAAGGTGACAATCAGTACGACATACCCCTAGGGTTTGGTGACGGACACATTGAAGCCCTAGAAATCTGAGCCTACGTATGGGGTAAGATGGCTCACGTTCAGTTGTAGGGTGGTGAATAGCTAGATGCACGTTATGTCCACCAAGCTTCCTTGATCGACTAGGATGCGCTGTACATCAAAGTTTGCCATGCGTGTTCGTACGAGCAGCGAGATGGTCGAGTTAGGAGCTCCTCCTGACAGTTCTTCCCTGTAGAATGCAAGGGGTTAAGACCCTCCTCCGAACTTGTCAAGGGTGGCGTCCATGTCAAAGTTGTATTTTATTAATTGATCGAACCTTTTCTTTAAGAAGCCCATTGTGTGCTTGTTGAATCCCCTAATAGAGATGACCATCGCTGTGGGGAAGGATTCCAATGGACTATGCAAGGAAAAGTATAGTTGAACTCCCTCCATATCGGGAAGTAGAAATATTCTGGCCTCGTGATGCTTATGGAGACCAGTATAATTTCGACATCGAGGGACTCCTTCCCTTCCTTGACATTCTTGGTTTCTTGAGGCTCCTCGTGGGCACCATCTTTCTTCTTATACTGATTGAGGTGTCCGTCTCGGATTAGTATATCAATTGCATCCTTGAGATGGATGTAGTTGTTGGTGTTATGCCCATGGCTCTTGTGGAACCTACAGTACTTGCTCTTGTCAGTTGATAACACGAAATCGTATCCTTTATTTTCTATGAAATTCGCCCGTTCTGTATTATTTTGACCCGATTAATTCCCGAATATTTCGAGTTTGTCATCACTTTTTGCAGGTATTCATAACTGAGCTCAAAACAGAAGAAAACATGAAACAATGCAAGAAAGCATCAAAAGATCAGAAGAAAAATATAAATCTGTCAAAGAACTGCATTTTTGTAGCTGTGACGGTCGTAATGAAGCTGCCACGAACGTAAGCCAGTTTGAAGAGTGTTACGACCGTAACACAGTGGCCACGACCGTAACACGGGAAAGACCAAAAGCTGCTCGTAACGCCAAGCTAACGAACGTAACGTGTATATAGTTTATTTGAAGAATGCAGAACGTGGCAAATCAAAACAGAAGGAGTTTCCAAACTCCTTAACTCTCTCCAGTCAAACTCCATGTTCACCATTTCTCCCTCAACTACTCACGTTACTATATTTTTGGAGATTTTCAAGGAAGGCTTAGTTACAAGTTTTCAAGCCAACTGCCAGATTTTATTCTTCTATAAATACCTCAACATTGAATGTTAGAAGTACGGAGTTTATTACAACTTAATTGTGCCGAAGCTCTGCCAAAATCAAAACCAGTATTATTTCAGTTATTATTTTCCAGCATTTGTTTATTTCAATTCTTTTAATTCCACTGTCCAAATAATAATTTCCAACATTAGGGAATTATTATTATAGTTTAGGATTTATCGTTCAAGCTTCAGAATTTGCAATACTCCCGATACCAAGTCCGAGTTTCCGATTTGTGGAAGAAGGATTGAAGTATTGGCTTTACTGTCAGGTTTCTATTTTGCAATTGTATTAAATTCATTTTAATTAATTAATTAATGCATGCTTGTTATTTATTATTTATAATGTCCAATTTATATTTGTTTGCTTTTATTTACAGTATGTTTATTATAATTTCTATGACTAGCTAAACCTTTAGTGTCGGTATGGGATAGTAAGAGACATTAGGCATCTATCAAACTTAGGCTAAAACTTTAATCAACTTAACTCTTGTTATAACTTTTTATGCTTAATAATAAAATCTTTGCTATGAAAGTAAGAAGAGTAAATAGGTTAGATAGAGACCACGAAAGTGTGAGGTTTTTAACCGGATAGCTAAAGTTAGGCATTTGATTTAAATACAGTGAAAGCGCTTTAAACCAAATTAGAATTAATTAAGTTTCCAAAAAATACTTCTAAACACTTATAGGCTAGCGAAAGCAGGTATAGGGCTTTAGACGTATAATCCGAGATAAGACCATGAAAGTGTGAGTTGAGGGTTTTTAAACTGATTAATTCTACAGATAAACCAAGTTGACCATCCTTATATGCCTAGGTCCCGTTAGATCCCTTAGGTCGACTCTATTGCATACCGACCGTTCATTTTATAATTACTTTAAAATCAATTAATTTACCTTCCTTAATTTTCCCAAAACCAACGTGACAATTTCCGCCTTAGCTAAACCAACCTGTTTTACAACACTAGCATTATTAAAAAGTCCCTGTGGATTCGACAATCTTTTATTACTACCTCGATAGGATGTACGCTTGCAGTTAAGATACCGTCAGACATTAAGTCGATCGCAGACCCCATCAAGTTTTTGGTGCCGTTGTCGGGGACTTTAGTTTAGCCACTAGTGTAATCTGAAAACAACACTGTCTAGACTAAGGCAACTTTTTACATTTCCCTCTGTGTATGCCAAACACTCTTTCTCAAAACGAGCCTTTGCATTTACAAATTAACGATATCGAGCGTTACTTAAGATTAAGATGCCGAATTCAAGAATACCGATCTCTCAATAATTTTCCTCTAACAAAAATTCCTGATATCCCGTTATCAGAATCTACCGAAGAATCAACAATGGCTGACGTACCAAATCCGCCTCGCGCTCTTAAGGACTACACAGTTCCTTCGCAAGCGGAGCCTCACAATAGCATTTCCGCCCCTGCTATCGCTCGAAACGATTTCGAGCTGAAACCTTCGCTTCTATCCGTTGTTCAGCAGAACCAATTTTCTGGATCTCCTACTGACGACCCTAACCTACATCTGTCAGTGTTTGTGCAGTACGCAGACACTGTAAAAGCGAATGGTGTAAACCCCGAGGCGATACGATTGCGCCTATTTCCTTTTTCTTTAAGAGACAGAGCCCGAGCCTGGCTCCAATCCCTTCCTTCAAATTCAATCACCACATGGGATGAATTAAAAAAGGTCTTCTTGGCTAGATATTTCCCACCAAGCAAAACTGCTATGCTTAGAGCTAACATCAACGGTTTTAGACAAAAAAGATAACGAATCACTTTTCAAAGCATGGGAACATTACAAGGACATGATTAGACTCTGTCCTCATCATGGTTTAGAAGAACGGCTAATCATTCATACGTTTTATAACGGTCTGTTGTATAACACAAGAATGACTATAGACGCCGCTGCTGGTGGCACACTGATGGATAAACCATATGCCGAAGCAAATCAACTTATCGAAAGTATGGACCAGAACCACTATCAATGGGGAAGCGAAAGAGCTAATGTGGAGAAACCCCAAACCAAAGGTGGAGTGTCTGAAGTGAATATGCTGGACCAAGTCAACGCTAAAGTGGAAGCTCTTACCCAAAAGCTAGAAAACCTTACCACTGCTCCTGCAGCTACCGTAGCTGCAGTTGTCCAAACTTGCGATCTATGTGGTCTTCAATCACATCTTGCTCCAGAATTCCCACTTCTAACAGGAGTTCCAGCTGAACAAACAAACTATGTACAAGGGAACCCTTATAGCAATACCTATAACCCAGGCTGGAAAAATCATCCGAACTTTTCATACAAAAGTAACAACGCGTTATACGCGCCTGTACAAGCTCCTGCCACACCACCCGGTTATCCAAAAGCTATCCCAAATCATCCTGGTAATGGACCTAATGCTCCTAGGAAATCTAACCTAGAAATCATGATTGAACACTTCGTTGCTTCCCAAGCTCAGACTAATAAAGACGTTATGAATCAAAGTTTGCATACTAATGAGCAGATAAAACAATTAGCTAGCAAGGTTAATTCTTTAGCCACCCATAACAAGATGCTTGATACGCAAATCTCACAAGTAGCTCAACAACAAGCATCTACTGCGGCACCAACTGGAATTTTTCCTGGTCAACCACAGCCCAACCCGAAAGGACATGCTAATGCTGTGATATTGAGAAGTGGAAAAGAACTCGACGGACCTGTTGACCCGAGACTAGAAAATCCAGCCATGTACCAAAAGCAGAGCGAGCAGCCTGAACAAGCCAATGAACCTAAAGAAAAATAAAAGGAAAGCGAAACGCAAGAGGCAGTGGAGCAAGAGAAGCCTTATGTACCTCCACCACCTTATAAACCACCAATCCCGTATCCTCAGAGACTTACAAATTCCAAAACGATGGGCCAGTTCAAGAAATTCATTGAACTTCTGAAACAACTTAATATAACCATACCTTTTACAGAAGCCATCACTCAGATGCCCTCGTACGCTAAATTTCTTAAGGAAATCCTATCCAACAAGAAGAAGATAGAGGATAATGAAACAGTTACACTCACTGCCGAGTGTAGCGCGATCATTCAAAACAATATGCCTCCTAAGCTAAAAGACCCAGGTAGTTTCTCTATACCTTGTAATATTGGAAAATTTGTCATAGACAAAGCTCTATGTGACTTAGGAGCAAGCATTAGTGTCATGCCCTTATCTATTTGCAAAAAGCTAGAGATGGGAGAACTCAGACCCATGAAAATGTCCGTCCAATTAGCCGACCGATCGGTTAAATATCCTGTAGGTATACTGGAAAACGTTCCAGTTAGAATAGGTCAATTCTATATCCCTACCGATTTCATCATCATGGACATAACCGAGGACTCAGTTACCCCTATCATATTGGGAAGACCATTCCTAGCCACAACTGGAGCGATAATTGATGTAAAGAAGGGCAGATTAACATTCGAAGTCGGAGAGGAAAAAGTGGAATTCATCCTCACTCAATTTCTACAAGCACCCGCCATGAATGACACATGTTATTTACTCGATATTATAGACGAGTGCGTGAGAGAGATGGAAGTTGAACAAACCACATATTCCGAAATAATGAAAATTGAAACCCCTCTGATATTCGAAGACGACAATTGTCGAGAACCATATAAAGATGACAGTCTAAGCGAAAGTCTAGCACTTACACCAGATCATATGCCATGTTCCAAGAAACCAAAACTAGAATTGAAAGTTCTACCTAAAAATCTACGATACGAATTCCTTGATACTGAACAAACTCGACCTGTAATAGTAAATTCCAGTTTAGGAACGCTCGAAACTCAAAAACTTTTAGACGTTCTAAGGAAATACCCTACTGCGTTAGGTTACAACATATCAGACTTAAAAGGAATTTGTCCTTCAATTTGTATGCATCGTATTCTATTAGAAGAGGATTGCAAAACCTCTCGAGAACCTCAAAGAAGAATCAATCTGATTCTAAGCACTGTATTCAGAGATGAAATCAAAAAGCTAATGGAAGCTGGAATTATATACCCGATCTCTGACAGTAAATGGGTTAGCCCAGTGCATGTCGTACCTAGGAAAGGAGGTGTCACTGTCGTGAAAAACACACAAGGCGAATCAATAACACAAAGAGTAGTTAGTGGACACAGGGTGTGCATTGATTATCGAAAACTGAACAAAGCTACTCGGAAAGACCATCTTCCTTTACCCTTTATTGATCAAATGTTAGAACGATTAGCCAAACACTCCTATTTCTGCTATTTAGACGGTTATTCCGGATTTTTCCAAATTCCGATTCACCCTGATGATCAAGAGAAGACTACATTCACGTGTCCCTATGGAACGTTCACGTACAGACAAATGCCATTTGGATTATGTAATGCTCCCGCAACTTTCCAACGATGTATGATGGCCATCTTTGCAGATTTCATTGACGACATCATGGAAGTGTTTATGGATGACTTCTCTGTGTGTGGACAAAGCTTTGAAGGATGTTTGTCTAATTTAGAAAGTATTTTAGAACGATGTGTGAAAGTAAACCTTGTGCTCAACTGGGAAAAATGCCACTTCATGGTCAGAGAAGGAATCGTACTTGGACATGTTATTTCTAATAAAGGAATTGAAGTTGATAAAGCTAAGATAGAAGTGATTAAAGAACTCCAACCACCAAAGACCATTCGAGAGATACGAAGTTTTCTAGGACACGCCGGTTTTTACCGACGCTTTATTAAAGATTTCTCGAAAATTACAAAACCACTTACCGGTCTATTAATGAAGGATGCTGAGTTCATATGCGATGACGATTGTCTTCGAGCTTTTGAAACCCTTAAAGCCGCACTTATTTCTGCACCAATCATGCAACCGCCCGATTGGAGGTTACCTTTCGAAATCACGTGCGATGCAAGTGATTACGCTGTCTGCGCAGTTCTTGGA
This sequence comes from Vicia faba, assembly GCA_948472305.1. Classification (NCBI taxonomy): domain Eukaryota; kingdom Viridiplantae; phylum Streptophyta; class Magnoliopsida; order Fabales; family Fabaceae; genus Vicia; species Vicia faba. Next base: position 466,959,188 of record OX451740.1, read on the forward strand.
CAAAGAAAAGATAAGAAACTTCACGCAATTTACTACGCCAGCAGAACGCTAGACTCAGCTCAGATGAACTACGCCACCACTGAAAAAGAACTCTTAGCCGTGGTCTTCGCACTCGACAAATTCCGTTCTTACCTTGTAGGAGCGAAAATCATCATTTACACGGACCATGCTGCTATCCGATATTTACTTGCCAAGAAAGATGCAAAACCCAGACTCCTCCGTTGGATTTTACTTTTACAAGAATTCGACTTGGAAATTAAAGATAAGAAAGGAACCGAAAACGTCGTAGCGGATCATTTATCCCGTTTAGAAGGTATAAAACCCGAACAAGTGCCAATTAACGACGATTTTCCGTATGAACATCTGATAGCACATATGATAAGCGACCTAACTCAATTGAATTTAAATAAACCAGAAGCTAAAGAAGTCGTGGAAGCCATCGACATGACCATATGATTGCCTTGGTATGCTGACATCGTTAATTATTTAGCTGTCGGAGCACTTCCACCTGACTTAACTTACCAACAGAAAAAGAAATTCTTCCATGATCTCAAGAGTTACTATTGGGACGAACCACTTTTATTTAAACGAGGACCTGATGGAATTTTCCACCGGTGTATACCCGACGAAGAAATAGAAAACGTCATTTCCCATTGTCATTCATCTCCTTGTGGCGGACATACTAGCACCTCTAAAACGTGTGCCAAAATTCTCCAAGTCGGCCTTTTCTGGCCTAACCTGTGGAAGGATGTCCACGTCGCCGTTAAAAACTGTGACTGATGCCAACGTACCGGTAATATCTCAAGACGCGACGAAATGCCTCAGAAAGGAATACTTGAAGTTGAAATCTTTGATGTTTGGGGAATAGATTTTATGGGACCTTTCCCATCTTCTTTTGGAAACAAGTTTATACCCGTCGCTGTCGACTACGTTTCAAAATGGATCGAGGCAATAACTTCTCCTACAAATGACACACGAGTAGTGAATAAGCTTTTCAAGAATATAATTTTCCCGCATTTTGGTGTTCCCCGACTTGTTATCAGTGACAGTGGATCTCATTTTATTTCGAAGATATTTGATAAATTACTATCTAAATATGGAGTGAACCACCGCGTAGCAACACCTTATCATCCGCAAACTAGCGGACAAGTCAAAGTTTCGAATAGAGAGATTAAACAAATATTAGAAAAAACCGTCGCGATATCTCGAAAAGATTGGTCATCCAAGCTTAACGAAGCTTTATGGGCTTATAGGACGGCTTATAAGACTCCTATCAGAACTACACCTTTCAAACTTGTTTACGAAAAATCCTGTCATCTCCCGGTAGAATTAGAGCATAAAGCTTATTGGGCGATAAAGACACTCAATATTAATTACACTGCTGCTGGCGAGAAACGAATCCTCGATTTACATGAACTGGAAGAATTAAGACTAGACGCTTACGAAAACGCTAAAATATACAAGAATGAACTAAAAAATGGCACGATCAGCGTTTATCTCGAAAAGAATTTAGTGTGGGAGATGTCGTACTTTTATTTAATTCTAGACTTAGACTCTTCCCTGGAAAACTTAAATCTAGATGGTCTGGTCCTTTCGAAATTACAAGAGTTTTTCCTAGCGGAGCGGTAGAAATCACGGATAGAAATAGCGCCCCGTTTATTGTAAACGGGCAGCGGTTAAAACAATATCATCGTATAGATAATAGAGATTATACGAATAAGCTTAAACTCGTAGAACTGCTACCTATTTCTCCCGACTAATCTTTCACTAGGCATTTCGTCAGGCTTATGACGTTAAAAACAGCGCTTCATGGGAGGCAACCCATTTTATTTGTTTTTACCTGATATTTTGTTTGTATTATTTGTTTTGCATTCTATATAAGTATTTTTCATTTTTAAAAACTTTTATGAAACTGCTGCTGATTTCAAATCAATTTAACTTGACACAGGATTTCTGAATAATCTTTTTCTCTTTACTTTCTCCTCTACTCTGTTTCCCCGCTTTGTTTTTGCTATGGATCCTCCACAGAACTTTATGGGAACCCCCTTTAGAGGTAGAAACCAACAAAGAAGATTTGAGGCTTTGTCTCAGCGAGCAATCAGTTTAACCCTGTATCATGATGTACCCACTATGGACTCTTTAGGCATTACTGACAGTGTTTACTACATGTTTAACCAGTTGGGATGGGAGAAAGCCCACCTGAAAAATAGGTTCGTCACTTACCGAGAGCTTACCCTTGAGTTCTCTAGTTCACATCCCTGACCACGGTGTTGGAGCCCGAAAAGGATTCATTACCTTCAGACTTTTTGGTATTGAGTTCACCTATAACCATAGGGACTTAACTGCTTTATTAGGATTCCCCAGTGGACCCTTAGCTTTTACTACCCCTGAGGCTGATATATTGGATTTTGAGCTGGATTACTTCTGGGGTACTTTAACCGGAAACTATCACCCTGACCCAGAAAGTATGGATAACAATGAAATACATAACCCAGCCATCCGTTATTTCCATAGGATTCTTGCCCACACCCTGTTTGGAAAAGAACAAAATCAAAATGCTGTATCCAAGGATGAATTATCTCTACTTTATTGTATGAACCTAGGACGCCCTGTCAATGCGGTCCCACTCCTGATGAAGACCTTTACCCGCATTAGTGAGGACCCTAATGTTCCTGTCAGTGTGGGAGGATTAGTTACAATGATTGCACATGCTCTCGGACCTCGTTGCCAACTTAATAACTGTGCACCATTTGGATCAATTAGGCATATGAATATTAATTTCTGTTTTAACAATCGGATAATAGGAAATTTAGGCCCTGCACCTTATGATTACCTGATCAGAGACGAAGTTGTTACTCTTTTTACCCTCCCGAACCATGCCCGAATAAGTGTCCACAATCGTGAAAATTAGTTTTACGAATTGAATCCACCCGACCACCCTTCGACACCAGAAACACCACAATCATATTTTGTTGATAATAATTTCATGTCTGAAAACGAAACAGATCCTGAAACCCCTCCTGGTTATCATGACTTTACAAATATGGCTGAAGCACAAGCAGCCCCTGATACAAACCAAGGAGAATATACCACACAATTAAACACCATTCTGACCACTTTGGATGCTTATAAAACTGACATTGATGGAATAAAGAATGAATTGAAGACTATGCGTTTGGATCTTATTGGTTTAACTGACATTTCGGTGGAACAATTCTATAACATCACTCAAGCTCTGGAAATATTAAAAGAAAAGATTGGATGAAGCAGTTTTTAGTTTCTTAGTTTTTCAGTTTTCAGTTTTTCAATTCTTTGTTTTTAGATTTTTTTTTCCATTCTGCTTTGTTCTTAGTTAGTTTCAATTTTTTGTTAAGTTACTGCATTTCAATTTACACGCCATTTATTTTCTGTCAAAAAGAACAAGTTACTCAATTTAAATTAATGCAATTATTTGTTTTCAATTTTAAACTTACAATCATTATGCTGCTTACAATGTTTTATGGTTTTCTACTCTATTGCGAATTATATACGTTGGATTATATGTTGAATTAATTAATGTTGTGTTTATGTTGGAATGCCTGAGATGTTCTGCTACTATAAAAATATACTCTGTGCAATTGTATTGTGTTCTGTTCTGTGAAAAACCAAAACTTGTAGCTGCCACGACCGTAACGCGCCTTTCAGAGCGTTACGCTCGTCAGCCAGGTGTTACGACCGTAACACGGGTTACATCAGTAACCCTGTTAGCAGAACGTTCCCTTTTCCTGCACCTTTCTCTCTTCTTCTTTCATAACCCCCCATTAACCCCATTCAACCCAAAATTAATCCCTATCAATTTTCAAACTTCCACTACCTCCTTCCACCATATATACATCCATTACCCGTATCATCATTCTCATTCTCTCATTCACCAACCAAGACCCATTTTCACTCAAACACTTTGCATGCAAATGGCGAACAATCTCATTCCTGGCATTACCCTACGAAATGGTGAAGCAGGTGAAACTCAACGGACACGGTTCCTAAAGTTCCAACGCTGAGGCATCCACCCTACGAGGTTCGTCGACACTGACTGCCTCCGAAACCTCGGGTTGCTCGAAAGTGTCCAACACCTATTACAAAGTTTCAACCTTTGGACGCTATGTAGCCAGCCACAACCGACGTACGAGACTCTCACACTTGAGTTTCTCAGTTCATTTTGCTACATTACTCCAAACGGTGCAAGAAATCAACTTACCGGTGTGGTAAGGTTCCGAATTTTCAGCACCGAATACGAATTCCCTCAGAACGCATTCGGTCGCCTACTTGATTTCTGTACCGATGACGGCGCTCACCTACGTGTGCCTGACACTTTTCACGAGGAATCTTTCAACCTATGGCATAGCTTGACCAATAATCGGGCTGATTCATACGATCACCTAAATGCCACCCAAATCCATAACCCCGCCATTCGTTACTTCCACCGCATCCTATCCAACACAATCTTTGCAAGAGATAGCAACCACAAGCTCAACTCAAAGGAGCTATTTTTCATGCATTGTGCATTCTCGGGTCAGAAAATTAATGCCGCACCTTTCCTCATGGCTCATATTCACTCCATCTGCACCAGAGGCGGCAAACCTTTCTATTTCGGAGGGCTTGTCACTTCTCTTGCTTTAGCACTAAACCATGGTGACACCCTTGTTCATCTGCCATCCCGACCACCAGTTCTGCTTACTTTGGATCATTGCAAATCGGCCCACCTCATCCACGAGCGGGACGATGGAAGATTTCATCCAGTGATACAAAACCGAGTTTACACTATATAGTTTTGCCTTGCAGGGACAGAATCGACCCTCAGAACCGAGCCAACTGGCTATTTAACCCTGAAGTCCCTGCTGCTGCTCAAGAAGAACCTCATGTCGGCCCCGCTGATGAGATGCAGGAAGAAATGGATCGAGCTGCTCCCGCGCCTGACATTCCTGAGTCGTCCTCTTCTGCACCACCTCCTTTTACTATGGAGGACGTCCTTAGAGCCCTCCATCAGCAAAATCATATGGCTGTAGCTCTTGAAAGGAAGAATCAGGAGCGTTTCGACGCCTTACATCAGCAAAATGTCCAAATCTTGAGTGGTCAACGCTCGACAAATGAAAGGCTTGATGAAGTGCTATGCGAGCTTAATGCTTTGAGGATGGATGTTACATCTCTTGGAACCCAGGACACTGACCTTGAAGCTACTCCTTCCAGACGGTCACGAACCCGAAGCCGCCATGGTCGCCAATAGTTTTTCCTTTTCTTGTTGTTTTCCTTATTTTTCCGATGTATTTTTCATTTAACCTCGCCATTATATCATAACATTGAGACAATGTTTGATATAGTGTGGGAGGAGTACTGCATTCTTAATCCAGAACGAGTAATTTCATTTCTATTTCTGTTATGTTTCGTTATTTCATTTTCTCCCCGTTTTATTTAGCCATACCAAAAAAATTTCGCCTTTTATATTCGCATAACCGTTAGTTACCTACTTTAACCGAAATCTTAGTTAGAAGGCCGAGAGCGATCCAACGAGAACTATACGATTATGACACCTTCGACTCTCTACTCACGCGAATCGTCTCCATTTTCGTTATACCGATACTTTGAGTTTTGAATCTTAAATTAGCCCCTAGTAGTTTATATTAGCATTCAACACCAGTCCTAACACAATCCACGTGGAAAGTCGATGAACATAAGTGGATGATCTTGCAAATTGATTTAAATAGAATGTTACATGCTTTAAGGAAATAGATATTGTACCAATTAAATTAGGCGATCCTCACCCGATCGTTTAATCCAACGGATGCAAAAGCTTCTACTAAGTAACATAAGAATCCATTGTCTAGGTGGTTCGGAAGCATCTGGTACTGAACTCGGTAGGGCAGACTACGGTCTGATCCCCCGCATCTTGCAATTGGATAAAAGAGGTTGCCACATAATTGTGCCAGAAACCGTCGTGTTTTGATCAGAACCACTAACCGGCTATTCCACTACGTGCGTGCAAGGATAATGGGCTTAATGTGATTGCGCAAGAACGAAACCGGGTGAAATATGAACGAGAAACCTTGAGTTGAATTATAACGGTATAATTGGACGTTTCGTTTAAAACGGATAGTCGTTGACTAGCTTGTTGCTTGTATCATTTATGTATCGTTGTTGTTTCATTCGTTTTTCTCGGCCGAACTAACTTAGGATATCTTGAAATTATTTGAAAACGAAAGGTATACTAGTTATGTGCGTTTATAAAAACTTGTCCGATATTTTTAATTTGATTATTTTGCTTGAGGACAAGCAAAGGTTAAAGTATGGGGGAGTTTGATAACACGAAATCGTATCGTTTATTTTCTATGAAATTCGCCCGTTCTGTATTATTTTTACTCGATTAATTCCCGAATATTTCGAGTTTGTCATCACTTTTTGCAGGTATTCATAACTGAGCTCAAAACAGAAGAAAACATGAAACAATGCAAGAAAGCATCAAAAGATCAGAAGAAAAAGATAAATCTTTCAAAGAACTGCATTTTTGTAGCTGTGACGGTCGTAATGAAGCTGCCACGAACGTAAGCCAGTTTGAAGAGTGTTACGACCGTAACACAGTGGCCACGACCGTAACACGGGAAAGACCAAAAGCTGCTCGTAACGCCAAGCTAACGAACGTAACGCGTATATAGTTTATTTGAAGAATGCAGAACGTGGCAAATCAAAACAGAAGGAGTTTCCAAACTCCTTAATTCTCTCCAGTCAAACTCCACGTTCACCATTTCTCCCTCAACTACTCACGTTACTATATTTTTGGAGATTTTCAAGGAAGGCTTAGTTACAAGTTTTCAAGCCAACTGCCAGATTTTATTCTTCTATAAATACCTCAACATTGAATGTTAGAAGTACGGAGTTTATTACAGCTTAATTGTGCCTAAGCTCTGCCAAAATCAAAACCAGTATTATTTCAGTTATTATTTTCCAGCATTTGTTTATTTCAATTCTTTTAATTCCACTGTCGAAATAATAATTTCCAACATTAGGGAATTATTATTATAGTTTAGGATTTATCATTCAAGCTTCAGAATTTGCAATACTCCCGATACCAAGTCCGAGTTTCCGATTTATGGAAGAAGGATTGAATTATTGGCTTTACTGTCAGGTTTCTATTTTGCAATTGTATTAAATTCATTTAATTAATTAATTAATGCATGCTTGTTATTTATTATTTATAATGTCCAATTTATATTTGTTTGCTTTTATTTACAGTATGTTTATTATAATTTCTATGGCTAGCTAAACCTTTAGTGTCGGTATGGGATAGTAAGAGACATTAGGCATCTATCAAACTTAGGCTAAAACTTTAACCAACTTAACTCTGGTTATAACTTTTTATGCTTAATAATAAAATCTTTGCTACGAAAGTAAGAAGAGTAAATAGGTTAGATCGAGACCACGAAAGTGTGAGGTTTTTAACCGGATAGCTAAAGTTAGGCATTTGATTTAAATACAGTGAAAGCGCTTTAAACCAAATTAGAATTAATTAAGTTTCCAAAAAATACTTCTAAACACTTATAGGCTAGCGAAAGCAGGTATAGGGCTTTAGACGTATAATCCGAGATAAGACCATGAAAGTGTGAGTTGAGGGTTTTTAAACTGATTAATTATACAGATAAACCAAGTTGACCATCCTTATATGCCTAGGTCCGATTAGATCCTTAGGTCGACTCTATTGCATACCGACCGTTCATTTTATAATTACTTTAAAATCAATTAATTTACCTTCCTTAATTTTCCCAAAACCAACGTGACAATTTCCGCCTTAGCTAAACCAACCTGTTTTACAACACTAGCATGATTACAAAGTCCCTGTGGATTCGACGATCTTTTATTACTACCTCGATAGGCTGTGCGCTTGCAGTTAAGATACCGTCAGACATTAAGTCAATCGCAGACCCCATCATCAGTCCCCGGCTTGGCGGGTGTCAGGCGAAGAAAGTTTACCCTAGCCTGGTTGAATTCTAATTTGGCGCATTCGATCAAAATACGCTCCCTCGAAGAGTTTAAGAGGTGTAGTTGTGGAACCAACCAAAAGGCCCCTTGTAGTCATTGGAGTCTCGGGATTTGTATTCCCTCTTCTTCTTGCCCCCTCGACGGGATGTCGATGGCTCATCGCTTTTCGTGGACTTGGAATTCTCTCTGTGCCTTGAGTCCCTTGCATTTTTGGCCGCCTCCTTCTCTTCGTACTAAATGTAAGCTTGAGCCTTAAGGAGGAGGGAGACGAGCGTGGCTGGAGTTTCAATGCCCACAACCTTCACGAAGTCGCTGCAGGGATGGAGCCCATGCTCGAGATGGTTTTTCTTCATGGTATCGGTCGTTGAGACCTGTATGACTTCTTTATTTAATCACTCGATATATGCTCGCAGAGGCTCATCTCTGCCATGGATAATTGCTTCTAGTGACGATTCTAATTTTCGATGTCAGCAAGAGGTGGTGATGTGCCTCGAGAATATCTTTCCCAACTGTTTCCAGTAGGTAATGGACTCGTTGGACATACTCTTGTACCAATCCATGGAACCCTTACTTAAGGTGGTTGGGAATAGTGTTCCCTTTATCGCGCCCTCACTTCTCGGTAATCGAGGAGGGCGTCGATATCCTCTATATTGTCATTTAGATCAGTTGTACTATCATAGGACCCCTAATGGGGGTGGCTTCTCTAGCCCGACTGTGGAGTCTTCCTTCTGTGATCTCCCTCGATAAAGGGTCACGGGGCTCGGCATCATCGCTCTATTCTGGAGAAGATGGCAGGGAGTGATGGTTTCTCCCTTGTCGGGTGTCAATATCTCGTTGAGAGGAAGGGCTCCTCCACCGCTATCTTGGTTTGGGCGACGATGATCGGCCATGGTCGACCCTACAGTCGCTCTTGGCCTTCTTGGAAGATGAAGAGCCTTAGTATTTCTTGGGAGACGTACGGTCGCATTTCTTGCGGAAAGAAATATTATGATTCTCTGTTGTTGGTGGATGGCCATGCCTAGGTGGTGATATACTGGGGGAGTCATCTCATCGTTGTCTCCGAGGAGGAGATCTTGATTGTTTCTGTTGTAGGATGAGGGTTTTGGTTGGTTAATGGAAGCAAATAATATTGCTATGATCGAGTCAGTGTTCTACAGAACAGGGACCAGTTGCAGAATCTCTAGTAGGTCTTCGACAAGATTCTTTGGGTGTTGTCCATCCAAGAACTGCTCGTTGTCGCGTTCAACATCGATTGAATCTGGATATGCAGTGTGCCCGTCTCAGACATCAAAGTCATCCTCGAGATTAGGATGCCACTATTTCTGTTGGTCTTGCGCGTCGGGGAGATCACGACCTTTACAGGTAGATGGTGATCATCATGGTCGGCCTTGTTAGATGAATGAAAAGGATATTTGATTTTCTTATTTCATGGACAGAAAACGGGGAAGATAGTTTCCCAGACAGCGCCACTGATCTTATCGGTTGATCAGAACCTACAAGTGGGAAGAAGGATGATCTTTGACCGTCTGGAAAGTTGAGGAGAAAAGGGGGTTGTACCTACAAGGCACTCCGAAGATCATGTACGTGTGGGAGTAAAGAGATACAAGCAGAATATTAAGGTTTAAGGTGTGAGATTGTGAATACCTGGCCCCCACATGTGTGAGTGTTTATATAATGTTCCTCCGGTGCATAACCATTGGTTCCTATTTTTGGTCCTAGATATGCAGGTCCGCAAAAATAGGTAACTGCCAGGACTGGGTCAAAATGGACAAGTATGCTTGTAAGTAGCCGTTTGTTCTGAGGAGGAGGATTACATGTAAATGGCCATTTTGGTCGTTTCCTGGGTGTCTTTCTGACTCGTGTTGGGCCGATGAGAGACATTCTCTAATCTGGTCAGGCATGTATGTCGGGCATAATTGGTCGAATGACAAGGGCCATGGTTGATCAGAGTGCTAGGCCACTTTCATCGGGTCGTGCCAAGGGCAGGAGAAAATTGGGCCACTTCTAGTCATTGGGCCAGTCCAGAATAAAACTCATCAACACAGCGAGGAGGTTGAGGCACTATTTTCTGGCCCACATTATTATCGTCTAGATAGAGCAACCAATATAACAGTTACTCGGTCGACCTGATATTGCGAGCAGGATGCTCAAGTAGTCGTTGGAGCTCTCTGAGTTCGACATCAGATATGAAAGCATAAAAGCCCTTAAAGCACAAGTGCTGGTCGAATTTGTAGTAGAAATGACCCTCCCGAGCACTACAAATAGGGCACACAAGTGGACCATCTTCATGGATGGAGCTTCCATCTTGACGGGAAGCGGGGTAGGCATCATGCTAGAAAACGAGGAAGGGATGCTAATTAAAGTCTCCCTCACGTTGTCCTTCCCGACCTCGAACAACCAAGCAGACTGTACAGAAGGGGATTCTCCATTTCCTTCCTCAAGTGTGTCGAAGAAAAAAAAGTATCCCATATCTTGCATGAAATCTACGAGGGAATCAATGTCCAACACCTAGGCGAAAGATCCCTAGCCAAAAAAGCATTATGGGTAGGGTACTACTGGCCTTCCATGCATCATGAAGCCAAAGAGCACGTAAAGAAGTGCGACAAATGTCAATGCCATAGGGACATGCATTTGGAGCCTCCAAGCGAGCTTAAGTCTCTATCACCCCCTGGTCATTCGCGTGGTGGGGCTTGGATATCCTCGGACCATTCCCGATAGGATCAAACCAAAACAAATAGCCGATAATAGTCGTGGATTACTTCGCCAAATGAATAGAAGCAAAAGCGCTAGCCAGAATAACCACATAGAATATTCTCCATTTCTACAAAATAAACATTATTGCTCGGTTTAGCATTCCCAAGCAATTGTCACCTACAACGGGACACAATTAAATAAAAAAAATTTCCAGGAATTCGTCGACAACTTAGGCACCATCCAATAATTCGCGTCTGTCAAGCACCCACATATAAACGGGCAGGTCGAGTCTACAAAAAGGGTGGTCCTGCGAGGTCTCAGACAAAGATTTCCCTACACCAAAAAGAGATGGGTTGAGGAGCTACATAGTGTACTTTGGGCCTATCAAATGATAACTCACTCATCCACCAGGGAGACCCCCTTCTGTCTAGATTATGGAACCGAGGCCATCATCCCGACCGAGATCAGAGAGCCCTCCAGATAGACAGAAGCTTCCCTTGACAAAGAGATGAATGACATAGAATTAAGAGAGGAACTCGACCTTTTCAAGGAAATCCAATCGGGAGCGGCCTTACGAGAAGCCTCTCTAAAACAAAATATCACCATACGGTATGACGACAAAGTCATACGACAAGAATTCGAAGTTGCCAGCCTAGTCATAAAGAGAAATCACAAAGAATCTCGCGAAGGCAAGGTCGCCACAAACTGGGAAGGACCTTATTGAATTCATGCAAAAATAAGGAACAGGGCCTACTACCTGGAAAACCTACAGGGGGAACAACTTTCTCGACCTTAGAATGTCGAAAAACTAAGGCAATATTATAGTTAAGACACTTATACACTCAGCGTATTCAGTTGAAACAATGAACACACCTTGCCTGACCACTCGTGCCTGCCCAGGTACAAGCATGGGACTTCAAATTAAAAAAAGAGGTGATTATCCACTCTTTTAACAAACAAATCCTCAAGCCCGACGTAGAAAACTCAAACGAGCTCCACCGTCGTTGTACCACGATGGCAGAACACCTAACTCATGATGGGAAGTTCATGCCTCCGAGCTCAGGTTTTCAAATTAAGGTCTGAGTTCCGACCCATGACCGGAAATTACCCTGGCCGTTTGACCAGTTCCCCATACTGGCGAACTCAAAAATTCATGAGCAAACCCCCAAAACTCTTAATCATAATAAAATGTCTCAAGTAGACGAGCATACAAGACATGAAAACATTCCAGACAAATAATCAATAAATCATGCACGAAACAAAGTTAAAAACACTTGAGCAATGCAGATTAGAGAAAATGACCACCACAATCGGGAAATTTAAAAGACGACAAAAAGGGCTGCAATTGTCAAGAATATTACATAAAGGAGGCTTGAAGGCCCCATCCAAATAAGAGAACATGTGGCCACAAGGACCATGATTGTTTGAAAATTACATGAAAATAGGAAGGGCCTCTTAAACAAATTACAATAACATGACAGAGAGGTCGAAACAAGAGAGAGCAATAGTAAGTTGGTCAAATGTCATGCTGAGATCCCCCCGTAAGCATGGTCCTTTTGAATATGCTCCTCTACTGATCCGTCATTGCCAAGCTCGAGGGAGTCGGGCACAACAATCTTCCCAGGGTAAAGACCATTTTCTCGAGGGACTTCTTCTCCAGTAGAAGGGTAATATGATCCCCGGTCACTTTGGACAAGCTCTTCATCGACGCCTTATTTGCAGAATTCGATGTGACGAGCTTCTCCTCGAGAGTCGCCACCTTTGCTTGAGACTTTCTCAACTTGGCCTCTGAGGAGATGCCTTCCTCGACATACACAACAGCCATCCATAACAGCCTCACGATAGCACCAGCATCTCGGCCCAACATCCCCCTCTTTCCCAGACGGTCCATCTCCTCAAGCCTCAGTGATTTAGCTCGGGGAAGCTGCAAGGTGGAGTCCTCAAAGAATTTCTTGTCATGAAAGCATGGAGTAAGCTGAAACATATCCTTGTCCTAATCACCCGTTAGATCAATGACACCTTTAATACGCGGTCTCCTAAACCTCGAGGACACCTAATAAGGAGAGGGATGTCCGGCAATGGGGCCAGACGATGATGTCCCCGAACCCGCATGGGGAACCGTCCCCGCTTCACCTTGAGGACCTTTTCGGGACTTCTTTCCCTTCTTCGTATTAAGGGACGCCAACTTGACCATACAATCATGAGAAATATTCATCCTTCCTATAACAAAAAAATCCATCAAACCAGGATAAAGAGATATGCGTACAAATCAAATCGAAATATAGGATAAACTACCCAAGTGCGCCACGAGATCCCCGAACTCAAGAAGCTCATTAACGTTTATCAGCCCTGGATCTTACACAGGCTCCCCATCCTCGTCAGTAACGGTCCTCTCCCCTTTGCAAACATGCTGGACAAAAGGTATCACAACAAAGGCCGACAACTAGTCATGGCTAGTCTGATCCTCAGGGCTTAACTGGTCTTTCTTCCAAATATAGTGGTCGGTCCCACGAAGAAAATGTTTACTCGATCAATGGAAACTAAACTTCGGAACTAGCTTTATCACTGGGTCCCTGTCCTTGTTTAGCTCAGGTTCCCAGGTGTTATCGACCAGTGGGATGCTCCTAAAAACGTTTAACAACTCCCTCTTTAACACGGGCTCGAATAACATATACCTCGCCTTAAAATTTCGGACAGATTCGAGGTAAGCCTTTAATAGCTTCCCGTTGGCCTATTTTAAGGAGACCCATCCCCATTGATTACCAAATTGTCCCCGCTGGAGGTGAAAGAAATAATAGAACAAAGGATCAGTAGCCCTTATCTGCAGATAATCGCACATTATCTCAAATATCAGCAGGAAAGCAATCAAATTGGGATGAATTTGGGAGGGATCAAGACAAAGATGCCGAAAAATGGACACACGGAGATCAGAGAAAGGAAGCCGTAGACCCAACTCTTGGAAGAGAATCTCGTATGTCAGAAGATGGTTCACATCAAACTTTGAACATACCCAGTGATCCTTCCCAGGGATGTAGATCGCCCATTCTTCCTATGGATCCTGCGACTCAATCCCCGGAGCCACCAACATAAACACCTCATTAGGGTGCTCAACAAAGTGGGAAAAGATCTACATAGGATTCAGCACGACCCATGCCAAAGAATCCTCGGGAGCCGCAGGCTCTCCCTGCGTGTCTGTACCCTGCTCGGGTACGCCTGAATCAGGATCACGCGTCCCCAAGGTACTCACCCAGGTTGACGTGTCCCCAGATGAACTTGAGACGAAAATCAATTTTCTCACTCATAAGGTTGGCTTCAGTACTGCTAACCATCACACCTGAAAAGTAGATGACAAAAGTGAATTCGACATCGAATCAAATCCACTATTCCACTACTAATCAAGTGAAAGGGCATGAACAGGGACCCTATCCCCGACCAGAGCCCTTACTCAAAATAGTAGAAAGCAATACGAGGATAATCCCCTCTAACGTATTAGGCGCCCGACCTCCAGGATAAACCCTAGCTCACATGAGTAAAGTTCCTTCCCTGAAAAATGGTTTTGGGCCTCGCCCAGGGACATATCAAAAAATTAGGAAGTTTAAAGCAGAAACCCAAGGGATAGTTCAATTTCTCTGAAAGTTCATCACAAACCACCACTACCCACCCTACCACCGGGAGTTACCAAACAGCTCCGTAATGGAGCCAACATTCCCAGGCGGCAGAACCACTAAGAGTCGTTCAATCTATAGCTAATTTACCCATAACTGCATATATCTCTAAAATTGAAAGCTAAAATCTAACCTAAAACAGGGAACATTTTGGCAAAAACAGAAGGAAAACAAGAAACTTACCAGGTTAGGGAAGACTAGTGGCGAAACAAGCATATATTACAACGTTGAACGGCAGAAAGAACAAGAACTTCGGCAAAGAACGATAGTGCCGTGCAGAAACCAGAGACGATCAAAGTAAGAGCAAGCGAAAAGTGAAAATAAAGCTTCCTCTCCCCCTTTTATAGACGAACTTCGCTAGCATGTGAGTGCGAACGCAACTAGAGGAACCTATAGGTCGCCATAATTATTCTATAGTCCCTATACTTGCCATCATTACACCTTTATGACAGCACATGGCTTGATGCAAGCGTGGCACGCTACACCTCAGTCCAATCTACCATTTATCTCCCCACACGTTGAACACAAAAGACCACATTCGGGCTCCTCGGCGTTGTTGCCCCGAGCACATCCTGGAGCATCCTTGACTCTTCGCAGGTTGACTTTAAGTCATCACTCCTACGCCTCAGAGAAATGACTTGGGGATGGCCCTGTTTTAGACTGGACTAATAACTAGAATCGGCCCAATCCGCTTTTACCCTTTGCATTGCCCAAACAGCTTTATCCCACTAACTTTGATCTTATGTCAAGCACACTTGATCGTTCACACCATGGGAATTTCAGTGATTAAGATGCCCTGGTCATGCGCCTGCCTTCATTAATGACCAATTCCAAGTCTACTCTCTAATCATCGAGCAGACAACTAGGAAGACGCTCGGGACGCGTCTGTTCGTCACCTCGCCCTTGCTCGAAGTAACGGCTAGTTACAAGCACGACTGCCTGTTTTGACCAAGTCCTGGAAGTTACCTATTTTTGTGGACCCAAATATCTAGGCCCAAAAATAGGAACCAATGGCTACGCTCTGGGGGATTATATAAACACTCACACTTGTGAGGGCCAGGTATCGAATATTCACTCTAAAAACCCTAACCTCTTTCTTGTATCTCTTTGTGGTCCAGCCAACTTTAGCACCGGAGTGCCTTGCAGGTACACCCCTCTCCTCTTCTTAGATTTCCAGCCTAACAGACGTCATCATCTTTCGACCCACTTTCAGGTTCTGATCAACTGGTAAGATCATTATGGTTATTCAACATGTATTTATTCAAGAAATCAACAAGAGAACCAAATAAAAAGTATTTAAAAACAACTTTAAAAGGACTAGTTTTGATTTAAACAAAAATGGTGGATAAATAATATTTTTTTGGGATTTTTTCACATATTCAAAAAATAAGGGTGACAAATGAGAAGTGTGAAAAAAATCAACTCAAAATGAGTTGTTTTGATTGGTGAAAAATCAAATGAATGTTTGATAGAAAACAAATAAAACAAGTGATAAAAAATATGGTTTTTTGGTCAGAGGGACTTGAACCCACACCCTTATGGTGATTAGTTAAACGAGTACCCACTGAGCCATGCGCTCATTGGCTATAGTAAGCGCATTCATAAGAATAAATTCGAATCAAACCACAAAAAATGCACAGAATGAAAAAATGAGGAAAAATGCAAAAGGGCTGGGAATTATCCAAAAACATGTTTCAAACTAGCTCACTCTCACTTGTAACACAAACTCCTTGACTAGCGGTGCTACTCCCACATCCATTCAAAATATGACTTGCACTAAATTTAAAATAAACTTAATTTTCAAAAATGAATTTTTCCACACTTCATCTTCTTCATCGTTACTATAACAGTAATAACAACAACTATGGAAAAATCACAACTTTCTCAAAACTCAACCAAATTCAATGATGTATGTTGTACCCCAAAATTTTCCCTCTCATTTCTCAAATAATCTCTCACAAGATTTCCTTGGATTCAAGACTGCATAGGGTTTGATCAGCTCAAGACACCTCCTCTAGCACTGATGACTGAAAATTAGGGTTTGAGTTTGCACAAGGACAATTGAACTTTAATGCCTCATATGACTTTCATGGATCATTTTGGACTATCAATATTGCTCATGTCAAGTTTCAAGTCTTGGATCACATTTTTGCTCAGTCAATTGATCAGTTGACCTAAAATCAGTTGTATTGGGGAAAAGTCAACTGTGGTCAATTTATAGTCAAACTTCATAATTTTTTTATCCATATCAACATTATGAACTCACATATGTCATTTGATCAAGTTTTGATCACAATCCCTCAAGTAATTTGACCAGATCATCAAAAGGGGAAAATGGTCAAAATTAGGGTTTAGATTGAGAAGGGGCAATTTCTGATTTTTGACCTAGAAAATGATTTATTATTTTAAGTTATGATCTCAAGGGTTCAAATGCATCATTTTGACTTAATGGCATGGCTCAAAACATCTCTCAAGATTGATTGATTGACATATGAATTTTCAGTCAACTGATTAAAAGTCAACTGTACACTGAAAAGTCAAACTTTGACTTTTTAGTCAAAATCAAGTGTCAAAGATTACAATTCATCAAAACATGTCAAAATATGAAACTTTTTCCTCAAGAAATCAAAAAGCCAATATTTCATTTTGAAAAGTCAAAATTTCTAAACTTAGAAATTTTTCTAAGTGTTGAAAACTTCATATTTTTCACAACTTTGAGCAAAATTTTCACCATGATGCAAGATGATTCAAAGGAAACTTCCAACGTGAAAGTTGTATATCTCAATGATATCTAAAACATTTTATAAAACAACTTCTCCTAGAAATGCATGGATTTCATGTTATGGTTTTGTAAATACATGTTCATGAAACTTGGAAACTTAGTGAAATTTTGCCCTAGTTTAGGCAGGATTTTGACCTAACTTCATGGAAATTCTTTACATGGCTCCAAGATGAATTTTCAAAAATGTCCAACATAGAGGTTTTAGAGGATGTTACAAGATTTCCAAAATGTCACAGAACTCATTGAGATCATGTTTGAGCAAGGAGAATCGAAGACAAGAAGTAAGGGTTTTCAAACTTGAATTACAAGCCATTTCTTGATGAACACATGAACCAAATCCATGCAAGGCTGCATAATATTTCCTTTGTAGACCTCAAACTTGTTTGTCACTCCATTATTAATGTTTTGCATAGATTCTAGAAGCTTTAATCCAAGCATTCAATGCATTGCCCATGCTTAATACCATTTTAGGTAGAAAGGCAACATTGCCATTTTGGAAAAGCGGCTTTATGCACAAAGTCCACTCTTCTTGAGCCTATAACTTGTTTGTTCAGCACACACTCAACATACAAAGTCATATAAACATGTTTAAAGTTTGTAACCACTCTAGACAGCCTTGTACTATGCATTGGGACAATGTGTATCAAGCTTGCTTCAAAAAACAAGAAAAAGAGCCATAACATGTGATTTTTGAATTTTGATCAAGGACAAGTCTCCAAACTTGTTTCTTATAAATAGATGCACTATTTGTGAGCTAGAACACGAGCTTGAACACCCTAAAACACTCCTGAATTCCCTCAAATCAGAAATTTCCCAAAAACTCCATTGTTGCATAGTTTTTGACTTTGAACATCAAACTCCCATTTCCCTCGTGCGTTCTTTGGACTTTTAGTTTCCAAAGCTTCCTTACATCAAATACAAACCATCCCACACCCTATTACACGACTGTAACATCATCTTTATCAACTTCCATTGCCAAAAATAGAGCATTGCAATTGGACTTCTCTAGACCATTCGAGCCACTCTCAACTCAAGAAAAGAATTACATTAGCTTCATAGAGACTCAAGGAAGCTAACCTGATCATTGCAGCACCTTGAATCAAGCTCAAATTCATTTCACGATTTCCAATTTTGAGGTATTTTTCTTGAATTTCTATCTTCTCATTTAGGCATTGTTAGGCTAGCATTTGTAAAGATAAAATGTAGACATCATTACCCTGAGACTATACATGTCCATAAATTTCATTTATGTTGCTTGAGTATGGAGAATTTTGAGTTTGAACCTCTGAAAATATTTAGGTCAGAATTTGGTACTGTTAGAAATTCATGCTCATCTTTGAGAATTAGCTTAAGTTATTTACATATTCAGAATCGTGAGGAAATTTCTAACAAGTTTGATGTTGTAAATTTTGTGAATGGATGAGAAATGAATGAGTTACAGGTTCTCTGCCTGGAGGTTGAAGATGAAGTTCATTCAGGACTTGATTTATGTTATATATTTATTATTTTGTTTATATCAACGGATGTATAGCCACCCCAGTGGTAAAGCACGTGCCTGTTAACCTTTGGGACCTGGGTTCGAGCCCCAGTGGTACCCTTTTGTTCATTTTTCATCTTTTTCACTCCTTTTTTGTTCAGCTGCAGCGCTTGTGACTTTTGGTTGGGCTTTTTATTTTTTTGATTATTCTTAACCCCCCTGACTATGTTTACACCCTTGGCCGATTATTTTATTTTCCATTTTATTTATTTTCCCTTTATTTTTATTTTTATTTCATATTTTCTTTATTATTTTTATTATTACTATTATTATCATTATTATTTTTTTTATTAATAAAAAAATCAAAAATATTTTTATTTATTATTTACACTTATGCATTTTTTCTTTATAAAACAAAAAGACTAAAAACATTTTCTTTTAATAAATTAATTCCTTTTTTTAAAAATAAATGTTTAGATAATTAGTTTTAATTATTGTATTATTCTCTTGTAAATTAAAATTAATTTAGAGCTTAGGTTTTCTTTTAATTATTTAATTTTCATTATCTTTTTATTAACTTAAAACTTTTTTTCATAAAAAAAAACCTAAAAATACTTTTTAACTTAATTTATTTTCTTAATTAGTTTAAATTTAATCTTGTTTATTTTTAACTAATCTTTTTTCTTAATTAGGTCAAGATTAAAACCCTTTCCTAAAAAAATCCAAACAAAATCGTTTCTTTTTCCATTCATATTCTTGCATTTTATTTTCATTTTTTTGTACAATATTCAATATGGTTGTAATATTTAATTAGATTTAATTTTCTTGCAAAATCCCCATTGGTAAATTTGTATGCCCCCATCCCCTAATGATGTAATAGCTTAGTATTTTTACTTTCCGCAATTTATCACTTTATATAAATGCTAGTAATTAGGGTTTGTATGGAAAGATAAAATCAACAAGTTAGCAAACCCTAATTCAAGATAAACAAGCATGTAAATCCAACACATTTACACACTTTCACCCTTAGGGTAATTCCACTTTGTTTCCTTACAAAAATGGCCATGTTATGCATGTGGGGTATCTTAGCCAAAAGCAATCAAAAATACAAGATCATAGTCCCTCGATGATGCTATCAAATGTTGCCTTTCAAAATGATCTTAGTCCCTAAAAAAGAAATGCTAAGATATCTCACAACATTGATATCATGACTATACGATGACCCATGCCCGTCCCTTTTACATCCAAAGATAAGGTTTCTTACCAAATCAATGGTAAGATAACAATATCAAAGGAAAGGAAGAAATGAACTAAGACTTGTGAGTAGTTAGATTGTTCCTAGTTGCTTATTTTAAAAACAAACACCAACGCTTTCAAAAACACTTTCAAAACATTTTCCAAATATGAAACATTTTCAAAAGATCAACACTTTGTATACGTTCTTACGAACGAGAACTATTACAAAGTTTACCTAAACGATGGTGCCTTTTTAACATACTTTCAAAAAACACACAAAGCACATTTTCAAACAAAAGCAAGTGATCTAGCAAGCAACTAAGATCCCATAGATAACTATGGATGAAAAGGGTGCTAACACCTTCCCTTTTCATAATCTACCCCCCGAACTCAAGAAACAATCTCAAATGTCTTGCCTGTTCTTTTCAGCCTTTCCTTTTGTATAAAATGAAATTCGGTGGCGACTCTTGCTAACCGCAGCATTTGCGATAAAACGCAAAACATCCAAGTCAGTTCTCCCACTGTATCACAGAACTGGCGACTCTGCTGGGGACAAAACTTAAAACTGGGGTTACCTTAGGGCTAGATCACCTTTACTTGCTTTCATTGTTTGATTTGTTTGTTTACATTTTGGTTCCTTGTTTGGGCTTGTTCTAATCCTCTACACGGATTTGGGATACCTTATAGGTAAGTAGAAATACGTTGTGGAAACTATGCGGGGTATACCGACATGGTCTAAGAAATAGCTACGTTAGTGTGACATTTTTGTGGTTACCGGTAGCCCTTGAGTAGTCAAAGAGAATACGGGGCTGCTGAGTGATGTCATAAAGCACTAACTGACTTTAGAACCTTTACTTGACCAACTTGGCCATTAGGACATAGTGAGATGACCGACTTTGGTGTAGTCCGAAGTTGGTAGATACTCGATACTACACTCATTGAGGTTTGATTTTTGGGATATTACGGTCGTCGTGAAAGAGGCTTGCGCTAAAATAATGCCCGAGAAGAAAAATCAGTGATATTGAGATCCCTTAGAACCCAGTTACTATTTATAGGACATGTTTGATCCAACTAAACTTCAAGAGGGTACTTACCTATGAGACTCCATGCAAGCCTAAACCTAAGGACTTGTACATGACATCATAAACATCATGACATCATACTCATTCTTACTAACCATTTCAAGGATTATTGGGATTTATCTTTGTACTGTTTTGCAGGATATGGATTCTATCCGCATAAATACTATCCAAGTCAATCTCGTAAGGATCTCTTCTCAACTCAAAGAGTTAGCATCAAGGGTTCCTGAGAACTCTCCATTCACCAAAAGACATGGTCGTCTCCTAAACTTGATTACCTCCAACACTGATGAGGATATGATGAAGGTGTTGTTCCAATTATTTGATCCTCTACACCATTGGTTCACTTTTCTCGATTATCAACTTTTGCCTACTCTAGAAGAATTTTCACAACTCTTGAGGATTCCCATTCTCAATCAACTACTCTTCAACAGTACGAAAAGAGATCCAAAACCTGAAGAGATTGCCCAAGCACTACACTTGCAACAATCTGATATCACAACTAATTAGGAAACAATGAGTGGTGTCTAAGGTTTCTTGGCCAAGTTCTTGTTTGAGAAAGCTCAAGATTGTTGGAACTCTTTGGACTTAAAAGCTTTTGAAGAAATCTTGGCCCTTCTCATCTATGGGATGGTTTTGTTTCCAAACCCTGACCAACTTATAGATGTAAACGCTGTCAAAATCTTCATGTCTCATAACCCGATGCCTACCTTGTTGGGAGATATCCTATATTCTTTTCACTCTAGGACTATGAGGAAGAGAGGGATCCTCATGTGTTGCATTCCTCTTTTGGCAAGATGGTATTTCTTATCTTACCCGATCTGTGTTGAAGAACGAGCAAGGTTCAAGATGGTCTCATAGGTTGATGACGCTCAGACATTTAGATGTTCATTGGTGTTCTCGATCCTTGGAGAATGTTACTATCATCGACTGTTGTGGTGAATTCCCTAATATACCTTTACTTGGCATTAGGGGAGGTATCACTTACAACCCCTACTAAGCTTTACGACAATTTGGTTATGCCCGGAGGGATGGCCCACACAAGATATTCACTCAAGGAGTGGTATTCGACTACGAGAGTGACGATCAGAGTTACCGCCAAAGGTTTATCCGAGCTTGGAGGATGGTAAGAAAAATGGACAGTAAGATGCTGGGATACAAGAATTCCATTCCCCTCGAGCCTTACCTTAAGTAGGTACGAGCTCATTCTCAGAAACTTGTGATGCCTTATCCCTCCATCTTACCAATTATCATGGAACATGTGGTTGAAGGAGATGTTCCCTACACCTTCCTCCACCCCGACATGCTAACTTCTCTCGAAGACTTGCAAAAAGGTTGGATTCAGCTAAAGGAAGAATGAGATACTTTCTAAGATCTATTATATGCTAGAAAGAAGAGGGTCTTAGAGCTTATGAAGCAGCTACAAGAAGAGAAAAATGTGAACGCCTACCTTGTGCCGAAGAGGATGCGTTCAGTCTTTTTATCTTAGAGAGTTATTTTGTAAGCCCGAGAGGCATGTTGTAATCTTTTCAAGATAATTAATGAAAATTGATGTTTGTTCATTCCTTTGTCTATGCAAATTTAAATTCCATAAATCCTTGAAATCATTTTCATATACATCTTCCATGCATCATAACATGACAGGTTTTCTCATAACAGGTTTCCTTATCTTTCTGTTGTTTATTTCAGCAATGTGGATCTAGAGAAAACTGTGAAGGATCTTCAGGCACAAAACTCTCAATTCCAAGAGACTCTACTGACCCTAGCCAAGGGGTAGAAAGACATGGTGGCATTGCTGGCAATTAAGAAGAAGCCCAAGAAGAAAGCTCTGCTCAACATGGGTAGAAGGTTCAAAGAGTCGGTTCGTCAGATCCCGGTAGTGGAAGACTCATCTGAAGAATACGCGAATCAGATTGGTGAAGTTAAGAGTAACCAGGCTGACTGTGTTAATGATAAAGCGTCTGACAGTGATGATTATTTTGATGAGCAATATCCACTCACCGATATCAAGTACAAACAACTAGAAGACAGGTTGAAGGCTGTTGAAATCCAAGTTGTCCCCAGTTTAGATTTTGATGATTTGGGTTTGATCTCTGGGGTTGTTATTCCCCACAAATTCAAAATACAAGTATTTGCAAAGTAGGATGGAGCTTCTTTTCCAAAACTTCACCTAAAATCTTATGTGCGCAAGATACATCCGCACACTGCTGATAAGAAACTATGGGTTCACTTTTTCCAAGAGAGCTTGACCGGAACACAACTAGAGTGGTTCTACCAGTTAGACGGTTCCCATATCAATACTTGGGAGGATTTAGCTACCGCATTCTACCATTAGTACCAGTATAACACCGACTTGGCCCCAACAAGAGTCTAGTTGCAAGATATGGCCATGGGGAAGAATGAAGGATTTAAGGAATATGCACAAAAGTGGAGAGACCTTGCAAGAAGGGTTCAACCACCTTTAATTGATAGAGAGAATATTAACATGTTTATGGGAACTTTATCCAGTCCATTCTTTAACTTGTTGGTAGGTTGTTCCTCCTCCAGATTCACCGAGCTAATATTAACTGGTGAAAGAGTTGAAAGCGACATCAAAAGTGGAAAGATTTATGTGGCATCTGCCTTCACTTCTAATCCTGTCAAGAAACCTTTTGTTGCAAAGAAGGAAATCAATGTTGTGTACGGGGCAAGGGCATGTACCAAGAAGAATGATCATCCGTCTGTTAACGCTGTTCGAATCTCCAATCCAACTCCTACTCCAAGACCATCTGCAAATCATAAATGTTTTGAAACTTCGAGAAGACAATTCACGAGATTAGGCATGTCATTATCTCAAGCCCTACAACATTTTCTCAAGGCTAATTTGGTGACATTACGCGATCCTCCTGCCAACCCAGACACCTCTTCACCAAAGTATAATATGAATGCTAAATGTGCTTACCACTCAAGCAGCCCCGGGCATGAGACTGACCAGTGCTAGGCCTTGAAGAATAAAATCCAGGATTTGATTGATAACAAGACTATTGAGTTCGATCCTCCCCCAACTCCGAATGTGATCACTGCGCCTATGCCAAATCATGGAAAAGGTGTTAATGTTGTTCAAGATACAATTTTTGTTAACTCTGTTGAAGACTTGACAACTCCTTTGAACATCATCAAAAAGAATATGTTGAAATTCGGGATCTTCCCTGGCTGTATGAAAGACTGTGTTTACTGTACCTAACAACTCAATGGATGCGAAGGGCTGAAGGAAGGCACACAACGCCAGATGGATAGCCATAAAATTATATTTGAGAAGACTCTGCTTGACAAAAGTTTGACTAACAAATGTGAAGACCTCTCCATTATTACCATCTCAAAAAATCCTCTTAGGATCACCTCCAAAGGTCCTATTAGGATTTTGAATGAATCAACTATTGATCCCTTAATAATTACCAATCCCGGACCAATTCCCTATTTTTCAAACAAGGCAGTGCCATGGAATTATGGTGCTGAGGTGTTTTATCATGGGATTAAACAAGACGATTGGATCGAAGAAGAAAAAGTTGGTGATGTTAGTAACATAACTGGCTCAAGTAAGGTAACTCGAACTGGGAGAATATTTTCACCCAATATCTCACCACCAGTTGTTACAAAGGCGCCCATCCGCGTTACTGCTGCCAAGCCAAGCACTGATATAAGACGGAAAGAGAAGGTTGTTGAGCTGGTCATGATAGAAATACCCGCAAAGGACGTTACTGATGGAGAACCTTCCGCTCGTGAGATGGACGAGATCTTGAAGATAATAAAAAGGAGCGACTTCAAGATTGTGGAACAGTTGGGGAAAACCCCTTATAAGATTTCCATGTTGTCATTACTACTCTGTTCCGATGCCTATTCTCGGGCATTAATCAAATTATTGAAAAAAGCTCATGTCCCCCATGAGACAACAACGGACCAATTTGAGAATTGCGTAGCTAGCTTAACGGCTGATAATGGCTTGGGATTTCCAGATGCTGACTTAACACCGCTTGGGAAGAATCACAATAAAGCTCTAAATGTTTTTGTCGAGTGCAAGGGGACCACCCTAGCACATGTTCTAGTCGACATTGGTTCTTCTCTAAACGTGCTACCCAAGGGGGAGTTAGACCGTCTAGACTGTGAAGGTTTAGTTTTGAAGCCAAGTGATATCATTATAGAGGCGTTCGATTGATTAAAAAGAACAGTTCATGGGGAGGTAGATCTTCCAATCAAGGTGGGCTCCAAAATATTCAACTCCATCTTCTACATTATGGATATCCGTCCTGCCTATTCTTGTCTGTTGGGTCACCCTTGGATCCATAAAGATGGGGCAGTAACCTCAACTCTCCATCAAAAAATCAAATATTCGGTCAAGGGAAGAATTGTCACCATCCGTAGAGAAGAAGAGTTTATGGTAAGTCACCTCAACTCATTCATGTACGTAGAGATGGATGGAGAATTCATTGAGACCCTGTGTCAAGCTTTTGTAGTCGTTCCACCAATGGTTGCTGCCACCAAATGTTCCTCTGATGAATCTAAAGCTGTTAAAGTTGTATCGAAGATAGTTTCAGTTAAAGATGCTGGTGCTGCAATTGAAGAAGAAAACGGTGATACTTGGGGGAAACTCCTCGATATCCCATTCAAAGCGGACAAGTTTGGTTTGGGCATCACCGTCAAAGCTCAGAAGGAAGTGAGGCGTGTGTGTGCAGGAAAGCCACCTCTCCGCATTGGAAGCCATGAAGTCAACACTGTGGGTGACTCTGATGAAGAAGATGCATTTGAAGATTAGGTGTATCCCACTACAACGGAGCTGAAGAATTGGCATGCAAAGGACTTCGTGCCCATCTCCTTCATTGAGGAGTAATCTACTTGTTATTGTTTTTCTTTCAATTCAAGAACATTTTGTCTGTAATATTTAACAATGACTTTTAAGCCATGTGCCTGGCCCGGGGAACTTTGGTCCATTTTTCAAAGGTTTTATTTATGTTCATCTAATCATATGATCATTCAATACAAATCATTGGACTCTTTTGCATTCAAATCTTTATGTTCATTATATTTCTTTTCTTTCAAATACATTTTTCAAAATAGCCATGTATCTTACATGTACACACACACACACACACTCTTGCAGGTCCTCATCCACTCTGGATCTTATTGCCAATGACTCTACTATTACCGACTATGACTTCGAATGTCCAATTAACCAAGCCGAAGACGAAGGCGAGGAAGATTGTGAAATACCGAGAGAACTAGCCAGACTTCTATTACAAGAGGAAAAAGCTATTCAACCGCATGGAGAGTCAGTTGAAGTCATCAATCTGGGTACTGAGACAGACAAGAAGGAAATAAAGATCAGTGCTAACTTGGAAGACATTGTCAAGAGCAGGTTGGTTCAGATGTTGCACGATTACGTGGAAGTATTTGCTTGGTCTTATGAAGATATGCTAGGGTTGGATACCGACATCATAGTTCATCGTCTGCCAAAAAAAGAAGACAGTCCTCCCGCCAAACAAAAGGTTCATCGTATGAGGCCCGACATATCTGAGAAGATCAAATTGAAGTGTTGAAACAGTTTTATGCAAGGTTCCTAGATGTGACATCCTATCCCCAATGGGTTGCAAATGCGGTGCCAGTGCCAAAGAAAGACGGAAAAGTTTGCATGTGCATAGACTATAGGGATCTGAATAGGGCAAGCCCCAAGGATGACTTCCTTCTACCACACATTGACGTCTTGGTCGATAATATTGCTCAGCATAAAGTCTTCTATTTCATGGATTGCTTCTCTGGCTACAATCAGATAAGGATGGTTCCCAAAGACATGGAGAAGACTACTTTCGTCACGCAGTGGGGCACCTTTTGCTATAAGGTCATGCCGTTCGGATTGAAGAATGCAAGGGCAACATATCAAAGAGCTATGGTAGCTTTGTTTCATGATATGATCCATCATGAAATAGAGGTATATGTGGATGATTTGATTTCCAGATCACAAATTGAAGAAGAACATCTCAATCACCTGTACAAACTATTTGAGAGGCTGAAAAAGTACAAGTTGAGGTTAAACCCTAACAAGTGCACATTTGGAGTACGATCTGGAAAGCTTCTAGGTTTTGTTATCAGCAATAAAGGAATTGAAGTTGATCTGCCAAGGTAAAGGCCATCCAAGAAATGCCAGTCCCCCACTCTGAAAAGGAAGTTAGAGGATTCTTGGGTCATCTAAATTACATCTTCCGCTTCATATCTAACTTGACTGCTACTTGTGAGCCAATCTTCAAACTCTTGAAGAAAGATCAGGTAGTTAAATGGAATGATGAATGCCAAGCTGCCTTTGACAAAATCAAAGAATATCTACAAGAACCTCCTATTCCTATGCCTCCAGTTGAAGGAAGACCCTTGATCATGTACTTGACAGTACTAGAGAACTCTATGGGGTGTGTTTTGGGCCAACATGACGAGTCTGGCAGAAAAGAGCATGATATTTATTACCTGAGCAAAAATTTTACCAACTGTGAAACCAGATATTCGCTGCTCGAGAAAACTTGTTGCGCTCTGGAATGGGCTGCTCGCCGGATAAGACAGTATATGTTGACTCATACCACTTTGTTGATTTATAAGATGGACCCAATCAAGTACATCTTCGAGAAACCCGCTCTCTTCGGACGGATAGCAAGATGGTAAATGATCTTGACTAAGTACGACATTCAATAAATAATAAAAAAAGCCATCAAAGGAAGCGTACTAGTAGATCATTTGGCCCATCAAGCTGTGGATGATTATCAGTCTATGAACTTCGACTTCCATGATGAGAACATCATGCTGGTGACCGACTATGTGAAACCTGGACCGTATGACGGACCTGAACAAGGATCTCAATGGACTATGGTCTTCGATGGGGCTTCCAACACCTTAGGTAGCAGAATTGGTGTTGTAATCATATCTCCTGAAGGTTACCACACTCCATTCACTGCCAGACTATGCTTCGATTGCATGAACAATATGGCCGAGTACGAAACATGCATTTTGGGTCTGAAAGTTGCCATTGATTTGAGGATCAAGCATTTGAACGTGTTTTTGGATTCCACTCTAGTGATTAGCCAAGTTAAAGGAGATTGGGACACTAAGCACCATAATCTCATCACTTACAAGGAACTTATGCTATCCTAGATCCCTCACTTTGAAGAGATCACCTTTGAGCACTTCCCTAGGGAAGAAAATCAGTTGGCTGACGCCTTGGAAACCATGTCTTCAATGTTCAAGGTCAGATGGGACAATGGAGCCCCTATGATTAAAATTGAGCGATTCGATGAGCCTGCGCATTGCTGTGAGCTTGACACTGACACCGAAAAGCCATGGTACCATGAGGTGATGAGATATCTTGAAGCACAAGAGTTTCACGAGGGAGCACCCATCAATGACAGAAAGTTCTTACGAAGATTTGCAGCCAAATTCTTCCTAAGTAATGGGATATTGTACAAGCGTAACTGTGATACAGTGGGAGAACTGACTTGGGTGTTTTGCGTTTCATCACAAATGTTGCAGTTAGCAAGAGTCGCCACTGACTTTTCTTTTATCCAAAAGGAAAGGTGAAAAAGCACAGGAAAGACCTTTGAGATTGTTTCTTGAGTTCGGGGGGTAGATTATGAAAAGGGAAGGTATTAGCACCCTTTTCATCCATGGTTTTCCATGGGCTCTTAGTTACTTGCTAGAGCACTTGCTTTTGTTTGAAATCATGCTTTGTATGGTTTTTGAAAGTATTTTGTAAAGAGGCTATTGTTTAGGCAAACTTTGTAATGATTCTCGTTCGTAAGAATGTATACAAAGATGTTGATCTTTTGAAAATGTTTTCAAGTTTGTAAGATGTTTTGAAAGTGTAGGTGTTTGTTTTGAAAATAGCAAGGATATTTTGTTTTGAAAGTGAGCAAGTAACTAGGGGAATTCTACCTACTCAAAAGTCTTTCATGTTCATTTCCTTTTTCCTTTGACATTGTTATCTTACCATTGATTTGGTAAGTAACTCTATCTTTGAATGTAAACGGGACGGGAGTGGGTCATCGTATAACCATGGTTAGCAATGTTGCAAGGTATCTTAGCATTTTTCTTTAGGGACTAAGATCGTTTTGAAAAGGCAACATAGATAGCGTCATCGAGAGACTATGATCTTGTATTTTGGCTTGTTTTTTGCTAAGATACCTCACATGCATAATATGGTCATTTTTGTAAGGCAACCAAGTGGATTTTACCCTAGGGGTGCTTGTGTGCAAGTGTATCATTTTCATGCTTGTTTTTTATCTTGAATTAGGGTTTTCTATTTGATTGATTTTATCTTCCCATACAAACCTTAATTACTAGCATGTTATGTAAAAGCGATAAATTGCGAAATTTAAAGTTACTACGCTATTACAACATTTGTGGGAGGGGGTATACAATTTATGAATGAGGATTGCAATAATAAAAACCTAATTAATCTATTACAACCAAATTGAATATTGTACAAATAATTGAAGAAATATATAAAATACAAATGCAAATTGAAAGAAATGATTTTTGTGTTTGGATTTTTGTATGAAGGAGGTTTTAACATAAACCTAATTAGAGAAAAAAAACAATTAAATTAAATTAAGAAAAGAAATTAATTAAGAAAAGATTTTTGAATAAAACCATAATTCTATTTAGTTGATTAAAAGAAAATAAGTTTAAAGAAAAAAGTATTTTTGTATTTTTGTCTTGAAAATAATAGGCAAAATACTAATTTTGGCCCATTAACTATACCCTTGGGTTCACATTGGTCCCTTAATTTTTTTTCAGGTCATTTTGGTCCCTTAACTTTCAAAATATTTCATTTTAGTCCTTTTTGTCTAATTAGCGACAGATTTAGCGACGTATTTCAAAGTTTTTCCGTCGCTAATTAGACAAAAAGGACTAAAATGAAACTTTTTGAAAGTTAAGAGACCAAAATGACACGAAAAAAAGTTAAGGGACCAATGTGAACCCAAGGGTATAGTTAAGGGACCAAAATGAGTATTTTGCCAAAATAATATGTGGTGTTATGAAATATTTTTGGCCTTTTTTGTATTAAAATAAATATATTTAAATAAATAATAATCTAGTTTTAATTTAATTTACAAGGAAATTAGTAAAAGTAAATAAAGTATAATGAATAAAAATAATTTTTGTATGGAGAAAATATTTAAATTATGTCAAAACAATAAACTATCATTTTTATATTTTTTAGGATTTTTTTGGTATTTAGAAAATATATTTAAAAGGAAAAATAAAACAAATAAGTGAATAAAAATAAATGGGCCAGGGGGTGCCAGAAGTAGGCAGGGAAGTATGCTAGCAAAAATAATAAAATGCCAGGCCCAAAGGGCCCAGCGCTTGCAAAAAAGTGTTAGGAATCAGAAAAATGAAAAAAATGCAAAAGGGGATTTCACATTGGTTTGAACCCTCGCCCTTTAGGTAAGAAATGACTTAGTACGCGCGCGCTTGCCACTGGGGTGGCTGTTTCATCCTGTCATATAATCAAATCTTAAATATATATTAGAAACTGCTTTCTGAAGGCAACTTCATCTTCAACCTCGCGCCTAGCCGGACCACCTGTATCTTCCTCATCTCTCCACAAAAATGGAAAGTTCAAACATGAAAGTTGTGGCGTTTCTTCCCACGAATCCAACCATATAACTTATGTAAGCTAAAAGTAAAAGATAAAAACTAATTTTGTTGGCGCTAAATTGAAACCTAATTTTCTTAGAAACTTCAAATCCAAAATTCTCTATACATAGTTAATATAATGGGAACTATGAACATGGTCAGTTTTAGAGCAAAGATATCTACATTTTGTCTTCACAAATCAGGATCAAATGATACTTGTATGAAGAGATAGAAGTTTGAAAGTTTACCTCTTACAGATGGAGTCGTGAATGGAGTTTGAGCAACTTTTGAGATGGCCTGAGGATTTGTTTAGCTTGCCTGGACCTCCTTGAGTGTATTCCAACTCCTACTTTGCCTTGATAGTCCCTGAATCTCTCTACTCAAGTCAACCTGCAAGCTTGATATTTGAAAATGGTGGATAGTGATGGAGGAGTTACAGTCTTGAAACATGGGCTTGGATTGCTTTGGTATGATGTATAGAAGGTGTCTGAGTGATTAGTTTTCAAAATGCACGAGTGGAAATGAAGATCATGAGTTTTGGTTCAAAACTGTGTATCAATGGTGTTCTTGAACAGATTTTAGTTTTTGAGTATTTGAGTATTTGAGATAGTTTCATGGCACTAGCATTCATGTGTCCACTTGAAAATAGTTTGTATACTTATAAGCAAGAGGTTTTGAGGCTTGTGACAACTCAGAATTTGAAAATCACATGTTATGGCTTGGTTACTTGTTTTTGAAGCAAAGTTGACAAACATGGTTTCAATGTGAAGTACAAGGGTTTGCAGGGTGATTAGCAGGCTGTAGATATGTTTCTTATTGATTTTACATGCTTTTTAGTCATAAGCAAGAATGTATGGGCTCAAGGAGAGTTGACATTGTGATTAAAGTCACTTTTCCAAAATTGAAGTGGTGACTTTCTTCCAAAAATGGAAATGCAACTTGGATAATGGCTTCAATGCTTGGACAAAGGCTTTACCAGTTTTGTAAGAATTAAATTAATGAGTGATTAGAAAGTTTTAAGCCTATAAAGCAAGATTTGTACAGCATGCTTGAAGATTGGATCAAGTGTTCTTCACAAAATGGCTTGTAATCCAAGTGACAAAACACCAACTTCATCTCTTCGATTCTCCCTACTCAAGAATGATCTCAAGGAGTTCTTGGACATTTTGGAAAGCTTGCAATGTTCTATACAAATCATATTTGAATATATTTTGAATATTCCTCTTGGAACTATATGAAAATTTTCCATGAAGTTAGGTCAAAAATTTGCCTAACTAGGGCAAAATTTCACTAAGTCATTTTTAGTTCATGAGCATGTATTCACAAAATTATAAATTGAGATCCAAGAATTTTTAGGAGAAGTTGTGTGAAGAAAAGTTGTATATTTCATTGAGATCTACAACTTTCATGTTGGAAGTTTCCTTTGAGTCATCTTGCATCATGGTGAAAATTTGGATCAAAGTTATGAGAAAACATGAAATTTCCAACACTTAGAAATATTTCTAAGTTTAGAAAATTTGACTTTTCAAAATGAAATCTTGATTTTTTTGATTTCTTGATGAATCTGTTTCATATTTTGATGGATTATGATCTTTGGCACTTGAATTTGCCAAAAAGTCAAAGTTTGACTTTTTTGTATACAGTTGACTTTTGATCAGTTGACTGCAAAATTCATCTGTCAATCCAATGGATTTGCAATGTTTTGAATCATGTAACTAGGTCAAAATGATGCAATTGGACTCTCGAGATCATGCTTTAAACCAATTGATCATTTTCTAGGTAAAAAATTAGAAATTGCTCTTTCTCAGTCAAAACCCTAATTTTGACCATTTTGCCGTTTTGGAGATTTAATCAAATTTCTTGAGGAATTATGGTCCAAACATGATCAAATGATACATATGGGTTCAAAAATGTTGATGTGGATAAAAAATTATGATGTTTGACTGTAAATTGGCTATGGTTGACTTTTTTCCCAATACAATTGATTTTTAGGTCAACTGTTCGATTGACTGATCAAAAGTGTGATCCAAGGCTTGAAACTTGACATGAGTAATCTTGGGGGTCCGTAATTATCCTTGAAAGCCATGTGAAGCATTGATAGTCCAAAAATACTTGTGCAAACTTAAACCCTAATTTTGGTCATCATGTCCAAAAATCCTTGAGTTGATCAAACCCTAGTGCAGTCTTGAGCCCAAGGAGATCTTGTGAGGAAATTCTTGATAAGTTAGAGGGAAAATTTTAGGGTACAACCGTAACCATGAATCTACTCTACTCCGGTTTTTGGACAAGAAGGAGGCAGAGGAAATTATGGAAGACATGCACGATGGTCTCTTTGGTACTCACTCAAGCGGACATACGATAACCAAGAAAATCCTAAGAGCTGGCTACTATTGGTCAACAATGGAGACTGATTGCCATCAACATTTGAGAACTTGTCACAAATTCCAGATTTATGCTGACAAGGTCCATGTTCCTCCTATCCCTCTAAACGTCATGACCGCTCTGTGGCCATTTGCAATGTGGGGCATTGACATGATTGGAGAAACTAAGCCCACCGCTTCCAATGGACATCACTTCATTTTTATTGCTATCGACTATTTCAACAAATGGGTTGAAGCAGCCTCTTTTGTCTCTGTCACAAAGAATGTGGTATCCAGATTTATCAAACATAACCTCATCTTCCGTTATGGTATCCCCGAAAGGATCATCACCGACAATGGGACTAACCTCAACAATGTTATGATTAGTGAGCTTTGCACTCAATTTAAGATCAAGCATCACAATTCTTCTCCATATAGACCTAAAATGAATGGCGTAGTCAAAGCGGCCAACAAAAACATTAAGAAGATTGTGCATAAGATGGTAGTAACCTATAAGGATTGGCATGAGATGTTACCAATTTCTCTTCACGGCTACCCCACTTCAGCTAGAACATCAACCAGGGCAACTCCCTTCTCCTTAGTCTATGGCATGGAAGTTGTTTTGTCAGTGGAAGTTCAGATTCCCTCATTAAGGATTATGAATGAAGCGGGCTTAGGCGAAGACAAATGGATTCAAACGAGATTGGATCAGCTGAACTTGATCGATGAAAAATGATTAGCTGCTGTTTGTCATGGTCAAACGTACCAAAAACGTATGATCAAGGCTTTCAATAAAAAGATCAAGCCTCGAGTATATCAAGTTGGTGATTTCGTGATTAAGCGCATCATTTTGCACAAGGCGATCCCAGAGGCAAATGGACTCCCACCAACGAAGGGCCATTTGTTGTCAAGAGAGTATTCTCTGGCGGTGCCATGATGCTTACTACCATGTATGGTGAAGACTTCCCACATCCTATAAACGCAGACATAGTTAAAAAATACTACGCTGCTGTACCCTAATTTTTCCCCCTAAGATTCCTCTATCATATCATATCAACTCAATCATGACAAGATCACATTAGGGTTGGTTCTTCATCTTTTTCTATCTTGTATATTTAAGTTTGCTCTTGAGGAATTTCCAAGCACCTTGGTTGCGTATTTTGTATGTGCATTGATAATTAACTTCTAACCCAAAATATTTGTCTTTGTCCTTGCACAATTTGTGTTTTGTAGGTACCAAGTCAAAGCATCCAACAAATAAGGTCATGCAAAGTTGATTGATCCTATTGTGGCAAAAAAAATTCAGCACGCATCGACCCATAAAGGTATGCATCGACTCATTTTGTTGTTTATAGCTAGCATGTGTCGACACATGCATGTATGTATCGACTTATCATGTTTGTTTAACTAGCATGTGTCGACACATATGTGTTATGTATCGACTCATGCAGTTTGTGTGATTCTGTAATATGTTGGAATAACAGTATGTATCGACACATAGAGGCATGTATCGACACATGTTGTGTTATACATCTAGGATGTATCGACACATACCACCCATGTATCGACTCATAATAGCAAAATGCACATGTTTTTTGAAAAAGCCAGCAAATTTCAAACTGTTATCATTTTGGCTCCAATTTTTTCTGCATAATTTGAAATTATATCATTAATTCAAATTTGGCTCCAAGAATCAATTACCAAATTACCACTAATCCCAATCCTAAAACTTTATAAATAGAGACCTCATTTCATTCAAATCACAAGCTTTTGATAGCCAAAATCATCTTGCCCTCGTGCTCACTTGGTGATGTACGTGAGATATCGCTCTTTTTGCAACATTGACATTAGTGTTGACTTCTTGATTTCCCAGGAAGACTATACCAGGCATCTTTTGTTGGAATAGGTTTGTATGATATGAAGACTCAATCCAATATTCTCCAGTAAAGGCCTTGTTTTATTTGATAGAAGTCCTTTCTCCCCAAAGAGGTTGGTGCAATAATTACTCTCTAAGCACGTATCTCTGGTTTCCCCAGTGAAGAACGTATCTTCGGTGTCCCCAGTGAAGTACGTATCTCCGGTTTCTCCAGTGAAGAACGTATCTTGGTTTCCCCTCGATGATGTGGTTTTAACCTCCCCATTGAAGTTAGAATGAAGTCCCCGGTAGATGTCTCGATGATGAAGCATTGTCTCCCTTAGTGAAGTCCGTATGTTTTTCTTCCTTTAAAGTGGGCCTGAATTCCCCAGTGAATGTTTTGACAATTTGGTTTCCATCTGCCTTATTTAAGATCAGTATTGAAATCCCCAGTAGGAGTGCGAACCGTGAAAACTTTTTTTCCCCATTGAAGTCTGTGTGTTATTCCTCGGTGAAGCCTGGAGAAGGATGTTATATCCCTATATCTGAAGACTATACCAGGGCATCTCTTGTTGGAATGAGTATTCATGATGAAAAGTTTTCAATCCGCAATTTTTTTTCTCCAGGGAAGTGGGTTTGAATTCCCCAATGAGGTTTGATTGTCTTGGCGTCAGTCTACTTTATTTGAGGTTGATCTTGCAATCTCCAGTAAGCATGTTGCTTTTGAAAAATTGATTTCTCTGATGAAACCGGAAGAAGGATGTTCTATCCCGGTGTCTATTTGATTTACCTTTCTTGGATTGATCTTTCTGGTTGAAGTTTAGCCCAATGTTGTTGGTACCTGAGACGGTTTTGCTTGTTTGTACTGATTATGTATCCTTTTACCAGCATATGCACGATATCACTCATGCATTCATACATGCATCATGCATTGCTACAAATCATTTTTTATTGACATTGTATTCTAACCTTCCTGCAGCGCTCCTTGCTTAGATGGATTTGGTTTTCCCTCTTGAGTTTATTTCTCAAAGGATGTATCTCCGTTGGCCATCTTGCTCCAGTTTGTTTCTAATTGGATTTGTGGTTGCATGACGATATTATTTACTTTGGATTTCTGAGAACTTTGAGATTAGGTTTGTGCATTTATTTTGCACGAGAAGACTTTATCTCCTCAGCAGGAATAATGTGGCATTTCCCCAGAAAGTCATATTTCCCCAGGAAGTCATATCTCTTTCCTCAGGAAGTCATACTCTTTCCCCAGGAAGCCATATTTATTTCCCTAGGAAGTCATATCTCTTTCCCCAGGAAGCCATATTTCTATCCCTAGAAAGTCATTCCTCTTTGGAATTCCCCTTGACAATGAGTGGAAGTCTCTTTATTTGAGATAAGCTTGCATATTATCCTTTCCAGGCAGACTGCCTTGGTTAAAGAAGAAGTTGAGACACGTTCCAAGTGAAACACCAGAATTTTGTGGAAAAACATGATATTTTCAAATCTACCTTCAGTGAACGTTGGTGGTACATCGGCAGTGAACGTCGGTGTTTCTTATCTTTTTGCTATCATCAGTGAACGGTGGTAGTTCCTCGCCAGTGAACGGCGATGGTGTGATATTTTCAAATCTACCTTCAGTGAACGTTGGTAGTGTACCTTCAGTGAACGTTGGTAGTACATCGACAGTGAACGTCGGTGTTTCTTATCTTTTTGCTATCATCAGTGAACGTTGATAGTTCATCGTCAGTGAACGGCGATGACATGATATATTTTATCTTCTACCTTCAACTATTGAGTTGGTAGTTTACCGTCATTTATGAGTCAGTATATCTTTTTCTCTCTACCTTCAACTATTGAGTTGGTAGTTTACCGTCATCTGTGAGTCGGTATATTTTATCTTCTACCTTCAACTATTGAGTTGGTAGTTTACCGTCATCTGTGAGTCGTTATATTTTATCTTCCACCTTCAACTATTGAGTTGGTAGTTTACCATCATCTGTGAGTCGGTATATCTTTTTCTCTCTACCTTCAACTATTGAGTTGGTAGTTTACCGTCATCTGTGAGTCGGTATATTTTATCTTCTACCTTCAACTATTGAGTTGGTAGTTTACCGTCATCTGTGAGTCGGTATATCTATTTTCTCTCTACCTTCAACTATTGAGTTGGTAGTTTATCATCATCTATGAGTCGGTATATATTTTCTCTCTACCTTCAACTCTTGAGTTGTTAGTTTACCGTCATCTGTGAGTCGGTATATCTTTTTCTATCTACCTTCAGTGAACGTTGGTAGACATCGGCAGTGAACGTCGATGCTTGTTATCCTCCTCTCTGATTCAATTCTTTGGGTCCACCAGTGATTTATTTTCCTGGTGGGGGTTGCTCCTTTGTTTCTTCATTTTTGTGGCATCCCCAATGATACTTTGCGTCTCTTTTGTTCTGCTCATATGCATTCATAATCATAAGCATTTCATGGCATCTTAGAGACAAAAATAGGGCTTGTTTTATATTTAAGTATCTCCAATCGCGTCGACATAAAGATTTTTAACCTTCATATCTCCGGATAGAAGACACTTAAATAAGGGCAGCTGTTGTACCCCAATTCTTGCCCCTAAGATTCCCCTATCATATCATGTAAACTTGATCATAACAAGATCCCATTAGGGTTGGTTCTTCATCTTTCTCTATCTCATATCTTTAAGTTTTCCCTTGAGGAATTTCCAAGCACCTTGGTTGTGTATCTTGTATATGTGTTGTTAACTAACCTCTAACTAAAATACAAAAAATATTTGTCTTTTTCTTTGCACAATTTGTGTTTTATAGGTACCAAGTCAAAGCATCCAACAAATAAGGTCATGCAAAGTTGATTGATCCTATTGTGGCAAAACAAATCCAGCATGCATCGACCCATAAAGGTATGCATCGACTCATTTTGTTGTTTATAGCTAGCATGTGTCGACACATGCATGTATGTATCGACTTATCATGTTTGTTTAACTAGCATGTGTCGACACATACGTGTTATGTATCGACTCATGCAGTTTGTGTGATTCTGTAATGTGTTGGAATAACAGTATGTATCGACACATAGAGGCATGTATCGACACATGTTGTGTTATACATCTAGGATGTATCGACACATACCACCCATGTATTGACTCATAATAGCAAAATGCACATGTTTTTTGAAAAAGCCAGCAAATTTCAAACTGTTATCATTTTGGCTCCAATTTTTTCTGCATAATTTGAAATTATATCATTAATTCAAATTTGGCTCCAAGAATCAATTACCAAATTACCACTAATCCCAATCCTAAAACTCTATAAATAGAGACCTCATTTCATTCAAATCACAAGCTTTTGATAGCCAAAATCATCTTGCTAAAAAATCTCTCAATTCTCTCCATTTACCAAATTCACTCAAAGCTCCATTTTCAAAAAGTTAGTAAGCTTTGCATTGAAGCTTACCAATATTTGAGCTAAACCTTCATCCAAACACTTTTTCTTCATCAATTATCTACACCCAAGCTTTGGTGATTGATTCTTGTTGTTGAATTGAAGCAAATTCTGGAAGTTGTTTGATAATTCTCAAATCCTACCTTTGGTAAGTTGGATCATCATCTTTCACAATGTGATCTCTTGTGGATTTATGGTTTTGATTCATTGAGCACTGTTTTTATAACTCCATTAGTGCTATTTTATCAAAATTTGCTGGAATTTTCATGTTCAATTAGATCCATGATCGTAAGGTGTTTGATGAAAAGTTGGAACAAGAATTTGATTTTAAAATGTTATTTTCTACTGATTTTTTAACAGGTTGCAATCAATTGTTGTAACATTGCAATTGATTGTCACAGAAAATTGATTTGATAAAAAAACTGCACTGATGCAATAGGTTGTTGTCTAAGTATAATTGATTGTAACAATGCCAAAAATACTTTAGCTGCCTTATTTTGGGACTGTTTTGACTTAAATACTTTTCTGCTCACTCTCCTTGATGGACAATTTGGATTCCAATTTTAAATGTCCAATTTGTTTTTAAACTCAATGGACTTTGTGATGTAGATGAAGTTGGATAAATTTTCATCAATTCAAATCTACCTAAGAGTGAATTATTTAATTCATTTTTGGTGCTTTGGATTAATGATACATTTAGTACTTTAATCCATCTAGAGGAGTGGTTGAATTTAAAGATGAAAGAATTTTGAAATGGTTATCCAAATTAACTTATCATTCCCCTCCCTATGCATCTTATCCATTTCTTTTTTAATTGTGCTACATGTTAAGGGATGGTGATCTCTATATCATTTATCCAAACATGAAGTACATAGATTGTTATTGACCGGCCTCAAAATAGGTGCGACTTCTACATAAGTCCACTTACGATTTCTTAACATAGCGCTAAATTTTGTCCCGATCTGAATAAATGATCATTCGTGGCCCAAAATTATGATTGCAAGCCCAAGTATGTTAATTTGATATCTTTGATCCAATAACCTTGAGATTCATTGTGTGGAGGCTTTGGTTCTACCAATCCTCTAATGGATCTACAACACCTTTGGTCAACGCGGATCTCTTAAACATCGTTGATCATTAAAAGTTACTTGTGAAAATTCCAAAATGGATGATATACTTGACAAAACGCAAATGCAACTTGTTGTGTGGAGGCTTTGGTTCTACCAATCCTCTAATTAGTTCCAAATGCAAGTTTCAAGATAGTCATCCAACTAACCACTAATTTCTAACAATTGACTTTACTTTATGCTTTATTATTTTTTATGCTTTATGTACCATTTAATTTAAGCATTTACATTTCATGCCATCTTTTTATTTTGCTCACTTGAGCATTTACTTTTATGTAATTTTTATTTTTGCTCACTTGAGCTTTTCTTTTCCTTTTAAAGACACCTAATAATCAACATGAACCATACAAATATTTAATGATACTTGGACTATTTGGTTACTATCCTTGGCATTATGGAGCATTGGACTTCTTGGACTTACGATTAGAGACCTTGGCCTATCTTGGAGACTTTGTGATTTTATTTGATATTTTGTCTGGAGTTCTTGAGGTTTACCTCAAGACATTGGGTTGTTTGTTTGTTTTGTGTGCAGGTTATGGTGATTACATACTTGGTTTGTAATTTGGAATTCACCCGTATACAGTCGTTACTCTGCCCAATTTTTGCGAAGACTTAATACACTTGAAGTTTGGTTCTCTCAAGAGGTCTACTATCTTTTATTGCTTGGTTTCAATCCAAAGAATGGGAATTCTATATTGAATCATAATGTCAAGTATCAGCTTCTTGTTGGTTAGATGGTTCTTATCCCTAGCTTTTACCTTATGCTTTAGGATAACCTCTTCTTCTCCTCCATCTTCTTTAATTTCAAAAATATTCTCCCTCCTTTTGAAAACTCTTCTTGTTTTGAAACTTGAACCACTTTCGTAATAAACTTGGACTTAGGTCCATGCATCTTCAAAACATTTTTATAAATAAATTTCAATCAATTTAATAATACCTTGACATTTTTTTGAGAAGACTAAAAGTCAATCAATCTCATTTCAAACCATTTTTACCACTTTGGCTTTTTATGTTAAAAACTTTTCTTAAAAGATTAGACTCTTGTCAATCCTTGTAGTGATGCAAACAACTATACTTCTACAATATATAGTGAAGTGAGATATTTTCCACTTGGGTGTTGAGTGAGGCATTGTTTATTTTAAAATCTAAGCCATTATCCTTCACTTTGAGATGATGCAAATTCTCCTTTCTCATGGTTGTGGGTAGTAAATATGTTTTCCACACGGATAATGACGATGATGTCTTATCTCATAAAATTAACCAACAGACTTGTGTTTCAAATCTTTAAAAGAGGAACTACATGTACCCTGATCCCCTATTGCACGAAAGTTGGTACGTAGGCACTAAAGGTTCGCAACCGCGGCGGGTGAAAAAATCATAAAAATATTTCTTTTCTCACCTCCACCATCCATTTTTCATATAACACATTTTCATAGCCAAAATATACAGATTTTTCAAAGAGGTTCCTGTGGAGTACCGTAGATGTTTAGGGTGCTAATACCTTCCCTTTGCATAACCAACCCCCTTACCTTGAATCTTTCCCCCTTTTTTGGGTTATTCGCTCTTTTCCCATTCCTTTGGAAACAATAAAGCGCGGTGGCAATTTTGATTTTGATTTGTATAAAGTCTAGTCAATCCAATGACTTAGTCTTGATCATTTCTACCGCTACATACGCATAAAGGACCCGCTAGGATGACACACCTTGGAAAAATAAGGGCATCCCGGCAAACCAAAAGGTTTGGGAAAAAATTAGGGATATATGCAAAAGATTATACACCAGGCAAGTTGAAAACCCGAAAGGGAGACTTGGGGCAAAAAAGGGTATCCTGGTGGGCTGAAAACCCGAAAGGACGACCCAGGAAAAAGTTAATGATTGAAAGCGTATGACTATGTCCCGTGGAATCACCACAGTCAACTTTATCACCAAGGTCCAAGTTCAAACGATCCAAGATCAATCCAATCAACTTCTGTCAACGGAAAGGGAAATTCGAAGACATTGGTGCAATAGTAGAGTTGGAATGCAATAAGATCATTTCACATGGCTATTTGTTTTTACTTTCAATCTTTGTTTTCCTTTCTAAGATTTCCTCTTACTAGGATCTTCGTCTCTTTGTACAAAAAACGCCTATTCATGGGCAAAATATCAATACAAATATACTTTGAAGTGCAAACTTTTTGTTTTGTTTTGAATGCAAAATTGTCCAATGACTAAAATATAACGAACATATGCATATGAACATAATTAAAACTGTTTGGCACATGTGTCCTAACTAAGTAGGAATAATGTATATGGAATACCCCCATAGAGTTTATTTTCATTAACATTATCCCCTACAAGACAATTACAATAAACCAATCCTCAACAGAGTTACCCACAAAGTCTCTTTCCATAGGTTGATCTCCAGCCAGAGTCTCAATCTCTTGGCAGCTCTCTCCCCAGCTAAGTTGAATCCTACAAGTAGAAGTCTTGTGGACCTCTTCCTCAAATAACTCATTTTGTCAACAGTTCATCGAGTATTCATCAATAGGGTTTATTTCCCCAACATACAATAATCAAGGAACCACGAAATTCCCCAGCTTAGTCTATCCTCCCCAGCCAAGTATATATTCCCCCGACATAGTCTATCTTCCCCAGCTAAGCCTGGTATCCCCAGCCAAGTATATCCTCCCCAAATGTAGTATATCTTCCCAAGTTGAATTTGTCTTCCCCGATTGAGTCCACACTATCCAATTTGAGTTTTCCTTTCAGACTATTGCAAATCATAGGGCCACAACCCCTAATGCCCAGTAAAGTCGTCAACAAAACCTTTACTATCTCAAAAAGCTACTATGAAGCCTGGACCCGACCAAATATTTGTACAACTTTCAAACTACTATGAAGCATGGACCCGACTGCATAATTGTCAACTTCTCAGGT
This sequence comes from Vicia faba, assembly GCA_948472305.1. Lineage (NCBI taxonomy): Eukaryota > Viridiplantae > Streptophyta > Magnoliopsida > Fabales > Fabaceae > Vicia > Vicia faba. Next base: position 467,001,484 of record OX451740.1, read on the forward strand.
AACTATGAAGACTGGATCCAAACATATAATAAATAACTTCGCAAGATACTATGAAACCTGGACCCGACCAAATAATGGTTTAACTCATCAAAATATAGAAAATTTCGGACTCAACTAGACCAATGTTTAATTTCTTTTCCCCAGTAGAGTTTTCCTCTACCCAACAAGTTATTGTGAAGCCTAGATCCGACCAGATAGCAATTACCCTCAGAAATTCATTGTGAAACCTGGAATCCGACCAGATAACAACTAAATCCCCAAGCAGTTTATTATGAAACCTGGACCCAACTAGATAACAATTAACCTCACCCACCTCAGAAATTTGCAAAGCCTGGTGTTGTACCCCAAAATTTGCCCTCCCATATTCTTCAAGATTTGTCAAAGATTAATCTTCAAATGATTCAAGATCTCTCAGAGGGTTGCACAGTCAAACATCCTCCTAAGCCAGCCAAAATTAGGGTTTTGGTTCTCTCAGTGAATTTGAGGTTTTCAATGGCTCAATCAAGTCTCATGTGCCCATATACATTGTCAAGCATATACATGCCAAGTTTTAAGACTCACAGCATCAAATTGCACAGTCAAAAGTCCCATTTGCTTCACAATCAACTGCAGGGGTAAAATGGTCATTTTACAGTCAAAAGTCAAAAATTTTGGTCAACATCTTATTTTGAGGCAACAATCATCATTTGATCAAGTCTTGATCATGATTCCACAAGCATGGCTCAAAAATCATCAAGAATGCAAAAGTTGCTATTTTTGGACAATTGAAAAGTCAACTGTAACTTGACCAAGGCATAACTTTTTCATGGTTCATCAGAAAAATCCCATCCAATAATCATTTTGAAGGGGATGACATTTCCTACAACTCATCTTCACATTCCAAGTCCAAGAAATGCTCTCACAAAAAGTTATCAATTTCTACATTATAGGTCAATTTCAAAAGTCAACAAAAAGGCACTTTAAGTCAAAGACCATAACTTGAGATTGGTAAATCCAAATGACATGGGACCAAATGCATTGGTTATAGGACTTCAAGACCTTTCCAAAATGTCCAAGAACATGTTCATATGATCAAAATTGAGCAAGATATGCATTGGAGAAGTTAGGAAATTTTCATGAATGTGCAAAAGTCAACTATCCTTAAAACTTCAATTTTTGACAAAAGGGCCCACTTTCTTCCACTTGATTCAGCTTTGTCATGCCACACACGTGTCCCATGATTAATTTCAAGATCAAACATTTATTTTTCCATTTTATTTAATTTTTATTGATTTAATTCATTTTAAATCCATAATAATTCAAATAAAATCTAAAAATTAATGGAATGGCATCTTTTTGATTTGAATAGCTTTTATATGTCATGTGCCAACTCAAAAATTCGTGCTAGGGGCTTTTTGTGCATAAAATCCAAGATTTGCTTCAAATTTGGAAAGTTCTTCAATGGTGGTCAACCAAATCTCCAAAACTTAATTCCATGGATCATTGGCCCAAACTTTGACCTAATTCTATTCCCATATATGCAAGCAAGCCAACCCTAACGCCATTCACGTGAAAAAGTTGTTGTAAGAGCCATTACCATATTGAAAAAAATTCAAAGAAAGCTTGAAACTGATCTTCATACTCCAAGCCAATTCAAGGTGTTTCAGTGATTCAAATACATTGCTAGCACTCCCAGGAACGGATTGGAATCAAAATCACACGTCAAAGCCTAAGAAACTGCTCCACACGAACTCACGGTTTGCTTAACTTTTTCAGATTCGTAACTCCAAAATTATGTATCATTAACATGTTATAATCACTGCTTTGCATTGCTAACACCTTTCTGAAGCTAATGGTATAGGTGAATCGCGTTATGGTGTCCTGAAACTGAAATCACCATTGTTGAATTTTAGGGTTCTTCAGTTTCAAAATTGGGGTTTTCCCATACAAGAAAAATTAGGACCAATTATACCCATGGTTGAAACCGTCTGGACATGACGAACCCAATGGACATATCGCACCATATTTATATAGCATAGAATCCTATTCGCTATTTTTCCTCGTTCAGCTTTGTGGGGGTTAAAAACCCCCGCTAATTGTTTTTGTTTTACAGGAAAAAGGATGAAGACGAAGGACGTGTTGGCTGGTGATTGGAGCGTTCAAACAAACGCGTGCTTTTTTCTCTTTCCAGCATAATTATTGTTTTCATATATTAATTTCATTATCCATTATATTTACAAATGCAGCATGATGGCCTAGTGGTTGGTGATCTGTCCAAGAACCATTGGGACCTGGGTTCGATTCCCAGGTCCCCCAAACGCTTGTTCATATTTTTTCTAACATGCTCTTGTGCAGGCATCCTCAAAGCGTCCACCATGTGCCTCCAGCGCTCAGCCTGCCAAGTGGCCACTAACACAAATCCAATGGCTACAAGGGAAGGAACACCATGTTCCCAGTCAATGCTTGCACACTTGATCCAGAAGGTCCAACAAGGCTTGAGTGTTATTGGGCTTCAGATTTCTAAACAACACCTCCATCAGGGCCCAGAACCCCCCTTGGTTCATTCCTCATTCTTATTTTATTTTTCTTATTTTATTTATTAACTTCTTTTTTTAATTGTCATTATTATCACTAAAATTAACTTAATTAATTTTCTTCACAACAAAATCAGAAAACAAAATATTTTATTAATTTCACTTTAGTTTAATTATTTTGTAAATAAACACTAACTTAAATTAATATAATTTAATTAGGTTTAATTTTAATTTTCTTTTACAATAAATAAAAATGAATTAGACTTAGGGTTTTTTGACACTTTTCATTTCTTTTTTATTTTATTTCATTAAAAACATAAAAAACACAAAAAACATTTTTTAAATAAATTAATTAATTAGTAATTAGGCTTAATTTCATTAATTGCAAAAAAGGGACAAAATTCAATTCTTTCTCAAAAAAAGGGTCAAAACCCTCAGGACGTCCCGATTCAACCTTTCGCGCGCATGTTTATTTTAATTCATTATATTTATGTAACTGTTTCCGAGGATGTAATAGTTAATTAGGTCTTTTATCGCTTTATTTACCTTTCCGCATTTATTTTCCAAAACGGGTTTTGTTTTTGGCGATGTATAGACCCGTGCCTTGTAATAGCTAGATTTACCTTTTCCGCACTTTATTTTCCGCACTCTTAACTGTTAATATGCATGACAAGACTTGTATGACAAATAAAATCAAAGCGTAGCTCACAAATAACATGTACAGAACAATTTAACTGAAAAACAACACACATGCACATGCCACTCCTAGGGTACGCCTCACTGGTTGCCTTGACGTGGTCGTCAAGTATAGGGTGTTTTAGCGGTCTCCCTCCTGTCTAAAGATCCAGTTGCCTCGAAACGGTTGCCTCGGATAAAAAGGATCTAGGACATTGGGGTTACCGCTAAGGTGTCCTACTATTGCTTCGGTGACCAAACATGTCCCTAATAATCGAATTGACCCGAATAACTCCAACGATGGTGCTACCTACCTCTCAATGGTGGGATAGCACTGTCTAAAGGACTCTTACACAGCCTAATTCCTTAGAGTAGGTAGATTTCTCCTGGGTACTCGCTCTTTCAAAAAACAAAAACATATTTTCGCACCTACACTTTCAAAAGGTTTTCAAACAAATATTTCATACACTCTTGAGGACAGATACAAGAGTTACTTAGAAATTTTTCAAACGAAACTTTTTCAAAACCCACACACACTTGAAAAGCAAACAATCTTTTGAAAACATAAGAGCAAGTACCTAAGAGCCCGTGGATAACTACGGATAGAAAGGGTGCTAACACCTTCCCTTTCTATAAATCTACCTCCCGAACCGAGAGACATCTGAAAAGGAATTTTGCTGTGCTTTTGTCCTTTCCTTGTTGGAGAACATAAAAGACGGTGGCGACTCTTGCTTACTGCGACATTTCGGGAACCAGCTTAAAAAACAGTCAGTTCTATTTCCACCGATCACAGAACTGGCGACTCTGCTGGGGATGCTTAATAAGTGAGGTGTACCTTAGGATTAGACCACTCTTATGTTTTCAATTGCTTACTTTGTTTTCTTTTATATTATGGGCTTGTCTTGGAGTTTCATAGATCCTAACCCGGATATGGGGAATACCCTTTTAGGTAGCATAAGCTGTGAGGGACCTGTCCGGCGTAGACCGACACGGGTGAAGCAGTGGCTACGTTGGTGTGACACCTTGGTCTGTAACGATATCCCTTGTGTTGCAACGAGGAGAATATGGGTCTTCTGAGGAGTCATTAAGCACCAACCGACCTTAGAACCCTAAATTGACCCAACTTGGCCATAGAACAGTAGCAGTATGCTACACTCATTGAGGCTAAACTCTCGCGATGGTTTTGGCCGCAAGAAAAGATTGCGATGCTGGAGTTATGACCGATCGAGGGTAGTCAATGATATTGAGATCCTCTAGAACCCGGTTACTATTTTCTAGGATAGGTCTTAACCAACTAAACTAAAAGAGGGTAGTACCCAAACTTCATGCTGGCCTAAACTATAAGGGCTGTCTGGTGTGACTTGTGTGCCTTCAAACTTGACTACTTGCATATTCTTGTTATCTGACAACATGAGTTCCTTGCAGGTTTTGTTTACAGTCCTTAATCTGGACTCATAACAGGGTTCACTTACATCACTCCACGCATAGCATAACATCATACCATCATACCATTGCATACATCCTGCATAAGGACTAATCCATTTCAAGGATCTCAAGGGTCTGTGATGCAGGTCATGATGAACCAACAGGTCTAGCAAGGGGCAAAAGGGGATTTATTTTCCTCTAGCCAAGGTTAATGACTTGAGTCAGGGGCTATGACCCACTGGATATGGTGAGCCTTGACTCTTGAAGAAGGACTCTCAACAACATGAAGTTCCTTCAATCAAGCTACTGTATTCAACTTCTAACAAATTTCTCTGTTTACCCCGCGAGATCCTTGAAAACATTGCATGCATACATACACATCATTGCGTTACAGGTACCCCTTTTACAGGTCACTTACCTTCTTTGCTGTTTATTTCATCAATCATCAGGAATCTAGAATCATCCAATGAACAAGCTATCAAGGCCCTCCAGGCCCAGAATGCCCAGTTCCAAGAGTTGGTTATGAGCCTAGCCCAGGGTCAACAGGATTTGAAGACTCTGCTTCTGAAAGAGAGGAAGAAGAAAAATAAGAGGACTGTGATGTTCAACCCTAGACGCAGATCTGGGAATGGACTACCGAATGAGGCTGAGCTGACTACCTCATCTGTGGGCAAAGACAGTCCCCAAGAGAGAAGGGTTCCTAGTCCCGTGGTCTCCGACAACGAGACAAATTTCAATGAGGAACAATACCCTCCAGCTGAGGACAAGTACAAACAGCTGGAAGACCGTTTGAGCGCCATGGAAATACAGAAGGTTCCCGGCCTGGACTTCGATGATCTAGGTCTGTCTTCTGGGGTAGTGATTCCCCACAAGTTCAAAGCACCTGCCTTTGCAAAGTACGACGAAGTTTCCTGTCCTATGCTGCACCTCCGTTCATACGTAAGGAAGATCCAGCCCTACACTGCTGACAAGAATCTATAGATCCATTTCTTCCAGGAAAGTCTTTCAGGGACTCAACTCGAATGGTTCTATCATCTGGATGGAACCAGTATTCGTAACTGGGAGGACTTGGCTACTGCTTTTTATAAGCAGTATCAGTATAATTCCTACCTCGCTCCTACGCGTACCCAACTCCAGGGTATGTCACTAGGGACGGGTGAAGGATTCAAGGAATATGCGCAAAGGTGGAGAGACCTTGCTGGAAGGGTGCAACCACCTCTGACCGGCCGTGAGCTTGTTGACATGTTCTTGGGGACCTTGTCTGGTCCTTTCTTCAACCATCTGATTGGGAATTCTTCTGCTGGGTTTACAGATTTGATCTTGACCGGGGAGAGGATTGAAGCTGGTATTAAGGCTGGAAAGATTCAAGAAGCTGCACCTTCTGATGCTCATAAAAAGCCTTACCATGGAAAAAAAGAGTCCAACGCTGTGCATGGTAAAAAGAGCCGTCATGATCAACATGTAGGGGCAACCCAGATCTCTAATCCTATGCCTGCTCAACAAAGACAGGGGCAGCAACGTAAGGAGGTCGCACCCAAACGACAGTTCACTAAGATCAAAATGTCACTGGATCAAGCGCTACAACAAATGTTGAAGGCAGGGCTGATTACCTTAAGGGCTCCTCTCCGGAATCCAAACACTTCTGCTCCTAACTATCATCCCCACGAAGGGTGCGCATACCACTCTGATAGCCTGGGGCATACTACGGACAACTGTTGGGCTCTGAAGAACAAGGTCCAAGACATGATTGATGCCAAGGAAGTCCAGTTTGAAGCACCAGAGACTCCAAACATAATCACTGCTCCTTTTCCAAATCATTGAAGACTTTTGTTTTATTTGAATTTCTGAGTTGTATTTTTCTTTGCTTATACAAACAATTAATGTCATAGCAAACTTGTTTATTCCATTAATGCATCGCATATGTCTGTTTGAATTAATCTATTCGTATTCATTATATTCAAAATTGCTTTCATTTTTCTGTGATGATCAACTCTCGATTAATAATTCTAAGCCTCTTGAGGGAGGATGACGAAAACGATACCACAATATACAGTATGCTTTTGAATAGACCCTGCTGGTGAGGTACATGCATTGTTTCAATTCCTAAACACTGGAGTTATAAGGAAGATAATCCCTCGTCAACCCCTTCGAGCCAAAGAAGTAGGAGTTTTATTTCTTTTCACAAAAAATTAAAACCCTTAATCATAACCTGGGGCAGGGTAGTTCTCTCAGTTGATCCAAGTGCACAACGAATAGCATCAAAGAAGTCCTTCCGATACAAAAAGACAGTGATGGTTCCGAATAATCATAAAGACAGGCAGTCGTCATCTCTCAGAAATAAAAGCCCATTAAGTCAAAACCTATGAAGGAGACTTACAAAATTGGGGCATCCCGCTGACTGTAATCACAAAAGAAACAGTTCAGGCAAAAAATAGGGATAATAAAATCAAAGAGAAAGAGGTCCTACAAACCCTCAACAAAAAGAAATGACTGCCTGGTCAAAATAAACTGTCAATATCCGAACCATCATTGGAATATCAGGACAAAGACTCAATCAAGGTCTAACGCACGATCAGCTGAGTTTAGGTTTGAATAACATCACGAGGAGCGGGTGGGTACAAATATAATTTGAGCCTTTATCCTTTGTTTCTTAAACCTTGAACCAGGCCACGTTATAACCCTTAAAAGTCCTAGCTAAAGCATGGGTTAGTTCGAAAGCATGCTGTTACGAAAGGTATCCTGACTCCTTAAGGCTTGCGGTAAAATAACGAGTTGACATCACAGTTTACAAAAATTCACTTGTTTTTATGAAAAAAATGCATTTTCAAAAACTTCGAGACAGACATAAGCTTTGCATTCATGAAATAATATTGTTTGCATATGACTATTTGTTCGAACAGCAGAGAAATTCGCACGACGAATATCTAAGTGAACAAAAGTACTTCCAATCAAGAGGCCGGCATGATCATTGTCCATCATCTGGGGAAGTTAAGTCAAGATTCAGAGAATCTCTCAAATGCCAAACAGCCTGGGGCAAACTCCATCTGGATCACTTGGGGCATTGGACGATCAAACGAGGATCTTCTGGTGGTATAGAAACACAATGCTACCAACAATGACAAATCCCTGCACTCTGAGAACGTGGACATAGTCGAAAAAATACTACGCATAATCAAAGACCCGCTAGGTTGACACACCTAGGCAAAAATAAGGGCTTCCCGACGAACCAAAAGGGTTCGGGCAAAAATAAGGGAGGAAAAGAAAAATTTGTACACCCGGCAAGTCGAAAACCTGAAAAGACGGCTTGGGCAAAAAAGGGTATCCCGATGGACTGAAAACCCGAAAGGGCGTTCCAGGAAAAAGTTAGGGATCAAAGCGTACGACTATGTCCCGACATCTCGTCACTTGCCTACCAGAAGAGGATTTGTCAATCGGAAGTTATCAAGACATCCACAGGTACCTTCTCCCGCAGAAACTGGGGCAATAAGAAGTGTCTAAGCAATCTAGTTGCTTTGTCCACCAAGGTACCAAGGTAAGTTCGGCTGAAGAATGAAACCAAGATATCTCCACTCCCCACAGAGTAGGACAAGAGTCAGCCATGCTCTCTCCCAAACAGAGTTGGTCTCCCATCATCCCTGAAAAGGCACAATATCCCTAGCAAATCAGCGACACTCTCCCCAAGCAGAGTTAGTCTACTGTCAGCCCTAAGGAAGATGGGTATCCCTAGAAAATCTCAATATTCCCCAGCAGAGTATACAGATGTTCCTAAGCAAGCATCCCCGGCAGTCTTAATATTCCTCGACGGAAATATAAGATTGTTCCCCGGCAGAATACCAGACACCCCAGTGGAGTCATATCCCCAGTACAGTCCAAAAGTTTCCCCAGGAGAGTTGAACCATATCCCCAGTAGATTTTGGAAGCTTATCCCCAGTAAATTCTGGAAGCTTATCACCTGCAGAGTACATGTATCTCTCCCCGGCCATATACAAAGGTTATTCCCCACCAGAGCCTATAACTGGGTTATCCTCAGCTAATTACAACGGAAAGATCGTCCTCGGCAAAGTTCTTCCTATCCCCCAATGGAGTTCATCAAATTCCCCAACGAAACTTATCAACAGAATCCCCAGCGAAGTTATCTTCAAGTTCTCAGCGAAGTATCTCTTTCCAGAGTAATCCCCCTCAAAGTAATCTCTTCACCAGGCTTATTCCCCAACGGAGTCATCTTCTCCTACCGGTTTATTCTTGCAACCATAATCCCCAGCGGAAACGAAGAATTCTACTCTTCAATATCAGCCCAGGATTTAACTTCCCGACATTCGTCAAGGATTTATTTTCCCAAACTAAAATACATTCATAAACATATCACATTTGATATCTCCTATTTTACATACATCATCAAGTGCATATAGCACTATCTCATTTTTGAACATCATGACATCATGCATTTCATACATCATGACATTGCATACAACTGATGCTTTGCCTTTTCAGGAAAAAGGTCAATCCAAAGATGATTACTATCAACTATCGCAGTTCCAGATTCAATACCTGTATCTAGCCAGGGCATATCTGTGAGTAATTGATTGTATATTAGATACCTGTATCTAGCCAGGGCATATCTGCATGAAGAGTTTAGAGATTCGATACCTGTATCCAGCCAGGGCATATCTGTAGACGACCAGTTCCAGATTCGATACCTGTATCTAGCCAGGGCATATATGTGAGCGATTAATTGTGGATTCAATACCTGTATCTATCCAGGGCATATCTACATTAAAGAGATCAAAGAGATAGATGGGAAATGCTCCAGATATGGATGCTATTCTTTTGCTTATTCAAAGTTTCTTCTCAGAGATAGTTCAGATATGCTCCAGAACCGGATGTTATTATGTTGCTTATTCAGAGTTGTTTATTCAGAGATAGCTTAGAGATGCTCCTGACCCGGATGCTATTCTATTGCTTATTCAGAGTTGTTTATTCAGAGATAGCTTAGAGATGCTCCTGACCCGGATGTTATTCTATTGCTTATTCAAAGTTTCCTCTCAGAGATAGCTTGGAAATGCTCCAGATATGGATGCTATTCTTTTGCTTATTCAAAGTTTCTTCTCAGAGATAGTTCAGATATGCTCCGGACCCGGATGCTATTCTGTTGCTTATTCAGAGGTGCTTATTCAGAGATAGCTTAGAGATGCTCCAGATATGGATGCTATTCTTTTACTTATTCAGAGTTTCTTCCCAGAAATGGCTTAGAGATGCTCCAGATATGGACGATATTCTTTTGCTTATTCAGAGTTTCCTTTCGGAGATAGCTTGGAAATGCTCCAGATATGGATGTTATTCTTTTGCTTATTCAGCTTTCCTTTCAGATATAGCTTAGAGATACTCCAGATCCGGATGTTATTCTTTTGCCTATTCAGATTTCTCTCCAGAGATGGCCTAGAGATGCTCCAGATCCGGATGCTATTGCTTATTCAGAGATAGTTCAGATGCGACCCAGATTTGGTGACATTCCGATACATATTCCAGAGTTCCTTTCATAGATAGCTTAGAGATGCTCCTGACCCGGATGCTATTCTATTGCTTATTCAGATTCAAACTTCTAAAGACAACTTAGAGATGCTCCAGATCCGGAGGCTATTCTATTGTTTAGTTCAGATTCATTCAAAAGACATTCCAGATATGATCCAGATTCAGATAACATTCTGTCACTCACTCAGATATAGTATGGATATACCCCGGACGCGGCAGTCATTCTACTATTTATTCAGACGTCAGCAATTAGATATAGACTAGATATGCTCCAGACACAGAAGCCATTCTATTTCTTATTCAGATTCAACTATCCATTACATTTCTAAATGGCATCTATAAGCCCATTCCCGACAAGATTCTTTTACATCTCCAGATGGCATCTATAAGCCCATCCTCCTATCCACCATCTCTCCAAATGGCATCTATAAGCCCATTCCCGCCATCACACTGCTGATACTCTACTATGCGAGTGCAAATTTCTGGGCACTCTAGTGTTCAATCATCTTCCACCTTCGGATCACGAAAGGCACGCAAGCAAATCTACATCCTCAGGTTTAAGAAGATTGAACAGGGGCAACTGTTGTACCGAAAAATTTGCCCTCCCATATTCTTCAAGATTTGTCAAGATCAATCTTCAAATGATTCAAGATCTCTCAAAGGGTTGCACAGTCAAACATCCTCCTAAGCCAGCCAAAATTAGGGTTTTGGTTCTCTCAGTGAATTTGAGGTTTTCAATGGCTCAATCAAGTCTCATGTGCCCATATAAATTGTCAAGCATATACATGCCAAGTTTCAAGACTCACAGCATCAAATTGCACAGTCAAAAGTCCCATTTGCTTCACAATCAACTGCAGGGGTAAAATTGTCATTTTACAATCAAAAGTCAAAAATTTTGGTCAACATCTTATTTTGAGGCCACAATCATCATTTGATCAAGTCTTGATCATGATTCCACAAGCATGGCTCAAAAATCATCAAGGATGCAAAACTTGCTATTTTTGGACAGCTGAAAAGTCAACTGTAACTTGACCAAGGCATAACTTTTTCATGGTTCATCAGAAAAATCCCATCCAATGATCATTTTCAAGGGGATGACATTTCCTACAACTCATCTTCACATTCCAAGTCCAAGAAATGCTCTCACAAAAAGTTATCAATTTCTACATTATAGGTCAATTTCAAAAGTCAACAAAAAGGCACTTTAAGTCAAAGACTATAACTTGAGATTGGTAAATCCAAATGACATGGGACCAAATGCATTGGTTAGAGGACTTCAAGACCTTTCCAAAATGTCCAAGAACATGTTCATATGATCAAAATTGAGCAAGATATGCATTGGAGAAGTTGGGAAATTTTCATGAATGTGCAAAAGTCAACTATCCTTAAAACTTCAATTTTTGACAAAAGGGCCCACTTTCTTCCACTTGATTCAGCTTTGTCATGCCACACACGTGTCCCATGATTAATTTCAAGATCAAACATTTATTTTTCCATTTTATTTAATTTTTATTGATTTAATTCATTTTAAATCCATAATAATTCAAATAAAATCTAAAAATTAATGGAATGGCATCTTTTTGATTTGAATAGCTTTTATATGTCATGTGCCAACTCACAAATTCGTGCTAGGGGCTTTTTGTGCATAAAATCCAAGATTTGCTTCAAATTTGGAAAGTTCTTCAATGGTGGTCAACCAAATCTCCAAAACTTAATTCCATGGATCATTGGCCCAAACTTTGACCTAATTCTATTCCCATATATGCAAGCAAGCCAACCCTAACGCCATTCACGTGAAAAAGCTGTTGTAAGAGCCATTACCATATTGAAAAAAATTCAAAGAAAGCTTGAAACTGATCTTCATACTCCAAGCCAATTCAAGGTGTTTCAGTGATTCAAATACATTGCTAGCACTACCAGGAACGGATTGGAATCAAAATCACACGTCAAAGCCTAAGAAACTGCTCCACAAGAACTCACGGTTTGCTTAACTTTTTCAGATTCGTAACTCCAAAATTATGTATCATTAACATGTTATAATCACTGCTTTGCATTGCTAACACCTTTCTGAAGCTAATGGTATAGGTGAATCGCGTTATGGTGTCCTGAAACTGAAATCACCATTGTTGAATTTTAGGGTTCTTCAGTTTCAAAATTGGGGTTTTCCCATACAAGAAAAATTAGGACCAATGATACCCATGGTTGAAACCGTCTGGACATGACGAACCCAATGGACATATCGCACCATATTTATATAGCATAGAATCCTATTCGCTATTTTTCCTCGTTCAGCTTTGTGGGGGTTAAAAACCCCCGCTAATTGTTTTTGTTTTACAGGAAAAAGGATGAAGACGAAGGACGTGTTGGCTGGTGATTGGAGCGTTCAAACGAACGCGTGCTTTTTTCTCTTTCCAGCATAATTATTGTTTTCATATATTAATTTCATTATCCATTATATTTACAAATGCAGCATGATGGCCTAGTGGTTGGTGATCTTTCCAAGAACCATTGGGACCTGGGTTCGATTCCCAGGTCCCCCAAACGCTTGTTCATATTTTTTATAACATGCTCTTGTGCAGGCATCCTCAAAGCGTCCACCATGTGCCTCCAGCGCTCAGCCTGCCAAGTGGCCACTAACACAAATCCAATGGCTACAAGGGAAGGAACACCATGTTCCCAGTCAACGCTTGCACACTTGATCCAGAAGGTCCAACAAGGCTTGAGTGTTATTGGGCTTCAGATTTCTAAACAACACCTCCATCAGGGCCCAGAACCCCCCTTGGTTCATTCCTCATTCTTATTTTATTTTTCTTATTTTGTTTATTAACTTCTTTTTTTAATTGTCATTATTATCACTAAAATTAACTTAATTAATTTTCTTCACAACAAAATCAGAAAACAAAATATTTTATTAATTTCACTTTAGTTTAATTATTTTGTAAATAAACACTAACTTAAATTAATGTAATTTAATTAGGTTTAATTTTAATTTTCTTTTACAATAAATTAAAATGAATTAGACTTAGAGTTTTTTGACACTTTTCATTTCTTTTTTATTTTATTTCATTAAAAACATAAAAAACACAAAAAACATTTTTTTTAATAAATTAATTAATTAGTAATTAGGCTTAATTTCATTAATTGCAAAAAAGGGACAAAATTCAATTCTTTCTCAAAAAAAAGGTCAAAACCCTCAGGACGTCCCGATTCAACCTTTCGCGCGCATGTTTATTTTAATTCATTATATTTATGTAACTGTTTTCGAGGATGTAATAGTTAATTAGGTCTTTTATCGCTTTATTTACCTTTCCGAATTTATTTTCCAAAACGGGTTTTGTTTTTGGCGATGTATAGACCCGCGCCTTGTAATAGCTAGATTTACCTTTTCCGCACTTTATTTTCCGCACTCTTAACTGTTAATATGCATGACAAGACTTGTATGACAAATAAAATCAAAGCGTAGCTCACAAATAACATGTACAGAACAATTTAACTGAAAAACAACACACATGCACATGCCACTCCTAGGGTACGCCTCACTGGTTGCCTCGACGTGGTCGTCAAGTATAAGGTGTTTTAGAGGTTGCCCTCCTGTCTAAAGATCCAGTTGCCTCGAAACGGTTGCCTCGGATAAAAAGGATCTAGGACATTGGGGTTACCGCTAAGGTGTCCTACTATTGCTTCGGTGACCACACATGTCCCTAATAATCGAATTGACCCGAATAACTCCAACGATGGTGCTACCTACCTCTCAATGGTGGGATAGCACTGTCTAAAGGACTCTTACACAGCCTAATTCCTTAGAGTAGGTAGATTTCTCCTGGGTACTTGCTCTTTCAAAAAACAAAAACATCTTTTGCACCTACACTTTCAAAAGGTTTTCAAACAAATATTTCATACACTCTTAAGGACAGATACAAGAGTTACTTAGAAATTTTTCAAACGAAACTTTTTCAAAACCCACACACACTTGAAAAGCAAACAATCTTTTGAAAACATAAGAGCAACTACCTAAGAGCCCGTGGATAACCACGGATAGAAAGGGTGATAACACCTTCCCTTTCTATAAATCTACCTTCCGAACCGAGAGACATCTCGAAAAGGAATTTTGCTGTGCTTTTGTCCTTTCCTTGTTGGAGAACATAAAAGACGGTGGCGACTCTTGCTTACCGCGACATTTCGCGAACCAGCTTAAAAAACAGTCAGTTCTATTTCCACCGATCACACCTGGATCCGACCAGATATCATTTTTTAAGCAAGTTATCGTGAAGCCTAGAGCCCGACCAGATAACGACTAGCTACAATTCCCAACAAAGACACTATGAAGCATGGACTCGACCAGATAATAGTATAACTTTTCAAAAACTATGAAGCCTGGACCTGACCAGATATTAGTTACCATTTAAAGTTACTATGAAGCCTGAATCCGACCAGATATCAGTTTAACTTCATCCGTTCTAGCAAGTTACTGCAAAGCCTGGAGTCCGACCAGATAACAGTTAACTTCCTTATCCCCAACAAGTTGTTGTAAAGCCTGGATCCGACCAGATAACTATTCAATTTCAAGAAATTTTCTGCAAAGCCTGGAATCCAACCAGATAACAATTAATTTATCTCTTCCCCAGTAAGTAACCGTGAAGCCTAGAACCCGACCAAATAGCAGTTGACTTCCTTATTCTTAGCAAGTTATGAAGCCTGGATCTGACCAAATAACAGCTGACATTCAAGAGATATTCCCCAGCGAAAGCATCCTTTCAAAAAAGTTTGAAGATATGTATACTCTTCACCCCCAACAGCGATCCGGGATTTAACTTTCCAACAACTCCTCAATAGCAGTCAGGGATTTATTTTCCCGTACAAAAACATTCCTCTCACATTCATACATCATGACATATACATACAAAATGCATTTAGCATGATCTCATTCATCTTGTGAACATCATGCATACATCTGCATTTTACTAATCTTTTTCCCACAAGTAAAACATCAAGTTTCAGTCTAAATCGACCAAAGATTTGTGTTGATACTTCTTCTAGTGTTTACCAACCTTCCTCCAAATGACATCTATAATCCCATTCACAATACATCTTCGAGTGCATCTTTCTGGGCACTCTAGTGTTCAATCATCTTCCACCTTTAAGTCACGAATGTCGGATCTGCCAATCTAACTCTTCAGGTTTAAGAAGATTGAACAGGGGAAGATGTTGTACCCCCAAATTTTCCATCTCATTTCTCAAATAATCTCTCACAAGATTTCCTTGGATTCAAGACTGCACAGGGTTTGATCAGCTCAAGACACCTCCTCTAGCACTGATGACTGAGAATTAGGGTTTGAGTTTTCATAAGGACAATTGAACTTTTAATGCCTCATATGAATTTCATGGATCATTTTGTACTCTCAATATTTCTCATGTCAAGTTTCAAGTCTTGGATCACATTTTTGCTCAGTCAATTGATCAGTTGACCTAAAATCAGCTATATTAGGGAAAAGTCAACTGTGGTCAATTTACAGTCAAATTTCATATTTTTTGATCCATATCAACATTATTAACACACATATATCATTTGATCAAGTTTGGATCACAATCCCTCAAGAAATTTGATCAGATCATCAAAAGGGAAAAATGGTCAAAATTAGGGTTTTGACTGAGAAGGGGCAATTTCTGATTTTTGACCTAGCAAATGGTTGTTTGGTTTAAGTTATGACCTCAAGGGTTAAAATTCATAATTTTAACCAAATGTCATGGCTCAAAACATCTCTCAAGATTGATTGATTGACAGATGAATTTTCAGTCAATTGATCAAAAGTCAACTGTACACTGAAAAGTCAAACTTTGACTTTTTAGTCAAAATCAAGTGTCAAAGATTACAATTCATCAAAACATGTCAAAATATGAAACTTTTTCATCAAGAAATCAAAAATTCGAGATTTCATTTTGAAAAGTCAAAATTTCTAAACTTAAAAATTTTTCTAAGTGTTGAAAACTTCATATTTTTTCATAACTTTGAGCAAACTTTTCACCATGATGCAAGATGATTAAAAGGAAACTTAAAACATGAAAGTTGTAGATGTCAATGAGGTATAAAACATTGTAGAACACAACTTCTCCTAGAAATTCATGGATTTGAAGTTATGATTTTGTGAATACATGTTCATGAAACTTGGAAACTTAGTGAAATTTTGCCCTAGTTTAGGCAGGAGTTTGACCTAACTTCATGGGAATTTTTCACATGGTTACAAGATGAATTTTCAAAAATGTCAAACATAGAGGTTGTAGAGGATGTTACAAGCTTTCCAAAATGTCCAAGAACTCATTGAGATCATGTTTGAGCAAGGAGAATCGAAGACAAGAAGTTAGGGTTTTCAAACTTGAATTACAAGCCATTTCTTGATGAACACATGAACCAAATCCATGCTAGGCTGCATAATCTTTTCTTTTCTAGCCTCAAACTTGTTTTTCACTCCATAATTAATGTATTACACAGCTGATGGAAGCTTTAATCCAAGAATTCAATGCATTGTCCATGCTTAATACCATTTTAGGAAGAAAGGCAACATTGCCATTTTGGAAAAGTGGCTTTATGCACAAAGTCCACTCTTCTTGAGCCTCTAACTTGTTTGTTCATAACACACACTCAACATACAAAGTCAGATGCACATAACATGTGTCAAGCTTGCTTCAAAAAACAAGAAAAAGAGCCATAACATGTGATTTTTGAATTCTGATCAATGACAAGTTTCCAAACTTGTTTCTTATAAATAGAGACACTATTTGTGAGCTAGAACACGAGCTTGAACACCCTAAAAAACTCCCAAACTCCCTCAAATCATAAATTTCCCAAAAAATTCATTGTTGCACAGTTTCTGACTTTGAACTTCAAACTTCCATTTCCCTCGTGCGTTCATTGGCCTTTTAGTTTCTAAAGCTTCCTTACATCAAATACAAACCATCCCACACCCTGTTACACGACTGTAACATCATCTTCATCAACTTCCATATCCAAAAATAGGGCATTGTAGTTGGACTTCTCCAGACCATTCCAGTCACTCTTAACTCAAGCTAAGCATTGCATTAGCTTCCTAGAGATCCAAGGAAGCTAACCTGATCACTGCAACACCTTGAATCAAGCTCAAACTCATTTCACGATTTCCAGTTTTGAGGTATTTTTCTTGAATTTCTATCTTCTAATTTAAGCATTGTTAGGCTTGCATTTATGAATATAAATATAGACATCATTTCCATGAGACTATACATGTCCATAGATTTCATTTATGTTTCTTTAGTAGGGAGATTTTTGAGTTTGAACCTTTGAAAATATTTAGTTAAGAATTTGGTAATGTTAGAAATTCATGCTCATCTTTGAGAATTAGCTTAAGTTATTTACATATTCAGAATTGTGAGGAAATTTCTAACAAGTTTAATGTTGGAAGTTTTGTGAATTGATGAGAAATGAATGAGTTACAGGTTCTCTGGATGGAGGTTGAAGATGAAGTTCATTCAGGACTTGATTTATGTTATATATTTATTATTTTGTTTATATCAACGGATGTATAGCCACCCCAGTGGTAAAGCGCGTGCCTGTTAACCTTTGGGACCTGGGTTCGAGCTCCAGTAGTACCCTTTTGTTCATTTTTCATCTTTTTCACTCCTTTTTTGTTCAACTGCAGCGTCTGGGCCCTTTGGTTGGGCTTTTCATTTTTTTGACTCTTCTAACCCCCCCTGACTATGTTTACACCCCTGGCCCATTATTTTATTTTCCATTTTATTTATTTTCCCTTTATTTTTATTTTTATTTCATATTTTATTTAATATTTTTATTATTACTATTATTATCATTATTATTATTTTTATTAATAAAAAAATCCAAAATATTTTTATTTATTATTTACACTTGTGCATTTTTCTTTATAAAACAAAAAGACTAAAAACATTTTCTTTTAACAAATTAATTCCTTTTTTTTTAAATTAATGTTTAGATAATTAGTTTTAATTATTGTATTATTCTCTTGTAAATTAAAATTAATTCAGAGCTTAGGTTTTCTTTTAATTAATTAATTTTCATTATCATTTTATTAACTTAAAACTTTTTTTCATAAAAAAAACCTAAAAATACTTTTTAACCTAATTTCTTTTCTTAATTAGTTTAAATTTAATCTTGTTTATTTTTAACTAATCATTTTTCTTAATTAGGTCAAGATTAAAACCCTTTCCTAAAAAATCCAAACAAAATCATTTCTTTTTCTATTCATATTTTTGTATTTTATTTTCAAATTTTTGTACAATATTCAATATGGTTGTTATAGTTAATTAGATTTAATTTTCTTGCAAAATCCCCATTTGTAAATTTGTATACCCTCATCACCTAATGATGCAATAGCTTAGTATTTTTACTTTCCGCAATTTATCGCTTTATATAAATGCTAGTAATTAGGGTTTGTATGGAAATATAAAATCAACAAGTTAGCAAACCCTAATTCAAGATAAACAAGCATGTAAATCCAACACATTTTCACACTTGCACCCTTAGGGTAATTCCACTTTGTTTCCTTACAAAAATGGCCTTGTTATGCATGTGTGGTATCTTAGCCAAAAACAATAAAAAATACAAGATCACAGTCCCTCGATGACGCTATCAAATGTTTCCTTTCAGAATGATATTAGTCCCTTAAAAAGAAATTCTAAGATATCTCACAACATTGCTATCATGACTATATGATGATCCATGCCCGTCCCTTTTACATCCAAATATAAGGTTTCTTACCAAATCAATGGTAAGATAGCAATATCAAAGGAAAGGAAGAAATGAACTAAGACTTGTGAGTAGGTAGATTGTTCCTAGTTGCTTACTCAATTTCAAATCAAACACTCTTGTTTATTTTCAAAACAAACACCAACACTTTCAAAAACACTTTCAAAACATTTTCCAAACATGAAACATTTTCAAAAGATCAACACTTTGTATACGTTCTTACGAACGAGAACTATTACAAAGTTTGCCTAAACGATGGCGCATTTTCAAAATACTTTCAAAAAACACACAAAGCATATTTTCAAACAAAAGCAAGTGATCTAGAAAGAAACTAAGAGGCCATAGATAACTATGGATGAAAAGGGTGCTAACACCCTTCCTTTTCATAATCTACCCCTAGAACTCAAGAAACAATTTCAAAGGTCTTTCCTATTCTTTTCAGCCTTTCCTTTTGGATAAAAGAAAAGCCGGTGGTGACTCTTGCTAACCGCAACATTTACGATAAAACTCAAAACACCCAAGTCAGTTCTCCCACTGTATCACAATGTAAAACTGGAAGTTTCTCAGAATTTCGCAAGGAATTCAAAAATGTAAACCATATAAATTAATATCAACCATATCTTCTTAATTTTTGCACGAAAATATAAAACCTAACAATTTTCATTTGATCAGAAATTCACACACAAGTAAGATAAATGTAAGTTAATTAGCACATGGTTTAGCATCAACACATCACATACTACATTTTATCTTCAGAAATCAAACACCAATGATGTATGTATGATGATATTCGAAGAGGATAAAAAATGTACCTACTCGAGAAAGTCCAATGCTTGTTTTTATATATGCAAAAGAAAGATGTTGATCCTAAAAGATTCCTGGGATCTTAGTGAAGCTAATTAAATAGTTGCTTTGCCTTGAGAACTTTTGTATCTCTCTAACCAAATCAAGTTAGAAATGGAAATAATGAGATATGGAGGATGATGATGGTGGCGTTACAGTCATGTAATGAGGATTTGGATGACTTATATATGAGGTATGTAAGGTTTATAAATGGTTAGATCGCAAAAATATTGCAAGAGGTGAGAGTTTCGAAAATAAGGTGTGAAGAATGCAACAATGGAGTTTTTGTGTGGAAACTTGGTTTCCTTAGCTCTAAGGCCGGCTTCTCTATTTATAGGGGTTCTAAATGGTTCAAGTAACTTGCAAAAATTCAACTTGGTTCAGTCTGAATGGTAGTTTGATCAACTGATTTCAATTTTCAAAAGATACCAAGTTTGCTTCATGATGAAGAAATGAGTGAATCAAAGGACTTTGAGCCATGCTTCATTTACTTGGAAGGTTTCTTCTAAGTTTTTTTGACAAAGTGTGATAAGAGATAACAAGGTATGGACTTAAATGTACTAACTTTGTGATTAAAGTGGATTTATGAAAATGGAAGTGTTCACTTTAAGTACAAAGGTTTGAACAACTTGGACAAAGACTTAATGATCTGTGTACAACTCAACTTTTTGGTGTGATTTAGAAGCAAAATAGCTCCATAATCAGGGATTGTGCAGATCCTCTTGGATCGCATGTGTTTGTGCATAACTTTGAATATGAATATGACTTGTAAAACAACTTTAGCATATCAACTTCATCTCTTTGATTCTCCTAGCTTAAACATGATAAATTTGTGCTCTTGGACATTTTGGAAAGCTTTAAAGATTATCTATAACTTTCATGTTGAACACTTTCTTTGAACCAATTGGGATATTAATGAAAATTGGACATGATTTTGAGATATAAAACATATCAAAATTGTTTGAAAAATTCTCTAAGTGTTGGCATAACTTCATGGCTTATATCTCTTGATTTGAGCATTTTTTGGAGATCAACCCTCATTAACGAAGTTGCTGTATGAATCATGCTCTACAATTTTCGTGTTGAGTGTTTCCTTGAATCATCTTGGATGTTTGTGAAAATTGTCTATGAAGTTAAGGCATTCTTTTGGCATAAAACACTTGAAAATTTCTAAGTGTTGAAATTCTCTCAAATTTGACTTTTGTTGACTTTTCTTGATTCTCTTGATCCTTGGTGGACTGGTTTGGTAATTTTGAATTTTTTATGATTCTTGATCTTTGAAGTTCAATGTTGACCAAAAAGGAAAATTTTAACTTTTTTGTGACAGTTGACTTTTCATCAGTTAATTTCAATTCTTTCACTATTTATTAATTGCATCTTTGGAAACGTCTTGACCCATATAATTAGGCCAAGATGTTGTATTTGAATCCTATGAGTCAATACTTCAAGCCATTAAGCCAGTGATCAACTTTCTTCAACCAAAACCACAAGGGCTAAACTTCAAACCCTAATTGGCCAAGACTTGCAGTGATGAAGAGTCATTGATTCAAAATCCTTCTTGACACAAGAAGGAAACACCCAAGCTATATTTGTATTTTATTAGATATTAAATGATGCACATGAGGTGGGATCTTAGGTCAAAATTTAGGGTACAACAGAGGCCCTTATTTAGGTTTCTTCAACCCGGAGATGTGAAGATCGAAGTCTTCATCTCCACGCGATTGGAAGTATTTAAAACAAAATGCACAATTTTTGGCCCTAAGAGGCCATAACAGAAAACATGCCTAAATGCAGACAAAAAGTAATAAGGAATCCTCAAAGATATAATAAAAAACTTACCGGGGAGAAGGAAAAAAACAATCCCATAGAAACCAAGCCTACTGGGAAAAGATTATTTCAACTTAGCGGGAGACAAGAGAACTTAACTCTATAAGGGAAAATCCCAAAGAAGAGGAAAAGAAAACAGTCTAACATCATCTCAATGATAACACTTGGTTCATGGATGATGGTAAGCTACCAACTTAACAGATGAAGGTAGAATCAACTTCTTTTTTAATCAAGTCTTCCACTTGAAATCATATTATTAACTTCCCCATGACGAACAAGTCTCGTTTTCTTCTTTAATCAAGTCTTCCACTTGAAAAGGGTAGCAATAAACTCCCCACAATGAACGGGTCTCAATTTCTTCTTTAATCAAGTCTTCCACTTGAAAATAGGTAACAATAAACTTCCCCACGATGAACGGGTCTTAGTTTCTTCTTTAATCAAATCTTCCACTTGAAAAGGGTAACAAACAAGCTCCCTAAAAGGTAACCACTTGCATAAGGTTTTCACAATGAACTATCGCTATCATATAACCATCCATTGAAGCAAATAATAATCTTTACAACCAACTATCTCTATCATATCGAAGAGATTAACCTTCCATTGGAGTAAATAACAATCTTCACAACGAACTATCTCTATCATATTGAAGAGATTAACCATCCATTGGAGTAAATAACAATCTTCACAAATAACTATCCTTATCATATCAAAGAGATTAACCATCCATTAAAGTAAACAACATCTTCACAAAAAATTATATGTATCATATCAAAGAGATTAACCATCCATTAGAGTAAACAACATCTTCACAATGAACTATCTTTATCATATCATAGAGATTAACTAACCATTCATTTGAGTAAACAACATTTTCACAATGAACTATCTCTACCATATAAAAGATAATTACCATCTGTAATACGGTTGGAGAACTGACTTGGGTGTTTTGTGTTTTATCGTAATGTCGCGGTTAGCAAGAGTCGCCACCGACTTTTCTTTTATCCAATAAAGGAAAGGGTGAAAAGAACAGGAAAGATATTTTGAGATTTTTTCTTGAGTTTGGGGGGTAGGTTATGAAAAGGGAAGGTATCAGCACACTTTTCATCCTTAGTTATCTATAGGATCTTAGTTGCTTGATCACTTTTGAAAATGCTTTGCTTAAAATATGTTTGTGTTTGGTGCAAGTTTGAAAATATTTTCAAAACGGCTTTGTTTCAGCAAACTTTGTAATGATTCTCGTCTCTATAATAATGTATACAAAGTGTTGGTTTTGAAAATAGTTCAAAGAGATGTTTGTTTTTGAAGAAGTTTTGAAAGTGTGAGTGTGGAGATGGTTTTTGTTTGTGAGCAAGAAACTATGAGCATCCTACCTACTCAAAAGGTCTTTGTTCTTTTCCTCCTCCTTTAGATATTGCTACCTTACCATTGATTTATAAGAAGCCCTATCTTTGGATGTGAAGGGACATGCGCGGGTCAATCGTATAGTCATAGAAGGCAACTTATGTGACGCTTTTAGCAATTTTCGTAAGGGACTAGATCGTTTACCGAAGGCAACATCGAGGGACTACGATATTTTTATCGAGGGTCTTTGCTAAAGTGTCCATATTCGAGGGACATGACTATTTTCCGAGGCAACAAGCGAGGTTACCCTAGAGGTGCTTGTGTGAATTGGGTTTTGATTGCATGCATTTTTTGTCTTTGAGATTAGGGTTTTCTAACGGTTAATTTTATCTTTCCATGCACACCCTAATTACTAACAATTATATAAAAATGATAAATTTGCGGAAATTAAAATCCTATGCTATTACATCATTAAGGGGGTGAGGGTACAATTTATAAATGGGGATGAAGTAGAACCCTAATTATTACAACCATATTGAATAGCAATGAAGAAAATATATAGAAAATATGAAAATAGTGTAAAAGAAAGGAAAAAATATTTTTAGCCATTATGTGTCGACACATGCATCTATGCATTGACACATAACCCTTCTTGTTCCTGTAAAACCAAAATCAACTCAGTATGAGTCGATGCATAATGGTATGTGTCGACTCATTTCTTGCTTGTGTCGACACATCCATGTTTTGTGTCGACTCATGAACCTTTTGTCTCTTTGTTATGGGTCTGGATAGCAGTATGTATCGACACATAAGGCCTTGTGTCGACTCATACCTTATTTTGTCACTAAAATGTGTCAACTCATGTGAGTATGTGTCGACTCATGCTGCAGTTTTTTAGCTCTAACGCTGTTCTATTATCTGTACAAATCAGTTCTCAACATATAATTGATAAAAATGAATAACAAGCATATGATTAGCTTCAAGGTAAATGATTACTACATTTTATCTTCAAAAATGAATCATTAGTGGTGTATGAAAAATGCAAAGTCAAGAAGACTTACCTTGAGACTGCACTTTGTGTTTTGAGTCTGAATACTTTTCAAGATGTTGTGAGGGCTTCAATGAACTTCCAAAAAGCGACTGAACCTTCCTTTGTATTGAATGTTACTTAAACAACTCCAACCCAGTCAAGTTGTATAGTGCTGTTTTTTTTTTTTTTTAAAGTTGATGATAATGACACTACAGAAACTGTTCTTGTGTTTGAACAATCTCTACGTGATATGAAGTGTTTGGATGGTTGATTTATGGGAGAGCTTGCAAGGTGGAATAATGGGTTGAGGTTTTGTTTTTGTAAATGAAGATAGAGCTGAAGATGGGCAGAAATTACAAGAAAAGTTCCGTTAGATTTTTCTAAACTCTCTATTCTCTCTCTAAAAGCAAACCCTATGTGTGTTGTGAAAACAATTTATTTGTAGATGAAATTGGATGAGATTTGGGAGGGAAACAAATAAATTTTTGAACTGTTTGGGTATACTTTTTCATTGTTTTTGAGATACAATTCTTAGGTTCTAATTTGGTGCAAATACGGGACTGATATAGTGCAGGTTTTGTAGGATAACATAATAGGTTTTGGAGCAGGTTGTGACAGTGTTTAGAGGCAACATAGGAGGGCTATTTTTTAGAAGATTGGAGTGTAGTAATCAGCTTGGTGCATGGTTGTTTTGTTAGCAGGCTTAGACTTGGAAGCATATTGTAGCATGATACAAATCTAGTTTTTATGGACATCATAGTGGCAAGGTTTTAGAGATTGAGTCAAAGGAAAAATTCAAACAAGATAAAACTTTAGGATTTGTAACTACAAATTCTAACTTAAAAAATGCAGTCTTGTAATAACTTGAATTATTTGTAACATAGATTTATAACTACCCTGGCCCATTTCCTGGTTGATATTGGTTCGGCTCAATTACTTTCTCTTTACTCTCAGTGTCAATACTAGGCTTATCAATGATAATGAAGACAGGTGTTGTCGTAGTTGTCGAAGGTGAAACGTTAGGAGATAAAATCCTCCTTGTCCTTGTCACCTTGCTAGAACCAGAAATATTGGCAACATCATCAGCTTTGTCTTTGTTGATCCAAGAATCTTGCTTAATGCCATGATAGTAAACTTCAGCACCGTAATTCCAAGGGACTGCTTTGTCGGAGGAGTAAGGAATCGGCCCATGAGCAGTATTTATCAAGTGAGCAATCGTCAGTTTGTTGGAAATCCTAATAGGACCCTTTGAAGAGATCCTAATAGGTTTGATGGAAATTGTTATGATGGCAATGTCTTTAGCTTTATCGGTCAGACTTTTAATGGTCGGAGTTCTTTCGAACAATATCTCATGACTATTTATCAGACGTTTAATACCTTTTGTCATCCATTTTCATCCATTCACTTGTTCGGCACATCAATTACAGTCTTTCAAACAGCCAGGGAAAATCACAGCTCTCTACAGGTTCTCTTTAACGATGGCCAGTGGAGTAATCAAATCTTCAACGGAGGAAACAAAAATAGTGTCTTCAATTGCATTGACACCTTTGCCATGATTTGGCATTGGTTCAGTTATAACATTCAGAGTTGTAGGTGGGTCAAACTCAATAGTTTTATTATCGATAAGGTCTTGAATCTTGTTTTTCAGAGCCCAACATTGATCAGTTTCATGCTCAAGGCTATTGGAATGATATGTGCATTTGGTATTAGGATTGTACTTAGGTGATGTAACATTGGGATTTGATGGTGGATCACACAATGTTACCAAGTTGGCCTTCAACAGGTGTTTCAAGGCTTGGGACAGTGACATGTTAATCCTCGTGAATTGTCTTCTAGGAACTTCAGACCTTTGATGATTGGCTTGTTGTGGTTGTCTTTGAGTAGATGGAGGGTTTGAGATCAAAACAACATTAATAGAGTGGACAGTGATCCTTTTTGGTATGGACCCTTGATCCATATACAACATTGGCTTCTTTCTTTCCAGTAAAGGGCTTATTTGCGGTGTTTGACGTAGAAGAAGATGCCATAGGAATTTTTCCATTCTTGATACCACTTTCGACCCTTTCACCAGTCAGAATTAATTCAATGAAACTGGACGATGAGCTCTCAATTAATAAGTTGAAAAACGGGTCAGTTAATGTTCCCATGAACATGTCCACCAGCACCCTATCAGTCAGTGGTGGTTGAACTCTACCGGCAAGGTCCCTCCATTTTTGCGCGTACTCTTTAAACCCTTCATTAGTACCCATTGTCATTCCTTGAAGTTGAACTCTACTCGGTTCCAAATCAGTGTTATACTGATATTGACGGTAGAAAGCGGTGGCCAGATCTTCCCAGGTATAAATGTTGGAACCCTCCAATTGGTAAAAGCATTCTAACTGAGTCCCAGACAGACTCTCTTGAAATAAATGTACCCATAACTTCTTGTCAGTGGTATGCGGTTGTATCTTATGGGCGTAGGACCTCAAGTGAAGTTTTGGGCATGAAACTCCGTCATAGTTAACAACCCCATGTACCAAGCCCAAATCACCGAAATCCAAACCAGGTACGACTTGAAATTCCACAACTTTCATCCTATCCTCCAGTTGCTTGTACCTATCCTCAACCGGTTGATACTATTCATCAAAGTAGTCTTCGTCCTCAGAAGCTTGATTGTTGGCACCCCCAACACGGGTGCTCATTGCGTCTTCATTATGTTTTTCATCATCCTCGGATGACTCTTTAACCACTTGTACTTGACGAACGGGGCCTTTAAACCTTTTCCCCATGTTGATCAGTGCTTTCTTCTTGGTCTTCTTTTTAGCCACTAGAAGTGACATCAGCTCTTGTTGTCCTTTGGCCAGGGTCAGCAAGGTTTCTTGGAACTGAGAATTCAGTTTCTGCAAGTCTTTCATAGTTTGATCGATATCCATCTTACTAAAATAAATAGTAGAAAGACGAGGAAACCTGTGTCTGAAAACCTGCTTATGTTACGATGCATGAAATGCGTATGCAAATGACTTCAAGGACTTTTAAGATTTAAATTTGTTTAGACAAAGAGAGAACAAACATTAATTGCATTAATAAGTTCAAACGGTTACAAAAATTCATCTTGGGCTTACAATGGAATAAATAAAGATAATACAAAGTAAACTCCCAAAGCAAAAAGGACTCAATCTTCCCATGAGCGCATCCTCTTCGGTGCAATGTAGGCATTCAAACTCCGTTCTTCATGAAGTTGCCTCGTGAGCTCCAAAACCTTCTTCTCGCTTGCGTAGATCTTGGTTTCAAAGGTGTCTCGCTCCCTTTTGAGTTGAATCTAAGATCTTTGCAACTCCTCGAGAGTAGTCGGCATGTCAGGATGGAGAATAGTGTAAGGAACATCTCCCTCGATAATAGGCTCGATGATAGGTAGAATGGCCTCATAAGGAATCACAAGGTTTTGGGTGCGAGTTCACACCCACTTGAGATAAGGCTCCAAAGGAATGGAGTTCTTATGCCCCAATGTCTTGCTATCAACTTTGTTCACCATGCCCCAAGCTCGTATGAATCTATGACGATAATCTTGGACATCGTTCTCATAGTCAAATGCAATTCCTTGGGTAAGTGTATCGTGAGGACCACCCCTCCTAGCATATCCAAACTGTCGCAAAGCCAAACAGGGATTATAGGTGATTACTCATCTAATGCCAAGGAGAGGTATTTTAGGGGATTCCCCACAACCATCAATGATGATAACATCCTCCAAAGATCGAGAACACTAATGAATATCCGAATGCGTGAGCGACATCAACCTATTATACCATCTCATGCCTTACTCATTCTTCAAAGAAGATCGAGGTAGGTGCGAAATAAACCACATATCCAACAAATGAGTGCAACACATACAGGTCCCCCTTCTCTTCATGGTGTGAGTGTGAAGAGAATGCAAAATGTCTCCAAGTAAGGTATGCACCGGGTTACGAGACAGAAAAACTTTGACCGCATTCACATCTATGAGTTGGTCTGGGTTTGGAAATATTACCATCCCATAGATTAGAAGATCCAAGACCTCTTCAAAATCTTGTAAATCCAGAGTGTCCCAAAGTTGTTAATCCTTCTCAAACAGAAACTTTGCTAGGAAACCCTTAACACCGCTTCTTGTTTCACAATTCGCCATAATGTCAGACCGTTGCAAATATAAGGCTCGAGTAATATCCTCAGGTCTTGGGTCTTTCTCAATACCGGTGAAGGGTAATTTATCAAGAATAGGCACTCCCAATAACTGAAAAAACTCCTCCATGGTAGGCATTAATTGGTAATCAAGAAATGTAAAGAAATGGTGTAAAGGATCAAAGAATTCAAAGAGCACTTTCATCATGTCTTCATCCAGGCTTGAGGTAACCATATTGAGGAGTCGACCATTTATTTTGGTGAATGGATAATTCTCAGGAACCCTTGATGCCAACTCTTTGAGTTAAGGAGGCATTCTTATGAATTTGACTTGGATAGTATTCCTGCGAGTTGAAGCCATGTCCTACAAAACAACACAAAGATAAGTCCCAAAAATCCTTGAAATGGTTAGTGCAAAATGCCATGTTATGATGTCATGATGTTATGTGCAAGTAAACATATACACACAAAGCAAATAAATCCTTAGGTTTAGGATTGCATGAGGTTCATAAGTAAGTACCCTCTTAAAATTTACTTGGTTCAACCTGCCCTAGAAAGTAATCGAGTTCTAGGGGATCTCAATATCACTGATCTTTCTCCATCGGGCATTGTTTCAGTGCAAGCCTCTTTATTGGCGACCGGAATATCCCGAAAGCCCGATCTCAATGAGCGTAGCATAGAGTATCAACCAACTTTGGACTGCACCAAAGCCGGCTATCTCACTACTTCCTAATGGCCAAGTTGTTCATTTAAAGGTTCTAAGGTCTGTTAGTGCTTCATGACACCACACAGTGGCCCCGTATTCTCCTTGACTAGACTCAAGGGCTATCGATACCAACAAATGTGTCACACTAACGTAGCAATCGCTTCAACCATGTCGGTATACCCCGCAAAATCCCCATGATCTTTTGATACATACCTAATAATGTTCCCTGATCCGGGTAGAGGATAAAAAACCCAAACAAGGATCCGAAATTTAAAGCAAGCAAGTCAAACAAGGAAAGAATTTTAAAGGTGATCTAACTCTAAGGTAACCCCACTTTTAAAGTCTTGTCCCCAACACAGTCACCTGTTCTGTAATACGGTGGGAGAACTGACTTGGGTGTTTTGCATTTTATCACAATGTTACAGTTAGCAAGAGTCGCCACTGACTTTTCTTTTATCCAATAAATAAAGGGAGAAAAGAACAGGAAAGACCATTTGAGATATTTTCTTGAGTTCGGGGGGTAGGTTATGAAAAGGGAAGGTATCAACACCCTTTTCATCTATAGTTATCTATAGGGCTCTTAGTTGCTTGGTCACTTTTGAAAATTCTTTGTTTGAAATGTGTTTTTGTTTGGTGCAAGTTTGAAAATATTTTGAAAACACCTTTGTTTCGGTAAACTTTGTAATGATTCTCGTCTCTATAAGAATGTATACAAAGTGTTGGTTTTGAAAATAGTTCAAAGAGATGTTTATTTCTGAATATGTTTTGAAAGTGTGAGTGTGGAGATGGTTTTAGTTTGTGAGAAAGAAACTATGAGCGTCCTAACTACTTAAAAGGTCTTTGTTCTTTTCCTCCTCCTTTAGATATTGCTACCTTACCATTGATTGATAAGAAGCCCTATCTTTAGATGTGAAGGGACAGGCGCGGGTCAATCGTATAGTCCTAGAATGCAACTTATGTGACGCTTTTAACAATTTTCGTAAGGGACTAGATTGTTTACCGAAGGAAACATCGAGGTACATCGTGGGACTACGATCTTTTTAATGAGGGTCTTTGCAAAAGCGTCCATATTCGAGGGACATGACTATTTTCTGAGGCAACAAGCGAGGTTACCCTAGAGGTGCTTATGTGAATTGTGTTTTAATTGCATGCATTTTTTTCTTTAAGATTTGGGTTTTCTAACGGTTAATTTTATCTTGCCATACACACCCTAATTACTAAAAATTATATGAAAACGATAAATTTGCAGAAATTTAAATCCTACATTATTACATCATTAAGGGGGTGGGGGTACAACTTACAAATGGGGATGAAGTAGAAGCTTAATTATTACAACCATATTGAATAGCAATGAAGAAAATATATAGAAAATATGAAAATAGTGTAAAAGAAAGGAAAAAATATTTTTTAGCCATTATGTGTCGACACATGCATTTATGCATCGACACATAACCCTTCTTGTTCCTGTAAAACCAAAATTAACTCAGTATGATTCAATGCATAATGGTATGTGTCGACTCATTTCTTGCTTGTGTCGACACATTCGTGTTTTGTGTCGGCTCATGCACCTTTTGTCCTTCTGTTTTGGGTCTGGATAGCAGTATGTATCGACACATAAGGCCTTGTGTCGACTCATACCTTGTTCTGATTACTACATTTTATCTTCAAAAATGAATCATTAGTGGTGTATGAAAAATGCAAAGTCAAGAAGACTTACCTTGAGACTACACTTTGTGTTTTGAGTCAGAATACTTTTCAAGATGATGTGAGCGCTTCAGTGAACTTCCAAAAAGCTGTTGAACCTTCCTTTGTATTGAAAGTTGCTGAAACAATTCCAACCCAGTCAAGTTGTATAGTGCTATTTTTTTTGTTTGTGTTTGAAAGGTGATGATAATGACACTATAGAAACTGTTCTTGTGTTTGAACAATCTCTATGTGATATGAAGTGTTTGGATGGCTGGTTTATGGGAGAGCTTGCAAGGTGGAATAAGGGGTTAAGGTTTTGTTTTTGTGAATGAAGATAGAGCTGAAGATGGGTAGAAATTACAAGAAAAGTTCTGTTAGATTTTTCTAAACTCTCTATTCTCTCTCTAAAAGCCAACCCTCTGTGTGTTGTGAAAACAATTTATTTGTAGATGAAATTGGATGATATTTGGGAGGGAAACAAATATGTTTTTGAACTGTTTGGGTATACTTTTTCATTGTTTTTGAGATACAACTCTTAGGTGCTAATTTGGTGCAAATATGGGACTGATATAGTGTAGGTTTTGCAGGACAGCGTAACAGGTTTTGGAGCAGGCTGTGATAATGTTTAGAGGCAGCATAACAGGGTTGTTTTTGTAGTAGTTTTGGAGTGTAGTAGTCAGCTTGGTGCATGGATGTTTTGTTAGCAGGCTTGGATTGGCAGCATATTGTAGTATGATACAAATCTGGTTTTTATGGATAGCATAGTAGGCAAGGTTTTGGAGATTGAGTAAAAGGAAAAATTCAAACAACACAAAACTTTAGGATTTGTTACTTAACAAATTCTAACTTAAAAAATGCAGTCTTGTAATAACTTGAATTATTTGTAACATCTTGAATTATTTTGAATTGTAGTGAAGAAAGATGTCATGAGGTAATGAAATTAATCATGTATAGAAAATACTTAGAAAATTTTTCCAAGTCTTACAAAGTTTGATTTTTGACCTTCTTGATTTTTTTATGATCAAATTTCATATTTTGAATGTCTTGATGAAATGTGATTTTTGAAACTCAAATTTGACCAAAAAGCCAAAGTTTGACTTTTCAGTGTACAATTGACTTTTCCATCAGTTGACCAAATTTCATCTATCAATCCACTGATCTCGGGAGGTGAATTAAAATATGTGACTAGGTTAAAATGATGCACTTGAATCCTTGAGATCATATTCCAAACCAATAAGTCATGTACTAGGTCAAAAGTCAAAGATTGGTCATTCTCAGTCAAAACCCTAAATTTGACCATTTTGCCCTTTTGACGATTTGAACAAGTTTCTTGAAGAATTGTGATCCAATCTTGATCAAATGATACATATGACCTGAAAATGTTTATATTGGTCCAAAATCTTGAAGTTTAACTCTAGGTTGACCCTAGTTGACTTTTTACCCAATATAGTTGATTTTAGACCACCTGATCAATTGACCGGGCGATTTTGTGATCCAAGTCTTGATCCATGAAAGTCATTTGAAACATTAGAAGTCCGATTTTACTTGTGCAAACTCGAACCCTAGTTTGAGGCATCAATGTTGAGGAGATGGCTTGACCTAGTTAATACTGGTGCAAGCTTGAATCTTTGAATGTCTTATGAGAAATGTCTTGAGAAAATAGAGGGAAAATTTTGGGGTACAACACGATCCATTGGAGTAATCAACATCTTCACAACAAACCATATCTATCATATCAAGGAGATTAACTATCCATTAGAGTAAATAAGGCTTCACAACAAACTATCTCTATCAGATTGAAGAGATTAACCATCCATTGGAGTAAATAACAATCTTCACAACAAACTATCTCTATCATACCGAAGAGATTAACCATCCATTGGTGTAGATAATAATCGTCACAATGAAATATCTTTATTATATCAAAGAGATTACCATCCATTGGAGTAAGCAACATCCTCACAATGAACTATCTCTATCATATTGAAGAGATTAACCATCTATTGGATTAAACGATATCTTCACAATGAACTATCTCTATCATATCAAAGAGAATAAAAATCCATTGGAGTAAAAACATCTTCATAACAAAATATCTCTATCATATCGAAGATATTAACCATCCATTAGGGTAAATAAGGCTTCACAACAAACTATCTCTATCATATTGAAGAGCTTAACCATCCAATTGATTAAATAACAATCTTCACAACAAACTATCTCTATCATATCAAAGAGATTAAACATCCATTGTAGTATATAAAAATCTTTACAATGAACTATATCTATCCTATTTAAGAGATTAAACATCCATTGAAGTAAACAACATCTTCACAACAAACTATCTCTATCATATCGAAGAGATTAACCATCCATTGGAGTAAACAACATCTTCACAATGAACAATCTCTATTATATCGAAGAGATTAACCATCCATTGGAGTAAACAAAATCTTCACAGCAAACTATCTCTATCATATCGAAGAGATTAACCATCAATTGGAGTAAAAACATCTTCAAAATAAACTATTTATATCATATCAAAGATAATATCTATCCATTGGAATAAACAAAATCTTCACAACAAACGATATCTATCATATCAAAGAGATTAGCAATCCATTGGAGTAAATAAGGCTTCCCAACAAACTAGCTCTGTCATAATGAAGAGCTAACCATCCATTGGAGTAAATAACAATCTTTATAACGAACTATATTTATCATATCGAAGATATTAACTACCCATTGGAGTAAATAATAATCTTCACAATGAATTATCCCTATCATATTGAAGAGATTAACCATCCATTGGAGTAAATAACAATCTTCACAATGAACTATCTCTATCTTATTGAAGAGATTGACCATCCATTGGAGTAAATAATAATTATATTTGGGGACAAAAATTTCTGGGAATTGACGGAATACTAAAAAGAGACTGCCATGTTTTGCCCAAAAAGAAATGTGAGGACACATAAGCTTCTCAAATAAAGAGACCACTACTTGTTGTCATGTAATAATTCTGAGAGGATCATAATAACTCTGTCGGGAAATAATTTCAACTTCCTGGGGACCGCAAATGGATTCCTACTGAGGAGATAAAGTCTTCACATGGGGATATTTGAAAGAAGTGCAAATCATCAATCTTGCAAAATAAATTTCTTCAAATAAAGAGAAAGTCTTAAAATGTCCAAAGTAAATGCACTATCAATCTAGGGTCCATAAACCTAGAGATCTAAACAAGCGTACTTGTCAGAGACAAGGTTCAATCCAGGGATAAACTGGAGAGAGACAATCAAACAAAACTCTTCCCAATGAGGAATAAACTTAACTAGGGATTTATCCTATCCCAAGAAGGACAGGAAAACTAAAGAAAAACCTTCCCACGAGAAAAAAACTTAGTGGGGAATCAAAAAGGAACATACATACTGTCGTATCCCAAATTTTCCCTATCTCTTTTACTTTTGTCTGGCTTTGAACTTTGTGTCCCGTTTGCACCATTTTCACTCAGTCATTTGCATATCCCGCATCTCATGGAATCAGGCGCTTTGGTTTGAGGTATTAGAGCTACGCCCTCTTTATGTCTAATTTTGTTTTGAATTTCTCTTATCAGGTAAAAGGGAAATGCATCTGGTTCTCGATTAGTGGATCATGGAATGAATGTTGTCATCGCGTTACAAGGTTGATTCTCGCTCGAATTTATCAAAGCCTGGATTAGGGTTTATTTCCCTATTTGTTTGCCAAGATGCTAGGGTTTTTGGATCCCTAGTTTCTGTGAAGATATTTCTTTCGCCTGTCTCAAAGATGGCTCAAAGTTCAGTGCATTAGGTCAAGGAGTTCATCTCCTCTCATTTCAAGCCTTCTTCTTAAAAGTCTCCAAGTCACTGATTCGAGAGTTTGAAGTTTAAGTTGACGACTGTGGAGTTTGGGCACAAGAAATAAGCTTGGGGGTTTATGAACGTCAATACAAGTTTTGGTTGCTTAAGTTACAAGTTACTCGTGATGTGAGTCTCAAAGTTAAAGTTCTGTTTAAAAGTGCAAGTTTGGTTTAGGCGTGATATGAAGATTAAGGTTTAAGTGATCATTGTTTTGGGTTTGAATTAACCAAGGGGAATTAAATTCTTAAGCATTTATTTTGTGCAAGAGTTTGATTGGAGTCTGGAAGATAAGGAGCATGATTGTTTGAAATACAAGTTACAACAATTGTTCGCGATTTCTTGAAGTTTAAGTTACAAAGTTAAAGTGTGCATTCAAATTATTCAAGGGAGAATTTCAAATTTCAAACAAGATTCAAGAGTTATTCAATTTCTGTACAACAAATGTCATCATTAATAAAATTCATTCAAGTTTGTGCACTAAATTTTGGGACAAGTTACAAAGCATGTCATGAGTGAGAAATCACAAGTCATAAGCGTTGTTTACAAAGCAAAAAGGAATTAAATGTTCTTCTTCAATTTTTGTTGCTTCCTCTTCAAGAGAATCGTCCACGTTCTTTGCTAGCCTCGGACTTTTCATCTTACAACCCCGCTTGCCATACAATACTCGTGCTCATGAAACAAGGAAAAGAGAAAATTAGCCAGCAATTAACATATGAAAAATTCCAGAGCAAGATTTAAGTGATAAAAGGAATTGGTATCTCATCATAAGGGTTTGAATTTGGAATCAGTTAAAAAGGGATTTATTTTAATCATAGGCTATTTTCTCCCAATTGAAAATCACAAAAAGTTGTCACCTTTGGTTCACAAAAGGAAAAAGGGAGTTTACAAGTATTTTTCTACTGTTGTAAACAAAAATACAAAAATAGCATTGCTAGTAGGCAGCAACTGTAACAAAACCACAACAGAACAAATGCAACACGAAGGCAGACTTGCAACAAAGCTGCCAAACAAAGCAGCAAAATAGCACAGCAACCCATAAACACAAAAATAGCGCATCAGCAGCCTAACAAAACAACAGGCAGCAGCATCAAACAAGAACAAATAATAGTGGTGCATAGAAATACAATGCAAACTAGAAATAGCCTACAAAACCCTGCATCATCATATTCCCTAATATGCAAACCCTTCAGAATTCTCACAAAGGCAAAACAGTTTTCCTCATTGAAAGCTAAAAGAGGAAAAGGAGACAGGTTTGAAAAGATGTCACCTGGAAATAACAGTCCCAAACCAGCAAAAAAAGCATCCCAACAGCACTGTCCAAGATCAGTCTATGCTGCAACCTTACTACACTAATACACAACACAACAAAGTGTGCTGCCCTGCATCAGAATTGCAGAAAAATAGGCAAAGGCAGACTGCATCAAAAAGCATTCAAAAAGCATCATAATACGTTCAAATTCCTTAAACCTTTTCCCTCTAAAACCCACTCTTCAATCACTATATAACATGGCTTAAACACACAACAAGGGGGAGATTCTTTTTGGACAACAAAAAAAAAAGTCAAAAGAGAGAACACAAGGGCCAGCGAACCGAAAGTGAGAGAACTGAATCAAGCCAACAAGCCAAGAGATTTTTGGAAAACATACAGAAAACCAAAAGAGACTGAACACAGCCGGCAAGAGGAGTGAGATAACCAAGCAACAAAATTTTTGCAACAATCACAAAATCAGCTCAAAGATGTATCACCGTCTTTCTAGGTGTAGATCACGGGACAGCTCGCTACCTCTGGCTCTCTACTTCACTCATTTGTCAGCCTCGAGGTAAGTCAATCCATCTCTTCCATTTATCTTCCTCGCGTGATTGTGTGAACTTTCATTTTAATGCCTTCTTTCTAACATTCCTGCAAACAGAAACAGAAACAATGTTTAAATAAAACTTCTCACACGACCACCCATTATTTGAAAAACAACACAGGGATAAAAGACAGTAGATAAATAAAACTAAACATAAACCTTCAGCAATTTTGGTGTCGGCCTCATCTTTCTTTTCCACTCTCTTTGCAACTTTTCTCAAATCAAACATTATAATTGACAAACCAGAAAACGATTTTTCTTCATCTTCTCAGCCGAAACTTCCTTTCATCACCATAACCTTTGCCTCAGTTTCCATCCCACCCCTCTCTGATCTTTTTCACTCTTCCACTCTCCATAACCAAATTCAAGACGGGAGTTAGAGACTAAGTTCGAAGATCTTTTTTGGAATCGAAAAATAAAAAATAAATAAAAAAGGAAGAGTTTAAACGAACTTTGGAAACGAACCTGACGAATCTCGCAACCCGACATCCACTGTGTTTGTCGGAAGAGTTCATTGACAAACCCATGATCAGTCACAACCCAGACCCAACCGATTAGCCACCGCACTGTCCTAGGATCTTCATCTACCATCACCATTCACTTTGAAACAGTTACATTTTTGTTATTCAATTCTCAAAACCCTCGTTTCAACATTCAATTGAAAAGTTTCAATCTTTCTTCTTATATCTCCTCTCCCGGATTCACCAACTGCCTCAGAAGGTTTTGGACTTCCTCTGAGCGCTACTTCTGGATCGATCTCTTCGCCGGCCACATTGATCATGGTTCGATCGTCTCTGGGAACTAACTCATTCCGAAAGACGAGTTTCATCTGTTTGCAACACTACATGGTGGACTGAGGTCGCGATGAGCTTTGGTGGCGGATCTTGCTCCCCTGATCTTCTTAAATCATCTTCAAAGCCATTTTCCATGCGTATCAAAATCTGGAGCGGATTTCTTTCAGCAAGTGAGAAGTTATACAGAACTACCATAATAGAGAGAAGAAATGGATGAGCGAGAAGAGGAAGACCGTGATTTAACGATAAGGAAGGAAGTTTTTTTTCCTGATTGTTTTAATTCAGTTGTGAGAAATAGAAGAGTTGAAATTGGAATCCTTTCCCAATGCTTAATCGTGAGGCGCCCCATTCAAACAAATTAGGCTTTTCATCAACCCATTTTTTCTGTCTTGTTTGTGTTGGGTTTGGACCCCATTAACCCGGTCCGACCCAACAGTTTGTTTTTGTTTGATTTTTTATTAATTTTATTTCTATTTGTAGCATATGGGCTTAGCCCATTCTGAATTTACTCACCCTCACCACCATTTTTCCAGCGGTACCCCTAGGCTAAATTTTTGTATTTTATTTTCTTTTTTTTACTTCTTAATTTTATCTTTTATTTGATACAAAAAAAATGATCACTATTTTCTTAATTAAGTTATAATATAAAAAACATAAAATATATATTATAATTGTTACTAGATAAAAAAAAACCATAAAAATTATTTAAAATTTAAATTTCTCTTTTTGTTTGCTTGTTCAAATCTTGATATCCTACTCCCTTAGGTGGCTCCATGAGGCGATTAAACCCTATTTCGATCGCCTTATGTCGAAGTAGACTTTTAGTTTACTTGTACATAACCACATTAGGTTTTTTCAGTTTCCCTCTTAACCTTTTTCTTTTGTAATTAAAACTTAACTGTCACAAATCAAAAATCCAAAAAACACCTTTAATCATTACTTGAATTTTTTTTAAAACTCGCAAGAACACTCAACAAATCAAAACTCCCCCAAAGGGCATGTTATCTCCATTCTATCGCGATACCGGCCGTGCCTATTTCTAGAATGCGTGCGTTAGCGTCGCCCACTAAAAAACACAATCAAGCAAACCATTTTCTATAGGAACTACGATGTTCTGATTCCTTCATTCGATACGTAGGCAAAGGGTCGCGAAACCCTCACGAACGCAATAATAAAAACCATTCATTTCCCCCTTAAGCAAGTATAGTTGTAGATAAATACACCCTTTAATACAAACAAAATGGATCTCGTTGAGTACAACGGATGTGACGGGTGCTAATACCTTCGCCTTGCATAACCGAATCCCTTACCCTTTCTCTTGGTCGCAAGACCACCTTATCCATTCCCTTGTGGTTTTATCGATATTTCCCCTTCCTTCGGGATAAATAAAGTTCGGTGGCGGCTCTGCATTTTCTGCCGGTAGCTTCAGCTGGAGACTCTACTGGGGACTTTTTGTGAGTCTCTCCTAGTTTTGTTTATTTGTCTTTTTGGGTGTTTATTTATTTGCTTTATTTTGCTTTACTGTTTTATTATTGCTTTATTTGTATATATTGCATATATTGTTGCTACTCACATATTCTGGATACATTGTGATGTTGGGTTTGGTGATTACTTTTGATAAGTCCTATACCCAGACTTGGGTTACACATTGGATTAGGATGGGCGGTATAGTCATGTTAACTTTGAGGGAGTAATCCCGAAGAAGAAGGCATGAAAATCCCCCACTCAGTGGAGGTCCCCTTGAAAGTAATGATGTTTACCGAGTAATCGGGAAGACGTCGTTGCTTTCGACCTGGGAACTCGAGAAGTTGAGGGCCGTAGAACCATTAACCCATTATGGCCTTTTAGGTGCAGTGTGGAGACTATAACGGGGTAATCCGGAAGTAGTTGTCGCGCGATATTGCACTCAGACGAGTTTTTCCTGCGAATATTACTGATTACCAAGTAATTGGGACGTCAGTAATATCCAAAGGAAGAGCGTAGACTTCGAGAAATCTGTAGAACCTTGTTCGGCAGGTGATAAACCCCTAGTATATACCTCTTGGGTGGTTACTTTGACTCCATGCTTGTGACGTTGGACTTTTGATCTTGTTACTTTCAGCCTGTGCAACGGACTACGCAATGATTATCCAGAATATGTGGAGCTGAGACTTCATGCCATAGCATACCATGACATCATATCATCATGTATATATATCTCATATCTAGGGAAAT
Organism: Vicia faba; assembly: GCA_948472305.1. Taxonomy (NCBI): domain Eukaryota; kingdom Viridiplantae; phylum Streptophyta; class Magnoliopsida; order Fabales; family Fabaceae; genus Vicia; species Vicia faba. The sequence continues at coordinate 467,040,681 of OX451740.1, forward strand.
CCAAAGACAAGTCTCGTTGACGTAGCTTTTCAAAAAGGGAAAATTTTAAAAGATGGACGAGTCTTTGGGTCTACTCATAAATGAAGATAAAGAATTCATCCATACTACCATGCATTCATTTTTCACAACAAAAACTCATTGGGGTCCCTTTTCAACAGACTTCAGTAAACGGCAAAGACGACTTCTCCACATCCTTACCGTACCAGAGGCAACCAGCAAAGGCTAATGGATCTTTTTGAAGAGAACCAGAATGCACTCCGCCGAGATATAGACACCATGGGTACTCGCATGGATCAACTTATGGAAACCCTTCATGCCGTGATCAAGGGTCAAGAAGAACTACATCAAAGTGTTGCCAAGCTTACTACTGCTGCTCCCTCCACTTCTGCTAATGGGAGGAATGACAATGCAAATGTTGAGACTCCTACCGGCGTTCCTAGGAATGATGTCGGTGATCATCATGATGTTATTGATCTTGATGAACCCCAAGTGAACCTTGCTTCCGAAGTTTCCGAAACTGCGAAAATGTATCATGCTCTCAAAGAGCGTCTTAGAGCCATGGAAGGTATCAAGGCTTCTGGATTCAATACTGCTGCAATGTGCCTCGTGCCTGGGGTAGTTATTCCTCCCAAGTTCAAAGTCCCAGATTTTGATAAATACAAAGGCACTTCTTTCCCAGAGACTCATCTCTGTTCCTGTTGTCGCAAAATGGTTGCTGTGATCGGTGGATCTGGAACTGACTGTTTAACGCTGGTTCGCGAAATGTCGCGGAAGCAAGAGTCGCCACCGTCTTTTATTTTCTCCAAGTGGAAAGGACAAAAGCACAGAAAAGTTCCTTTATAGAGATTGCTCTCGGTTCGGGAGGTAGGTTATAGAAAGGGAAGGTGTTAGCACCCTTTCTATCCATGGTTATCCATGGGCTCTTAGATACTTGCTCATTTGTGTTTTCAAAAATGGTTTGTTTGCTTTTCAACTGTGGGTTTTAAAAAAAGTTTCTTTGAAAATTCCAGTTCGACTCTTGTATCGGTCCTCAAGAGTGTTTGAAAAATTGCTTTCGAAAGCTTTTTGAAAAGGTGTCGGTGTGAAAAGTATTTTTGATTTGTTTTGAAATTTAGAGCAAGTATCTAGAGTCGTCTACCTACCCTAAGGAATTCGTCTGTGTAAATGTCCTTTAAAGTAGTGCCATCCCACCATTGAGAGGTAGGTAGCACCACCGTTGGAGGTGTTCGGGTCAATTCGAGGTTCGGGACATGGTGATCACCAGAGCAATGGGAAGACACCTTAGAAGCTACCCTCATGCCAGGTTCCTGGATCATGAGGACTTACTAAGACATCCTCTACTCGACGATCACCTTTCGAGGTAAGGCAACAGTGAGGCGTACCCTAGGGGTGGTGTGTGATTTGTGTGTCAGATTCATTTATTTTATCTTGTCATGTTATGAGTGAGCTATGCGTTTGTTTTTATTTAAGGCCATTCATTCTTGCATGCATTTATTTAATAGCTAAAAAGTGCGAGAAAGGTAAAATTCTAAACTATTACAAAAGGCGCGGGTCCACATCGCCAAAATTTCCAGGACCCGATTTGACAGAAAGTAAATAAATAAAGTAAAGTAAAAGTGCGAGAGATTAAATTTACAAGGCTTTGGGAGAGGTACATAAATATTAAAGGAAAAGAAATAAATACACGAATTGAATTAAACTGGAAACGAGGGCGTTGGACCCTTTTTGCGAAATTAAATTGTTAGCAAATTAATTAAATTAAAGAAAAAGAAATTATTTTTTTGGTTTTTTTTTGTATTTATGAGAATTTAATGAAATTAAAAACCTAATTCTACAATTTTTTATTTATTAGAAAAAAATAGTAAAGTTAAACCTAAATTAACCTAATTATTTACATGCAATTTAATTTATAAAAATAAATAATATTTTAATAATTAATTATTATGAAAGAAAAGAAAAAAAGGATAAAAATTATTACAAACCCTAATTCTACCAAATTTTAAATTGATTAAGGAAAATATTACAATTAAACCTAATTTAATAACTAAAATTAATGAATAATATTTATTTACAAAAAATATATTAATTAAATAAAATACTTATTTTTGTCTTTTCTGATTTTATATTGTTTTTTATATTTTTATGAAAATAATTAAATTAAAGAACATATTAAAAATAATAATTGGATCAAAATAAAAATGAAAAAAATATAAAGAGAAATTTGCAAACCTAGGGGGGTCTGTCCCCAAATGGAGGTTTTGATTAGTATTTTTGGGCCCATTTAGACCTTGGCCTGTTTGACTTTTGCGCTGTCTGTTGACTGATGTCTACCATGTCCTTCAGCTCATAGCCTTCTGATCATTCCATTGGGCACGTGGATGGCTTGATTTTGTGAACGTACGGTGGGCGCTAGCATTGAAACTACACATAAGCATTAACTGAAAAATAACATGGAAAGGGTGAGGGACCTGGGGCTCGAACCCAGGTCCTGAAGATTACCAACCAAGTGCCTTGCCAGACGCGCTGCTTTACTTCTTTGTTTATCATATGACCAATAAACATAATATAATAAAACAATCGTTAGTGCTCAAATTCAGCGCGAAATTCAAATAACCCAATTACCACTGGACACCTCATCTTCTTCTTCTTCGTTGTATTTTTTTCCTGAAAACAAAAGAAAGTTAGCGGGGGGTTTTTAACCCCCCCAAAACATGCTTGATTTGATAATAGCGAATAGGCCATATGGCCTCAGAAATTAGGCGCGAGGGTTTCATTATTTTCGTCCAAACGCACTGAATCTGTTCATGGTATTATGAGGCTCTAATTTTATGGCTTTTGGAAACGCCTAATTTGGAACTCAAGGAACCCTAGCCTGCATCAATGGTGGAATCGTGTATAGCGCATAAAAATTCAATCAAAGTACACTGTTAGCTTCAGAATGATATAATGAGTACAAATCCAATATTAGAATTTACAAATAATGCATGAATGATGTTTCAAGACTCTGAAAAAAAGCTTGAACCGGCCATGGTCGTGCTACCTATTTCTTGTGTTAGGGACGTTGATTTTGATCTGTATATGTTCCTTGAAGCCTCAGGAACACAATGGAATCAATATTATGGCTTGAATCGACCTAGAAATTGGTTTTCAGTATTGGACTTTTCTTGAAAAATTTCAAGTTTGCTTAGGGATTTCTGGCGCAGCTTGGAGTTCTTTGATCACTAGGGTTGTGTTTTGTATTTATGTGTGGATGATTTAGGTTAAGAAAATTGATCAACAATCCATGAATTAATGAAAAGGATATTTGATTTTTCATGCTATTATTTTCAAATCTTTTCATGCACATTTGCTACCAAATCATGTTCAATCACCAAGATACTTTCCAAATCTGATTATACACAAAATCTTGAGATTATTTTATGCACAAAAAGATTCAAAAAGTTAGGTTTAGCATTTTTTATCTATTTATTTTAATTAAATGAATTATTAATGATTAAAAATCCAAATAAATAAATAAAAAATGATAAAAAATTCCCTTTGGGCCACATGGTCGTGCACATGCCTTGGATGATGAATTGTGGAAGAAAAAGAGGCCCAATAGCAATTTTAGGTCATTTGAATCAATGTTGACTTTTCAAACTATCCAAAAATTTCCCAACTTCCACAATGCATAACTTGCTCAATTTTTAAGCTTTGCTCATGTTCTTGGACATTTTGGAAAGGTCTTTGAGTCCTCTAACCAATGCATTTGGTCCCATGTCCTTTTGATTTACCAATCTCAAGTTATGGCCTTTGACTTAAAGTCCCTTTTTGTTGACTTTTGAAAATGACCTATAATGTTGAAATTGATAACTTTTTGTGAGAGCATTTCTTGGACTTGAAGTATGAAGAGGAGTTGTAGGAAATGTATTTATCTTCAAAATGAGCTTTGGATGGAATTTTTCTGATAATCCATGTGAAAGTTATGCCCTGGTCAATTTACAGTTGACTTTTTCAACTGTCCAAATATGGAAACTTTTGCATCTTGATGATTTTTGAGCCAAGCTTTGAGAATCATGATCAAGCATTGATCAAATGATGTTTGTGGCTTTAAAATGAGATGTTGATCAAAAATTTGAACTTTTGACTGTCAAATGACCATTTTGCCCCTACAGTTGACTGTAGTGCAATTAGGGTTTTTGACTGTGCAATTTTGTGCTGTAAGTCTTGAAACTTGGCATGAGGATGCTTGACCATGTTTGTAGGCATGTGGGACTTGATTGGACCCTTGGAAACTTCATTTTCTTTGTCAGAACCAAAACCCTAATTTTGACTGTTAGGAGGCCCTTGAATTGTGCAACCCTTGGGGAGATTTTGAAGCTTTGACTTTGCAATTCTTAAAGAATATGGGAGGGCAAATTTTGGGGTACAGCAGTTGCCCCTGTTCAATCTTCTTAGACCTGAGGATGCAGATTGGCTTATATGCCTTTTGTAATCCGAAGGTGGAAGATGATTGAACACTAGAGTGCCCAGAAATTTGCGCTCACATAGTAGCGTGATGGTGGAATGGGCTTATAGATGCCATTTGGAGATTGATGAATAGGATGATGGGCTTATAGATGCCATGCTAAGAGATGATGGAAGGTGGATGGGCTTATAGATTCCATCTGGATGTTGATCGCGTAAGAGATTCCTTAGCGAGAACTTGCGTACCTGCAAAAGAAAAATGATTACCTGACCTATTACAGGAGCTGGTCTTCAGATAGATGTGTCCTTACTGGTTACAGGAGCTGAATCTGGAGCTTCAAACGGCGATGAATGAACCAGGGATGGTTACTACCTCAACAGGAACGGTGAGAGAACCTTGGATGACTTCAACTTCAACAGCAATCGTTGAGAGAATCTTAGGATTACCACCTCCGCAGTATCGGGGAGAGAACCACAGGCGACTACAACCTCAATAGCAATCATTGAGAGAATATGGGATAGCTTCTACTGAGTCTTCATTAGGAAAACCTTTAGGAGTCGATTTAACTAGACCAGAGAAGGCCTTTGACGGGATCATAACCAGGAAAATCTTTGGGAGGTGATTTAACTGAACCAGACAAGGTCTTGGAGTCTTCAACTGAGTCTTCAAAAGAAAAACCTTTAGGAGTCGGTTTAACTAGACCAGAGAAGGCCTTTGACTGGATAATAACCAGGAAAATCTTTGGAGTCGATTTAACTGAACCAGACAAGGTCTTGGAGTCTTCAACTGAGTCTTCAAAAGAAAAACCTTTAGGAGTCGGTTTAACTAGACCAGAGAAGGCCTTTGACTGGATAATAACCAGGAAAATCTTTGGAGTCGATTTAACTGAACCAGACAAGGTCTTGGAGTCTTCAACTGAGTCTTCAAAAGAAAAACCTTTAGGAGTCGGTTTAACTAGACCAGAGAAGGCCTTTGACTGGATAATAACCAGGAAAATCTTTGGAGTCGATTTAACTGAACCAAACAAGGTCTTGGAGTCTTCAACTGAGTCTTCAAAAGAAAAACCTTTAGGAGTCGGTTTAACTAGACCAGAGAAGGCCTTTGACTGGATAATAACCATGAAAATCTTTGGAGTCGATTTAACTGAACCAGACAAGGTCTTGGAGTCTTCAACTGAGTCTTCAAAAGAAAAACCTTTAGGAGTCGGTTTAACTAGACCAGAGAAGGCCTTTGACTGGATAATAACCAGGAAAAATCTTTGGAGTCGATTTAACTGAACCAGACAAGGTCTTGGAGTCTTCAACTGAGTCTTCAAAAGAAAAACCTTTAGGAGTCGGTTTAACTAGACCAGAGAAGGCCTTTGACTGGATAATAACCAGGAAAATCTTTGGAGTCGATTTAACTGAACCAGACAAGGTCTTGGAGTCTTCAACTGAGTCTTCAAAAGAAAAACATTTAGGAGTCGGTTTAACTAGACCAGAGAAGGCCTTTGACTGGATAATAACCAGGAAAATCTTTGGAGTCGATTTAACTGAACCAGACAAGGTCTTGGAGTCTTCAACTGAGTCTTCAGAAGAAAAACCTTTAGGAGTCGGTTTAACTAGACCAGAGAAGGCCTTTGACTGGATAATAACCAAGAAAATCTTTGGAGTCGATTTAGCTGAACCAGACAAGGTCTTGGAGTCTTCAAAAGAAAAACCTTTAGGAGTCGGTTTAACTAGACCAGAGAAGGCCTTTGACTGGATAATAACCTGGAAAATCTTTAGAGTCGATTTAACGGAACCAGACAAGGTCTTGGAGTCTTCAACTGAGTCTTCAAAAGAAAAACCTTTAGGAGTCGGTTTAACTAGACCAGAGAAGGCCTTTGACTGGATCATAACCAGGAAAATCTTTGGAGTCGATTTAACTGAACCAGACAAGGTCTAGGAGTCTTCAACTGAGTCTTCAAAAGAAAAACCTTTAGGAGTCAGTTTAACTAGACCAGAGAAGGCCTTTGACTGGATAATAACCAGGAAAATCTTTGGAGTCGATTTAACTGAACCAGACAAGGTCTTGGAGTCTTCAACTGAGTCTTCAAAAGAAAAACCTTTAGGAGTCGGTTTAACTAGACCAGAGAAGGCCTTTGACTGGATCATAACCAGGAAAATCTTTGGAGTCGATTTAACTGAACCAGACAAGGTCTAGGAGTCTTCAACTGAGTCTTCAAAAGAAAAACCTTTAGGAGTCGGTTTAACTAGACCAAAGAAGGCCTTTGACTGGATCATAACCAGGAAAATCTTTGGAGTCGATTTAACTGAACCAGATAAGGTCTTGGAGTCTTCAACTGAGTCTTCAAAAGAAAAACCTTTAGGAGTCGGTTTAACTAGACCAGAGAAGGCCTTTGACTGGATCATAACCAGGAAAATCTTTGGAGTCAATTTAACTGAACCAGACAAGGTCTTGGAGTGTAGCTTGAGAACTTAACTGGATCTTTCCTGAAAGGTAAAGGTCAGTCATATGCAATGCATGATATGGGTCAAGCAATGATGTTCTCAACATAAATGAAATTTGTAAGATACGATGCGTATATGCATGCTATAATGTATGGAAGTGTGATGTTTATGAATGTATGTTTTTGTCTTAGGAAAATAAATCCTTGACGGGTGCCGGGAAGTCATATCCTGGGCTGGTGTTGGAGAATAGATCTTTGCTTCCGCTAGGGATGATAGTTGCAAGTATACCGGTAGGAGAAGATAACTCCGTTGGGGAATAAACTTGGCGAATGAATTACTCTGCGGGGAGAAAAGTACTCTAGCGATCTTGCTGGGAAGCTATACTCTGTGGGGAGAGAGATACTTTGCTGAGTTCTTGATGATAACTTGCTGGGGATACCATTGTTGTTTTGGAAGCGTTGATTGACTTTGCTGGGGATAAGAAGACTTCATCGAGGACGCTCTTTCTGTGGCTTTTGGCTGAGGATAACCCAGTTATACCCCGGTAAGGAAATGACTCTTTGAATAAAGCCGGAGGACGCGTTCGTGTTTGGCGAGGATAGGTTCCCAGAATCTACTGGGGATAAGCTTACTGCTTGGGGAGATGGATTCCAATTTTCCTGGGGAAACTGGGTTGGACTTTCCTGGGGAAGTTTTGAGATGTACCGGGGAAGTGACTCTATTGAATGTTTGATATACCGTCGGGGAAAAATCTTGGATCAAGATCGTCGGGGATGCTTGTTAAGAATATCTGTATACTTTGCTGAGGAATATTGAGATCTGCGGGAGGATACCCAACTTCCTTAAGTTTGATGGTAGCTTTGCTTGGGAAGAGTGTATTGACTTGCTGGCTCACTTTCTGGGGAATTGGGATGTACTGGTTATGTTCTTCAGCTGAACCTACCTTAGTACCTTGGTGGACAGAGCAATCAGGTCGTTTGGACAAACTCATCATTGCCCCTGTTTCTGAGATGGGAGAGGAAGACCTGTGAGGTGCTGATATTTGTTGACAGACAAACCTCCTTCTGGTGGGTAGGTGACAAGATGACAGGGCATAGTCGTACGCTTTAATCCCTAACTTTTGCCTGGACCGCCCTTTCGGGTTTTCAGTCCAACGGGATACCCATTTTTGCCCAAGCCGCCTTTTCAGGTTTTCGACTTGCCGGGTGTACAGATTTTCATTTCATCCCTTCATTTTGCCCGAACCCTTTTGGTTCGCCGGGAAGCCCTTATTTTTGCCTAGGTGTGTCAACCTAGCGGGTCTTTGATTATGCGTAGTATTTTTCGACTATGTCCGTGCTTTCAGGATGTAGGGAGTTGTCACTGTTAGTAGTGCTTTGTCATGCCACCAGAAGGTATTTGATCGTGCAAGATTTGTTGCTGGAATGCCCCCAAGTGACTCAGGCGGAGATTTGCCCCAGGCTTTTTTGGCCTTTGAGAGCTTCTCCGAATCTTGATTGGACTGCCCCAGATACTGGACCATGGTCATGTCTGCCCCTTAATTGGAGGTACTTCTGTTCATTAGGCATTCGTCGTGCGAACTTCTATGCTGTTCAAACAAAAAGTCATATGCAAACAATGTTATGTTAAAAATGCAAAGCCTATGTCTGTCTTGAAGATTTTGAAAATGCATTCTTTTTCATAAAACAAATGAATGTTTGTAAAACGTGATGTCAACTCCGTATTTACCGTAGGCCTTAAGGAGTCAGGATACCTTTCGTAACAGTATGCTTTCGAACTAACCCATGCTTCAGCTAGGACTTTTAAGGGTTATAACGTGGCCTAGTTCACGGTTTAAGAAACAAAGGATAAAGGCTCAAATTTTTATTTGTACCCACCCGCTCTTCGTGATGTTCTTCAAACCTAAACTCAGTCGATCATACGTTAGACCTTGTTTGAGTCTTTGCTCTGATTTTCCGGTGATGATTCGGATGTTGATAACTTATTTTGAATAGGCAGTCATTCCTTTTTTGTTGAGGGTTTGTAAGACCTCTTTTCTTGACTTTTGTTATCCCTTTCATTTTTTGCCTGAACTGTTTCCTTTTTTGGAATTACAGTCAGCAGGATGCCCCAGTTTTTGTAAGTCTCCTTCATAGGTTTTGACTTAATGGGCTTTTATTTTGAGAAGTAATGACTGCCTTTCTTTATTGATTATTCGGAACCATCACTGTCTTTCTTTGTTTTGTAAGGACCTCTTTGGTGCCATTCGTCATGCACTTGGATCAACTGAGAGACTACCCTGCCCCAGGTTATGATTAAGGGTTTTAATTTTCGAAAAGAAAAACTCCTACTTCTTTGGCTCAGAGGGGTTGACGAGGGATTATCTTCCTTATAACTCCAGTGTTTAGGAATTGAAACAATGCCTGTACCTCATCAGCGGGGTCTGCTCAAAAGCATACTGTAATTGTTGTGGTATCGTTTTCGTCATCCTCCCTCAAGAGGCTTAGAATTTTAGATCAAGAGTTGACATCAGAAAAAATATGAAAATAATTTGCATTTAGTGAATACGAATATATTGTTTCAGAACAGACATACGCGATGCATTAATGAAATAACAATGTTTGACATGAATAGAATGCTTGAACAATCAAAATAAAATTACAACTTGAATTCAAATGAACAAAAAAAAGTGCTTTCTATCCTAGCCATGCCTTGGCATGGGAGCAGTGATCACGTTGGGAGCCTCGGGCGCCTCGAACTCAATCTCTTTTGCGTCAATCAAGTCTTGGATCTTATTTTTCAAGCTCCAACAATCATCTGTAGTATGCCCCGGGCTGTCAGAGTGATAAGCGCAGCGGGCGTTGGGGTTATACTTCGGTGACGTTGTATTTTGGTTCTTAGGAGCTTCTTTTAGAGTTACCAGCTTGATCTCCAGCAACTGTGGCAATATTTGGGATAAGGTCATGCTGAGCCGAGTGAACTGCCTTCTCTCGCTCTTTTGTTGGTTATGATGTTGAAGAGCACCAGCAGGTTTTGAGATCACCACTGCATTGGCAGCTTGGCGGCGTTCTGGTCTATTATGTCTCCTTGAACCATAGACGGCATTGTATTCCTTCTTAAAAGGTTTTTTATCGGTGCTCGATGAAGCATCCTTCTGTATCTTCCCAGCCTTGATACCAGCTTCGATCCTCTCTCCAGTGAAGATCAGATCTGTAAACCCAGCAGAAGAGTTCCCAATCAGATGGTTGAAGAATGGAACAGACAGGGTCCCTAGGAACATGTCGACGAGCTCGCGGTCAGTCAGAGGTGGTTGTACCCTTCCAGCAAGGTCCCTCCACTTCTGCGCATATTCTTTAAAACCTTCTCCCGATCCTAACGACATACCCTGGAGTTGGGTACGCGTAGGAGCGAGGTCGGCATTATACTGATACTGCTTGTAAAAAGCAGTAGCTAACTCCTCCTAGTTACGAATCTTGGTTCCGTCCAACTGACAGAACCATTCGAGATGAGTCCCTGAAAGACTTTCCTGGAAGAAGTGGATCCACAAGTTCTTGTCCACAGTATATGGTTGAATCTTTCGCACATAAGACCTGAGATGCAGCCTGGGACAGGATGCCCCATCGTACTTAGCAAAAGAGGGTGCTTTGAATTTGTGTGGGATCACCACACCAGAAGTTAGACCCAAGTCTCCGAAATCCAAACCAGGCACTTATTGAATTGCCATTGCATTCAGGCGGTCTTCCAACTGTTTGTACTTGTCCTCAGCAGGAGGGTATTGTTTGTTGTTGAAATCTATCTCGTTGTCGGAGACCACTGGACTGGGAACCCTTTCCTTCTGATGACTGCCTTCCCCAACAGATGGAGTAGTCCTCTTAGTTTCAATCTGCAGTGTGTTCCCAGATCTGCGTCTAGGGCTGAACAAAACAGTCCTCTTCTTCTTCTTTTTCAAGAGCAGGGTCTTCAGATCTTGTTGCCCCTGGGCCAAATTCATGATCAGCTCTTGGAACTGGGCATTCTGAGCCTGGAGGGCCTTGATAGTCTGCTCATTGGATAATTCAGGATTCATGACGATCGGCTGAAATAAACAGCGAAGAAGGTAAGCAACCTGAAGAAAAAGGGTACCTGTTATGCGATGATATGTATGATATGTATGCAATGTTTTCAAGGACCTCGCAGAATAAACAAGAAAATTGGTTAGAATTTGGGTCCGGTAGCTTGATTGAAAGAACTTCATATTTGTTGAGAGTCCTTCTTCAAGGGTCAAAAGCTCACCATATCCAGTGGGTCATAGCCCCTGACTTTAGTCATCATGTCTGGTTTTGATTTCCAAACAACCTTGGTTAGGGGAACCTTCTTCAAGAGTCAAAGCTCACCATATCAAGTGGGTCATAGCCCCTGACAACTTTGTCTAGAGGAAAATAAATCCTCTTTGCCCCTTGCTAGGGTAGTTGATTCACCATGACTTGCATCACAAGCCCCTTGAGATCCTTGAAATGGATTAGGATGTATGCAATGGTATGATGTCATGCTATGCATGGGATAATGTAGGTAAACCCTGTTACGAGTCCCAATTAAGGACTGCAAACCAAAACCTGCAAGAAACTCAAGTAAAACCTGTCATGAGTCCCAATTAAGGACCAAATAAAACCTGCAAAACACTCAGTAAACCCTGTTATGAGTCCCAGTTAAGGACTATAAACAAAACCTGCAAGAAACTCAAGTGTCAGATAACAAGCATGCAAATAGTCAAGTACGAAGGCATACAAGTCACACAAAAGAGCCCTTAGAGTTTAGGCCAGCATGGGGTCTGGGTATTACCCTCTTGAAGTTGGTGGGTTCAACCTGTCCTATTAGAAGTAACCGGGTTCTAAGGGTCCCAATATCACTGGATTGCTTTCATTGTTCATCGTTTCGATTTAACCACTGAACTGGCGACCGAAATATTCCAGGAAAGCAACCCTCAATTGAGTGTAGTATCGAGTATCAACCAACCTCGGACTGCACCAAAGTAAGTTATCTCACTACCCTAAAGAGGCCAAGATAGTTCAATTAAGGTTCCTAAGGTTTGTTGATGCTTCATGACACCACGCGGAGGCCCCGTACTCTCCTTGACTGAACTCAAGGGTTACCGGTACACACCAAAGTGCCACATCAACGTAGAAGACTGTTTCAACCATGTTGGTATACCCCGCACAGTTCCCTCACAACCTTGTTGCTACTTTCTAAGAAGGTATCCCCAGATCCGGGTTAGGATCTATAGAACTCCCAAGACAGTCCCACAATTTAAAGCAAGCAAAGCAATACAATTGAAAACATAGTTATGAACTAACCCTAAGGTACACCTCACTTTAGGATATTCCCCAGCAGAGTCGCCAGTTTTGTGATCGGTGGATCTGGAACTGACTGTTTAATGTTGGTTCGCGAAATGTCGCGGAAGCAAGAGTCGCCACCGTCTTTTATTTTCTCCAAGTGGAAAGGACAAAAGCACAGAAAAGTTCCTTTAAAGAGATTGCTCTCGGTTCGGGAGGTAGGTTATAGAAAGGGAAGGTGTTAGCACCCTTTCTATCCATGGTTATCCATGGGCTCTTAGATACTTGCTCATTTGTGTTTTCAAAAATGGTTTGTTTGCTTTTCAACTGTGGGTTTTAAAAAAAGTTTCTTTGAAAATTCCAGTTCGACTCTTGTATCGGTCCTCAAGAGTGTTTGAAAAATTGCTTTCGAAAGCTTTTTGAAAAGGTGTCGGTGTGAAAATTATTTTTGATTTGTTTTGAAATTTAGAGCAAGTATCTAGAGTCGTCTACCTACCCTAAGGAATTCGTCTGTGTAAATGTCCTTTAAAGTAGTGCCATCCCACCATTGAGAGGTAGGTAGCACCACCGTTGGAGGTGTTCGGGTCAATTCGAGGTTCGGGACATGGTGATCACCAGAGCAATGGGAAGACACCTTAGAAGCTACCCTCATGCCAGGTTCCCGGATCATGAGGACTTACTAAGACATCCTCTACTCGACGATCACCTTTCGAGGTAAGGCAACAGTGAGGCGTACCCTAGGGGTGGTGTGTGATTTGTGTGTCAGATTCATTTATTTTATCTTGTCATGTTATGAGTGAGCTATGTGTTTGTTTTTATTTAAGGCCATTCATTCTTGCATGCATTTATTTAATAGCTAAAAAGTGCGAGAAAGGTAAAATTCTAAACTATTACAAAAGGCGCGGGTCCACATCGCCAAAATTTCCAGGACCCGATTTGACAGAAAGTAAATAAATAAAGTAAAGTAAAAGTGCGAGAGATTAAATTTACAAGGCTTTGGGAGAGGTACATAAATATTAAAGGAAAAGAAATAAATACACGAATTGAATTAAACTGGAAACGAGGGCGTTGGACCCTTTTTGCGAAATTAAATTGTTAGCAAATTAATTAAATTAAAGAAAAAGAAATTATTTTTTTGGTTTTTTTTTGTATTTATGAGAATTTAATGAAATTAAAAACCTAATTCTACAATTTTTTATTTATTAGAAAAAAATAGTAAAGTTAAACCTAAATTAACCTAATTATTTACATGCAATTTAATTTATAAAAATAAATAATATTTTAATAATTAATTATTATGAAAGAAAGGAAAAAAAGGATAAAAATTATTACAAACCCTAATTCTACCAAATTTTAAATTGATTAAGGAAAATATTACAATTAAACCTAATTTAATAACTAAAATTAATGAATAATATTTATTTACAAAAAATATATTAATTAAATAAAATACTTATTTTTGTCTTTTCTGATTTTATATTGTTTTTTATATTTTTATGAAAATAATTAAATTAAAGAACATATTAAAAATAATAATTGGATCAAAATAAAAATGAAAAAAATATAAAGAGAAATTTGCAAACCTAGGGGGGTCTGTCCCCAAATGGAGGTTTTGATTAGTATTTTTGGGCCCATTTAGACCTTGGCCTGTTTGACTTTTGCGCTGGCATGGGTGTCTGTTGATTGATGTCTACCATGTCCTTCAGCTCATAGCCTTCTGATCATTCCATTGGGCACGTGGATGGCTTGATTTTGTGAACGTACGGTGGGCGCTAGCATTGAAACTACACATAAGCATTAACTGAAAAATAACATGGAAAGGGTGAGGGACCTGGGGCTCGAACCCAGGTCCTGAAGATTACCAACCAAGTGCCTTGCCAGACGCGCTGCTTTACTTCTTTGTTTATCATATGACCAATAAACATAATATAATAAAACAATCGTTAGTGCTCAAATTCAGCGCGAAATTCAAATAACCCAATTACCACTGGACACCTCATCTTCTTCTTCTTCGTTGTATTTTTTTCCTGAAAACAAAAGAAAGTTAGCGGGGGGTTTTTAACCCCCCCAAAACATGCTTGATTTGATAATAGCGAATAGGCCATATGGCCTCAGAAATTAGGCGCGAGGGTTTCATTATTTTCGTCCAAACGCACTGAATCTGTTCATGGTATTATGAGGCTCTAATTTTATGGCTTTTGGAAACGCCTAATTTGGAACTCAAGGAACCCTAGCCCGCATCAATGGTGGAATCGTGTATAGCGCATAAAAATTCAATCAAAGTACACTGTTAGCTTCAGAATGATATAATGAGTACAAATCCAATATTAGAATTTACAAATAATGCATGAATGATGTTTCAAGACTCTGAAAAAAAGCTTGAACCGGCCATGGTCGTGCTACCTATTTCTTGTGTTAGGGTCGTTGATTTTGATCTGTATATGTTCCTTGAAGCCTCAGGAACACAATGGAATCAATATTATGGCTTGAATCGACCTAGAAATTGGTTTTCAGTATTGGACTTTTCTTGAAAAATTTCAAGTTTGCTTAGGGATTTCTGGCGCAGCTTGGAGTTCTTTGATCACTAGGGTTGCATTTTGTATTTATGTGTGGATGATTTAGGTTAAGAAAATTGATCAACAATCCATGAATTAATGAAAAGGATATTTGATTTTTCATGCTATTATTTTCAAATCTTTTCATGCACATTTGCTACCAAATCATGTTCAATCACCAAGATACTTTCCAAATCTGATTATACACAAAATCTTGAGATTATTTTATGCACAAAAAGATTCAAAAAGTTAGGTTTAGCATTTTTTATCTATTTATTTTAATTAAATGAATTATTAATGATTAAAAATCCAAATAAATAAATAAAAAATGATAAAAACTTCCCTTTGGGCCACATGGTCGTGCACATGCCTTGGATGATGAATTGTGGAAGAAAAAGAGGCCCAATAGCAATTTTAGGTCATTTGAATCAATGTCGACTTTTCAAAATATCCAAAAATTTCCCAACTTCCACAAGGCATAACTTGCTCAATTTTTAAGCTTTGCTCATGTTCTTGGACATTTTGGAAAGGTCTTTGAGTCCTATAACCAATGCCTTTGGTCCCATGTCCTTTTGATTTACCAATCTCAAGTTATGGCCTTTGACTTAAAGTCCCTTTTTGTTGACTTTTGAAAATGACCTATAATGTTAAAATTGATAACTTTTTGTGAGAGCATTTCTTGGACTTGAAGTATGAAGAGGAGTTGTAAGAAATGTCTTTATCTTAAAAATGAGCTTTGGATGGAATTTTTATGATAATCCATGTGAAAGTTATGCCCTGGTCAATTTACAGTTGACTTTTTCAACTGTCCAAATATGGAAACTTTTGCATCTTGATGATTTTTGAGCCAAGCTTTGAGAATCATGATCAAGCATTGATCAAATGATGTTTGTGGCTTTAAAATGATATTTTGACCAAAAATTTGAACTTTTGACTGTCAAATGACCATTTTGCCCCTATAGTTGACTGTAGTGCAATTAGGGTTTTTGACTGTGCAATTTTGTGCTGTAAGTCTTGAAACTTGGCATGAGGATGCTTGACCATGTTTGTAGGCATGTGGGACTTGATTGGACCCTTTTAAACTTTATTTTCTTTGTCAGAACCAAAACCCTAATTTTGACTGTTAGGAGGCCCTTGAACTGTGCAACCCTTGGGGAGATTTTGAAGCTTTGACTTTGCAATTCTTAAAGAATATGGGAGGGCAAATTTTGGGGTACAACAGTTGCCTATGCTAAAAATAAACTGTTACTCATGCACTTCTTTCAAGATAGCTTGACCGGGGCACCGTTGGATTGATATATTCAATTGGAAAGATCTCATGTCAGTACTTGGGGAGAACTTGCTGACGCTTTTTTGAAACATTACCATTACAATACTGCCATGGCTCCTAGCCGTACTCAGCTCCAAGGGATGGTACAAAAATCTGAAGAGTCATTCAAAGAGTACATGTTGTACCCCAAAATTTGCTCTCTCATTTTATCAAGATTTTCCCCTCACAAGGCTCCTTGAACTCCAGACAGGATTAAGGTTTTTTACTCTACTCAAGACATCTCCTTGCACTGATGACCTAAATTAGGGTTTGAGTTTGCACATGGATTTTTGGAACTTCAATGCTCAAAATGATTTTCATACTTCATGTTGGACTCATAAGTTTATCCATACCAAGTTTCAAGCCTTGAATCAAATTTTTGCCCAGTCAATTGGACAATTGACCTAGAAATCAGTTGATTTGGGGAAAAAGTCAACTGTGGCCAATTTATAGTCAAACCTCATGAATTTTGACCCACATCAACATTATGAACTCATATGAACCATTTTATCAAGTTTGTACCACAACTCCATAAGAAATTTGATCAGATCATCAAAAGGGCAAAATGGTCATTTTTAGGGTTTTAACTGTACAAAGGCAATTTCTGACCTTTTGACCTAGACAATGGAAAATTAAGCTCAAACATAGATTCAAGGACTCAATGGCATCATCTTGACCTATTCAACAAGTTCAAAAGACCTCAATTGCATTGGATTGACAGATGAATTTTCAGTCAACTGATCAAATTTTAACTGTACACTGAAAAGTCAAACTTTGACTTTTTGGTCAAGATCAAGTGCCAAGGGTCATTTTTCATCAAGATGTGTCAAAACATGAAACTTGTTCATCAAGAAACCCATTTTTGCAAATTAGGGTTTAAAGTTGAAATATTTCATAACTTAGAATTTTTCTAAGTTATGAAATTTTCTTAATTTTTCCTAACTTTGCCCAACATTTTCACCATGATGCATTTGGATTCAAACAAAACTTCAAACATGAAAGTTGTAGTCCTCCACAAATTCTACAACTTTTATTCACAAAGTTTTCTCAAAAGAAGCTTGGATCTCAAGTTATGATTTTTGGAACAAGGGTCCCTAAAACTTTTAACTTAGTGAAATTTTGCCCTAGTTTAGGCAGGATTTTGACCTATCTTCATGGCCATTTTTCACATAGTTCCACTTGGAATCTCAAGTTTCATTTCAAAGATGGATTATAGAGCATGTTTCAAGATTTCCAAAATGTCCAAGAACTCTCCAAACATATTTGTGGTTAGGGAGAATCAAAGGCTTGAAGTTGGCAAAAACTTACTTTTCATCCATGGCATATTCATGTTCATCCAAGTTGCAATTTCAAGTCAGCATGCTTTGCACTAGTTTACAGGCCTCTAAAGCACTTCAAACTCAATAATTTAATGCAAAACCATTGGTCTAAGGCATTGTTTTGGTCATTAGAACATTCCACCTTGGATTAATCCCTAAGTAGAAAAAGCAAAATTTCCATTTTTGCTTAAATCATGCTTTATGTCAAAACTGATTTCTTGAGCATTGATCCATATCTTATGCAGCTAATCAAATCTACAAGTTGGAGGGGCCAAGGGAAAATTATGAAAGCATAAGGTTAGCCTGTACAGGCCGGTTTCAATCACTTCCCACATTTTGCTTCAAAAACAAGAAACTTGTCCAAAACATTATAACTTGAACACCAGCCAAAATAAACTTGTGCAAGCATTTTGAACATCTTTCACACATCCCTCTGAGCCAGAAATACGATTGCTTGAGCCTCTAAACATCCCCTAGCCAGAAATCACCTTCCATTGGCAAAACAGGGCAACATCTGCAACTTGACTTCCATAGCTCATTTGGCTCGTGCGTTTTGGCCAAAACCTATTCAAAGACATTCCATTCCATCCATCCAAGCTATCCAAAACCTCAAACACCAACTGTAACTCCATTTACAGGGTTTTCCATTTTCATTTTGAGCTTGTGCCAGTTGAGTTCTATAAGCTGATTCAAGTACATTCAAGGCAAGCAAGCTATTGGAGAAGGTCAAGTGAAGTTCAAGAAAGCTCCCAGACATCTCAGGCCTTGTTGAAAAGCTCCACATTTCCATACACGAAGTCAGATGAAACAGGTTTTTCTCAACTTCCTATCTCTCTATTAAGGAACATTTAGCCTTAGGTTTGTGAATAAGAAATGTAGTATTCATTGCCATGAAGTTGTACATATGCTCAGTTTTCATTTATATTAAGCATGCTAAGAGAATTTCATCCATGAACATACTGAAAAAATTAGGTTAGATTTTAGGGCCAGAGAAGTTCTCTCTGGTCTTTGAGAGTTAAGACAAGTTGTTTATATGGTTGGATTCGTCTTGAAATGCTCTACAAGTTTGATATTATGTGTTTTTGCAATAGAGCTCGTATACAGGATCTGGCAATTGTACAGGGCGCATGCGTTTTCAAAATCAGAAGGTTGAAGATGAAATTGGCTTGGGTTGGGCTTGGTCCTGGCTACTTTTGACACCTCCCTTTTCCTTTTTGCACCCCCTGGCCCAATTTCTTATTATTTTATATTTTTGCATTTTTATTTTCATTTTTGATTATATTTTATTATTCCCAAATATAAAAAATACTCAAAAAATATTTTTATAATTTTTTCACATTTATTTTGCATTTTATTTTTATTTTTCTAACATAAAAAGAAATTTATTTACTTTTATCTTATTTATTCAAAAACTTGAAAAATATACATAAATTATACTTTTATTTTTATTCTTTATTTTTATTCATACTAAAAGTATTATTCTAAATATTTATTTTTATTTTTATAAACAAAAACTTTTTTTGCATAATTCATATTATTTGATATATTTATTTATTTTGTTTATTTAAATATTGTCCATTTATTATTTATGCATTTGATTCAATTTGGATGTAATAGTAAACCAGGGTTTATATTTCTTGTCAAATACACCCCCATTCAAAGATTGTACCCCCATCCCCATAATCATGTTGTAATAACTTAGACTTTTAATTATCGCACTTTATGCTTACAATTATGCCATGATTAGAGATTAGGGTTTGTATGCAAAAATCCAAAACCAACAAGTAGCTTGACCTAATCAAAAGACAAAATGCATGAAAATCAAACACAATACACACTTGCACCCTTAGGGTTACAATCCACTTGTTGCCTTAAAAATGGGCCATGTTATGCATGTTGGGTACTTTGGCAAAACAAAAACAAAACAAAAGATCATAGTCCCTCGATGACGCTATCTTGGTTGCCTAAACAAAATGATCAAGTCGCTCAAAAAATTTGCCAAAGATACTTAACACAATTGCTATCATGGTCTATACGATGACCCGCGCCTGTCCCGTTTAACATCCTAATACAAGGTTGTTTACCAAATGCAATGGTAAAACAACACTGTCAAAGGGTTAAAAACATTAGGAAAGATATTTGAGTAAATTAGGGTAGATAGCTCTTAGTTACTTGATCAAAGCTTGCAAAAACATCCTTGCTATTTTCAAACACACTTCACAACACAAATTCAAAACATTTCCAAAACAAACTTTCAAAACATTGAACATCTTTTCAAAAGATAAAAACACCTTTGTATACATTCAAACAAGAATCATTACAAAGGTTGCCACAACGATGGCCTATTTTAAAAACATCTTTCAAAACTACACACAAAGCACCATTTCAAACAATTGAAAAGCAAAAGCAAGTGATCTAAACAAGTAACTAAGAGCCCATGGATAACCATGGATGAAAAGGGTGCTTGCACCTTCCCTTTTCATAATCTACTCCCCGAACCCAAGAAAACATCTCAAAGGTATTTCCTGTGCTTTTTGACCTTTCCTTAGGATAAAATAAAAAGTCGGTGGCGACTCTTGCTAAACCTAAACATTTGTGAACACAAAACGCAAAACCTCAAGTCAGTTCTCCCACCGTATCACAGAACTGGCGACTCTGCTGGGGATTTTTAAAAGTAGAGTAACCTTAGGGTTTAGATCACCTTTGCATGCTTATCTTGTTTGCTTTGCTTTACAATTGGTTCTATTGTTTGGGCTTGAAATCCTCTATCCGGATTTGGGGAACATTCATAGGTAAATAGCAATACATTGTGGAAACTGTACGGGGTATACCGATATGGTTGAAGCAATAGCTATATTAGTGCGACATATTTGTGGGTACCGGTAGCCTTTGAGTAAATCAAAGAGAATACGGGGCCGCTGAGTGATGTCATGAAGCACTAATGAACTCTTAGAACCTTACTTGACCATCTTGGCCTTATTAGGGGTAGTGAGATGACCGGCTTTGGTGCAGTCCGAAGTTGGTAGATACTCGATACTACACTCATTGAGGGTTGTTTTCTTGGAATATTTCAGTCGCCAGTTAAGTGGCTAAACTGAAACAATGAACACAGAAAATAATCCAGTGATATTGAGCTCCTTAGAACCCGGTTACTATTTATAGGACAGGTTGAGCCAACTAACTTCAAGAGGGTACTTACCTATGAAACCCCATGCAAGCCTGAAACTAGGATCTTGTGTGATTTGCTTGTACATATACTTGTGCATACATCATGAACATCATAAAGCATCATATGCATCCACTAACCATTTCAAGGGTTTGGATCTTCATCTTTGTTCCTGTTTTGTAGGTCATGAAATCTCTTCGCAGAAAAACAATCCAGGTCAACCTTGTGAGGATCCCTCCTCAACTCAAGGAGCTTACTTCCAAGATTCCAGAGAATTCTATCTTCAGTGAAAGACATGGTAGACTTCTCAACTTGGTCAACTCCAACATTGAAGAAGACATGGTGAAAGTCCTCTTCCAGTTCTTTGACCCCCTGCACCATTGCTTTACATTTCCTGATTACCAACTAGTACCTACTTTGGAGGAATTTTGTCAACTTCTGAGGATTCCTATTCTCCATCAACTACCCTACAACGGTACGGAAAGAGAACCAAAGCCTGAAGATGTTGCTCAAGCCTTACACTTGCAACCATCTGATATCAAAGGTCATTAGGGAACTAGAAGTGGTGTCAAGGGTTTCTTGGCAAAGTTTCTGTTTGAGAAGGCACAAGACTGCTAGAATTCTCTAGATCTACAAGCTTTTGAAGAGATTGTAGCACTCCTCATCTATGGGTTGGTCTTGTTCCCAAACCTGATCAGCTTATAGATGTGAATGCCGTCAAGATTTTCATCTCTCGAAATCCTGTGCCTGTATTGCTTGGGGACATCCTACACTCATTTCACACACGAACAATGAGGAAAAGAGGTGTTCTCATGTGCTGTACTCCTCTTTTAGCAAGGTGGTTTATTTCTCACCTTCCCCAATCAGTTTTGAAGAATGAGCAGGGTTTAAGGTGGTCACAACGATGATGAATCTTACACATTCTGATGTTCATTGGTGTTCTCGGTCCTGAGAAAATGTCATCATCATTGATCGTTGCGGAGAATTCCCTAATGTCCCATTACTTGGCATTAGGGGAGGAATTACCTACAACCCCTGTTTAGCTCTGAGACAATTTGGGTATGCCCGAACGGATGGCCCTCATGATATGCTGATTCCTGACTTAGTTTTTGACTTCGACAACGATGCTCAAGGACTTCGACAAAGGTTTATCCGAGCTTGGATGGGGCCCAAAAAAGTGGATAGTAAGACATTAGGACACAATAATTCCATACCCCTTGAGCCTTACCTCAAGTGGGTACGAACCCGTGCCCAGAGTCTTATAATGGCTTACCCCCACATTCTGCCTGTGATCAAAGAGCTTGTTATGGAAGGAGAGGTTCCATACACCCTCCTACATCCTGACATGCCAACATCATTGGAAGAATTGCAAAAGAGTTGGATACAGCTCAAGGAAGAGCGGAACACTTTTGAAGCCAGCTTCTATGCCAGTGAGAAGAAGGTTTTGGAACTTACCCGCCGACTTCACGAAGAAGAGACTCTTAACACTTACATCGCGCCAAAGAGGATGCGCAGTGTCTTTTTACATTAAGAAGCTTTGTAATATTTTGCCCATGGGGCATTTATGTACTAACAAATTTCTTCTTATTAATATGACGTGTGTTCTTTTTGTTTACAACAAATTTGAATTTCTAAACCCTTGAATGCATTACATGAATAACATATCATTCATCATATGCATAAACAGGTCTTCACACCAGGTTTCCTTATCTTTCTGCTGTTTATTTCAGCAAGATGGATATAGAGCAGACGGTTAAAGATCTGCAAGCACAGAATTCGCAATTCCAACAACTCCTCATAACCTTGGAAAAGGGTCAAGAGGATCTTAAAGCACTGTTAGAAAAAGAGAAGGAACCAGAAAAGAAGAAAAAGAAAAGAATTGGTGTGGCCACTATGGGAAGAAGATTTGAGCATCAGGCTAGGAGAGTTATGGAATTCCCCTTGACGTATGACGAAGGGGTTGGTAAAGGAAAGGGAGTTGCAATTCCCTCCGAATCTGAGGCTGAAGAAGAAGAAGAGGAAGAGGATGAAGATTACTCCGAACAAAAGTACCCTCGAGCGGAAGATAAGTATGAGAATCTTGAGGACCGGTTGGCAGCCATGGAGGTGCAAAGGGTACCAGGGCTAGATTTCGAAGAACTAGGGTTGGTTGTTGGGATCATCATTCCTCCCAAGTTCAAAGTGCCTACATTTGCTAAATACGACGGTTTGTCCTATCCGAAGATGCATCTGAGATCCTACGTCAGAAAGATTCAACCTCACTCTTCTGATAAGGATCTTTGGGTCCACTTTTTTCAAGATAGTTTGTCGGGTACGCAATTGGACTGGTTCTATCAACTTGAGAGATCTGATGTTCATAAATGAGAAGATTTAGTTGCTGCTTTCTACCGACAATACCAATACAACGCAGATTTAGTGCCTACTCGTACTCAACTACAGAGTATGGGTATGGCCTCTAATGAGGGATTTAAAGAGTATGCCCAGAAGTGGCGGGATTTGGCTGGAAGGGTGCAGCCACCATTATCGGATAGAGAGCTGGTTGACATGTTTTTAGGGACTCTGTCAGGTCCGTTCTTCAATCACTTGATCGGGAGCTCATCTGCAGGGTTCACCGAATTAATTCTGACCGGTGAAAGGGTCGAAGCTGGCATTAAGAGTGGTAAAATTCAGAAGGATGCCTCCGCTTCCACTGCTATCAAGAAGACCTTCCCAGCCAAGAAGGAGGTTTCTACTATTCATACCCAGAGAAATCAAGGGAGAATGGAGCGCCGACCCACGGTGGGGGCTGTGATGATCCAGAATTCCTCAACCGATCAACCTCGAAGAAATCAACCAAGAACTAACCAGCAAAGGGTAGAAAGGCCACAACGGCAATTTACCAGGATCAATATGACACCGACTCAGGTCCTCCCTCATTTGTTAAAGTTAAACCTTACCAACTTGAAAGAAGCGCCGAGAAACCCAAATACCTCCTCTCCCTATTATCATTCAAATGCAAAATGTGCATACCACTCGGACAGTGTAGGGCATGATACCAACAACTGTTGGGATCTTAGAAATAAGATCCAAGATTTGATAAATGCCAAGGAGGTAGAGTTTGATGCCCCCGAAAAACCTAATGTGATATCCGCTCCTATGCCAAAACATGGTCATAATGTCCATGCAATTGTGGAAGATCTTCATGTTACCGCTGTTGATGAATTAATGACTCCGTTGCCAATGATTAAGATGAATCTGTTGAAAGCCGAGATTTTCCCAGGATGTGAAAAAGATTGTTACTTTTGTTCAACCTTGCAATCCGACTGTCCGCTATTGAAGTCAGGCATTCAACACTTGATGGATACTCAAGAGATCCTCTTTCAGAAAACTCTTGTTGCTACTATCACTCATGTTACTCCTGTTACCTTTGTTACTCCAACCAATGACATTGCCATAATCACCATTTCCGACAATCTTTCCAAGACCTGCAAAAGGCCTGTTAAGATTACACCAGATCCAAAGCTTGTACCACTGAAGATTACCATGTCGGGGCCTATCCCATATAAGTCCAACAAGACGATACCATGGAATTATGGAGGAGAGATCTTCTACCATGGTGTCAAGCAGATTGAATCAGTCGAAGAGAATTCCGATGAAGAAATTCCTGACATAGGGAATATTGTGGGGATAAGTAAGATAACTCGTAGCGGAAGAATCTTCTCTCAAGAGATTGCTCCTCCACGAGCAGTCTTCGGACCCTTAAGTGTTCCTGTGCCTGTCAAGATATTTGTGCGAAGTCCAGTTATTGAAGAAATTGATGCTCCCGAAGCTATACCCGCTGTTGTTACTGCTGATAAAGGTAAGGGGATCCAAGAGGCGCCTGTCAGGACGAAGGCTCATACTTTAATTATCCCCGAGACCACCCAAAAGGAGATGGAAGAGATTTTAAAGATAATTAAGAAGAGTGACTATGATGTCGTAGAGCAGCTGGGGTAAACCCCTTCAAAAATCTCTATGTTGGCTCTATTACTATGCTCCGAGGCTCATGCCAAAGCCTTGATCAAATTTCTGAAGACGGCACACGTGCCTCAAGAAACTTCTGCGGACCAGTTTCAAGAGTGCGTGGCTAGCCTTACAGCCGATAATGGTCTTGGCTTTTCTGATGCTGATTTGACCCCTAAAGGAAGAAAGCATAATGATGCGCTGCATGTCTCGGTAGAATGCAGGGGGACCACACTTGCTCATGTTCTGGTTGATACCGGTTCATCTTTAAATGTTCTACCAAAGAAAGCATTGGACATATTAGACTGTGAAGGTTTGACCCTAAAGCCCAGTAATATCATTGTTAGAGCCTTCGACGGTTCTAAGTGGATGGTTCACGGAGAAGTGGACATCCCAATTAAGGTGGGAACGGAAATTTTCAACTCTACATTTTATGTGATGGACATCCGTCCTTCATATTCATGCTTGTTGGGAAGGCCATGGATCCACAACGCTGGGGCAATCACTTCTTCTCTACACCAGATGTTAAAATATCCAGTCCAGGGTAAAATCATAACAGTTCATGGTGAGGAGGAGTATATGATAAGCCACCTTAACTCTTTCTGCTACGTGGAGTTAGATGGTGAATTCATAGAAACACCTTTCCAACACTTTGAAGAGGTTTCTCCTGAAGTTGCGGTAGCCAAGACAATGACTGATGTGCCTATCATTACCAAGCCTGTGTCCCGGATGTCATCCCTTAAAGATGCGGAGGCTGTAATCAAGGAAGGAGGAAGTACATTGTGGGGTCAACTGCCTGATTTTCCTCACAAGACAGACAAGTTCAGATTGGGTTTCACTGCTGCTAGCCAGAAAGTTGTGCGTCGCTCCCGGGCTGGAGGACAACCCTTAAAAATCACTCACCATGGAGTTCATGCTTTAGAAGATGATGATGAAGAAGGAAACTTTGAAGATTAGATCTTTTCAACCATTGAAGGAGGACTGAACAACTAGGAGGCGAAAGACTTCGTTCCCATTACTTTCATCAATCAGTAATTTACCTTTTGAACATTTATGTTGGTCTGTAATAACTTTTAAACAATTCGTACACTCTTTTCGCCTTATTCCTTACCCGGGGCATATAGGTCCATTTGTAAGGGTTTTGATTCTTCATTTTCATATGCCATTTTTAATGAATCATGGACGTTTTCATCTATAAACTTTTGTGTTCATTTTCTTTCCTTTTACATTTTATTTTGTTTAAGGATGGATATCCCTTACACACACCCACACTCACAAAATGCAGGTACCCATCCACTCAGGATTCCATGGGTGACTATTCTGCTTTGGCCTTTAGTGACTCTGAAGATTTGGTTAATCATGTCGAATACGAAGGTGATGAAGACTGTGAAGTGCCTGGAGAGTTAGCTAGACTTTTGCAACAAGAAGAAAGGGCTACTCTGCCCCATGAAGAGTTGTTAGAGACTATCAATTTAGGAACAGAGGAAGACAGAAAAGAGGTTAAAGTGGGTGCCAACTTGGAGCCAAGTGTCAAAGAGCGCTTAGTTCAGCAGTTGAATGAATATGTTGAGATCTTCGCCTGGTCCTATGAAGACATGTCGGGACTAGATACAGATATTGTGGTTCACCGTCTCCCTACAAGAGAAGATTGTCCATCGATCAAGCAGAAAGTCCGCCGAATGAGGCTCGATATGTCTGAAAAGATCAAAGCTGAAGTGATGAAGCAGTTCAATGCTGGCTTTCTGGCTGTTACTTCCTATCCACAATGGGTTGCTAACATTATGCCCGTACCTAAGAAGGACGGAAAAGTCAGAATGTGTGTGGACTACAGAGACTTAAATAGGGCTAGCCCAAAAGATGATTTTCCACTACCACACATTGAAATTTTGGTCGACAATACAGCTCAACATAAGGTGTTTTCTTTCATGGATGGATTTTCAGGGTACAACCAGATCAAAATGGCCCCCGAAGACATGGAGAAAACTACTTTTGTTACGCAGTGGGGTACCTTCTGCTATAAAGTGATGCCATTCGGACTGAAGAACGTCGGGGAAACCTATCAACGAGCCATGGTAGCTTTGTTTCATGACATGATACATCATGAGATTGAAGTCTACGTAGACGACATGATAGCCCTTTCACAAACAGAAGAAGAACACCTCGACCATCTGCAAAAGCTGTTTGTCAGGTTAAAGGAATATAAACTCAGACTAAATCCTAGCAAGTGCACTTTCGGAGTCAGGTCTGGTAAACTTTTGGGATTTATCGTCAGTAACAAAGGCATCAAAGTCGATCCTGCCAAAGTCAAATCTATACAAGAAATGCCTGCCCCCTGAATTGAAAAGGAAGTCAGAGGTTTCTTGGGACGCTTAAACTACATTGCAAGGTTCATCTCTCACCTAACATCTACTTGTGAGCCAATCTTCAAGCTGTTGAAGAAAGATCAAGTGGTTGAATGGAACAATGATTGTCAAGTTGCTTTTGATAAAATCAAGGAGTATTTGCTGGAACCTCCTATCTTGATGCCACCTGTCGAAGGAAGGCCTTTAATCATGTATCTGACTGTTTTGGATAATTTAATGGGGTGCGTATTGGGCCAACATGACAAGTCTGGCCGAAAAGAGCATGCCATTTATTACCTTAGAAAAAAGTTTACCGACTGTGAGACTCGCTACTCACTTCTCGAGAAAACTTGTCGCGCTTTGGTATGGGCTGCTCGCCGACTAAGGCAGTATATGTTGACACATACCACTCTGTTGATTTCTAAAATGGATCCGATCAAGTACATCTTCGAGAAGCCTGCTTTATCTAGAAGAATCTCTAGATGGCAGATGATCCTGACTGAGTATGATATCCAGTACACAACCCAAAAAGCTATAAAGGGGAGTGTACTAGCTGACCATCTAGCCCATCAAGCTGTCGAAGATTACCAATCTATGAGGTTAGACTTCCCTGAAGAGGATATTATGACATTGGACAACATTAAAGGTAACAGACCGTCTGACGGACCTGAACAAGGATCCCGATGGACCCTGTACTTTGATGGCGCTTCAAATGCACTTGGCAACGGTATCGACGCGGTACTTATCTCTCCAGAAGGTTGTCATACACCTCTCACTACTAGACTCTGTTTCAGCTGCACCAACAACATGGCCGAGTATGAAGCTTGTATCTTTGGTCTCAAAGCTGCTATTGACTTGGGAATCAAATCTCTGGTTGTATTTGGGGACTCAACTTTGGTTATCAGTCAAATCAAAGAAGAGTGGGATAATAAACACCCTAACCTCATCCCTTATAAAGAACATGTTCTGACATTGTTACCACATTTCGAGCATATTACCTTCGAGCACTTCCCGCGAGAAGAGAATCAATTAGCAGATGCGCTAGCTACAATGTCATCCATGTTTAAACTTAACTGGGACAATGAGGCACCTCAAATCACCATTGAACGAATGGACGAACTTGCACATTGTCACGAGATTAATACCGAAGAAGTAGTGGACCAACCTTGGTTTCATGACGTCAAGAGGTATCTCGAAGCACAAGAATACCCTGAAGGAGCTTCAGTCAACGACAAAAAGTTCTTAAGGATGTTTGCTGTGAAGTTCTTTCTAAGCAATGGTATCATATACAAGCGCAATCTTGATTATGTCCTACTCCGTTGTGTGGACAAGGTTGAAGCTGAGTAGATCATGGCTGAACTACATAATGGCACCTTTGGCACCCACTCGAGCGGTCACACGATGGCTAAGAATATTCTAAGGGCAGGCTACTACTGGTCTACCATGGAAGCTGATTGTCATCAACATTCCCGTACTTATCATAAATGCCAAATCTATGCTGACAATGTACATATTCCTCCAGTTCCTCTCAATGTCTTAACAGCTCCTTGGCCATTCGCGATGTGGGGAATCGACATGATTGGAGAGATCAAGCCTACAGCATCCAATGGACATCGTTTCATACTGGTGGCCATTGATTACTTTACCAAGTGGGTCAAAGCAGCTTCCTTCGCTTCCATTATAAAGAATATGGTTTCCCGCTTCATCAAGCAGAACCTCGTATGCCGGTATGGTATCCCCGACAGGATCATTACAGACAACGGTATAAATTTGAACAATACTATGATCACCGCTCTGTGTGAGCAGTTCAAGATTCAACATCACAATTCATCTCCCTATCGGCCTAAGATGAATGGTGCTGTTGAAGCTGCGAATAAAAATATTAAGAAGATCATTCAAAATATGACAGTCACCTACAAGGACTGGCATGAGATGTTACCGTTTGCTCTGCACGGGTACTGTACCACGACACGCACTTCAAATGGGGAAACACCTTTTTCTTTGGTATACGACATGGAAGTTGTTTTACCTATCGAAGTTCAGATCCCTTCCTTGAGGACCATGAAGGATGTTGGTTTGAGTGAAGACGATTGGATTCAAACCCGGCTTGATCAACTTAACTTGATTGATGAAAAACGACTTACTGCTGTTTGTCATGGTCAGGCGTAGCAAAAACGTATGATCAAGGCCTTCAACAAGAAAGTCAAGAGGCAAATATATCAAGTTGGAGATCTTGTAATCAAGCGAATCATCTTACCGCAAAGTGATCCCATGGGAAAATGGACTCCTACTTACGATGGACCGTTTGTGATAAAAAACATCTTTTCTGGTGGGGTAATGATTGCGACCACCATGGACGGCGACGATATGCCGCACCCCGCGAATGCTGACATAGTTAAAAGATACTACGCATGAAACAACCCGACAAATCGAAAACCCGAAAGGGAGACTTGGGTAAAACGGGGCATCCCGGTGAATTGAAAACCCGAAAGGGCGGTTCAGGAAAAAATTAGGGATAAAATAATAAAAAAATCTGTACACCCGGTAAGTTGAAAACCCGAAAGTGCGACTTGGGAAAAAAAGGGTTTCCCGGTGGATCGAAAACTCGAAAGGGCGGTCTAGGAAAAAGTTAGGGAATTAAAGCGTAAGAGTATGTCTCGTCGGATCACTTTAAGGACAATCTCTTCACGAACAAGCTCCAGGATTCTGATCAATCCAATCATCTATGGACGAAGCAACGAATGGACAAGATACTCAGAGTTGTGAAGGCTATAGCAGAATGGGAACCCCATGGAATTATTACACATAGCCATCTATCTTTGTACAAATTTTTCTCATTTTTTCTGACAACATTCTATTACTAGGATGTATGTCTCCCTTGTACAAAATACTTACACAAATTTAATACAAAGACACTTCAAAGTACATAAATTTGCTTGCCTTTTCTTTCTTTTTACACTTGTGTTTTATTTGAAAACGTCCAATGATTTGTTAAATGAGCATATGCATTTGAATATAATCACTACTTACAAATAAAACGATTCAAGTCAAGATACAGTATGGATACACCCCAAACACAGAGGTCATTCTATTACTCATTCAGAATTTCAAGTCAAGATACAATATGGATACACCCCAAACACGGCGGTCATTCTACTACTCATTCCGACTTCAGCAATCAGATACAGACTAGATACGCTCCAGACTTGGAAGCCATTTTATTTCTCATTAAGATTTAACTATCAACTTCAAGTTCAGATACACTCCAGACACATAAGTCATTCTGTCATTTGTCCAGATCCCAGTTACAGTTCAGATACACTCCAAGACACGGAAGTCATTCTGCTACTCATACAGATCTCAACTTCAGATACAGTCCAGATATGCACCAGACACGCTTGCCACGCTGGCACTCATTCAGAATTTATCCCCCAGCCCAGAGATGCTCCATACACAGATGTTTCTCTGTCGCCCATTCGGAATTCAGATACAATACGGATACACTCCAGACGTAGTAGTCATTCTGATATTCATTCAAAAATCAAATAATAGTTACAGCTCGGATAAGCTCCAGACACGGACACCATTCCTTTGCTCATACAAATCCAATCTCCAGATACAACTCAGATACGTTCCAGATACGGATACCATTCTGATATTCATTCTCATGATTCTCAACAAACAAGTCTTGGATGGAATCTTTAAGCCCATCTCCAGCAAGATTCTACCATCTTCAAATGGCATCTTTAAGCCCATTCCCTCAGCTAGATTTTGACGAGTGCAAATTTACGGGCACTCTAGTGTCCAATCAACTTTTACCTTCGAGTCACTAAAGGCAAACTCGCCAATCTAACTCTTCAGGTTCAAGAAGATTGAACAGGGGAAGCTGTTGTACCCCAAAATTTTCCCTCTCATTTTATCAAGATTTTCCCCTCACAAGGCTCCTTGAACTCCAGACAGGATTAGGGTTTTTTGCTCTGCTCAAGACATCTCCTTGCACTGATGACCTAAATTAGGGTTTGAGTTTGCACAAAGATTTTTGGACCTTCAATGCTCAAAATGGCTTTCATACTTCATGTTGGACTCATAAGTTTATCCATACCAAGTTTCAAGCCTTGAATCAAATATTTGCCCAGTCAATTGGACAGTTGACCTAGAAATCAGCTGTATTGGGGAAAAAGTCAACTTTGGCCAATTTATATTCAAACCTCATGAATTTTGACCCACATCAACATTATGAACTCATATGAACCATTTGATCAAGTTTGGACCACAACTCCACAAGAAATTTGATCAGATCATCAAAAGGGCAAAATGGTCATTTTTAGGGTTTTGACTGTACAAAGGCAATTTCTGACCTTTTGACCTAGCCAATGGAAAATTAAGCTCAAACATAGATTCAAGGACTCAATGGAATCATATTTACCTATTCAACAAGTTCAAAAGACCTCAATTGCATTGGATTGACATATGAATTTTTCAGTCAACTGATCAAATTTTAACTGTACACTGAAAAGTCAAACTTTGACTTTTTGGTCAAGATCAAGTGCCAATGGTCATTTTTCATCAAGATGTGTCAAAACATGAAACTTTTTCATCAAGAAACCCATTTTTTCAAATTAAGGTTTAAAGTTGAAAAATTTCATAACTTAGAATTTTTCTAAGTTATGAAATTTTCTTAATTTTTCCTAACTTTGCCCAACATTTTCACCATGATGAATTTGGATTCAAACAAAACTTACAACATGAAAGTTGTAGTCCTCTACAAATTCTACAACTTTTATTCACAAAGTTTTCTCAAAATAAGCTTGGATCTCAAGTTATGATTTTTGGAACAAGGGTCCCTAAAACTTTTAACTTAGTGAAATTTTGCCCTAGTTTAGGCAGGATTTTGGCCTATCTTCATGGCCATTTTTCACATAGTTCCACTTGGAATATCAAGTTTAATTTCAAATATGGGTTGTAGATCATGTTTCAGGATTTCCAAAGTGTCCAAGAACTCTCCAAACACATTTGTGGTTAGGGAGAATCGAAGGCTTGAAGTTGGCAAAAACTCACTTTTCATCCATGGCATATTCATGTTCATCCAAGTTGCAATTTCAAGTCAGCATGCTTTGCACTAGTTTACAGGCCTCTAAACCACTTCACACTCAATAATTTAATGCAAAACCATTGGTCTAAGGCATTGTTTTGGTCATTAGAACATTGCACCTTGGATTAATCCCTAAGTAGAAAAAGCAAAATTTCCATTTTTTCTTAAATCATGCTTTATGTCAAAACTGATTTCTTGAGCATTGATCCATATCTTATGCAGCTAATCAAATATACAAGTTGGAGGGGCCAAGGGCAAAGTATGAAAGCATAAGGTTAGCCTGTACAGGCCTGTTTCAATCACTTCCCACATTTTGCTTCAAAAACAAGAAACTTGTCCAAAACATGAGAACTTGAACACCAGCCAAAATAAACTTGTGCAAGCATTTTGAACATATTTCACACATCCCTCTGAGCCAGAAATATGATTGCTTGAGCCTCTAAACATCCCCTAGCCAGAAATCACCTTCCATTGGAAAAACAGGTGAACATCTGCAACTTGACTTCCATAGCTCATTTGGCTCGTGCGTTTTGGCCAAAACTTGTTCAAACACATTCCATTCCATCCATCCAAGCTATCCCAAACCTCAAACACCAATTGTAACTCCATTTACAGGGTTTGCCATTTTCATTTTGAGCTTGTGCAGGTTGAGTTCTATAAGCTTATTCAAGTACATTCAAGGCAAGCAAGCTATTGGAGAAGGTCAAGTGAAGTTCAAGCAAGCTCCCAGACATCTCAGGCCTTGTTGAAAAGCTCCACATTTCCATACACGAAGTCAGATGAAACAGGTTTTTCTCAACTTCCTATCTCTCTATTTAGGAACATTTAGCCTTAGGTTTGTGAATAAGAAATGTAGTATTCATTGCCATGAAGCTGTACATATGCTCAGTTTTCATTTATATTAAGCATGCTAAGAGAATTTCATCCATGAACATACTGAAAAAATTAGGTTAGATTTTAGGGCCAGAGAAATTCTCTCTGGTCTTTGAGAGTTAAGACAAGTTGTTTATATACTCTTATTTTATTAGAATAAAAATATAAAATATTACACTTTTATTTTTATTATTAAATATACTTAAAAAATACTTTTTTCTAAAAATATTTTATTTTTTTTACATCTACTATTTTATTTTTATTGTATATAAATAAAATAATTAATACATTTACTTACTTAAAGAAAATTAGGGTTTTACCCTTAACCAAATAAAATTAATCTTTTTTTATTTATTTCTTTATTTTCCACATTAAATATTTTTACATACATAAATAAACAAAAACCTTTTTTTCATAATTCATATTATTTGATATATTTATTTATTTTGTTTATTTAAATATTGTCCATTTATTATTTATGCATTTAATTCAATTTGGATGTAATAGTAAACTAGGGTTTATATTTCTTGTCAAATACACCCACATTCAAAGATTGTACCCCCATCGTCATAATCATGTTGTAATAGCTTAGACTTTTAATTCTCGCACTTTATGCTTACAATTATGCCATGATTAGAGATTAGGGTTTGTATGCAAAAATCTAAAACCAACAAGTAGCTTGACCTAATCAAAAGACAAAATGCATGAAAATCAAACACAATACACACTTGCACCGTTAGGGTTACAATCCACTTGTTGCCTTAAAAATGGGCCATGTTATGCATGTTGGGTACTTTGGCAAAACAAAAACAAAACAAAAGATCATAGTCCCTCGATGACGCTATCTTGGTTGCCTAAACAAAATGATCAAGTCCCTCAAAAAATTTGCCAAAGATACTTAACACAATTGCTATCATGGTCTATACGATGACCCGCGCCTGTCCCGTTTAACATCCTAATACAAGGTTGTTTACCAAATGCAATGGTAAAACAACACTGTCAAAAGGGTTAAAAACATTAGGAAAGATCTTTGAGTAAATTAGGGTAGATAGCTCTTAGTTACTTGATCAAAGCTTGCAAAAACATCCTTGCTATTTTCAAACACACTTCACAACACAAATTCAAAACATTTCCAAAACAAACTTTCAAAACTTTGAACATCTTTTCAAAAGATAAAAACACCTTTGTATACATTCAAACAAGAATCATTACAAAGGTTGCCACAACGATGGCCTATTTTCAAAACATCTTTCAAAACCACACACAAAGCACCATTTCAAACAATTGAAAAGAAAAAGCAAGTGATCTAAACAAGTAACTAAGAGCCCATGGATAACCATGGATGAAAAGGGTGCTTGCACCTTCCCTTTTCATAATCTACTCCCCGAACCCAAGAAAACATCTCAAAGGTATTTCCTGTACTTTTTGACCTTTCCTTAGGATAAAATAAAAAGTCGATGGCGACTCTTGCTAAACCGAAACATTTGCAAACACAAAACGCAAAACCTCAAGTCAGTTCTCCCACCGTATCACAGTACGCTCAGAGGTGGCGTGAACTGGCTGCAAGGGTCCAACCTCCTCTCTTGGATCGTGAATTGATTGATCTGTTTATGGGGACTTTACGAGGCCCTTATCTCCAACATATGCTCAGTAGTACTTCTACTTCTTTCTCTGATATGGTCATTATTGGTGAACATGTTGAGACTTGCATTAAAGTTGGAATAATCCAAGGTGTTCCTAACCATACTAACAACAATGCGGGCATTTGTAGAAAGCCTTTTTCTGGTTTTGTCAAGAAGAAAGAAGGCGAGACTAGTGCCATCACCATCAACCAAGGAAGAGCTCCCGCATTTCCACAAGTCCGATTCCCTTATTTTCCTACACTTGCTGCTATTCCTAACCAATTTGTTCCTCAAGTATATGCTACTACAACTCCAGCACCCTGGATGGCCCAACAATGGGCTTTCGCTCCACAACCACAATATCTCCCACAACAACAATTTGCACCTCCTCTAACTTATCAACGACATAATAAACAACCTCAAGGTCTGAGAGCTCCTCAAAGACAAAGAGCCCCTGAAAGAATATTTGATCTCATTCCTATATCCTACGCTCAGCTTCTCCCACAGTTACTTGCTAGTCAATTGGTTCAATTGCGCGAACTCAGTCCACCGCCAAATCCTCTCCCTAGGGGGTATGACATTAATGCTCATTGTGAATTTCATTCTGGTGCCCCAGGCCATACAATTGAGAATTGTAGAGCATTCAAATGCAAAGTTCAAGACCTCATCAATGAAAAGGCCATCAACTTCAACCATGTTGGTCCAAATATTCAGAATAATCCCATGCCTCCTCATCAAGGGGGAACGGTCAATGTTATTGAAGAAGTTAATGAAAGGGTTTTGGTATCAAAGGTTGACGAAATTAAGATGTCTTTGGAAACAGTCAGAGAACATTTGTTGAAGCACGAGGTGTTACAAGAACTTCATGACTTCTCCTTAACATGTTCCTCCAAACCTGAAGAGTGTACTAATTTGAAGACGGCTATCCAACAATTGATCGATGAAGGTGTCCTACATATAGAGAAAATATTCTGAGACGAAGAGATTGATGTCTTGGAAATCCCCTACTATCCGAGAAGCTTTTCAGCAACCCCAAGTATTCCATTAACAATTCAGGTTCCTACTACCCTGTTAATGATGCAAGCTCCCGCTACCCCCACAATGATTCAAGCTCCTACAATAAACGACTTGAAGGAAGTTCCATGGGAGTATAAAGTGGTCTATATTCATGGAAAGAAGTATGAGTGTCCTCCAGTCGTTGACAAGAATGTTACAAACATTGTAGGAACTAGTAACATGACTCGCAGTGGCCAAATATTTTCTCCCCCACCACCACCTCCTAAAGATATTAACAATGAGGCTCTAGCCAAGGCTAAGGGCAAGCAAGTAATGGATAATCAACCCAAACCTTCTGTAGGACAAGAAGTAGAGCAGCTTTTGAGAATTCTTAAGCAAAGTGATTACAAAGTGGTGGATCAACTCAACCAGACGCCATCCAAGATTTCCATCTTGTCTCTCCTTTTGTGTTCAGAGACCCACCGCAACGCCTTATTGAAGACTTTATATTCTGCTCATGTTACCCAAGACATCTTTGTGGCCCAGTTTGAAGGAATCGTCACCAATATTGCTGTGGGAAATTGTTTGGGTTTCTGTGATGATGAACTCCCAGTTGAAGGTAGAGCCCGCAACAAAGCGCTGCATGTTTCTATGAAGTGTTTGGACACTATTTTATCCCGAGTTTTGGTGGATATGGGTTCTTCACTCAATGTGATGCCTAAGGCTACTTTGTTTAAGCTGAATATGGATGGAGTAATAATGAGGCCCTCCACTTTAAATGTTCGAGCGTTTGATGGTTTGAGAATATCTGTGGAGGGAGAAGTGGACTTACCCGTCAAGATTGGTCCCCACACATTCTACTTGTCATTCTATGTTATGGACATTCGTCCATCCTATACTTGCCTTTTGGGTCGTCCATGGATCCACGTAGCAGGAGCTGTGACATCTACTATTCATCAACACCTGAAGTTCATTGTGAATGACCAAGTTGTCGTCGTTTGCAGGGAAGAAGACATAGTGATTAATAATCTGACTACCTACCGTTATGTGGAAGTGGAAGGCGAGGTGCAGGAGTTGCGCTTTCAAGCTCTGGAGATTGTTACTATTGACAAATTACCCGTCGTGGAATTTAAGAAGTCTGAGACACCCCTGGTCTCTTTGAAGGATACCAAAGACCTCATAGAAGCTAGACCTCCCCATGACAGTTGGGGAAAATTGATTGAAGTACCAGAGAAGAAAGATCGTTTTGGTCTTGGGTATCAGCCATCATCCTCCTTGCAAGCTGGTTGGGTTCCTCTCAAAGGACAGCAGGTTCCCCCAATTTCTGAAGTGTTCGTCCGTGCTGGTGTAGGCAAAGAAGGAGAAGTGCTCTCCACAGATGTTGAAGGTGACGATGAAGATGTTTCAAGATTTATCTATCGAGTTGCACCGGACCAGGAGCTCAGCAATTGGACTACCGTGGACATCCCTGAAGTTTTTTTCCTTGATGTGTAATTTTCTATTTCCGTTTAAGTCGTATGTCCTGCCCAAGGAATACTGACAGCTTGTAGAAGGGGCCCCTTATGTTTCAATCTCCATTAAATATTGAATGAAAAATCGCACTTTCGCATACAATTTTGTTCCCTGTCTTTTCTTTTACTTTTACTTTTCAAAATAAAAATGGCAATACTTTTATTTTCTTGTTCTAAATATTCTTTTGCACTTTCTAAAAATAAAACATAAAAAAATCGATCATGCAGATCCATCTCGGACTCCGTTGGAAATGATAGTGATATGGCTCCTTATATCCTTTAGAATTCAGTTGATCATGCTAACAAAGATAATGAGGAATATTTTGAAGTCCCTGAAGAACTAGCCAGGCTCTTGAGACAGGAAGAGAAGGTCATCCAGCCATATCAATAAGAAACAGAAGTCGTCAATCTCGGTAGTGAAGAGGTAAAGAGAGAAGTCAAAATAGGGGCCGCCTTGCAAAGAGAAGAAAAGAAGGGTTTGATTGAGTTACTTCGAGAGTATGTTGACATCTTCGCCTGGTCGTATGAAGACATTCCCGACTTAGACACTGATATAGTAATGCATAGATTTCTACTCAAGCCCGAATGTCCTCCTGTAAAGCAGAAGCCAAGAAGGACCAGACCCGACATGGCTTTGAAGATCAAAGAAGAGGTTCAGAAACAGCTCGAAGCAGGTTTCCTATCTATGATAAATTATCCTCCTTGGATTGCTAACATTGTGCCTATACCTAATAAGGATGGTAAGGTACGCATGTGTGTTGACTACCGAGACTTGAATAGAGCAAGCCCGAAGGATGACTTCCCGTTGCTTCATATTGATGTATTGGTTGATAATACTGCCCAGTCTTCAGTGTTCTCCTTTATGGATGGGTTCTCTGGCTACAATCAGATAAAGATGGCTCCGGAAGACATGGATAAAACAACTTTCACAACTTCTTGGGGTACCTTTTGCTATAGAGTCATGCCTTTTGGTCTTAAAAACGCTGGTGCGACGTATCAACGAGCTATGGTGACTCTCTTTCAAGACATGATTCATAAAGAGGTCGAGGTTTATGTGGAAGACATGATTGCGAAATCACAAACCGAGGAAGAACATTTGGTCCATTTGCAGAAGTTGTTTGATCGTTTACGAAAGTTCAGGTTAAGGCTTAATCCAAACAAATGCACCTTCGGGGTTCGATCGGGCAAGTTACTTGGTTTTATCATAAGTCAACGAGGAATTGAAGTAGATCCAGATAAAGTAAAAGCAATACAGGATATGTCGGCGCCGAAAAATGAAAAGGAAGTACAAGGTTTCCTTGGAAGGTTGAATTACATAGCCAGGTTCATTTCTCATCTTACTACTACCTGTGAACCCATCTTTAAATTGTTACACAAGAATCAGGATGTCCGTTGGGATGAAAGTTATCAAGAAGCTTTCGAGAAGATTAAGCAGTATCTTCAAGAACCACCAATACTCATACCACCAGTTCCCGGGAGACCTCTCAATATGTATTTGACTGTGCTTGAAGGATCTATGGGTTGTGTGCTCGGACAACATGATGATACTAGACAAAAAGAACATGTCATTATTACCTCAGCAAGAAGTTCACCGATTGTGAATCAAGGTATTCCTTACTTGAGAAGACTTGTTTTTCTCTTACGTGGGTAGCTCGACGTTTGAGGCAGTATATGTCGACACATTCTACACTTCTAATATCTAAGATGGATCCAATAAAGTACATCTTCGAGAAACCAGCACTTACAGGCTGATTGGCTCGGTGGAAAATGCTTTTGTTTGAGTATGACATCCAGTACGTCACACAAAAGGCAATCAAAGGTAGCATTCTTGCTGATCATCTCGCTCACCAGCCATTGGAAGAATATCAGCCCATGAAGTTCGATTTTCCAGACGAGGATATTATGAAACTTGATGATAATGAAGGACCCGAACCAGGGGAGCGATGGAATCTCACATTCGATGGTGCGTCAAATGCTATGGGTCACGACATTGGGGAAGTTCTGACCTCTACACGCAACACTCACATACCTTTCACTTCCAGATTATGTTTTGATTGCACGAATAACGTCGCTGAATATGAAGCTTGTGTGATGGGCCTTGAAGCAACCATTGATTTGAAGATCAAGATTCTTGAAGTTTATGGGGACTCTGCCTTAGTGATACATCAAGTGCGAGGTGATTGGGATACACGGCGCCCTAATTTAGTTCCATACCGGGATTACATATTAGAGTTGTTGCGCGCTTTCGATGAGGTCACCTTTGAGCACATTCCTAAAGAAGCAAATCAACTGGAAGACGCTCTGGCCACTTTAGCAGCAATGTTCAAAGTCAGTTACCCGAATCATGCCCCCAATATAAGGATTTGTCGTTACAAGGAGCCAGCACACATTTTCCCTGCTCATTGTCTTACAACTGAAGATGTATCAGGCGAAAGGCCGTGGTACTTCGACATCAAAAGATATCTTAAGAAGCAGGAGTACCCTGAAGGTGCTACACTTTGTGATAAGGGGAAACTTAGAAGGTTGGCGTCTAAGTTTTTACTGTCATGAGACGTTCTTTACAAGAGAAACTATAATTCGGTTCTGTTCAGATGCGTGGATAGACACGAAGCAGAATCCAATATACGAGAAATACACGAGGGCTCTTTTGGGACTCATGCCAGTGGGCATTCCATGGCCAAGAAAATCCTACGAGCAGGTTATTTCTGGATGACGATGGAAAGCGACTGTTGTGTATATGCAAAAATGTGCCACAAATGTCAGGTTTACGCAGACAGGATATATGTTCCTCCCAATACATTGAATGTGATGACTTCACCATGGCCCTTTGCAATGTGGGGCATCGATATGATTGGGAGAATCGAGCCGAGCGCTTCAAACGGAAACAGGTTTATTCTCGTTGCTATTGACTACTTCACCAAGTGGGTGGAAGCGGCTTCGTACAAGAATGTGACCAAGCAAGTTGTCACTCATTTCATCAAAAAAGAGATCATTTGTTGTTATGGAACTCCTAACAAGATAATCACTGATAACGGGTCAAATCTCAACAACAAGATGATGAAGGAAATGTGGGAAGAGTTCAAGATCGAGCACCATAATTCATCACCTTATCGGCCTAAGATGAATGGGGCAGTTGAAGCCGCTAACAAGAACATAAAGAAGATCGTTCAGAAAATGGTGAGAACATACAAAGATTGGAATGAGATGTTGCCTTTTTCCCTGCATGGCTATCGAACTTCGGTGCATACTTCCACTAGGGAAACTCCGTTTTCACTAGTCTATGGTATGGATGCGGTACTCCCGGTCGAAGTGGAGATTCCTTCCTTAAGGGTTCTGATGGATACTAAGCTTGATGAATCTAAACAGATTCAAACGAGACTCGACCAACTCAATCTCATCGAAGAAAAGCGCCTGGAAGCCATTTGTCACGGTCAGTTATATCAATAACGTCTCAAGAGAGCATTTGACAAAAAGATTCGGCCTCGAGAGTTCTACACAAGTGACCTGGTCTTAAGGAATATTATCACAATCCACACTGATCCAAGAGGAAAGTGGACTCCCAACTATGAGGGACCGTACACCATGAAGAAAGCTTTCTCAGGAGGTGCTCTAATCCTAACAAACATGGATGGGGAAGACGTTTCGCTTCTAGTCAATTCAGACTCAGTCAAAAAGTACTACGCATAAGAAGACCCGCTAGGTCGAAAACCCGAAAGGGCGGCTTAGGCAAAAGTTAGGTCTTAAAATAAAAAATAATAATAACCCTCTAAGTTGAATACCCGAAAATGCGGCTTAGGCAAAAATGGGTGTCCCGGTGGATTGAAAACCCGAAAGGGCGATCCAGGAAAAAATTAGGGACAAAAAGTGAGAGACTGCAGTCTAAAGACTCTTCACGTACACCCTCCTAATACGGGATGGATCAATTCAACTATTATCCTTTGGAAGCATGGCACTAGGACGACCCAGGATACGGGAACTATAGCAATATCAGTTTCTTTGTATGAATGCCCATTCACGGGCCAAACTCATTAATAAAAATTTGTCCTCCCATAAAAAATCTTTGTAATATTCTTTTACCTTATTTTTCGTATGCGAATTATGATTTAAATTCTTTGTTAAGCATTGCATTGAAAACAATAAGTTAATAATAATCACAAGCTAAGATGTGAAACACTACATTACATGGATAGGAAGGCATCTTAAGGGAAAGTCGTGGAGTTTAAGTGTTTGCTCTTCTGTGCAGGTAGCAAGTCATAACGATCGCCTTGACCAAGCTTTCATCCTCGTCGCCTCCTTGCAGTCGACCGAGCGCCCGATTCTCCCACAACGGAGAGACTTGGGGCATTGGTTGAGATCCACGTCTCTTTTCAGTTATTCACAAAAATTCCAACACATGAAGAAATTCAGATCAAGTCATTTCTCCTCAGCAAGATTTAATCCCCCGGTGAACTCGACAAGGCTAACAGTTTTCTCTCAAATTTCAAGCACCAATCCATAATAGTACCTCAAGATGACGAGCAACATATCCCAATGAGCTTTTGGCACTTTGCATACAATAATCATCACGACAAATTGCATTGCATCCTCAAACGCATAGCATATCCATGGATCATCATGTCACACTTCAAATGCATATGAATCATGAGCCAAATCAATCCCAAATCAATAAAACATCCTCACAAAGAATATCATCCTCATAATTCCAAGTTAACATCTGTTATTACACTACCAACTAAAATAAACCATGGTGTTATTACGTCATGCTCCCCAACTCTCAATACTCATTTTACATTTCCTAAGGTTGTAGATCTTCTGTAGATCTTACCTTTGCTTTATCATTTTAAGGTCGTAGGTCGCCCATAGATCTTACCTTCGCTTTATCTCTCTTAGGGTCGTAGGTCGTCCATAGACTTTACCCTCTCCTCATCGTATTTTTAGGGTTGTAGATCGTCCATAGATCTTACCGTCGCGTTATCTTTCTAAGGTCATAGGTCGCCCATAGATCTTACCTTCACTTTATCTCTCTTTGGGCCGTAGGTCGTCCATAGACTTTACCCTCTCCTCATCTTATTTTCAGGGTCGACGATCGCTCGTAGATCTTACCATCATGCTATCTTTCCTAAGGTCGTAGATCATCCGCAGATCTTACATTCGCTTCACCATATTTAAGGTCGTAGATCGCTCGTAGATCTTACCTTCGCATCATCTTGTTTTTAAGGTCGTAGATCATCCTTAGATCTTACCTTTGCTATATCTCTCTTAGGGTCGTAGGTCGTTCGTAGGTCTTACCCTCACGTTATCTTTTTAGGGTCGTAAGTCCTCCGCTGACTTTACCCTCGTGTTATCTTTAAGTTTCTTATGAATCCTACCTTTAGTCACCGCGACGTTGTAAACCATATCCTTTCAATCACTTTACCGCCCACCTTGTATTAGCACCGTTACCCCAGTACGAGCTACCATTATTCGACCATGTTTATCCATCATGACCAGTTCACCAGAAGACCAGTTGGTCTTTCCCGAGTGAAGTCGCCAGACATTCACACCAATGGATGACACTCACACCATCTCTCCAGGGCAAATTTCGGGTCCTGGTATTTAATCATCTTCCACCTTGAACTTTCGAAAGGATGACGCCAATCTCACATTCAGGTTTAAGACGATTAAATAGGGGCAACTGTCGTACCCCAAATTTTCCCTATCTATTTTACTTTTGTCTGGCTATGAACTTTGCATCCCGTTTGCACCATTTTCACTCAGTCATTTGCATATCT
Organism: Vicia faba; assembly: GCA_948472305.1. Classification (NCBI taxonomy): domain Eukaryota; kingdom Viridiplantae; phylum Streptophyta; class Magnoliopsida; order Fabales; family Fabaceae; genus Vicia; species Vicia faba. Next base: position 467,083,385 of record OX451740.1, read on the forward strand.
CGTATCTCATGGAATCATGCGCTTTGGTTTGAGGTATTAGGGTTGCGCCCTCTTTATGTCTAATTTTTCTTTGAAGTTATCTTATCAGGTAAAAGGGAAATGCATCTGGTTCTCGATTAGTGGATCGTGGAATGAATGTTGTCATCACGTTACAAGGTTGATTCTCGCTCAAATTTATCAAAGCCTGGATTATGGTTTATTTCCCTATTTGTTGGCCAAGATGCTAGGTTTTTTGGTTCCCTAGTTTCTGTGAAGATGTTTCTTTTGCCTGCCTCAAAGATGGCTCAAATTTCAGTGCATTAAGTCAAGGAGTTCATCTCCTCTCATTTCAAGCCTTCTTCTTAAAAGTATCCAAGTCACTGATTCGAGAGTTTGAAGTTTAAGTTGACGACTGTGGAGTTTGGGCACAGGAAATAAGCTTGGGGGTTCATGACCGTCAAGACATGTTTTGGTTGCTTAAGTTAAAAATTACTTGGGATGTGAGTCTCAAAGTTGTTTTGGGTTCGAATTAACCAAGAGGAATTAAATTCTTAAGCATTTATTTTGTGCAAGAGTTTGATTGGATTCTGGAAGATAAGGCGCATGATTGTTTGAAATATAAGTTACAACAATTGTTCGCAATTTCTTGAAGTTTAAGTTACAAAGTCAAAGTGTGCATTCAAATTATTCAAGGGATAATTTCAAAATTCAAACAAGATTCAATAGTTATTCAATTTCTATACAACAAAGTTCATCATTAATAAAATTCATTCAAGTTTGTGCATTACATTTTGGGACAATTTACAAAGCATGTTACGAGTGAGAAATCACAAGTCATAATCATTGTTTACAAAGCAAAAAGGAATTAAATGTTCTTCTTCAATTTTTGTTGCTTCCCCTTCAAGATAATCGTCCATGTTCTTTGCTAGCCTCGGCCTTTTCATCTTACAACCCCGCTTGCCATCCAATACTCGTGCTCATGAAACAAGGAAAAGAGAAAATTAGCTAGCAATTAACATATGAAAAATTCCAAAGCAAGATTTAATTGATAAAAGGAATTAGTATCTCATCATAAAGGTTTGCATTTGGAATCAGTTAAAAAGGGATTTATTTTAATCATGGGCTATTTTCTCCCAATTGCAAATCATAAAAAGTTGTCACCTTTGGTTCACAAAAAGGAAAAAGGGAGTTTATAAGTATTTTTCTACTGCTGCAAACAAAAATACAAAAATAGCATTTCTAGTAGGCAGCAGCTGTAACAAAACCACAACAGAACAAATGCAACACGAAGGCAGACTTGCAACAAAGCTGCCAAACTGTTGTACCCCAAATTTTGACCTAAGATACCATCTCGCCATCTGCATCATTACATTGCAAGCGTTTTAATCTATTGATTTTTAAAATTCATAACTTTTTCGAGTCGAGAGCTGTTTATTTTTGAACGCTAAATTTATTAATCGATCAATGCTAAAGCAATGTTTATTAATTATTTATTATCTTAAATTTAAATAATTGGAATTTATTTTCAATTATTATATAATTTAAAGATTTATAAATAATAAAATAAATATTTGAAAAGAGGTTTATTAATTGATCAAACAATGTTTATTAATTATTTATTATCCTAAATTTAAATAATTGAAATTTGTTTTCAGTTATTATATAATTTAAAGATTTATGAATAATGAAATAAATATTTGAAAAGAGGTTTATTAATTGATCAAGCAATGTTTATTTAATTATTTATTGTTCTAAGTTTAAATAGTTGAAATTTTATTTTCAGTTATTATAATTTAGAAGAATTGAAAATAATGAAGTAAATAATTGAAGTTATTAATTGATCAATGATGTTTATTTATTTGTTTATTATTCTGAATTTAAGTAATTGAAATTGATCTTCAGTTACTATATAATTTAAAGAATTATAAACGATAAATAAATAATTGGAAAGAAGAAAGAATTAATTGGTAAAATATTGGAATTTTATTTACTTTATTCTAATTATTACAATTGTTATTTAAATATTGTATTATTTACAAAATATTTACAATAACAATTATATAAAATGCTTAAAGTAAAATAAAAAACTATTCTAATTTTTCCTAAATTCTAAATCTCCATCTTCTATCCAATGCTTCTTTGTCTGCTCATTTAATTTTACCTGCAAAACAATTAAAAGAAAAAAGTCAGAAATAAATAAATAATTAAAAGCAGAAAATTATTTTAGTGTTCATCATTAAAAGCAAACGGCTGGAATCAGTTTTTTACCCTTTTTGCAAATCGCGGGATTTCTCCCGGTTCACAAAAAGGGATGGATTTTTATTTTCAAAAATGAATGCACAATTTAAAAACATGCACAAATTCATTTTGTTTTCAAAAACTGCATAATTAAAAATCAATTGCATTTTTAAAAGTCCACAGCATATTTCAAAATCAGCATCATATGCATAATTTCAAACAACATATGCAATGTACACAAAGAAATTCCAACGTAAACATGCAACAATATAGGAAGAAGTCAAAAACTTAGGCTCCCATGCAGTAGACAAGAGAAGCATGCAGTTTTAAAATCAATATGCAAGCATGAAATATTCCATTCTCATCATTTGCCAGCCTATGCAATTTCAGAACAAGTACATCATACATCATTTTAATGTATCAATTTGTACTAAGAGAGAGAAGAGAGATAGAAGTATGGTTTTGCAGGTTTTGGTTTAGGCAGGAAGAGATACAAAACAAACTGCAGCAGCATCTCATAAGAAATAAGAAAGCATAAGAAAGGAATACAAACAAACTGTTGGAGCAGCAGATGTGCAGAAGGCCAAGGAAAATATTAAAATATACTCACAACCTGTAACATAAACCTTAGAAATAGGAAAGCCAGCATATTGATATAGACAACATTACAAACCCCTTCAAATGGTCAAGAGTTCATAACCTGCAAAAAGGGCCTTCCACACTAAAAAAACTGTCAAATATACAAACCATTTCTCTCAAAGCCTCAAAAAAAAACCTGCTATCAACATAAACATCTACTGCATAAACCATTTCAAAACCTACTATCTCCAAAACCATCAAATATGGCTCAAACCATACAAATCTGCATACACCATACAAATCTGCATACACCATAAAACCATAACCATTACCAAAACCTTCCATCTACTGTCAAACCAAAAACCATATAACCATTTTCAAACAAATATGGCCTAAAACCATAGAACCTGCCATCACCAAAATCAAAACCATTCCTACTGCATAAAACCAGTAAAACCAAAACCAATTAAAATATCAAACCAGCATGGCCTAAACCATAAAGAACCTACAGTCTCAAACCAAGACCATAAAACCTGCTAAAACCAGTAAAACCAAAAGCATGGCCTAAAAGATCAGAAAATCACAAAACTGTCCAACCAACGTCCAAATACCATCCAGCCTCAGATCATATCATCATTGGCCAACAAAAAAAAGCATACATAAGCATAACTGAGAAGAAGAGAAAAAAAGCATCAACACTGTCAAACCATTCCAACAATAGCACCCAAAGGTAACATAACGTTCAAGGCAACAACAGAAGAAGGAAAAGAAATAATTCAAGGCAACAGCGAAGCAGACGAAAGCTAGCAAGAGAAAAGAAAGTTTTTGTTTTCAGGGGCTTTCATCACTAAACAAATAAGAACGAAATACCAGTAGTCCGAAGCAAGCTCACGACGTCAACCTTCCTCGTCCCGGCCTCCTAGCTTTCCCCACTCTCCTTCCTCCGTCTCCAGGTAGCCTTTCACTTTCTTTTTCTTTCAAGTACCTCAATAACCATTAATAATTGGAGAATTAGAATCAGAAATAGATATGAAAATCAACACATGCAAATCATAACAAAAACACCACGAAATAGAAAACGATTATACCGTAAATCCTCGCCCCCTAGCATCCATTGGAGGGAAGAAGAAAGTGGAGAAGCTGGTGGCCGTGGCAAAGAACGCAGAATCGGGCGTGAGAAAGACGAAAGAAGACGAAGTGAGGATGAACAAGCGCCGTTCCTGTGCAACCCTAATCCCTTTTTCCCTAAACCAAATTATGTTTACCCTAAAACAAATTGAAAGATGTTTGGACTTAATCTTGTTTACCTCCCCTAAGCCCAACGAAACTGCTTATACACCCCCCTTCCCTGTCTCTTTGTCTTGGGCCCCTCAGAACCCTTTTGGCCCATTTAAATTGCTCATCTAACTTTTTTTTCTAATACACCTTTTTCCTATTTATTCCCTTTTTTTAGTTTTTAGAACTATTACTCATTTAGTTTAATTAATTAGTAACTTAATCAAATAGGATAATTTAATTAAACATTTTTAATAAGGTGACCAATTTTATTAACTTTAGGATTAATTTGGTAATTTTGGTATTCCCCTTTTTTATTAGACTTAATTAATAATTTTAAAGTTTTAATTTAGTTTAACTATTTAATAATCCTTAAAGCAATATCTTATATTAATATTTAAAAAACATAAAAAATAGAAACATATAAAAGCCTTAAAAATATAATATTTTCTTAATTAATTCTCTCGTTTTGCATATATTAAACAAAAAATATAAAAAATGCGTGTTCACACACTTAGCCTTTTATTTAATTATTATATATCATTATCTGCATAATTTTTCTGTTCTTTACTTGTTTATTTCGTTTACGTTTAAATCCAAGGGAAAAACGACTAAATTTGTTGACTTCATGTCCTCAAATCCAATCACGTGAACATTCACATTTCATTAAAACTTAGGATAATTTTTCCTCAAATATTCAATCTTTTCAAAACTTCTACCTTTTAAGCAAAAACTTCGACATTAGGTCGTCGTCTCTTCAAAAACCTGTCCGTACCCCTTTTCGGCCAAAACAATTTTTCTTTTAATCAAACGAACAATTTTAATAAACAGATACTTCAAAAGGTTCCTATAGAGTACTATAGATACATTGGGTGCTAATACCTTCCCACTGTATAACCAACCCCCGAACCATAGATCTCTTTTCAAAAACGCCTTGTATTTTTATTACTTTTAAAAGTATTATTTTACATTGCATATTTAGGGTTTTATTTCGCTCTTTCCCCTTTTCCCTTGGAAATAATAAAGCGCGGTGGCGAATCTTGCTTTTGTGAGACGAATTAATCAATAATTCGGTCTCCGATTTACCCCGCTACATTTTTTTATCGCTACAGAATTGGTGACTCTGCTGGGGAAAGATTGACCTCTTGCTGGTCCATCCCTAAGTGGGTTAAGCCTAATTTGTTTTATCTGTTTTATTATTATTTGATTTGTTTGATTATGTGTTTAAATTGGGGTGTTTGGGTTTTTTGCAAAGGACGAATCCTATACCCGGATTAAGTAACACTTAAGGAATAGGACGGGCGGTACAGTCATGTTAACTTTGAGGGAGTAATCCCGAAGAAGGAGGCATGAGATCCCCCACTCAATGGAAGGCCCTCTTGAACTTAATATTTGTTTACCGAGTAATCGGGAAGAAATTATTACTTTCGACCTAGGAGCCCGAGAAGTTGAGGACCGTAGAACCCTAACCCATCTTGGCCTTTTTAGGTGTAGCGCGGAGACTATAACGGAGTAATTCAGAAGTAGTTGTTACGCGATGCTACGCTCGGACGAGTTTCTCTTGAGAATATTGCTAATTATTGAGTAATCAAGACGTTGGTAATATCCGAAGGAGGAATGTGGACTCTGGGAACTCTGAGAACCTTGTCTTACAGGTGTGATTGAACCGATAGTACATACCTTTGGGTGGGCTTTACCCTCGACTCCATGCTGAACGTTGAACCTTTGAACCCATGTTTGTGAACTTGTGTGTGACTGTTGCATTATCATTCATTCATGCATTCATCAACATCTTTGTAAAAAACTTGTTTTTCAAGGAACTTAGGAATGATTTTTGCAGACATCTCAGCTATTATGGAATTTGGAAGGAGAAACACTCGGAGTTTTAGTTTTAAGGAGCCCGAGATTGAAGAACTGAAGAGTTTAATTCCGAAGATCGAGAACCTGACGGATTTTCAGAAGAAGTATGGGTCCATTATACCTCTCATGAAGCGCAAGATGAAGGAAGGCATTCTTAATACGTTGGTTCAATTCTATGATCCTTTGTACCGATGTTTCACCTTTCCGAATTACCAGTTGATGCCCACCTTAGAAGAGTACTCCTACATACTTGGTTTGCCGATCACCGACTGTGTTCCTTTTTCTGGATTAGAAGAGGAACCCAAATCTCACGAGATAGCGACCATCACCCACTTGAAGAAGTCAGAGATAGAGGAGAACATGACTACAAAAGGGGGAATCCGAGGCTTGTCTGTGCAGTTTTTGTTGAGGAAAGCTCGTCACTTTGTTGAGATAGAAGATACTATTGCCTTTGAAGATGTTTTTGCTTTACTCGCTTATGGTCTATTCTTGTTCCCTAACGTTGATAAGTTTGTGGATATCAACGCCATCAGAATTTTCTCGATTGGAAATCCGGTCCCTACGCTGCTAGGAGATACCTACTACTCCATCCATCTTCGAAACTCTTATCAAGGAGGGATGATTATTTGTTGTGCACCGTTGCTGTATCAGTGGTATGTTTCTCATCTACCCGGGTCTGATGTTTTCTGGGATCTCGAGAAGGAACCGCGATAGGCGCCAAAAATTATGGCTCTCACTCATTTCGACATTGATTGGTATAATCGAGTTTACTATGACGTGAAGATCATCAATAGCTGTGGTGCTTTTCCTAACGTGCCTCTTCTCGGTACGAGAGGTGGAATCAACTATAACCCTGTTCTCGCGCGCCGTCAGTTTGGGTACCCGATGAGAGATAAGCCAAACAACATCCATGTGAGTGGTTTCTTTCTACAGGAAGGACAAGATCATCAGGCAGCTAAGAGGGAGATCAAAGGAGCTTGGAGCCACATCCATAGGAAAGGGAGAGATATGTTAGGACATAGAGGTGTCGTTTCTTTGGAGCCTTACCTACAATGGGTCTGCGCTAGGGCTTGTGCTCTCAAGATGCCCTATAAACTTGAGAAACCTTTATTCCCTACCGTTGCATCATCATCTGTTGTTATCCCTATCGCGAATATAGGAGAATACCAAGGAAATCTGGCTAGGATGAAGTCCGAGAGGGATGCTTGGAAAGAAAAGTATAATATGTCTGAATATGAGAGTCGGGTCCTGGCTCGGCAACTAAAGGAAAAGGAGGATTTACTCTTTATTCAAGACGGCTGGTTCGTTGATCATGATGAGAAGCTTCGTCAAAAGGATGCTTTACTGGAGAAGTATGCTAGTGAGAGGAAGAGAAAGAGGGAAGGTTCGGTAAGCGTTGCTCTTGTTCCTAATCCGCAGAAGGAAATCATTGATCGACTGGTAGATGAGAAGAAAGAGATGGAAGACTTTTATGAAGAGAAGATCAGGAAGCTCCGGTTACAGTTGGTGTTTGGTCCTTCATCTGGTGATTCTGAGTGATCTTTAGCTTTTAGTTTTATTTTATTAATGTCATTTTGTAAAACTTTGTAAAAGGGCTTCATGTTCCGAAGTTGTAATTTATTGCTTTATTATGGACTTCATGTTTCAAGGTTGTAATTTACTACTTTTTATTATGGGCTTCATGTTCCAAAGTTGTCATTTACTGCTTTTATTATTGGGTTGTTATCCCAAAGTGTAATTTATTATTTTGTTGTTTCAAAGTTGTAAGTTGTAATTTACTGTTTTCGATTAATGGATTGAGTTTTTGTTGTTCCAAATTCCTTTACCATTGATGTATGCAAAATTATCGAAGTTCCTTAAAAAACTATTAAAATGAATCATCATTTGCATCACATATCATGCATCATCCGACATTCCACTTCACATGTTTTCTAGAGTCTTATCCTTGTTTCTTTTTCCACTCCAAAGGTTGTCAAGCTGTCTCACCGATACGACACTCAAGCCAATCGTCAGAGGAAAATGGAAGATCTGGAACAGGAAAATCATGAGCTTCGTGGGGAAGTTGCTACCCTTCGTATCGAGATGGAAAAGTTAACTGCGTTAGTGGAAAGTTTGGTGGCTGTTCAGAATCAGCCATCAACTATGGCTGCTGAGATTCAGACTTCAACTCCAGTGGTTTCCGAGATTGTCACCGTTCCAACATCTGTGACTCAAATCAACTCTCCGCTTCAACATCAGATGCCGAAAGGTTTTCCGTGGGGAATGCCTTACAACTTTGTGCCAGAGGGGTATCATCCTGCCGTACAACCTTTATTTCAACCTGCTTTGTCTCTTCCTCAGCCAGAGACAACTGCCATGCCGCCAGTAATCTCGTCTGTAACACCTTTTCCGCAACCGGTAATGACAACTGTCGCTCCTGTGGTTCACTCCGTGCCATACTTGAATGAACCTACTTATCCTGCTGAGCCTGCTGAAATTTTGGGTCTTTTTGATAGAATGGAAGAATTTCAAGATCAGTTCCAAGAAATGCAGAAGGAGCTCAGAGCGTTAAAGGGGAAGGATTTGTTTGGGAAGAACACACATGACCTTTGTTTGGTTCCGAATGTCAAGATTCCAGCAAAATTCAAAGTGCCAGACTTTGAGAGATATAAGGGTGATTCGTGTCCTAGAAGTCATTTGACTATGTACGTGAGAAAGATGTCTACGTATTCCGATGATCATGACTTGTTGATTCATTATTTTCAAGACAGTTTGACGGGTGCTGCTCTAAAGTGGTATATGGGTTTAGACAGTATTCGGATCCGCAACTTCAACGATCTTAGCGAAGCTTTTGTCCACCAGTTTAATTACAACGTTGACATGGCACCGGACAGGGATCAACTCCGGGCGATGTCGCAAAGAGACAGAATCTTTTAAGGAGTACGCCCAGAGGTGGCGTGAAATTGCTGCTCAAATCTATCCACCTCTTGAGGAGAAAGAGATGACTAAGATATTCTTGAAGACTTTAGGTTCCTTTTACTATAAAAGAATGATCGCCAGCGCACCCAGTGACTTCATCGAAATGGTAAGCATGGGCATGCGGTTAGAGGAAGGGATTCGTGAAGGGCGTTTGGTTAAAGAAGGAAGTCCGTCTAGCAGTAATAAGAAGTTTGGAAGTGTTTTCCCGAAAAGAAAAGAGCAGGATGTCAGCGCATTATTCCCAGGGAGACCAAGGAGAGGTTACTCTCACGTTGCGGCAGTCACTCCGGCTGTCCGCCCAGCTTTGATGACCCCAGCTCATCAAACCCCACCAACTCAACAACGGCCATTTCAGCAGCAGCCTCGACACCAGGCTTATCCATTCAACAATCAGAACCGTTCACCAAGAAAACCGCAGTTCGATGCCATTCCTATGACTTATACTGAATTGTTCCCTGCTCTTATCAGAAAGAATCTAATAATGACAAAGCCTCCTCCTGTCACATCGAATAGTACTTCTCCGTGGTACAAGGCAGATCAGTTTTGTGAATATCATCAAGGGTCGTCGGAGCACAACCTTGAGAATTGCTTTGCTCTGAAGGTGGACGTGCAGAGGTTGATTAAGAATGGTATCTTGTCTTTCAAGGATGTTAATCCCAATGTTAGAGATAATCCTTTGCCTCGACATGGGGCAGCATCAGTGAATATGGTGGAAGGTTGTCCGGGAAAGTTTCGAGTTTTTCAAGTTGAACACATAAGAGAGTCGTTGATCAGGTTACATCAGAGTTTGAGAAGACTTGCCTTTGTTAGACATCAGCATGATTATGATGTTTGTGAATTTTGTTCAAGAGAGGTTGATTGCCCTATTGTGAAGGAGGATATTCAGAAGTTGTTAGACCAGAGAGTTATCACTATTACATATAACGGAAGTCCGGAGGATGAAGTGAATGTTATAATTCCACAATTCAATTTGCCTGAATCAGTAGAGATCGCTTACGACAGTCGGACTGCACCTGTTGATCCTTTGATTATTTATCCACCTGGTCTTGTGCCTTACAACTCGGACCAAGCTGTACCGTATAAGTATAATGCCACAATGATTGAGAATGGGGTAGAAGTCCCTATACCGACAAGGCCATCTTTTGTTAACATTGCTGATGTGAGTAGAGTTACGAGGAGTGGACGTGTTTTTGCAGCAGTACCTTTGAAGAGACCAGAAGTTCAAGTCAGGAGGCCCATACCGGCGGAAATTCCAGTGAGAAATGTTGAACCAAGGGTTGAGATAGGCCGATCCAATGAACCTATCCCTCGCCCTGAGGATGATGAGATTCTGAAGCTTATCAAGAGAAGTGAATATAAGATTGTGGACCAACTTTTGCAAACTCCTTCCAAGATTTCTTTGCTTGCTTTACTGAGAGATTCTGGTGCCCATAGAGAAGCTTTGATGAAGGTCTTGGACCAGGCGTTTGTGGATCATGATGTGACGGTTGACCAATTTGATGGAATTGTGGGAAATATTACTTCGTGTAACAATCTTGGCTTCAGTGATGAAGAACTCCCGGAGGAGGGGAGAAACCATAATATGGCTTTGCATATCTCAATAAGTTGTGGAAATGATACTTTGTCAAGTGTGTTGGTAGATACAGGTTCGTCGTTGAATGTGATGCCCAAGACTACATTATCTCGGCTCTCATATCCAGGTGCTCCTATGAGACCTAGTGGGGTAATCGTTAAAGCGTTTGATGGTTCTAGGAAGACTGTCATTGGTGAAGTGGATCTTCCTATAGTAATTGGTCCTCATACTTTTCAAATCACTTTCCAGGTAATGGATATTCGTGCTGTCTACAGTTGCTTATTGGGTCGTCCATGGATCCATGATGCGGGGGCAGTCACTTCCACGCTCCATCAGAGATTGAAGTTCGTAAGGCATGGGAAGCTAGTAATGATTGGGCAAGAGCAGGCTATGGTGGTAAGCCATTTATCATCCTTCTCTTTTATTGATGCTGATGAGGATGTTGGAACCCAGTTCCAAGGTCTATTTGTTGCTAAGAATGAAGTGAAGAAGCAAGGGGCATCCATTTCTTCTTTTGAGGATGCGCGACGAGTGGTGGAAAGTGGTTCGGCCGAAGGATGGGCCAGGTGTTGACTTTGCCCGAGAACAAATCTGGGGAAGGTCTTGGTTTTCGTCCCGTGTCTGCGAGAGTCAAGCAAGAGGTGGTTGTTCGTCTGATTCAAGAGGTTTTCCGAAGTGCAGGTTTTATACATCCTGAGGTTGATGCTATCATAGAGGATGATTCCGAGGAGGATTTACCCGATTTTTTGACGCCTGGATTGGCTTGCCAAAACTGGATAGCTGTTGATGTTCCTGTCGTGATGCACATTTCCGAGTAATGTTTTGTTTTGTTTTTTTGAAAACTTTCGCTATGCCCAAGGAAAAAAGTATTTTATGTCGGGCTATGATAAAAATAAATCCTTTTGCTCTGCCCAAGGCAAAAGAGAAATGTCTGGGCCCTTTGTTTCAAGTATTTCCCTTCAATGAATAAAAATGTTATTTTGTCCACTACTGTTTTATTTTTTCACATTTTTTTTCTGGGAAATAGCAATGAAAATTAATTGGTAGTAATAGGAAATATAATAACCTTTTGTTTTATTTGCACAAATCGATTTCTAAATTAAGGCATAATCATATGTGCAGATTAATCCATGACTTAACCATCGAAAACAATGATCCTATGCCATCTCCCAACTTTGAATTCCCTGTGTTCAGAGCCGAAGAAGAGGATAGTGAAGAGATTCCTGTTGAAATTTCCCGTTTGCTTGAGCATGATGAGAAGATCATTCAACCGTTTGAAGAACCTTTAGAGTCGGTCAACTTGGGTGATGAAGAAGATAGAAAGGAAGTCAAAGTCGGAGCATTGCTTATCCCGGAAGTCAAAGAGAAAATGTTGGAGCTTCTCAAAGAGTATGTTGATGTGTTTGCTTGGTCCTACCAAGATATGTCGGGTTTGGACAACGATATTGTGGAGCATCGTTTACCGTTGAGACCTGAATGTCCACCGATTAAGCAGAAGCTGAGAAGGACTCGTCCCGATATGGCTGACAAGATCAAAGAAGAAGTTCAAAAGCAGATTAATGCAGGTTTCCTTGTTACATCGGTCTACCCTCAATGGTTAGCCAATATAGTGCCTGTTGCTAAGAAAGATGGCAAAGTTCGGATGTGTGTAGACTATAGAGATCTGAATAGAGCTAGCCCAAAGGATGACTTCCCATTACCGCACATTAACGTATTGGTCGACAGTACCGCAAAGTTCAAAGTATTTTCTTTCATGGACGGTTTCTCTGGTTACAATCAAATCAAGATGGCACCAGAGGATATGGAGAAGACCGCTTTCATTACACCTTGGGGAACTTTTTGTTATCGGGTTATGCTGTTTGGTTTGAGGAATGCTGGCGCGACATACCAAAGGGCCATGACTGCTTTGTTCCATGACATGATGCATAAGGAGATCGAAGTGTATGTGGATGACATGATTGCCAAATCACAGACTGAGGAAGATCATTTGTAACACTTGTTGAAGTTATTCCAGCGCTTGAGAAAGTATAAACTTCGTCTGAATCCCAACAAGTGCACTTTTGGTGTTCGTTCTGGAAGACTTCTGGGGTTCATTGTCAGTCAGAAAGGTATTGAGGTAGATCCTGATAAGGTCAAAGCTATTCGGGAAATGCCCGCACCCAAGACGGAAAAACAATTAAGAGGATTCCTTGGGAGACTGAACTATATTTCTAGGTTTATATCTCATATGACTGCTACCTGTGGGCCGATTTTCAAGCTTCTCCGAAAGAACCAAGGATGTGTGTGGACAGAAGATTGTCAGAAAGCTTTTGATAGCATCAAAGAATATTTGCTTGAACCTCCCATTTTGATTCCTCCGGTGGAAGGAAGACCTTTGATTATGTACCTGACTATATTGGAAGACTCTATGGGATGTGTGTTTGGTCAACAAGATGAGACTGGAAGAAAGGAACATGCCGTATATTATCTGAGTAAGAAATTCACAGACTGTGAGTCTCGATACTCATTGCTTGAGAAAACATGTTGTGCTTTAGCTTGGGCTGCTTGCCGTCTGCGCCAGTATATGATTAACCACACCACTTGGTTGATCTCCAAAATGGATCCGATCAAGTATATCTTTGAGAAGCCCGCCTTATCTGGAAGAAGAGCCCGTTGGCAGATGTTGTTATCTGAATATGACATTGAGTATCACCCTCAGAAAGCAATCAAGGGGAGTATTTTAGCCGGTCATTTGGCTCACCAACCAATTGACGATTATCAATCCATCAAGTTTGATTTCCCAGATGAAGACGTTATGTACTTGAAAGCTAAAGATTGTGAAGAGCCGTTACCTGAAGAAGGACCTGATCCTGAATCGCATTGGGGTTTGATATTTGACGGAGCTGTGAATTCTTATGGAAATGGAATTGGGGCAATCATCGTCACTCCCCGAGGTACTCATATCCCGTTCACGGCGAGATTGAAGTTTGACTGCACGAACAAATGGCGGAATATGAGGCATGTATTATGGGTCTCGAAGAAACAGTGGATTTAAGGATTAAGATTCTTGATATCTACGGAGATTCGGCATTGGTAATTAATCAAATCAAAGGAGAATGGGAGACTCGTCACCCTGGTTTGATCCCTTACAGAGATTATGCTAGAAGATTGTTAACCTTATTCAACAAAGTGGTGCTGCATCATATCCCTAGAGATGAGAACCAAATGGCTGATGCTTTAGCTACTTTGTCTTCAACGTTTCAAGTGAATGGTTGGAACGATGTGCCCACGATCAGAGTTATGCGCCTTGACAGACCTGCTCATGTGTTCTCGGTAGAAGAGGTTACCGACGACAAATCGTGGTTCTATGACATTAAACGTGTTCTTCAGACTCAAGAGTACCCGCCTGGGGCATCCAATAAGGATAGGAAGACATTGAGAAGATTAGCAAGCAGTTTCTTCCTCAATGAAGAGGTTTTGTATAAGAGGAATTATGACATGATCTTGCTCAGATGTGTAGACAGACGTGAAGCAGACGTGCTGATGCAAGAGGTACATGAAGGATCCTTTGGCACTCATGCCAACGGACATGCAATGGCTAGAAAGATGTTGAGAGCTGGTTACTATTGGATGACAATGGAATCTGATTGCTGCAAATATGTGAAGAAATGTCATAAATGCCAGATTTATGCGGACAAGATGCACGTGCCACCGACCCTCCTTAATGTTATCTCTTCACGTTGGCCTTTCTCTATGTGGGGCATTGATATGATTGGAATGATTGAACCCAAAGCTTCAAATGGTCATTGTTTCATCTTGGTAGCAATCGATTATTTTACTAAATGGGTGGAAGCAGCATCTTATGCTAATGTAACCAGACAGGTGGTAGTCAGATTTATCAAGAATAAAATCATTTGTCGATACGGTATCCCGAGCAAGATCATCACTGATAATGGTTCTAATTTGAATAACAAGATGATGAGAGAGCTTTGTGAAGAGTTCAAGATCGAACATCATAATTCTTCTCCTTACAGGCCAAAGATGAATGGGGCTGTTGAAGCTGCTAACAAGAATATCAAAAAGATTGTCCAGAAGATGGTGGTAACTTATAAAGATTGGCATGAAATGCTTCCGTTTGCTCTGCATGGATATCGTACTTCAGTTCGAACTTCAACAGGCGCAACCCCATTTTCCCTGGTTTATGGTATGGAAGCAGTACTCCCCGTGGAGGTTGACATTCTGTCTCTGAGAGTGTTGATGGAAGCTAAATTTTCTGAGGCTGAATGGTGTCAAAGTAGGTATGATCAGTTGAATTTAATTGAAGAAAAGAGATTGACAGCGTTGTGTCACGGTCAATTATATCAGCAGAGAATGAAGAAGGCTTTTGATAAGAAGGTTCGACCTCGCGAGTTCAGAGAAGGTGACCTTGTGCTCAAGAAGATATTATCTTTCCAACCTGATTCAAGGGGCAAGTGGGCTCCGAATTATGAAGGACCGTATGTCGTTAAGAGAGTTTTCTCTGGAGGTGCTTTGATTCTCACCAATATGGACGGTGAAGAACTCCCGCGTCCCTTGAACGCCGATGCAGTCAAGAAGTATTTCGCTTAGGTTTGAGTTGACAGTTTGTTAAGTTGAAAACCCGAAGGGGCGGCTTAGGCAAGCTTTTGGTCAGACCAGTATTGGCATTTGAACACATTTTGGAATTCGAAGTTGTTAGGGAGAATAGCGATCATTGTTTTTATGCAACCCTTTCTTTCATGTACTATTTCCCAAACTTTTGTAAACCGTTGGAGTCGCATTGTTAGCAAACTACCATCTTATTAATGAAATTTGAGCATTTACCTTTTGTGGGCAAAATTTTAATTTTATGGAAATATTTGAAATAAAGTTATTTAAAGTATTTTTATTTTAAAATGCGTCATAAATAATGAAAGGAATATTAACAGTTGTTCCAAGGATGGTCAAGCCATGAAATGCAAAACAGTACAGTAGTTTATCCTTGCATGATGAACTTGTTTTCTTTCAAAATCGTCATGAGGTGTTAGTTGTGTAAGCTCGTGTTTCTGGTGGTACTAAGTTTGGTGACTCCCCAGTTTTTTCCAGTTGAGCGTTGTTTGGGCAATTTCTGAAGTGTGGTACGCTTTGTCTCTTGCCATTGGTCTATTGGTATTGTAAGATTGGATTTGAGTGCTTTTCTCCTCAGAAGACTTGAGCCTTGTGGCGTGTTACGCTCCGACGTTGCTTTGTGTTTCCAATTCCAGTTATCTTCTGTCTTTTTAAGATTGGCCGAGTATCTATCTTGTCGTGACATTTTATCGTCTTCAGGATATTCCATCTGTTTGTTTTGTCAGCATAACATTCATTTACCCATTTACACTTATATCACGCATACATATTCACATTTGCCATCGATTTTGGGTTGTACTTTGTTTATTCAAATAACGTACATGTTTCTTTCCAAGTAGAAGGTTAGCTTAGGCAAAAAATGTGCTTCCTTTCTAAATTCCCCAACTGAGCTAATCCTCATGGATGATTTTTGATTTAGCTTACCTTGTCCATCTCTGGATGGGATGAATCCCCGATCAAGTTACTTTCTCATTGGATAGAGTCTTGTTTGACTGTTTTCTCTCTAGTTATTCCTGGATGAAGTTGTTGTCTCTTGCATAGGCTATCTCATTGATTTTCCCCAGTGAAATCGCGACCTAGACGGATGGTGCATTTATTTTGCACGTTTAAGTGTGATCTCCTCGGGAAGGATTGATTCATGTTTCTCTTTGATGAAGGTTTTATTCTCTGCCAGTGTCATCGCAACTTCTTTCTGAATTACATCGTTGGAAAACGACAAGCGGCAGCTCTTCACGAGCAACTTGTGCGTTATTATTATTTTGGAAAACGACAAGCGGCGGTCTCTTCATGAGCAACTTGTACGTTATAGACATCGTTGGAAAACGACAAGCGGCGGCTCTTCACGAGCAACTTGTGCGTTATTATTATTTTTTTGGAAAAACGACAAGCGGCAGCTCTTCACGAGCAACTTGTGCGTTATTATTTTCGGAAAATGACAAGCGGCAGCTCTTCACGAGCAACTTGTACGTTATTATTTTTCTGGAATACAGCAAGCGGCAGCTTCTTTATTTGAGCAGCTTGTATGTTATGGGTATTTTCTTGGAAAACAGCAAGTGGCGGCTTCTTTATTTGAGCAGCTTGTATGTTATTGACATCCCTGGACAACAGCAAGTGGCAGCCTCTTTATTTGAGCAGCTTGTATGTCATAGTTTTTGGACGACAGCAAGTGGCAGCCTCTTTATTTGAGCAGCTTGTATGTCATAGTTTTTGGACGACAGCAAGTGGCAGCCTCTTTATTCGAGTAGCTTGTATGTCATAACATTTTTGGCAAGACAGCAAGTGGCAGTTTCTTTATTTGAACAACTTGCGTATCTACAATCTTATTCTTTCAGCATTAATGAGTATATCTCCGGAAAATCTCGCAGAGAAGTTTGTCATGAATCATTACCTTCAGAAGTCGGTAATCCATCATCAGCAAGATTGATACTTTTCGTCTATCTTCGACCTTGAGTTGTGAACTCACTGTTTTGGGTCAATAATCTGTTTTATGGCCTATGCAAGATGCCTTCTTTGTTAGGGTCGGAGGTCATATTCCCTCAATTTTGTTTGCCGTCAAGAGTCTGTCATTTGAAGTCGATAGCTCGTTTCCCCAGTTGTGTATAATCCATGTCTCTGTGTTTTGCTGGTGTTTGATTTCTCCAGCATTGTCTTGTTTCACACAATATCTTTCTCTGTGAATTCAATCACTGCATTCATATCAACATAATGGCGGTATCTTAGGGTAAAAATTTGCGTATTATGTATTTAAGTACCTTCAATCTTGTCGAAACGAAGATTTTAATCTTCATATCTCCGGATAGAAGAAACTTAAATAGGGGCAGTTGTTGTACCCCAAATTTTGACCTAAGATACCATCTCGTCATCTGCATCATTACATTGCAAGCGTTTTGATCTATTGATTTTTAAAATTCATAACTTTTTCGAGTCGAGAGCTGTTTATTTTTGAACGCTAAATTTATTAATCGATCAATGCTAAAGCAATGTTTATTAATTATTTATTATCTTAAATTTAAATAATTGGAATTTATTTTCAATTATTATATAATTTAAAGATTTATAAATAATAAAATAAATATTTGAAAAGAGGTTTATTAATTGATCAAACAATGTTTATTAATTATTTATTATCCTAAATTTAAATAATTGAAATTTGTTTTCAGTTATTATATAATTTAAAGATTTATGAATAATGAAATAAATATTTGAAAAGAGGTTTATTAATTGATCAAGCAATGTTTATTTAATTATTTATTGTTCTAAGTTTAAATAGTTGAAATTTTATTTTCAGTTATTATAATTTAGAAGAATTGAAAATAATGAAGTAAATAATTGAAGTTATTAATTGATCAATGATGTTTATTTATTTGTTTATTATTCTGAATTTAAGTAATTGAAATTGATCTTCAGTTACTATATAATTTAAAGAATTATAAACGATAAATAAATAATTGGAAAGAAGAAAGAATTAATTGGTAAAATATTGGAATTTTATTTACTTTATTCTAATTATTACAATTGTTATTTAAATATTGTATTATTTACAAAATATTTACAATAACAATTATATAAAATGCTTAAAGTAAAATAAAAAACTATTCTAATTTTTCCTAAATTCTAAATCTCCATCTTCTATCCAATGCTTCTTTGTCTGCTCATTTAATTTTACCTGCAAAACAATTAAAAGAAAAAAGTCAGAAATAAATAAATAATTAAAAGCAGAAAATTATTTTAGTGTTCATCATTAAAAGCAAACGGCTGGAATCAGTTTTTTACCCTTTTTGCAAATCGCGGGATTTCTCCCGGTTCACAAAAAGCGATGGATTTTTATTTTCAAAAATGAATGCACAATTTAAAAACATGCACAAATTCATTTTGTTTTCAAAAACTGCATAATTAAAAATCAATTGCATTTTTAAAAGTCCACAACATATTTCAAAATCAGCATCATATGCATAATTTCAAACAACATATGCAATGTACACAAAGAAATTCCAACGTAAACATGCAACAATATAGGAAGAAGTCAAAAACTTAGGCTCCCATGCAGTAGACAAGAGAAGCATGCAGTTTTAAAATCAATATGCAAGCATGAAATATTCCATTCTCATCATTTGCCAGCCTATGCAATTTCAGAACAAGTACATCATACATCATTTTAATGTATCAATTTGTACTAAGAGAGAGAAGAGAGATAGAAGTATGGTTTTGCAGGTTTTGGTTTAGGCAGGAAGAGATACAAAACAAACTGCAGCAGCATCTCATAAGAAATAAGAAAGCATAAGAAAGGAATACAAACAAACTGTTGGAGCAGCAGATGTGCAGAAGGCCAAGGAAAATATTAAAATATACTCACAACCTGTATACATTGAGAAGATAGTAAGTTTGCATGGAGTTACTTCTAGTATTGTGTCGGATAGAGATCCGAGGTTTACTTCAAAAATTTTGGGAAGGATTGCAGAAGGCTTTGGGCACTAAGTTGAGGTTGAGTTCGGCTTATCATCCTCAGACTGATGGACAGACTGAGAGGACGATTCAATCATTAGAAGATTTATTGCGTGCTTGTGCATTAGAGAAGGGTGGATCTTGGGATAGTTATTTACCACTGATTGAATTTACTTATAACAACGGTTACCATTCGAGTATTGGTATGGCTCCGTTCAAAGCATGGTATGGTCGGAGATGTAGAACGCCTTTGTGTTGGTATGAATCTAGAGAAAGTTCAGTAATTGGGCCAGAGATTGTTCAGCAAGCTACTGAGAAGATCAAATTGATTCAAGAGAATATGAGAGCTTCTCAGAGTCGTCAGAAAAGTTATCATGATAAGAGGAGGAAGACTTTAGAATTCAGTGTTGGAGATCATGTGTTTAAGAGAGTTACTCCGATGACGGGTATTGGTCGAGCGTTGAAATCTAAGAAATTGACTCCGCATTTTATTGGTCCGTTTCAGATTACGGAAAGAGTTGAAGGAGTTGCTTATCGTATTTCTTAACCGCCGAGTCTTGCAAATTTGCATGATGTTTTTCATGTTTCTCAGCTGAGGAGATATATTTCAGACCCATCTCATGTGATCCAAGTAGATGATGTTCAGGTGAGGGATAACCTGACGGTGGAAACATTGCCTATGAGGATAGAAGATCGGGAATTGAAACAACTTAGAGGTAAAGAGATAGCTTTGGTAAAGGCAGCGTGGGGAGGCCCAGCAGGTGGAAATGTTACATGGGAATTGGAGAGCCAGATGAAAGAGGCGTTTCCGGAACTTTTCGTCTAAGGTATGTTTTCGAGGACGAAAACTCTTGTAGTGGGGGAGAGTTGTAACACCCCAGTTTTATTTGTTTGGAATTACCTTAATAAGAGTTATTTTATTTGAAATTAATAAAATTATTTTATTTGGGTTAATATAAAATAAAAGGATTATTATTTATTTTATAAATAATTGTAGAAAAATAAGGATTGAAGGTTATTGGGCTTATGATGTTATTGGTAAAAGAGGGGGTGCAAGTGAAGTAAAATGTTATTTGGGACTTATATGTCACTTTTGCTCACTTTCACGTAAAACTGAGATTTTGGGATTTTGGAACTCAGAGAACGTGTAAAGAAGAGAAAGGAGAAGAATGAGAAGATTGATCGAGGAAGTTGCAGGAGCTGCAGATTATCCAAGGTAAGGGGTTTAGTCATTCTTTTACTATGAATAAGTTGTGATATATTCTATATGAGTTAGGGTTTGTAGGGATGATGGATTCTTGATGCCATGGTTGGGGTGATGATGAAACATGAATGGGTATTAGTTAGGATGAAATAAGAACCATGAAATGTGGGTTTTGGTGGAAACCCCATTTGTACCCTAATTTGCAAAACCATAGAAATGAGGAAATGATGGCATGAGATGAATGGAATTGATTGGTGTTTTGATGTGGTATTGATCCTATTGTATGCCTTAAATCATTGCTATATGGTAGGAATTCGATTTAGATGGTTTTAGGATGTTTGGGGATGATTAGGAATGGGTTGGGGTGATTTTGGGAAGCATAAAAACGTGAAATATGGTGTTGCAGAGTCATCAACACGGGCCGTGTTGATGCACACGGGCACCGGTGTTGATCTTCTGTGTTGATGCTCGGGTAGGTTTTTCTCAAAATCGTTTCGGCCATAACTTTTGAACCGTAACTCCGATTTAGGCGCCGTTTGATGCGTTGGAAAGCTAGTGAAATTTTCTATATGACTATGAGGAATTCAGTAGCTTTAAGAGCTTATTTTAATAAGTGATTATTGGAGAAAGTGTTTATGTTTATAAGTGAATTTGATTGTTATGTATTTTAGTGAAGTGTTTGGAGATATTTGGGATTGGAGCTCTGAAGAACGACGAACAATCGCTCAAGAGTTCGAAGCTGCAATTTGATAAGGTAAGGGGGGCTACTACTCAATTTATATTTGCTTATGGGTTTAGATGCGATCGGTTGGGTAATCGTAGGATAATCCCATTTTCTCTGATGTTCTTAGTGATCGATAACTTTAGGGTTGAATTTCATTAGAAAACATTAGGTTCCCTAAAGGTTGTGAATCGATTAAGAAATTAATCCCTATTGTTGATTTAGATCGAAATTGTATGATCGGGGGTTTCTCTTAGGTGTTCTAAGGATAACCTTGATGTTATCAGATTTCCCCAAAAGGACGAATAATCACTTTTAAGCTTACCTTGATAATTGTTGGTAAGTATAAAATTAAGTTTTTGGATTAAATGATTTGAAAAAGGAATTCTGTTTTCCAACGATTTTAGAAAACTATAACCTTGAAGGATTTGAGTTATTCAATTTGTGGGAAATTGATGAACATAAGTCAGAGGCTTAGGAAATTGATGTTTTGGAAACTTGATGTGTATTTGGATGTTTTTGTACTGCATTGCACTGCTGTAGAAATGTATTTTCGTGCAAATATGTTGGCATATGAGCTGCTGCAGGTACAGGAATATTTGGCACACGCTCATCAACATGGGCCGTGTTGCTGCACACGGGCACCCGTGTTGATCCCCTGTATTGATAAAGGTAATGTGTTCTGGACACATTACAACACGGGTCGTGTTGCACAACACGGGCACCCGTGTTGAACCCCTGTGTTGGCTTCTGAATTTTTTTTTCTGTGCTTTGTTGTGATGTACAGGAATGATTTTGTTTAATGTGAAGTGTTTGTTAGTTTTGAACATGCTGCTTAATGATATGCATAGTGTTGTGGAGGCTTGTATCGAATAATGTTTGTATGTTATGATACCAACACTATGTGGATTTTATTGTCATGCTTTTAGATAATGTTATCAAGCATGAATTATGATATAACTTGATATGATTGGTTGATGTTTAATAGTATGCTGAGTGATTACATGCTATTCATATCATGTTGTATTTGATATTGTTGATGTTACATGATATGGTTTATTGATGTTAATAGTATGCTGAGTGTTACATACTGTACATATCATGTTGCATTTGTTAATTCCCATTGTGTGGAATTAACATGGTGGCCAATATACGTGTCCACGATTTAATGGAACGTTGAGGTGGTAGCCGTGTCCGCGATATGATGGAACGGTGAGTTATCCGTGACCCGAGATTTAATGGGGCGGTAGAATGGTACCACATGCATGGGTGTGTTGCATTATATTGAATATAACATGAATGGATGATTTTCCAATGTTGTATTTAATTGATTGTATGCATGTATTATTGCTAAATTGTTAACGATGTTTGATGTTAATTATAAGTATGAAATGTAAGATATTAGGAATACATGAATTGTAAAGGTTTTCGTAAACTATGAAACATGCTAACTGTTTGGGTGATGCTTATGGTTTTCTGAATTGATTGTTATGAACGTATAATCAAAGGTATAATTGAGATGCTCACCCTTACTGTTGAATATTTCAGATTGAGGAGCTTCGTTCAGGTGCTTGGCGAAGGCTTGTTGTTTCTAGTTTATTTCTGTTTAAGTATTGTCCGGGTCATGCTCTGATAGTTGTAACTCCGGGAACGTGTGTTTGTCGAGCTGCTTTAGTCAGACTCGTTTATTTCCTTAGTATTTGGTTATAATATGATGTTGATATATTCCAGGTGTTAATCCCTGATGATTGAAAATATTATAACTTTGGTTTTATTAAATATAATATTTCGCTGTGTAAACATGTACGAGTTGCTTCTATGTTATGCATGACAGGAACTTGTTTGATTAAAAGAGAATTGTGACATCCTCGTTAATACATGTACTCTGAAAATATGATTCTAATTACTTGCGAAATTTTATACGGGGTTTTAGAGGGTGTTATAATAGTGGTATCAAAGCATGGTCGGTCTGTCCGGCCAAGTTGTTATGTCAGTGTCATTACCCTTGGTACGCAATAAGTGTTTGAAAACACTGTTGGTACTTCTTTGTTTTGGATCACTTGATTGCAGGGATAAGATTGCGATAAGTGGGGGAGAAGTTGGTACTTCTCCATGGTGCTTCTGGATGCTAAGTAATGGCTCGACGTGAGGAAAATGGTAAGAGTATGAGCATGGTATAGACTGCATTGTTCATAGTCCTGAAGAGGATTCAGAGGTAAGAGCATTACTTAGGTGGAATTTATCTCATGGATTTGTGCATCAGTTGTATGCAGTGCTAATGAAGTCAGTAAAGATGGGTTTTTACATTCATTATGTCTTCGGTTGTCTATTGACAAATTGAGGGACTGATCGACCTTAATTTGTTGTTGATAGCAAATAGGAGCATAGTGGATGTGATAGACATGTCTTGCTAGTTTTGTTAGTATGTGTATGAACTTGGTAGAGTGAAGCCAATTGCTTTAAGATGGATATGAGAAGTTGATACGGATTCTGATATCTGAAAAGAATACCAATTAAAGGTCTCGATGTATTGATCAAATTGAGATGGTTCGATAAGAGAACGATCAAGTGAAGTTGGAAAGTACTTCTCTAGAAAGTGAAGGTGTGGCGACAGATAGTGTTGTATTAGTGGTTTATGAATTCCTAGTGACACTCTGAAGCTAGCAGTAGTTCTATAAGTGTGAACTAAGGTCCAACAAGAGTAAACGATGATATATTGAGAATGTGGAGTACTTGTGGAATTATGAAGTCTACCTTCGTGTTAAACTGGATTGGTTGGTATTAGTTGGACTTGGTTGTTTTGTGAATCTCGTGGGCTAAGAGTGTGATGGATATGCTTCCCTGTAGCGGAGATTCGAGAAGGAAGATTGGTTTTCCATGATTGGAAGTGAGAACTTGTATGGATTCTGATGATACAAGAGTTCTGTTAGGCAAGTAAATAATTCATAAGAAATGAAGTCTAGACTTGAATGTTGTGGCGTATAAGAATATGTGTGACGTTATTGTAAACCTTCTGGTTTATTCAATTCAGGATAAGGACTGATGGAGTAATTACAAATCTTGTGTTGGGAATTGACAGAGATTAGACTTGGTGCTAAGCTAGCAAAGTGTGACTTCGGTTTAAAGATGCGAGTTATGAGTATGATGTTCCAGATGGTGGTATGTGTGAATCCATCCCAGTAGATGAGATTCTATATTGAGAATTACCAGACCGATTATAGTGATTAGAAACTTGTTGAGCTTAGTTGAGCACTGCTGTGTTGTTGAAATGGGGTAAAGTGTTTATCTGAGGTAAGGTTCAGTGCGAAGAATTTTGGTAAGTTGTGGTAGTACTGATGGAGGATATTCTGATTTACTTCAAGGATGAAGATGAATAGTTGGAATATCTCGAGAATTGTTTTGAGAATTATTGAAAGAGAAGT
The DNA here is from genome assembly GCA_948472305.1 of Vicia faba. Taxonomy (NCBI): domain Eukaryota; kingdom Viridiplantae; phylum Streptophyta; class Magnoliopsida; order Fabales; family Fabaceae; genus Vicia; species Vicia faba. The sequence goes on from OX451740.1 coordinate 467,107,741, forward strand.
GATTTCATATGTATCCTGGTTAAGTAAAGTTAATTCTCGTGGACATGTGATTTCTGTGATGGTATTGTGTTGATCCTAAGTAAGAAAGGGTCCAACGTATATTGGTACTCTAAGTGTGAATAAGGATTTCATGAGGCAGAGAAGATGGTTAGAATTTCTCAAAGATTATGATTTTTGTTTGGTTTACCATCCTGGTAAGACAAATGTAGTTACAGATGCTTTGAGCAGGAAATCATTGCATGTGTCTATGATGATGGTTCGTGAATTGGATTTAATTGAGCAATTCAGAGATTTAAGCTTAGTATGTGAAAGTACTCTGAAGTGTGTCAGGTTGGGTATGTTGAAGCTGACTAGTGGTATACTAGAAGAGATCAGGATTGGGCAGAAATCTGATGTTAATCTAGTTGATAAATTGACATTGATCAATCAAGGTCAAGGAGGTGAATTCCAAATGGATAAAAACAGTATTATGAGATTTGGTGATCGAGTTTGTGTTCCTGATGTCGTAGAAATCGAGAAGAGTATCTTAGAAGAAGGACATCGCAGTGGGATGAGTATTCATCCGGGTGCCACAAAAATGTGTCATGATTTGAAGAAATTGTTTTGGTGGCCGGGAATGAAAAAGGAGATACCTGAAATTGTGTATGCTTGTTTAATCTGTCAGAAATTGAAGATTGAGCATCAGAAGCCGTCGGGATTTATGCAAACGATGTTTATTCCGGAATGGAGAGACTAGCACAGTTATACATTGAGAAGATAGTAAGTTTGCATGGAGTTACTTCTAGTATTGTGTCGGATAGAGATCCGAGGTTTACTTCAAAAAATTTGGGAAGGATTGCAGAAGGCTTTGGGCACTAAGTTGAGGTTGAGTTCGGCTTATCATCCTCAGACTGATGGACAGACTGAGAGGACGATTCAATCATTAGAAGATTTATTGCGTGCTTGTGCATTAGAGAAGGGTGGATCTTGGGATAGTTATTTACCACTGATTGAATTTACTTATAACAACGGTTACCATTCGAGTATTGGTATGGCTCCGTTCAAAGCATGGTATGGTCGGAGATGTAGAACGCCTTTGTGTTGGTATGAATCTAGAGAAAGTTCAGTAATTGGGCCAGAGATTGTTCAGCAAGCTACTGAGAAGATCAAATTGATTCAAGAGAATATGAGAGCTTCTCAGAGTCGTCAGAAAAGTTATCATGATAAGAGGAGGAAGACTTTAGAATTCAGTGTTGGAGATCATGTGTTTAAGAGAGTTACTCCGATGACGGGTATTGGTCGAGCGTTGAAATCTAAGAAATTGACTCCGCATTTTATTGGTCCGTTTCAGATTACGGAAAGAGTTGAAGGAGTTGCTTATCGTATTTCTTAACCGCCGAGTCTTGCAAATTTGCATGATGTTTTTCATGTTTCTCAGCTGAGGAGATATATTTCAGACCCATCTCATGTGATCCAAGTAGATGATGTTCAGGTGAGGGATAACCTGACGGTGGAAACATTGCCTATGAGGATAGAAGATCGGGAATTGAAACAACTTAGAGGTAAAGAGATAGCTTTGGTAAAGGCAGCGTGGGGAGGCCCAGCAGGTGGAAATGTTACATGGGAATTGGAGAGCCAGATGAAAGAGGCGTTTCCGGAACTTTTCGTCTAAGGTATGTTTTCGAGGACGAAAACTCTTGTAGTGGGGGAGAGTTGTAACACCCCAGTTTTATTTGTTTGGAATTACCTTAGTAAGAGTTATTTTATTTGAAATTAATAAAATTATTTTATTTGGGTTAATATAAAATAAAAGGATTATTATTTATTTTATAAATAATTGTAGAAAAATAAGGATTGAAGGTTATTGGGCTTATGATGTTATTGGTAAAAGAGGGGGTGCAAGTGAAGTAAAATGTTATTTGGGACTTATATGTCACTTTTGCTCACTTTCACGTAAAACTGAGATTTTGGGATTTTGGAACTCAGAGAACGTGTAAAGAAGAGAAAGGAGAAGAATGAGAAGATTGATCGAGGAAGTTGCAGGAGCTGCAGATTATCCAAGGTAAGGGGTTTAGTCATTCTTTTACTATGAATAAGTTGTGATATATTCTATATGAGTTAGGGTTTGTAGGGATGATGGATTCTTGATGCCATGGTTGGGGTGATGATGAAACATGAATGGGTATTAGTTAGGATGAAATAAGAACCATGAAATGTGGGTTTTGGTGGAAACCCCATTTGTACCCTAATTTGCAAAACCATAGAAATGAGGAAATGATGGCATGAGATGAATGGAATTGATTGGTGTTTTGATGTGGTATTGATCCTATTGTATGCCTTAAATCATTGCTATATGGTAGGAATTCGATTTAGATGGTTTTAGGATGTTTGGGGATGATTAGGAATGGGTTGGGGTGATTTTGGGAAGCATAAAAACGTGAAATATGGTGTTGCAGAGTCATCAACACGGGCCGTGTTGATGCACACGGGCACCGGTGTTGATCTTCTGTGTTGATGCTCGGGTAGGTTTTTCTCAAAATCGTTTCGGCCATAACTTTTGAACCGTAACTCCGATTTAGGCGCCGTTTGATGCGTTGGAAAGCTAGTGAAATTTTCTATATGACTATGAGGAATTCAGTAGCTTTAAGATCTTATTTTAATAAGTGATTATTGGAGAAAGTGTTTATGTTCATAAGTGAATTTGATTGTTATGTATTTTGGTGAAGTGTTTGGAGATATTTGGGATTGGAGCTCTGAAGAACGACGAACAATCGCTCAAGAGTTCGAAGCTGCAATTTGATAAGGTAAGGGGGGCTACTACTCAATTTATATTTGCTTATGGGTTTAGATGCGATCGGTTGGGTAATCGTAGGATAATCCCATTTTCTCTGATGTTCTTAGTGATCGATAACTTTAGGGTCGAATTTCATTAGAAAAGATTACGTTCCCTAAAGGTTGTGAATCGATTAAGAAATTAATCCCTATTGTTGATTTAGATCGAAATTGTATGATCGGGGGTTTCCCTTAGGTGTTCTAAGGATAACCTTGATGTTATCAGATTTCCCCAAAAGGACGAATAATCACTTTTAAGCTTACCTTGATAATTGTTGGTAAGTATAAAATTAAGTTTTTGGATTAAATGATTTGAAAAAGGAATTCTGTTTTCCAACGATTTTAGAAAACTATAACCTTGAAGGATTTGAGTTATTCAATTTGTGGGAAATTGATGAACATAAGTCAGAGGCTTAGGAAATTGATGTTTTGGAAACTTGATGTGTATTTGGATGTTTTTGTACTGCATTGCACTGCTGTAGAAATGTATTTTCGTGCAAATATGTTGGCATATGAGCTGCTGCAGGTACAGGAATATTTGGCACGCGCTCATCAACACGGGCCGTGTTGCTGCACACGGGCACCCGTGTTGATCCCCTGTATTGATAAAGGTAATGTGTTCTGGACACATTACAACACGGGCCGTATTGCACAACACGGGCACCCGTGTTGAACCCCTGTGTTGGCTTCTGAATTTTGTTTTCTGTGCTTTGTTGTGATGTACAGGAATGATTTTGTTTAATGTGCAGTGTTTGTTAGTTTTGAACATGCTGCTTAATGATATGCATAGTGTTGTGGAGGCTTGTATCGAATAATGTTTGTATGTTATGATACCAACACTATGTGGATTTTATTGTCATGCTTTTAGATAATGTTATCAAGCATGAATTATGATATAACTTGATATGATTGGTTGATGTTTAATAGTATGCTGAGTGATTACATGCTATTCATATCATGTTGTATTTGATATTGTTGATGTTACATGATATGGTTTATTGATGTTAATAGTATGCTGAGTGTTACATACTGTACATATCATGTTGCATTTGTTAATTCCCATTGTGTGGAATTAACATGGTGGCCAATATACGTGTCCGCGATTTAATGGAACGTTGAGGTGGTAGCCGTGTCCGCGATATGATGGAACGGTGAGTTATCCGTGACCCGAGATTTAATGGGGCGGTAGAATGGTACCACATGCATGGGTGTGTTGCATTATATTGAATATAACATGAATGGATGATTTTCCAATGTTGTATTTAATTGATTGTATGCATGTATTGTTGCTAAATTGTTAACGATGTTTGATGTTAATTATAAGTATGAAAAGTAAGATATTAGGAATACATGAATTGTAAAGGTTTTCGTAAACTATGAAACATGCTAACTGTTTGGGTGATGCTTATGGTTTTCTGAATTGATTGTTATGAACGTATAATCAAAGGTATAATTGAGATGCTCACCCTTACTGTTGAATATTTCAGATTGAGGAGCTTCGTTCAGGTGCTTGGCGAAGGCTTGTTGTTTCTAGTTTATTTCCGTTTAAGTATTGTCCGGGTCATGCTCTGATAGTTGTAACTCCGGGAACGTGTGTTTGTCGAGCTGCTTTAGTCAGACTCGTTTATTTCCTTAGTATTTGGTTATAATATGATGTTGATATATTCCAGGTGTTAATCCCTGATGATTGAAAATATTATAACTTTGGTTTTATTAAATATAATATTCCGCTGTGTAAACATGTACGAGTTGCTTCTATGTTATGCATGACAGGAACTTGTTTGATTAAAAGAGAATTGTGACACCCTCGTTAATACATGTACTCTGAAAATATGATTTTAATTACTTGCGAAATTTTATGCAGGGTTTTAGAGGGTGTTACACATAAACCATTTCAAAACCTACTATCTCCAAAACCATCAAATATGGCTCAAACCATACAAATCTGCATACACCATACAAATCTGCATACACCATAAAACCATAACCATTACCAAAACCTTCCATCTACTGTCAAACCAAAAACCATATAACCATTTTCAAACAAATATGGCCTAAAACCATAGAACCTGCCATCACCAAAATCAAAACCATTCCTACTGCATAAAACCAGTAAAACCAAAACCAATTCAAATATCAAACCAGTATGGCCTAAACCATAAAGAACCTACAGTCTCAAACCAAGACCATAAAACCTGCTAAAACCAGTAAAACCAAAAGCATGGCCTAAAAGATCAGAAAATCACAAAACTGTCCAACCAACGTCCAAATACCATCCAGCCTCAGATCATATCATCATTGGCCAACAAAAAAAAAAGCATACAGAAGCATAGCTGAGAAGAAGAGAAAAAAAGCATCAACACTGTCAAACCATTCCAACAATAGCACCCAAAGGTAACATAACGTTCAAGGCAACAGCAGAAGAAGGAAAAGAAATAATTCAAGGCAACAGCGAAGCAGACGAAAGCTAGCAAGAGAAAAGAAAGTTTTTGTTTTCAGGGGCTTTCATCACTAAACAAATAAGAACGAAATACCGGTAGTCCGAAGCAAGCTCACGGCGTCAACCTTCCTCGTCCCGGCCTCCTAGCTTTCCCCACTCTCCTTCCTCCGTCTCCAGGTAGCCTTTCACTTTCTTTTTCTTTCAAGTACCTCAATAACCATTAATAATTGGAGAATTAGAATCAGAAATAGATATGAAAATCAACACATGCAAATCGTAACAAAAACACCACGAAATAGAAAATGATTATACCGTAAATCCTCGCCCCCTAGCGTCCATTGGAGGGAAGAAGAAAGTGGAGAAGCTGGTGGCCGTGGCAAAGAACACAGAATCGGGGGTGAGAAAGACGAAAGAAGACGAAGTGAGGATGAACAAGCGTCGTTCCTGTGCAACCCTAATCCCTTTTTCCCTAAACCAAATTACGTTTACCCTAAAACAAATTGAAAGATGTTTGGACTTAACCCTGTTTACCTCCCCTAAGCCCAACGAAACTGCTTATACACCCCCCTTCCCTGTCTCTTTGTCTTGGGCCCCTCAGAACCCTTTTGGCCCATTTAAATTGCTCATCTAACTTTTTTTTCTAATACACCTTTTTCCTATTTATTCCCTTTTTTTAGTTTTTAGAACTATTACTCATTTAGTTTAATTAATTAGTAACTTAATCAAATAGGATAATTTAGTTAAACATTTTTAATAAGGTGACCAATTTTATTAACTTTAGGATTAATTTGGTAATTTTGGTATTCCCCTTTTTTATTAGACTTAATTAATAATTTTAAAGTTTTAATTTAGTTTAACTATTTAATAATCCTTAAAGCAATATCTTATATTAATATTTAAAAAACATAAAAAAATAGAAACATATAAAAGCCTTAAAAATATAATATTTTCTTAATTAATTCTCTCGTTTTGCATATATTAAACAAAAAATATAAAAAATGCGTGTTCACACACTTAGCCTTTTATTTAATTATTATATATCATTATCTGCATAATTTTTCTGTTCTTTACTTGTTTATTTCGTGTACGTTTAAATCCAAGGGAAAAACGACTAAATTTGTTGACTTCATGTCCTCAAATCCAATCACATGAACATTCGCATTTCATTAAAACTTAGGATAATTTTTCCTCAAATATTCAATCTTTTCAAAACTTCTACCTTTTAAGCAAAAACTTCGACATTAGGTCGTCGTCTCTTCAAAAACCCGTCCGTACCCCTTTTCGGCCAAAATAATTTTTCTTTTAATCAAACGAACAATTTTAATAAACAGATACTTCAAAAGGTTCCTATAGAGTACTATAGATACATTGGGTGCTAATACCTTCCCACTGTATAACCAACCCCCGAACCATAGATCTCTTTTCAAAAACGCCTTGTATTTTTATTACTTTTAAAAGTATTATTTTACATTGCATATTTAGGGTTTTATTTCGCTCTTTCCCCTTTTCCCTTGGAAATAATAAAGCGCGGTGGAGACTCTTGCTTTTGTGAGACGAATTAATCAATAATTCGATCTCCGATTTACCCCGCTACATTTTTTTATCGCTACACAAACAAAGCAGCAAAATAGCACAGCAACCTATAAACAAAAAAATAGCATCAGCATCCTAACAAAATAACAGGCAGCAGCATCAAACAAGAACAAATAATAGAGGTTCATAGAAATACAATGCAAACTAGCAATAGCCTACAAAACCCTGCATCATCATATTCCCTAATATGCAAACCCTTCAGAATTCTCATAAAGGCAAAACAGTTTGCATCATTGAAAGCTAAAAGAGGAAAAGGATACATGTTTGAAAAGATGTCCCCTGGCAATAGCAGTTCCAAACCAGCAAAAAAAGTAGCCCAGCAGCACTGTCCAAGATCAGTCTATGCTGCAACCTTACTACACTAATACATAACACAACAAAGTGTGTTTCCCTGCATCATAATTGCATAAAAATAGGCAAAGGCAGACTACATCAAAAATCATTCAAAACAGCATCATAATATGTTTAAATTCCTCAAACCTTTTCCCTCCAAAAACCACTCTTCAATCACTATATAACAGGGCTTAAAAACACAACAAGGGGGAGATTCTTTTTTGGACAGCAAATTAAGAAGTCAAAAGAGAGAACACAAGGGCCAGCGAACCGAAAGTGAGAGAATTGAATCAAGCCAACAAGCCAAGAGATTTTTGGCAAACATACAGAAAACCAAAAGAGACTGAACACAGCCGGCAAGAGGAGTGAGATAAGCAAGCAACAGAAAATTTGCAACAATCACAAACTCAGCTCAAACATTTATCTCCGGCTTTCTAGGTGTAGATTACATGACAGCTCGCTACCTCTGGCTTTCTACTTCACTCATTTTTCAGCCTCGAGGTAAGTCAATCCATCTCTGCCATTTATCTTCCTCGCGTGATTGTGTGAACTTTCATTTTAATTCCTTCTTTCTAACATTCCTGCAAACAGAAACAGAAACAATGTTTAAATCAAACTTCTCACACGACCACTCATTATTTGAAAAACAACACAGGGATAAAAGACAATAGATAAATAAAACTGAACACAAACCTTCAGCAATTTTGGTGTCGGCCTTATCTTTCTTTTCCACTCTCTTTGCAACTTTTCTCAAATCAAACATTATAATTGACAAACCAGAAAACAATTTTTCTTCATCTTCTCAGCCCAAACTTCCTTTCATCACCATAACCTTTGCCTCAGTTTCCATCCCACCCCTCTCTGATCTTTTTCACTCTTCCACTCTCCATAACCAAATTCAAGACCGAAGTTAGCGACTAAGTTCGAAGCTCTTTTTTGGGATCGAAAAATAAAAAAAAACAAAAAAGGAAGAGTTTAAACGAACTGTGGAAATGAACCTGACGAATCCCGCAAATCGACGTCCATTGTGTTTGTTGGAAGAGTTCATTAACAAACCCATGATCAGCCACAAGTCAGACCCAACCGATTAGCCACCGCACCTTCCTAGGATCTTCATCTACCATCACCATTCACTTTGAAACAATTACATTTTTGTTATTCAATTCTCAAAACCCCAGTTTCAACATTCAATCGAAAAGTTTCAATCTTTCTTCAGATAACTCCTCTCTCGGATTCACCAACTGCCTCAGAAGGTTTTGGACTTCCTTTGAGCGCTACTTCTGGATCGATCTCTTCGTCGGCCATATTGATCATGGTTCGGCCGTCTCTGGGAACTAACTCATTTCGAAAGACGAGTTTTATCTGTTTGCAACACTACATGGTGTACTGAGGTCGCGGCGAGCTTTGGTGGCGGATCTTGCTCCCCTGATCTTCTTAAATTATCTTCAAAGCCATTCGCCATGCATATCAAAATCTGGAGCGAATTTCTTTCAGCAAGTGAGAAGTTATACAAAACTACCATAACAGAGAGAAGAAATGTGTGAGTGAGAAGAGGAAGACTGATTTAACGAGAAGGAAGGAAGTTTTTTTTCTGATTGTTTTAATTCAGTTGTGAGAAATAGAAGAGTTGAAATTGGAATCCTTTCCCAATGCTGAACCGTGTGGCACCCCATTCAAACAAATTACGGTTTTCATCAACCCATTTTTTCTGTCTTGTTTGTGTTGGGTTTGGACCCTATTAACCCGGTCCGACCCAGCTGTTTGTTTTTGTTTGATTTTTTATTAATTTTCTTTCTATTTGTAGCGTATGGGCTTAGCCCATTCTGAATTTACTCACCCTCACCACCATTTTTCCAGCAGTAACCCCAGGCTCAATTTTTGAATTTTATTTTCTTTTTTTTACTTCTTAATTTTATCTTTTATTTGATACAAAAAAACTAAAAAATGATCACTATATTCTTAATTAAGTTATAATATAAAAAACAAAAAATATATATTCTAATTGTTACTAGATAAAAAAAACCATAAAAATTATTTAGAATTTAAATTTCTCTTTTTTGTTTGCTTGTTCAAATCTTGATATCTCACTCCCTTAGGTAGCTCCATGAGGCGATTAAACCCTATTTCGATCGCCTTATGTCGAAGTAGACTTTTAGTTCACTTGTACATAACCACATTAGGTTTTTTTAGTTTCCCTCTTAACCTTTTTCTTTTATAATTAAAACTTAACTGTCACAAATCAAAAATCCAAAAACACCTTTAATCATTACTTGAATTTATTTTAAAACTCGCAAAAACACTCAACAAATCAAAACTCCCCCAAAGGGCATGCTATCTCAGTTCTACCGCGATACTGGCCGTGCCTATTGCTAGAATGCGTGCGTTAGCGTCGCCCACTAAAAAACACAAACAAACAAACCATTTTCTAGAGGAACTACGGTGTTCTGATTCCTTCATTAGATACGTAGGCAAAGGGTCGCGAAACCCTCACGAACGCAATAATAAAAACCATTCATTTCTCCCTTAAGCAAGTATAGTTGTAGATAAATACAGCCTTTAAGACAAACAAACAAAATGGATCCCTTTGAGTACAACGGATGTGAGGGGTGCTAATACCTTCCCCTTGCATAACCGACTCCCTTACCCTTTCTCTTGGTCGCAAGACCACCTTATCCATTCCCTTGTGGTTTTATCGATATTTCCCCTTTCTTCGGGATAAATAAAGTTTGGTGGCGGCTCTGCGTTTTCTGCCGGTAGCTTCACATACCTTTCTTCCTATAGTTGAAACTCTATTAGAAAGAGTAAATACATCTGTTGGAGAGAGGGATTACACTACTTGGGGATAGACATAACCAAAGTGGACTCAGGAACATTGAGAAATGCAAATGGGTATGAACGATGTAAGTATGAATGAATGAATGTCATGTATATGCTGACAAGTCATATATAATAGATAAATAGATGATAACATTGGGGATGACAAAACAACACCAGAGTACAACTAAGCACTCAGCCAATACTAATAGAATGGAATTATCACGAGATATAAAACAAAGGCCACTTGACAGAGCAAAGTCCTAGTACAAGGCTTAATTCTCTCTTAGGAGAGGAGGATACTTCTTCGGCATAAAACCCAAAATACAACCTTATAATCATAAATAGTCCATCTGTGATCGGTGGATCTGGAACTGACTGTTTAACGCTGGTTCGCGAAATGTCGCGGAAGCAAGAGTCGCCACCGTCTTTTATTTTCTCCAAATGGAAAGGACAAAAGCACAGAAAAATTCCTTATAGAGATTGCTCTCGGTTCGGGAGGTAGATTATAGAAAGGGAAGGTGTTAGCACCCTTTCTATCCATGGTTATCCATGGGCTCTTAGATACTTGCTCATTTGTGTTTTCAAAAATGGTTTGTTTGCTTTTCAACTGTGGGTTTTAAAAAGTTTCTTTGAAAATTTCAGTTCGACTCTTGTATCGGTCCTCAAGAGTGTTTGAAAAATTGCTTTCGAAAGCTTTTTGAAAAGGTGTCGGTGTGAAAAGAAGTTTTTAATTTGTTTTGAAATTTAGAGCAAGTATATAGAGTCGTCTACCTACCCTAAGGAATTCGTCTGTGTAAATGTCCTTAAAGTAGTGCCATCCCACCATTGAGAGGCAGGTAGCACCACCGTTGGAGGTGTTCGGGTCAATTCGAGTTTGTAGGGACATGGTGATCACCAGAGCAATGGGAAGACACCTTAGAAGCTACCCTCATGCCAGGTTCCCGGATCATGAGGACTTACTAAGACATCCTCTACTCGACGATCACCTTTCGAGGCAAGGCAATAGTGAGGCGTACCCTAAGGGTGGTGTGTGATTTGTGTGTCATGTTCAGTTATTTTGTCTTATTCATGTCAAGGTGATCTATGCGTTTGTTTTTATTTTTTTGTCATTCATTCTTGCATGCATTTATTTAACAGTTAAAAAAGTGCGAAAAGATAAAATTCCTAAACTATTACAAAGGCACGGGTCCACATCGCCAAATTAAAATCCAGGACCCGATTTGACAGAAAGTAAAGAAGTAAAGTGCGAGAAATAAAATGTCCGAGTTACATGGCTTTGGGAGAATTACATAAATATTTAAGAAATAAAATAAAATGCGCGAATTGGAATTAAAATTGGAAGCGAGGGCGTTGGACCCTTTTGCAAGATATTAAATTAATAAAGCATTAAAATAAAAGATGAAAAATTAAATGTTTTTGGTATTTTTGTGTTTTCTAAGATTTAAAAGAAAAAGAATTAATTAAAACTAGAAAAAATTGGATGTAAACCCTAATTCTAATGTTTTTTAAGTTTATTATGAAAATATTGAAATTTGGCCTAATTTAAATCTAATTTATTTATGTACAAATTTAATTATAAAATATAAATAAATAAATAAATAATATTGTGAGAAAAAGGAAAAATTAAAAAGATATAAAAATTATCAATTAACCTAATTCTATATTTTGGGATTTTTATTAAAAGGAATTAAAGTTAAAAACCTAATTAAACTAAATAATTTACATACAATTTATTTATGGAAATAATAAAATAAAAATTATATTTTTTGGCATTTTTGATTTTTATGATGTTTTTGTATTTTGATTAAAAATTAAATAAACAATAATTAAAATAAACATAACAATTAAAATAATAATTAAAAGGATATAAGAAAAATAAATAAAATTGGCAAACCAGGGTGGGGTGTAGCCCCAAAATTGGAGGTAAGGTTCAGCAAGTCAAGCCCATTAAGCATTGGATCCATTGACTTTGCCAGTTGTGTGCTAACGCGTTGACTCCTGTGCACGTGTTCCTCAGATCTAGGCCATTGATCTGGAGCAGCTAGGCGCGTGTATGATGGGATGATGATGGAACACGGTGAACCACAATAGGCGCACTGCATAAGAATTTATATTGAAAAATAATATTGCAATTTGCCAGACCTGGGACTTGAACCCAGGTCTTTGATGTTACCAACACATGTCCCTGCCACTGAGCCATCACATTTTAATTATCATACTATAGCAAATAAATAATAAAAAGCAAAATTGGTTAGTGGCCCCTAAAAGCGCGCGCTGGTTTGAATGAGCCACTCAGTGGTTGCCAGCACATCGTCTTCCTCACATATTTCTTTTTTTTCTGAAACAAGGTCCTATTGCAACGGTTTTAGAAGCGTGGTTTTAGGCAGCTTTCAAGAAAATAGCGATTAGGCTATTCTTGAACATAAATTCATCGCGACTATTGGGATCTCTTCGTCCAGTTGAGCTGAGTTTGATAGTGGTGGTTTTGAGTCCTAATTTCACTTGGTTATGAAAGCCCCAATCTGGAAAACCTGTAACCCTAATATTTAACAATGGCAAAAACGCATATGTGGCACAAAAACACAATTGAATAGGTTGGTTAGCTTAGAAACATCATTATGAGCAAGAATCCATAAAGAAAAATGCAAAAGGATGCTTGAATTATGCTATGCGATTTCAAGAATTTTGAGATACAGTCTGAGTTCTTGATACCGATTCTTGAAGCTTTGCTTGTTGTTTGTGATTGGAATATGTCCAGGAATTCATAAGGAAGCCTTTGGAATGGGTATTAGGGCTGGAATCGACCTCTAACCTTGAAAACAGTTTTGTGTTTTATGGAAAAAAATTCAAGTTTGTGTATGGTTTCTGAGCGCAGCTTCTAGTCTAAGGCCATTAGGTTTTGATTCCTGAATATGTATAGAGCATATTAGGTTAAGAAAATTGTACAAAATCTTTTGAATTCATTGTTTTGCATATTTGATTTTGTAAAAATCTTTTCATATCTTTTTTCATGTTACTTTTGTTCAATCAGCTCAAATCAAACCAAAACTTGCCTAATTAGAATGTGCATGAGATCTTGAGGTTAGAATGTGCATAAAAAGATTTTTTTAGGTCAAGTTTATATTTTCTACATATTTAAATAATTTAAATGAATTAATATTAATATAAATTCAAATAAATAATTAAAAAATGAGAAAATACTTCCCCTTGGGCTTAATGGTCGTGCATAGGCTTGGCATGAAGAAACTTGGAAGAAAAATGGGCCCATTTGCATTTTTAGGTCATTTGAACCATTGTTGACTTTTCAAAATTCCCAAAAATTTCCCAACTTCCACAAGGCATAACTTGCTCAATTTTTAAGATTTTCCCATGTTCTTGGACATTTTGGAAAGGTCTTTGAGTCCTCTAACCAATGCCTTTGGTTCCAAGTCATTTTGATTTACCAATCTCAAGTTATGGCCTTTGACTTAAAGTCCCTTTTTGTTGACTTTTGAAAATGACCTATAATGTTGAAATTGATAACTTTTTGTGAGAGCATTTCTTGGACTTGGAATATGAAGATGAGTTGTAGGAAATGTCTTTCTCTTCAAAATGAGCTTTGGATGGAATTTTTCTGATAATCCATGTGAAAGTTATGCCCTGGTCAATATCAGTTGACTTTTTCAGCTGTCCAAATATAGTAACTTTTGCATCTTTGATGATTTCTGAGCCAAATTTTGAGAATCATGATCAAGCATTGATCAAATGATGTTTGTGGCTTCAAAATGACATATTGACCAAAAATTTGAACTTTTGACTGTCAAATGACCATTTTGCCCCTACAGTTGACTGTAGTGCAATCTAGGGTTTTGACTGTGCCATTTTGAGCTGAATACCTTGAAACTTGATATGAGGATACTTGACCATGTTTGTGAGCATATGAGACTTGATTGGGCATTTGAAAACTTCCTTTCTTTGATCAGAACACAAACCCTAGTTTTGACTGTATAGGAGACAGTTGAACTGCATAACCCTTGGGGAATTTTGTGACTTGGCTTGACAAATCTTGGAGCATATGGGAGGGCAAATTTTGGGGTGCAACAGTTGCCCCTGTTCAATCTTCTTAGACCTGAGGATGCAGATTGGCTGGCGTGCCTTTCGTAATCCGAGGGTAGAAGATGATTGGACACTAGAGTGCCCAGAAATTTGCGCTCACATAGTGGCAGTGATTGTGGAATGGGCTTATAGATGCCATTTGGAGATTGCTGGATAGGATGATGGGCTTATAGATGCCATCTGGATGCTGATTGCGTAAGAGATTCCTTAGCGAGAACCTGCATACCTGCAAAAGAGAAAATGAGTACCTGACACGTTACAGGAGCTGATTTTAGATGCTTGATATAGATGTGTCCTGACTGGTTACAGGAGCTGAGTCTGGAGCTTCAAACGCTGATGAATGAACCAGGGATGGTTACTACCTTAGCATGAACGGTAAGAGAACCTTGGGCGACTTTAACTTCAACAACGCTCGTTGAGAAACATCTTGGGTGTCTTTAACTTCAACAACGCTCGTTGAGAAAAATCTTGGGTGTCTTCTACTGGAATAAGAATCAGGGAGATCTTAGGGTCGATCTGACTGAACCAGAGAGGCCTTTGACTGGGTAAGAATCAGGAAAATCTTAGGATTGATTTAACTGAACCGAACAAGGTCTTGGAATATCTTCAACTGGATAAGCATCAGGGAGATCTTAGGGTCGATCTGATTGAACCAGAGAAGGCCTTTGACTGGATAAGCATCAGGAAAATCTTAGGGTCGATTTAACTGAACCGGACAAGGTCTTGGAATATCTTCAATTGGATAAGCATCAGGGAGATCTTAGGGTCGATCTGACTGAACCAGAGAAGGCCTTTGACTGGATAAGCATCAGGAAAATCTTAGGGTCGATTTAACTGAACCGGACAAGGTCTTGGAATATCTTCAACTGGATAAGCATCAGGGAGATCTTAGGGTCTATCTGACTGAACCAGAGAAGGCCTTTGACTGGATAAGAATCAGGAAAATCTTAGGGTCGATTTAACTGAACCGGACAAGGTCTTGGAATATCTTCAACTGGATAAGAATCAGGGAGATCTTAGGGTCGATCTGACTGAACCAGAGAAGGCCTTTGACTGGATAAGCATCAGGAAAATCTTAGGGTCGATTTAACTGAACCGGACAAGGTCTTGGAATATCTTCAACTGGATAAGCATCAGGGAGATCTTAGGGTCGATCTGACTGAACCAGAGAAGGCCTTTGACTGGATAAGAATCAGGAAAATCTTAGGGTCGATTTAACTGAACCGGACAAGGTCTTGGAATATCTTCAACTGGATAAGAATCAGGGAGATCTTAGGGTCGATCTGACTGAACCAGAGAAGGCCTTTGACTGGATAAGCATCAGGAAAATCTTAGGGTCGATTTAACTGAACCGGACAAGGTCTTGGAATATCTTCAACTGGATAAGCATCAGGGAGATCTTAGGGTCGATCTGACTGAACCAGAGAAGGCCTTTGACTGGATAAGAATCAGGAAAATCTTAGGGTCGATTTAACTGAACCGGACAAGGTCTTGGAATATCTTCAACTGGATAAGAATCAGGGAGATCTTAGGGTCGATCTGACTGAACCAGAGAAGGCCTTTGACTGGATAAGAATCAGGAAAATCTTAGGGTCGATTTAACTGAACCGGACAAGGTCTTGGAATATCTTCAACTGGATAAGCATCAGGGAGATCTTAGGGTCGATCTGACTGAACCAGAGAAGGCCTTTGACTGGATAAGAATCAGGAAAATCTTAGGGTCGATTTAACTGAACCGGACAAGGTCTTGGAATATCTTCAACTGGATAAGCATCAGGGAGATCTTAGGGTCGATCTGACTGAACCAAGAGAAGGCCTTTGACTGGATAAGCATCAGGAAAATCTTAGGGTCGATTTAACTGAACCGGACAAAGTCTTGAAACGTGATTGAGAATTTCAACTGCATCTTTCCTGAAAGGTAAAGGTCAGTCATATGCAATGCATGATATGGATCAAGCAATGATGTTCTCAACATAAAGGAGACGTGTATGATGCAGTGCGTTATGCATGCTATGATGATGTATGTGAAGTTTTATGTATGTTTTCGTCTAGGAAAGTGGATCCTTGACGGGTGCCGGGAAGTTGTATCCTGGGCTGACGTTGAAGAATAGATTTTGCTTCCGCTGGGGATGATAACTGCAAGAATACCGGTAGGAGAAGATAACTCCGTTGAGGAATAAACTTGGCAAATGAAGAGTCTGCGGGGAGAAAGGATACTCTAGCGACTATGCTGGGAAGCAATACTCTGTGGGGATAGAGATGCTTTGCTTGAATTATTGAGAATAACCTGCTGAGGATACCGTTGTATAGGAAGCGTTGATAGACTTCGCTGGGGTAAGAAGACTTTGTTGACGACGCTCTTTCCATGGCTTTTGGCTGAGGATAACCCAGTTATATCCTGTTAAGGAAATAACTCTTTAAATAAAGCCAGACGACGCGTTCGTGCTCTGTGAGGATAAGCTTCCAGAATTTACTGGGGGTAAGCTTACTGCTTGGGGAGATATGAATTCCAACTTTGCTGGTGAAGCTGGATTGGACTCTTCTGGGGGAGTTTTGGACTGCGGGGAAGTGATTCCTTTGAATGTTGGTATGCTGCCGGGGAACAATCTTTAGACCAAGACTGCCGGGGATGCTTGTTAAGAATATATGTATTGCTGCTGGGGAATGTTTGAGATCGGCTGGAGGATACTCAATTTCCTTGATATTTGATGATTTGCTTGGAGAGGAATGTACTGTTTAATCACTCTCTGGGGAATTCAGGTATACTGATCATGTTCTTTAGCTGAACCTATCTTGGTACCTTGGAGGATAGAACAATTGGATTGTTTAGACAACTCTTTATTGCCCCTGTTTCTAGTGTCACCTACAATTAATTCCTTTGTTTCGTGGGCAAATATTTATGAGTTAGCAAATTATTGTCAATGCATACATCACAAATTGAACCTTGGACGTTCTTCGCAAAACAAAACAGAAAAAGAAAAACACTTGGCACATTCAACTGAAAAATATATTTGTATTGATTTTTGAATGGCCTGTGAATAGGCGTTTTGTGTACAAGAGGCTGACGTCCTAGTAAGAGGTACGTCGCCGAACAAAAGAGTTTATACAAGTTTTGTACAAAAGAAAATAAAATAGCTGTGTGAAAGATGAATGATCCACTGGGTTTCAACTCTGCTATTGCCTTTATAACTCCGAGCGTCTCATCACTTGATGACCTTGGTTGAAGGTGAAGCTGACTGATCAATGTCGTCTGAACTTGATGCAGATACCGGATTCTGGATGCAAAGTGATCCAATGAGACATAGTATTACGCTTTTATCCCTAATTTTTGCCTGGACCGCCCTTTCGGGTTTTTAGTCCACCGGGATACCCATTTTTGCCCAAGCCGCCTTTTCAGGTTTTCGACTTGCCGGGTGTACAGTTTTTTTCATTTCATCCCTTCATTTTGCCCGAACCCTTTTGGTTCGACGGGAAGCCCTAATTTTTGCCTAGGCATGTCATCCTAGCGGGTCTTTTTTATGCGTAGTATCTTTTTACTATGTCTGCATTGGCGGGGTGAGGAAGGTCGTCACCATCCATGTTGGTTAGAATCATGGCTCCTCCTGAGAACACATGTTTAACCACAAATGGCCCTTCGTACGTAGGGGTCCATTTGCCCCTTGGATCACTCTGAGGAAGGATGATTCGCTTGATTACCAGATCCCCAACTTGATACTCCTGTGGTCTGACCTTTTTGTTAAATGCCCTGATCATCCGTTTCTGATACGTCTGACCATGACAGATAGCAGCAAGTCTCTTTTCATCAATGAGGTTTAACTGGTCAAGTCGGGTCTGTATCCAATCATCTTCGTTCAGATTTGCATCCTTCATTATCCGGAGAGAGGGTATTTGCACTTCGATCGGTAAGACTGCCTCCATACCATAAACCAGAGAGAAAGGAGTTGCCCCGGTTGACGTCCTAGCTGAGGTACGGTACCCATGTAGAGCGAACGGTAACATCTCGTGCCAATCTTTATAAGTCACTGTCATCTTCTGCACGATTTTCTTGATGTTCTTATTTGCTGCTTCTACAGCCCCATTCATCTTCGGTCTGTAAGGAGAAGAATTGTGGTGTTGTATTTTGAACTGCTCGCAGAGCTCAGCGATCATCTTGTTATTCAGATTGGTACCGTTGTCTGTAATGATCCTCTCAAGGACGCCGTACCGACAGAACAGGTTATGCCGAATGAACCGTGCCACAACAGTCTTGGTTACCGTAGCATAGGATGCTGCCTCAACCCACTTCGTAAAATAGTCAATCGCCACTAGGATGAAGCGATGTCCATTGGATGCCGTAGGTCTGATCTCGCCAATCATGTCTATGCCCCACATTGCAAACGGCCAAGGCGCAGTCAGAACATTCAGGGGAACCGAAGGAACATGCACCTTGTCTGCATAGATCTGGCACTTGTGGCATGTCCTGGAGTGTTGGTAGCAGTCAGCTTCCATTGTGGACCAATAATATCCTGCCCGTAGGATCTTTTTAGCCATAGTATGTCCACTGGAATGTGTACCAAAGGTCCCTTCATGTAGCTCTTCCATGATTCGTTCTGCTTCAGTTTTGTCCACACAACGCAGTAAGGTTGAATCATGGTTTCTTTTGTACAAGATGCCGTTGCTTAGGAAGAACTTGGCTGCAAACCTCCTCAGGAATTTCTTATCGTTGACAGAGGCACCTTCAGGGTATTCCTGAGCTTCCAGATATCTCTTCACTTCGTGGTACCAAGGCTTCTCAGTTACCAATTCAGTTTCGAGATCACAACAGTATGCCGGTTCGTCCAGTTTCCAGATGATGATCCGGGGGGCTTCATTATCCCATTTGACCTTGAACATTGAAGACATTGTAGCTAACGCGTCCGCTAACTGATTCTCTTCTCTTGGAAAGTGTTCGAAGGTTATCTCTGTAAAGTGGGGAATCAGGGTCAACACACATTCTCTGTAAGGAATCAAGTTTGGATGTTTCGTATCCCACTCTCCTTTGATCTGATTGATCACAAGAGCGGAATCTCCGAAGACACTTAGAAATTTGATCCTTAGGTCGATCGCAGCTTGAAGACCCATGATACACGCCTCATACTCCGCCATGTTGTTGGTACAGTTGAAACATAGCCGGGCAGTGAGTGGAGTATGAGTACCTTGTGGAGATATGATTATGGCGCCGATACCATTTCCCAAAGCATTGGAGGCTCCGTCAAAGTGCATAGACCATCGGGATCCTGGCTCAGGTCCTTCATCCGGTCCAGGTACTTCACAATCAGTCACAATCATGATGCTTTCATCCGGAAACTCGAAGTTCATTGATTGGTAGTCATCTACAGCTTGATGAGCTAAGTGGTCTGCCAATACACTCCCCTTGATGGCTTTCTGGGTTGTGTACTGAATGTCGTATTCCGTCAAGATCATTTGCCATCTTGCAATTCTCCCAGACAGAGCAGGCTTTTCGAATATGTATTTTATCAGATCCATTTTTGAGATCAACAAGGTAGTGTGAGTCAGCATATACTGTCTCAGCCGGCGAGCAGCCCATACCAAAGCGCAGCAAGTTTTCTCAAGCAGTGAGTATCGGGTCTCACAGTCGGTAAACTTTTTGCTAAGGTAATAAATGGCATGCTCTTTTCGGCCAGACTCGTCATGCTGCCCCAGCACACACCCCATTGAGTTGTCAAGCACTGTCAGATATAGTATCAGAGGTCTCCCTTCAACCGGTGGCATAAGGATGGGTGGTTCTTGGAGATATTCTTTGATTCTGTCGAAGGCAGCCTGACATTCATCGTTCCAACGTACTACCTGATCTTTCTTCAGCAGCTTGAAGATTGGCTCACAGGTAGCGGTCAGATGAGAGATGAATCGAGCGATGTAATTCAGGCGTCCCAAAAAACCTCTGACTTCCTTCTCTGTCTTAGGAACTGGCATCTCTTGAATAGCTTTGACCTTAGCAGGGTCCACTTGAATACCTTTATCACTGACTACGAAGCCTAGCAGCTTCCCAGATCTTACCCCGAAGGTGCACTTGTTCGGGTTCAATCTCAGCTTGTACAGTTTCAAACGGTCAAACAACTTCTGCAGATGATCTAAATGCTCTTCCTCAGTTTGGGACCTAGCGATCATGTCGTCCACATACACTTCTATCTCGTGATGGATCATATCATGAAATAAGGCAACCATGGCACGTTGGTAGGTTGCCCCAGCGTTCTTTAATCCGAACGGCATGACCTTGTAACAGAAGGTGCCCCACTGAGTAACAAATGTAGTCTTTTCCATGTCTTCAGGTGCCATCTTGATCTGATTGTAACCTGAAAAGCCATCCATGAAAGAGAACACCTTGTGCTGAGCTGTGTTATCAACAAGGACATCAATGTGCGGTAAAGGGAAGTCATCCTTGGGGCTGTCCCTGTTTAGATCCCTGTAGTCGACACACATTCTGACCTTGCCGTCCTTTTTAGGTACCGGCACCACGTTAGCAACCCACTGAGGGTAAGAAGTCACTGTAAGGAAACCGGCATCAAACTGTTTCATGACTTCGGCTTTAATCTTCTCGGACATCTCTGGACGCATCCGACGAACCTTTTGTTTAACTGGAGGGCAGTCTTCCCTAGTCGGCAAATGATGGACAACAATATCGGTATCCAACCCGGGCATGTCTTCGTAGGACCAGGCAAAGATCTCCATATAGTCATGTAACATCTTGGTTAACCGTTGCTTCACGCTGAGCTCTAGGTTAGCACCAATCTTTACCTCTTTTCTATCTGCCTCAGTACCCAGGTTTATGGTTTCCACTGGCTCTTCATGGGGTTGAATTGCCCTCTCTTCCTGAAGCAACAATCTTGCAAGCTCGCCAGGCACTTCGCAATCATCTTCACCTTCGTCTTCGGCTAAGTTGATCGGATTTTCGAAGTCATAACTGGCAGTAGCAGAGCTGTTATCAGTGAGATCCAGAGTGGATTGGAACCTGTATGAGTGAGTGTGTGTGTAAATACAGCTGTTTTGAAAATTATGTAAAGGAAAGGAAAGATAGAAAAGGAACACAATATTTGCAAATGCGAAAAACGTCCAAAATTTTCATTCATGATGTATAAAATGACAGTTTGTATGCCCTCACAAATAGAACCACGGTGCCTCGGGTAAGACACCGGGCCATAGAGTTTATCATTGTTTATTACAAAATAACAAAACAAGGGAATTTATTACTTAGTAACAAAAGAAACAGGGAGATTGTCCTTTGCGCTCCAATTGTTAAGTCCACCGTCAGCAGCCGGGTAGATCCAGCTATCAAACTTAGCTTCGTCATCTTCCTCTTCATCCCCAATAGCATTAACTCCATGAGCAGGCAGGGGAGCTGTCACCACATTAGGCTTGTCAGATGCCTCAAACTGTACCTCCTTAGCATCAATGAGGTCCTGCAGCTTATTCTTTAGTGCCCAATAGTCATCGGTAGAGTGCCCCGGGATTTCTGAATGGTAAGCACAACGAGCATTCGGGTTGTACTTGGGGGATGCTGTATTTGGGAACTTTGGAGCCTCCCTGACAGTCACCAAATTGGTTGCGAGCAACTGTGGCAGGATCTGTGACAAAGTCATGTTTAAACGGGAGAATTCTCTCCGGGGTCTTTCCACCTTCTGAGTATTGTTTGGCCGGGGAGCGGCAGCAGGCTTAGCAATCATGACCGCACTGACAGATTGGCGGTGCTCATGTCTTTCTGATCTTCTGGAACCATACACGGCACTAGACTCCTTCTTGAATGGTTTCTTTTCTGAACTAGATGATGATGCCCCCTTCGCAATCTTCCCAGACTTCAACCCAGCTTCAATCCTTTCTCCAGTCAAGATCAAATCAGTGAAACCAGCAGAAGAATTCCCAATGAGGTGGTTGAAAAATGGCCCAGATAGGGTCCCCAAGAACATGTCAACCAACTCCCGATCAGTCAATGGTGGCTGCACCCTGCCAGCCAGGTCTCTCCACTTCTGAGCATACTCCTTAAAACCTTCGCTTGCGCCTAACGCCATACCCTGGAGTTGGGTACGTGTGGGGGCAAGGTCGGCATTATACTGATACTGCTTGTAGAAAGCAGTAGCCAGCTCCTCCCAGTTACGAACTTTGGTCCCATCCAGCTGATAGAACCATTCGAGATGAGTCCCTGAAAGACTCTCCTGGAAGAAGTGGATCCATAGATTCTTGTCCGCAGAGTACGGCTGAATTTTTCGAACATAGGACCTTAAGTGCAGCCTGGGGCAAGACGCCCCGTCATACTTCGAGAAGGATGGTGCTTTGAATTTATGCGGGATAATCACACCAGTCGACAAACCCAGATCTCCGAAATCCAGCCCAGGTGCCTATTGCACCTCCATAGCCTTCAACCTGTCCTCCAGTTGTTTGTACCTGTCATCTGCAGGAGGGTACTGCTCCTCATCAAAATCTGTCTCGTTGTCGGAGACGACCGGACTAGGAACCTTTACTTCTGCCTGAGAAGGACTCCTGCCAACAGAAGAACCAGCCTCTTCATGGTGCAGAGTATTACCAAACCTTTGGCCTGAGTTGAACAGAACAGTTCTTCTCTTCTTCTTCTTCTCCTTCTTCAGGAGCATAGCTTTCAATTCTTCTTGGCCTTTAGCCAGACCCTTGATTAGTTCTTGGAATTGTGCATTCTGCACCTGAAGAGCCTTGATTGATGTCTCTGTTGATTCAGATCCGGGATTCATGATGCTGAAATAAACAGCGAAGAACTGTAAGCAACCTGAAAAAGGGGAAAAACCTGCTATGCACATGATGTATGAAATGCGTATGAATTATGTTTTCAAAGACAAATCGGGAATTAACTTTGTAAACAAAAAAGGAACACACTTTATTAGATTCAACTTTGCAACTGAAATTATTCAACAAGTTGCCCTTAGGCGTTTACATGAAATGAAACAACTGGAAAGGAAATAAGAACTGTAAAGGCACATTCAGAATTCCTCATTGATCCCATGGTCTCCTCTTCTCAGTACGGAGGTAGGCATTCAGAGCTCTCTCATTCTCCAACTGCTTTGTCAGCTTCTGGATCTTTGATTCCTGCTCGTTGAACTTTTCCCGGTAAGAATCCCGCTCTTCTTGCAGCTGCGACCAAGATCTCTTCAATGTCTCATAATCAGTAGGTATCTGAGGAGGAAGGACAGTTGGAGGAACACCATCTTTATCAGGACACTCAAGAATGACGGGTCTGACAGCTTCATACGGCGTACCTAACTTCTGAGCACGGATGCGGACCCATTTGTAGTAGGCTTCCATAGGTAAAGAAGTCTTTGGCCCTAGCTCTTGTGGGTCAGCTTTATGAACCTTGTCCCAAGCCTTGATGAACCTACGACGCAGCTCATCACTATCCACCTGAAACTCGAAACTGATGTGAGGCACCAACATCTCATGGGGGCCTGCTCTTCTTGCTCTTCCAAACTGACGGAGTGCTAGACATGGATTGTAAGAGATCCCTCCTTGAGTACCAATCAGAGGAACATTAGGATACTCCCCGCATCGATCAATAATAGCTATCTCATCCAAACCTCTGCAAGTCCAAATGATGTCTTTATCGGTGAGAGACATTAACCTGTGAGCCCAACCTCTTCCTTCTTGGTTCTTCAGTACGAACTTAGGGAGGTGCGAAATAAACCACCTCACCAACAAAGGGATACAACACCATAGGGTTCCTCGTCTTCGGGTAGTACGGGCATGAAGTTGTTGCAAGATGTCACCCAAGAGAGTGGGCACAGGGTTCTGAGACATAAAGATCCTAATGGAAGTGACATTGATGAAGTTGTCAGGATTAGGAAACAGGACTAACCCATAGATTAGGAGAGCCAAGATGTCTTCATATGCCCTAAAATCCAAGTCATTCCAGAAGCTGTTAGCTTTACCAATCAGAAACTTGGCCAAGAAACCCTTAACTCCGCTTCTAGTTACCCAGTTGTCTGTTATCTCTTGATGGGTCAAAGGAAGAGCTGCAGCAATGTCCTCAAGCCTGAGGGTCTTTTCCCAACCAGTAAAGGGAGTCTGATCCAAGATAGGGATACCAAGCAGATTAGAGAACTCTTCCAGGGTAGGGACCAGCTGGAAGTCTTGAAAGGTAAAGCACTGGTACTGAGGGTCATAGAACTGGGTCAGAACACTCATCAACTGTTGATCCCGTTTTGCAGTGACTAAACTGAGAAGAGAACCATGCCTCTGAATGAAGGAGGTGGTATTTGGAATTCTGCTGACCAATTCATCAAGTAACTCAGGTGAACGAACAAAGTTGAACCGGATAGTATTCCTTCGCACAGGCATCATAATGTCCTACAAAACAGAGCAAAGATGAAACCCTCTTGTCTTTGAAACGGTCAGTTCTTATGCAGGATGCATGCAATGCTCATGATGCTATGATGTTATGATAAGGCACACCACATACAGATACAAAGGCAAACATGGTAAGGCACACAAGTCACACAAGGCAAGCCCCTAAAGTTTAGGCCAACATGAGGTCTAGGTACTACCCTCTTTCAGTTTGTTGGTTCATACCTGTCCTAATCAAAAGTAACCGGGTTCTTAGAGGATCCCAATATCATTGACTACCCTCAATCGGTCATAACTCCAGCATCGCAATCTTTTCTTGCGGCCAGAACCATCACGAGAGTTTAGCCTCAATGGGCGTAGCATACTGCTACAATTCTAAAGGCCAAGTTGTGTCAATTAAGGTTCTAAGGTTGGTTGGTGCTTAATGACTCCTCAGAAGACCCATATTCTCCTCGTTGCAACACAAGGGATATCGGTACAGACCAAGGTGCCACACCAACGTAGCCACTGTTTCACCCGTGTCGGTCTACGCCGGACAGGTCCCTCACAGCTTATGCTACCTAAACAGGGTATCCCCAGATCCGGGTTAGGATCTATGTAACTCCCATGCAACCCACAAATTTAAATCAAGCAAAGAAAACAATTGAAAACACAGTTATGAACTAACCCTAAGGTACACCTCACTTTAAGTTTTGTCCCCAGCAGAGTCGACAATTCTGTGATCGGTGGATCTGGAACTGACTGTTTAACGCTGGTTCGCGAAATGTCGCGGAAGCAAGAGTCGCCACCGTCTTTTATTTTCTCCAAATGGAAAGGACAAAAGCACAGAAAAATTCCTTATAGAGATTGCTCTCGGTTCGGGAGGTAGATTATAGAAAGGGAAGGTGTTAGCACCCTTTCTATCCATGGTTATCCATGGGCTCTTAGATACTTGCTCATTTGTGTTTTCAAAAATGGTTTGTTTGCTTTTCAACTGTGGGTTTTAAAAAGTTACTTTGAAAATTTCAGTTCGACTCTTGTATCGGTCCTCAAGAGTGTTTGAAAAATTGCTTTCGAAAGCTTTTTGAAAAGGTGTCGGTGTGAAAAGAAGTTTTTAATTTGTTTTGAAATTTAGAGCAAGTATATAGAGTCGTCTACCTACCCTAAGGAATTCGTCTGTGTAAATGTCCTTAAAGTAGTGCCATCCCACCATTGAGAGGCAGGTAGCACCACCGTTGGAGGTGTTCGGGTCAATTCGAGTTTGTAGGGACATGGTGATCACCAGAGCAATGGGAAGACACCTTAGAAGCTACCCTCATGCCAGGTTCCCGGATCATGAGGACTTACTAAGACATCCTCTACTCGACGATCACCTTTCGAGGCAAGGCAACAGTGAGGCGTACCCTAAGGGTGGTGTGTGATTTGTGTGTCATGTTCAGTTATTTTGTCTTATTCATGTCAAGGTGATCTATGCGTTTGTTTTTATTTTTTTGTCATTCATTCTTGCATGCATTTATTTAACAGTTAAAAAAGTGCGAAAAGATAAAATTCCTAAACTATTACAAAGGCGCGGGTCCACATCGCCAAATTAAAATCCAGGACCCGATTTGACAGAAAGTAAAGAAGTAAAGTGCGAGAAATAAAATGTCCGAGTTACATGGCTTTGGGAGAATTACATAAATATTTAAGAAATAAAATAAAATGCGCGAATTGGAATTAAAATTGGAAGCGAGGGCGTTGGACCCTTTTGCAAGATATTAAATTAATAAAGCATTAAAATAAAAGATGAAAAATTAAATGTTTTTGGTATTTTTGTGTTTTCTAAGATTTAAAAGAAAAAGAATTAATTAAAACTAGAAAAAATTGGATGTAAACCCTAATTCTAATGTTTTTTAAGTTTATTATGAAAATATTGAAATTTGGCCTAATTTAAATCTAATTTATTTATGTACAAATTTAATTATAAAATATAAATAAATAAATAAATAATATTGTGAGAAAAAGGAAAAATTAAAAAGATATAAAAATTATCAATTAACCTAATTCTATATTTTGGGATTTTTATTAAAAGGAATTAAAGTTAAAAACCTAATTAAACTAAATAATTTACATACAATTTATTTATGGAAATAATAAAATAAAAATTATATTTTTTGGCATTTTTGATTTTTATGATGTTTTTGTATTTTGATTAAAAATTAAATAAACAATAATTAAAATAAACATAACAATTAAAATAATAATTAAAAGGATATAAGAAAAATAAATAAAATTGGCAAACCAGGGTGGGGTGTAGCCCCAAAATTGGAGGTAAGGTTCAGCAAGTCAAGCCCATTAAGCATTGGATCCATTGACTTTGCCAGTTGTGTGCTAACGCGTTGACTCCTGTGCACGTGTTCCTCAGATCTAGGCCATTGATCTGGAGCAGCTAGGCGCGTGTATGATGGGATGATGATGGAACACGGTGAACCACAATAGGCGCGCTGCATAAGAATTTATATTGAAAAATAATATTGCAATTTGCCAGACCTGGGACTTGAACCCAGGTCTTTGATGTTACCAACACATGTCCCTGCCACTGAGCCATCACATTTTAATTATCATACTATAGCAAATAAATAATAAAAAGCAAAATTGGTTAGTGGCCCCTAAAAGCGCGCGCTGGTTTGAATGAGCCACTCAGTGGTTTCCAGCACATCGTCTTCCTCACATATTTCTTTTTTTTTCTGAAACAAGGTCCTATTGCAACGGTTTTAGAAGCGTGGTTTTAGGCAGCTTTCAAGAAAATAGCGATTAGGCTATTCTTGAACATAAATTCATCGCGACTATTGGGATCTCTTCGTCCAGTTGAGCTGAGTTTGATAGTGGTGGTTTTGAGTCCTAATTTCACTTGGTTATGAAAGCCCCAATCTGGAAAACCTGTAACCCTAATATTTAACAATGGCAAAAACGCATATGTGGCACAAAAACACAATTGAATAGGTTGGTTAGCTTAGAAACATCATTATGAGCAAGAATCCATAAAGAAAAATGCAAAAGGATGCTTGAATTATGCTATGCGATTTCAAGAATTTTGAGATACAGTCTGAGTTCTTGATACCGATTCTTGAAGCTTTGCTTGTTGTTTGTGATTGGAATATGTCCAGGAATTCACAAGGAAGCCTTTGGAATGGGTATTAGGGCTGGAATCGACCTCTAACCTTGAAAACAGTTTTGTGTTTTATGGAAAAAAATTCAAGTTTGTGTATGGTTTCTGAGCGCAGCTTCTAGTCTAAGGCCATTAGGTTTTGATTCCTGAATATGTATAGAGCATATTAGGTTAAGAAAATTGTACAAAATCTTTTGAATTCATTGTTTTGCATATTTGATTTTGTAAAAATCTTTTCATATCTTTTTTCATGTTACTTTTGTTCAATCAGCTCAAATCAAACCAAAACTTGCCTAATTAGAATGTGCATGAGATCTTGAGGTTAGAATGTGCATAAAAAGATTTTTTTAGGTCAAGTTTATATTTTCTACATATTTAAATAATTTAAATGAATTAATATTAATATAAATTCAAATAAATAATTAAAAAATGAGAAAATACTTCCCCTTGGGCTTAATGGTCGTGCATAGGCTTGGCATGAAGAAACTTGGAAGAAAAATGGGCCCATTTGCATTTTTAGGTCATTTGAACCAT
This sequence comes from Vicia faba, assembly GCA_948472305.1. Lineage (NCBI taxonomy): Eukaryota > Viridiplantae > Streptophyta > Magnoliopsida > Fabales > Fabaceae > Vicia > Vicia faba. The sequence continues at coordinate 467,135,829 of OX451740.1, forward strand.
TGTTGACTTTTCCAAATTCCCAAAAATTTCCCAACTTCCACAAGGCATAACTTGCTCAATTTTTAAGCTTTTCCCATGTTCTTGGACATTTTGGAAAGGTCTTTGAGTCCTCTAACCAATGCCTTTGGTCCCAAGTCATTTTGATTTACCAATCTCAAGTTATGGCCTTTGACTTAAAGTCCCTTTTTGTTGACTTTTGAAAATGACCTATAATGTTGAAATTGATAACTTTTTGTGAGAGCATTTCTTGGACTTGGAATATGAAGATGAGTTGTAGGAAATGTCTTTCTCTTCAAAATGAGCTTTGGATGGAATTTTTCTGATAATCCATGTGAAAGTTATGCCCTGGTCAATTTCAGTTGACTTTTTCAGCTGTCCAAATATAGTAACTTTTGCATCTTTGATGATTTCTGAGCCAAATTTTGAGAATCATGATCAAGCATTGATCAAATGATGTTTGTGGCTTCAAAATGACATATTGACCAAAAATTTGAACTTTTGACTGTCAAATGACCATTTTGCCCCTAATAAAGATTGCCATATTGCCCTTTCTCAAGATGAGACAGTTGGGATGGAACTTGAACGGGGTTCATTTGCCAAAGTTGGAGAACCTACAGTTGACTGTAGTGCAATCTAGGGTTTTGATTGTGCCATTTTGAGCTGAATGCCTTGAAACTTGATATGAGGATACTTGACCATGTTTGTGAGCATATGAGACTTGATTGGGCATTTGAAAACTTCCTTTCTTTGATCAGAACACAAACCCTAGTTTTGACTGTATAGGAGACAGTTGAACTGCATAACCCTTGGGGAATTTTGTGACTTGGCTTGACAAATCTTGGAGCATATGGGAGGGCAAATTTTGGGGTGCAACACCATCGAAGAGACAACAACATGTACTCCGCTTCAGTTTGGGAGAAAAAATCCCGCTCAGTTGAAAATACCTAAATTAAGGCTCAGTTGGGATCATTGGGGAAACAATGCCATCTGATAACATTTGCAAGGAAGATCATATATTTTGAAAATTTTAAATTTCCCCTGGAATTAAATTTGGGTCCCCCAAGTTTAAAATTGAAAACTACATGATGTACATCACAAATGGACACAGTTCTTGCGAACAAACTTCAATTCTTGAATGCCCCAAGTTTCATGGTTTATGAGAAGAAATCATCTTAAGAAGATTTTACAGACAACACAACATCCAAAATTTCCCATTGTCTTCAAACTCTTTGAGAGATTTGTCGAATCTCGACGTAACTGCCCCATATTGACTTTACTTTGCATAATGGAGTCTTCAAACTTAGCCCCATAAGGGTAAACAAACTGTGAAAGCATCAATTGGGAAAGCAATCTGCCTGTGCTTAATGTCTTCATGCAACATGCCCCTGGATATGATCATTCTTTGAAATGATTCATCAATTACTCAACAGGGTTTCAGGCCTTAAAAGGTTAAACTCATCACTGGTGATTATATGTAAGCTTCCTCTATATTAGGAAAATGTTTTTACAAGAAAAATATGTATATTTTGAGAATGAAAATTCTAATGCAACAATTATGTAAGTCTTGAAGATTTTTACTAAAAAGATGTTGCAAAACCTTATGAGTAAATCACTAGCTAGGATGTCACATTGATATTTTTGAACATAAGATAATAAAATCAATATGATACTAGTGAAAGTACTTAGAATAACTCATGGGATTCAGGGTTGCTATCTCGTTGAAGTACGCTTTCAAAATAAACCTTACTTTAATTAGGACTTTTGAGGGTTATAACGTGGCATGGGTCATGGTTTTAGAAAAAAAAAGTTTTAAGGCTTAAAGTTTATTTGGTAGCCACCCATTCTTCGTGATGTTCTCCAATCCTATGTTTAGTTTATTCAACATGAGTATTCATATCTCAAGAAGGATTTTGTGATGGTTAAGGAACCAAGGCGGCTTTCGGAGTAGCAATCATATTTTTTGTCTTCGTGTTTGTAGTCACACAAATTTGTTCTTTGCTGGGGACTTTTATTTGTAGTCCTTTCTTTGTAATCTTTTCGATCTTCCTTTTCATTTTATTTTCCTTAAATTTTTCTTGGATTAATTCTGAATTGATAGTCCAGCGGGATGCCCTAATTTTTTTTAAGTCACTTTGACTTAGCGGGATTTTTCTTTTTATTTTTTTGAATTTTTTATTTGAACAAATTGTGTGACATTGACTTTGTCTTGACTTGTTAAGAGAGCGATTACTACCTCGTTCCTTGAAGGATGAAGGATAACCTTTGTGGTTTCACGTCTTTTCGACCTCTTGATGTGTGAAGGATAGCCATTGTGGTTTCTTCAGAAGTGCATTCCTTTTGAAATCTGAACACTCGGTCAAATTAACTGAAAACTACCCTTCCCTAGGTTAAATGTAAAGGGTTTTTTCCATATAAAAAGAAACTCCTACATCAAGGCTTAAAAGGGGTTAGCAAGGGATTATTTTCCTTATATCTCAGATGTTTATGGATTCGAAAAAATGCATGTACATCATCAGTAGGGTTTTATTCAAAACCATACGACTATAAATTCTGCGCTTTCATATCATCACCCCCTTCCAATTTCTACCCAGGCAAGAAGATTGGTAGCACTTGATATTATAATGAAAGAAAAAAAATTAAAATTAAAAATAAATATGAGTGAAACAAATGGATTTTTTCAAGACAAACATACCCATCACATTATCATTATCATTCAAATGCAAACAAGTTCATACATGCAAACATTGTATTATCAATCAAGAAAGAGTACGAATGACAAAGTAATAAGTGACTAATAAACTAAGAAGACTCTCCATCTGGACTTGTGGTGAAGAAACTATCTCTAATATTCAAATAAATGCCCCTTTCGGATATCTTCTTCTAGAAGCACTCCACATTCAACTTTTTAGGGAAATATTTAGGTGCATTGACTATTATCTTCTCACAAAAGAATTAATTCAGAGTTTCTGTGAAGACCTTTGCCATCTCTTCTTCCTCCGTAAGATGATTGACTTGGGTGGAAACCAAAGCTTCAACCAAAGCAGTTAGATGCTTCATACCGGCCTTCAAAGTAATTACCTCCTTGCGGATTTCAAAGATCTCTTGCTTAATGTTTTTCATCTTCTCTTAGCACGAGTCTGGTACTCGTGAGACAGCTTGACCATTGGGAAAACCAAGAAAAAGGAGTAAGACTCAAGAAGTAAGACCAAATTAAACATGATTCATGATATGAAAATCCGGGTTTTTATTTGACTTTCAAGGAATTCAAGGTATTAAATTATAAACATCAAACCATGAAGATAGAAAGTAAATCCTAAATTAGGATCAAAGCATTTGATCAAGTTATCATCAAAATCAATCATCCATTTTGGTGGATTAGGGTTTTAACCCCATCAACACCCAAGATCCATTGAGTTTGATGAAACTTATGATGTTTACAAAGAAATACCTCTAAATTCCATGAAAACCAAGTGAAAAAGAGTTTCATGGATGCATGAATGCATGATTATGCAATAATCACAAACATGGTTTAAGGGTTTAACATCACGAGTATGGAGCCAAAGGTAAGAACCACCCCATAAGGTATGTACTATGTGTTTATTGTACCTATAGAACAAGGTTCTAAAATTTCCTAGAGTTGTGATTCTTCTTTTGGATATTACTGATTTGCACAACTACTTGTGAGTACCAATAGTATTCTCAAGAAAAACTCATCTGAGTGTAGTATCGCGTAACGACTAATTTAAGACTACTTTTGAATTGTCACCGCACTATGTCCTAAAGGCCAAGATGGGTTAAAGGGTTCTACGATTCTCAGCTTCTTGGGCTCCCAGGTTGAAAATATTAATGCTTTAACAACTAGCTTGTTTAGAATTACCACCCCCAAAGAGGCCTCCACTGAGTGGGGTTATCATATGCTACTTATGTCAAGATTACTCTATTCATATAACTTTTGATTATACCACCATCTTAATTCTTAAGTGTAACTTAGTCCGGGTGTAGGACTTATCTTTGCAAAGAATCACCAATACCCATGGAACCACAAAACAACACATAGAACAAACAAACAATAATAACAACAAAAACATATAGAATAATCTAGGGTTAACCCTCTTGAATGTACTTGCTTCTCCAGTGATGTCACCATTTCTGTAGTAGTAAAAAATTAAGGAGACCAAGCTATTTAGAAACTTCACTCACAATGACTTAAGAAGTCACCATCGAACTTTATTTTTCCATGGAAAAAGGAAAAGATCGAAACCCTATATTTTTCATGCGATGCAAGAAGTAAAGACTAAAAGAAAAGCAATACGAAGAGATCTAAGGTACGGGGGTTGGTTATACAAAATGAAGGTATTAACACCCTATGTATCTATAGTACTCTATAGAACCACTTATAATATCTGTTTTTTTGGTTTAAAAATGTTTGTTTGTTAAATGAGTGTGGAGATAGACACTACAGAAATGAATGTCCAATCCTTAAGAAGGAGAGAACCAGACAACAAAGTTTCAAGAAAAGAACCTTCAAAGATAAGAACATATGTCTCATGGAAACATGGAATGATTCTGACTCTGAAGGATCATAATCAGAAGGAGAACATGCCAACGTAGCATTCATGGGTGTCAGATCAGAAGAAGACACGTTAGACACATAGTATGATTCTGAAGAGGTATTTTCTTAACTCTCTCGAGCTGAATTAGAATTTTTTTTATCATAAACTCTGAACCAACATCATTAGCTTCAATGAAGATTCAAGAATCTTCTGAAGGTTCATGAATATGAAATTGAAGAATATGATAAGCTAGAGAAAGAAGGTCTTGAACAAAAATATGATCACTTAATTTTAAAAAATGAATATGTGTTTCTAAATAATTTTTTTTTAAACTTTAAAAAGTTCTTTATAAAGCTTCTTTATCTTCTGAAACCATCATGTACCAATATGATAAATCTTTTCAGAAATTTCAGAATGACAACATAGGCAGAAGCATGAGGCTTCTATGTTCTATGGTGTCGGTTAAAACAAGAAAAAAGGATTTGGTTATGTTTCTGATGAAACAAATCAGAACTCTTCTAAAGAAGATCAACCCTTTTCACAATTCTCTTATATGTATCCTTATGCACAAATATAAAAAGGTATCAATGCAAAAAAAAAACCAATGTCGCCAAAAACTCTGGGAAAACTAACATGAAAGGACCCAAAAGATTATGGATACTAAAAAATAAGATTGCGTACCATGCAAATGTTCTAGACAAAAAAGCTAAAACACCAGTAATAACTCCCGAGCTCTAGATATATGTCTTATAAGATGGGAAAGAAGCCTACATTCCAAAACCCGGTAAAGTTTGGTATAAGTGTGTGAGTCCTAAAATAAACCATTTTAAACAATATACATAAGGTTAGAATCTACCATTTTTTTGTTTTGTTTAGATACTTCTACGATTTAGAAGATGTCTTAATCAAAAACATCTCAAGTCAGAAAATTTTTGGTCTTCTTGACTCTGGGAACATCAACATGTGTCTCATCTAACGTGTGACTGTGATTCATCATGAAATATGTCAGAACACACCGTATGGATGACATCTTGAGTGATGTCACGTCTTGAGATTACGTTTGAAATCATCATTACTCCACTGTTTTTTAAATTTCCAACGGTTCTTAATCATTTAAAATTTTCTATAAATACCCACATTTCTCACACTCACACACTATGCTACCTCACTTCTACACCTTTTATCTTTTAACCTAAAACCCTTTCAAATCTGAATTCATCGTTACTCTCCTTATCAACTATGGCGGCTCAATAACAAGAAAATCCTTCCCAGAAAATGGCCATAGAACCTCCTAACCCAGGATTTGCATCCAATCAATAAACTTAAAAGCTTCATATCCTTCATCGCCTTTATGTTGTTCATCTCTCCACATGTCCTGATGAACTGGAAGTTCTCTATGAACCTCTTGTTTATTTTGAAAACCTAAAATTAAATGGGTTCGATTTTACCAAAGAACTCAACGATCATGGATGGGAAATCTACTTCAAACGACTCCACGGTCCCATCTACCCCAAACTTGTAATGGAATTTTGCATACATGCTGAAGCTAAAGATATGTATATTGTGTCCCATGTTTTTTGTTCAAAATTGGTTATTACTGAGAGATCCATAACAACCTTGCTTGGAATGGAAGAGGAAAGAGGAAAAAGGATTTATCAAATTGATCTTAAATCCGCTTTTGTGCTTGAAGTAGTCACTCCTACAATCTTCACTTATGGCAAACCAGGAAGCTCTGAAGGGAAATCAAAGTTTAAGTACTGTAATCTACACAAAAATCTTAAAGTATGGTTTAAGATTATTCTGAGTTCTATTCATCCTAAAAAAGAAACTAGCTCAGTTGATCATGTCAACACCGATCTGATATGCATACTATTTTATCTGATGAAGAGAATCAAGGTGCATCTTCCATTTCTTCTCTTTAACTATTTAAGAGATTATGTCATATCAAGTAGAGGAATCAAAGTCGGTGAGTCCAAGAAGAGTTATATTCCTATGGGGAGACTGGTCTCAGATATTCTGATTGAAAATGCCCTCATAAAACATCTCACTGATAATAATCTTATGAAAGATATTGAGGAAAATACAAGAAAACACTTCGATGGTTATAATATTAAAACCTTAAAAATTGTTGAAAAATCATGGGAAGTTATCAAACCAAGAACTCTTGAGAATCTATAGAATATCAAGACTCTAAGAATTCCACTTGTCGGGTATCCTTTATTTACAGACTTTGATTCACCAAAAACCCTAACAGCCTATATCAAAGGGATTGAAGTAGAGTGTAATGATAACTCTGAAATTAAGATTAATGATTAGAAATTGTCTACTCTCAAGAGGAAGTCTGGCTCAAGCAAGAAGAAGAAGAAAATAAACAACAAGAAGTAGAAAACTCTAGAGAAAGGAGATTCTGCTAACATTAATGTCTCTACGTCTCAAGCTAGTAATCCTTTTGAAGTTTCAATATATGGTCCTGAACTTGCTTATGTTATTTCACATATGCTTATGCCACCTCCGCAAACTTCTACCATAGTTAATACCTCATTCATTCCACCTTTATCTATGCCTATTTCGGCTTCCACTGAAAAATCCAAATTGATCACTCCACCACCACAAACACAAATCAATCCAGAAATCACCAAAACCACTTCCTCTCCAGATTTCTCTTTCCCTATCTCACCATCAAAATTAAAAAATTCCACAAGAATTACAAAATCACCAACTCCTTCTGATCCAAATCACAGCAACATTATTGATAAAATCCATGACTCAGATGACACAGTTTCTAATGAAACTGGTTTTGAAAAGGAAAATGTTATTTCTCTAAAATTATGATTGGCATGAATTTTGGTAAAACAAACTTTACTGCAACATGTTGAATAAGATTTTTCAAGTTGCAGATTCAACATGTCGAGTGTGATGTCCTAACTATAAGTATAGGACATTTGGTCTGTTGCAATTTTGTAGTTTGCAAAATATTTCAACTTGATGTTCGAACATGTCAAATGGGATGTCCTAACCATAAGTATAGGACGTCAGGTCTGCTACAACTGACAGTTTGGATTCAATTGTTGTGATTTAATTACTGAATATTCTTGAAATATTTAGTAATCCTATGCGGGGTCCAAGATTGATAAATCAGAGATTTTATATTGGTATTCAAGATATTCAAAGTTCTAAATATGGAGATATTTTAGGAATGATTTGATTGGAGACCTATTTTCTTGGAGAAGTTTTTGCAATCTTTGTGCAGTCTCTCAACTGCGTTTTTGAAGCCCAAATCCAGATGGGAAAAGGTTATAAAGAGAAGTGTTTATAACTTAGTTTTTGTACCAGCGGAGAATTGAAAATATGTAGTTATTAGGGCTGAGTCTGTACCACTCTCAAGGAGAGTTGGTTGTGTGTTCCACTCGGTTATGAGTTGGATTGATGTTGTAGAGTTGTAGTCTCTATTATTGTTCTCCTCAAGGCTTTTAAGCAAGATGTAGTTTTGTTCTTGGAAGAGGCATTTAAGCAACTCTAAGTATTGTTCTTGATCAAAGTTGTGAAGCAAGATCAAGTATGTCGTTCGTAATCAAGGGGTTTCTTGATTAAGGGTTTTGTTTGTATATGAAGTGTGATATTCATTTAGGTGAAAGGTCGTCGATACAGTAACAGGGATTGGGACTGTTAGACATCTGTGTAGTGACTAGAAGTGAGTAGGTATAGTCATATCATGGAATTATTAGGTAGAAGTTGCTTTGGGTAGGGATTAAGTGGTAAGTTGTAAATGAGGGATTTTATCTTTGAATTAGTATTACTGATAGTGGATTTCCTTCCTGGCTTGATAGCCCCCAAAGTATGTGTTGTTGTCACCAAACTGGGTTAACAATTCTTGTGTTGTTTATGCTTTTCAATACTGTTTTATATTGTTTATGCCTTGCCATGTTGTTTTTCTCAGAACAAATGTCTCGACATCCTATAGGACATCTGAGTTCTGACTTACCAGAATTTCAATTGGTGTCAGAGCAGGCATCCTGTTCTATTTCTGGGTGAGATCCGAGGATGATATTTTCTGGTAATGGGCATGGAAAGAGGTATCTAATGAAAAGTTGTTTGAACTTGGAGAGTTCATATTGTTGTTTGAATGATCCCTTGAAGTGGAGGATGAATTATTCGTGACAGGCTTGTGTTGGACCTGTCTGTTGTGTTCAGGCGTGTAGTTGTGATAGAGAGTAGTTGTTTTTAGTTTGATTTATTTACAAACCTAGGTTAACTTGTTGCACCGAGAGTATGGTGTGTGTGTGCAAGGGTTACTATTTATGCTTGAAGGATGTTGAGGAGATGTTGTTTATTCCACTGTATGGTATCTATTGTAATCCTGGTTGACATGGCGTTAGGGTTTGGTCTCTCCTATACCCCAATTTTTGCCCCTAAGATCTCTCATTATCTCATTTTATAAATACATTAAGATCAAACATTAGGGTTGGTTCTCCCTTCTACTTCATCCTATCTTTAAGTTTGCTCTTGAGGGATCACCATGCACCTTGAATTGTGCATCTTGTACATGTGTTTTTAGGTGTATTAATTTTTAACTAACATCAAAATATGTATATATATGTTTCTTTGAATGTTCATATTGTAGGTGATGATACAATTGCATCCATCTCACCATATAACTTAGGGTTTAAGGGTTGGTCCTCAGTCAAATGGTTCTTCAATGGATGGCAAGAGTTCAAAATTCAAGGCTATTTCTATGATATCAAAGTTTTTGGTTTAAATATCTCTCTCACTTTATTTAGGTCAAGTTTAACTCAAGGATGGTGGTGGTATTTATCAAGAATATTCATAGGTTCATGTGTTTATTTCTATTCCTACTTCAATAAGCTTCATTGAGACTTAAGCTCCATCTTTGAGTGTGCTTCAAGATAACATCCTTTCAAGGGATAATTTTATCCATCATGATTTATTTTGGCAAGAAAGTTCAAAAAGATTCAAGGTTGATTCAATAATTTTGACCTAATTGAGCAAGTGTTTGATTCAGTGATCACAAGTATATAACTCTCTCAATTTTAAATATTTTGAGTTGTTTCTTTTTGCTATGGGTTCTTATCATCATCTACAACAACTTCTCTTCACATGACAAGATCCAATTGTGCAGGAATAATAATCAAAAGTTGAAAGGGGTTTCAAGTCATTTTGACACTCTCTGAGCTAGGGTTTGCTGACTTTCAAGGACCATATCTTGCTCATTTTTTGAGATTTTTGAATGATTCCAAAGCCATGATTCTTTTTAAAGGTTCCTTAACGAGATCTCTTTAAAGATCTAAAGCTAATTTTGAATGGAAGATCACTAACGGTTGAGAAAGATTACAAGTCCTTTGGGAAAGCTATCAAATTCTCTTGTGTGACTTTGAAGGATCATAACTTGATCAACTTTTATCTCCATGAACTCATTATTTTTCCATAATAGTCTTTTGGATGTCTACTACAACTTTATTCAATACTCAAGACTTTCAAATTCTTGGAAAGTTGTTTAAGAGTTGAAAAGATTATAGGTCTGTTGTGAATTTCCCCAAATTTGTTCATCATCTTCCAAAGAATAAAACTCTTTCAATTTTTGTGATTTTTGAGTGATCTCAATTCCAAAATTCAACTAAATAGGTCTAATTCATTTCATCTTCAAGTATCAAGAGCTAATTTTGAGTGGAAGGTCATGTAGTTTTGAAGAATATTATAGGTTATTTTAAAGTTCAGCACTTAGAAATATTTCTAAGTACAAATATCAGTTTGTTTTTCACTATTTCAATTGATCATAACTTTTTGGTCAAGCATCCAAAGGCTACCTGTGATCGGTGGAAATAGAACTGACTGTTTTTAGCTGGTTTCGCGAAATGTCGCGGGAGCAAGAGTCGCCACCGTCTTTTATTTTCTCCAACATGGAAAGGACAAAAGCACAGCAAAATTCCTTATGAGAATGTTTCTCGGTTCGGGAGGTAGATTTATAGAAAGGGAAGGTGTTAGCACCCTTTCTATCCGTGGTTATCCACGGGCTCTTAGGTACTTGCTCTTATGTTTTCAAAATGATGTTTGCTTTTCAAATGTGAGTGGGTTTGAAAAAGTTTCTTTGAAAGATTTCTGAATGACTCTTGTATCTGTCCTCAAGAGTGTTTGAAATATTTGTTTTGAAAGCTTTTGAAAGTGTAAGGTGTGAAAAGTATTTTGTTTGTTTTTGAAAAAGAGAAAGTACCCATGAGTCATCTATCTACCCTAAGGAATTCAGCTGTGTAAGTGTCCTTTAGGTAGTGCCATCCCACCATTGAGAGGTAGGTAGCACCACCGTTGGAGGTGTTCGGGTCAATTCGTTTTTAGGGACAGTGTGGTCACCGAAGCAACAGTTAGGACACCTTAGAAGCTACCCTTATGTCCTTGATCCTTTTTTTAATCCGAGGCAACCGTTTCGAGGCGACTGTTTCGAGGCAACTGTTTCGAGGCAACTGTTTCGAGGCAACTGTTTCATGGACATAAGGACCGCTAAAACATCCTATACTTGACGACCACGTTTCGAAGGCAACAAGTGAGGCGTACCCTAGAAGTGGTGTGTGTATTTGTGTGTTGTATTCAGTTAATGTTTGTCTTGTTAATTAGTGGGCTACGAGTTGTTTTTATTTACATACATTCTTTCATGCAAGTTTAGCAGTTAAGGGGGTGCGGAAAGTAAATTGCGGAAACATAAATCCTACGCTATTACAAGGCGCGGGTCTATACATCGCCAAAAATTACAAAGACCCGTTTTTTAGTAAATAAGTACGGAAATTAAATAAAGCGATAAACATATTTAACTATTACATTCTTGAAGGCAATTACATAATAATCAAATAAAGTAAATGCGCGCGAATAAATTGATCGGGAATGTCTAAGGGTGTTGACCCTTTTAAGAAAAGGAATTGATTTTTTGGTCTTTTTTGTAATTAAAATGAAATTAAAACTAATTTATGACTAATTAATTAATTTAATTAAAAGAAAATATTTTTTTTTTATGTTTTTATGAAATAAAATAAAAAAAAGAAATAAAATTCTAGGTTAACCTAATTCTAGATCTATTTTAATTTTAAGAAAAGGAATTAAAATGGCCTAATTAAAAAAACTAATTCAATTATTGTTTATTTACAAATAAAATAATAATAATAATAATAATGTTAATTCCATTTTTTTTAATTTTTTATGAAAATGTGCTAATTAAGTTAATTGTTAATAATAATAAAAAATAAGGCAAATAAATAAAAGAAAAGAAAATGACAAAACAAAATAAAATAAGAAAAAAAGTAAATAAACCAAGGGGGGTGTGGGCCAAATAGGAGGTTTATTGAAGCAATCCAAGCCCACTGAAATCTAAGCCACGTTTGACTTTCATGGTTGCCTGCAGCGTGCTTGACTCCAGACCATGGTGTGCTACACTTTTTGTCCTTTGGATCTGTGTTGATGACATATGGCAGCGCTGGGAAGTGGGACTTATGATGCACCTCATATTGGAATCTGCACAGGAAAACGTTGAAGAAAATAATATGGAAATTATAAGGGACCTGGGAATCGAACCCAGGTCCCAAGGATTACATGACACGCTGCCAACCACTGAAGCACTCAAACGCATTTGTTAGTAATATGGAAAAGAAATATTATATAAAATAAAAACGTTATATGCTAACAAACAAAAAAACGCGCGCGGAATTTGAACGCACCAATCCCATTCATCCACGCATCATCTTCTTCATTCTGAAAATAAAAAAACACAGGTGAATAGCGGGGGTTTTAAACCCCCACAAAGCATCAATGTCAAAAATAGCGATTAGCTATATGGTCAATATAAAAATGGTGCGATGGGCCCATCTTATTCGTCTCATCCAGCTGAATTCAACCATGCTTGTTTGAGGTTCCAATTTTACAGTATGGTGAAACCCCCAATTTTAAACCTTGAAAAACCTAAAATGCTTTAATGGAAAATCATGATTTAACGCGTTAGAATGCAATTAGGTTATTCCATTAGCTTCAGAAGGCCCCTAACAATACAAACCAATCAAAAAAATGGATTAAATGCTCATGAAATATGATATTCAGTTTTGAGAAATGAAGCAAACCGAGTGAGTTGGTGGGGATGATTCCTTGAGTGATTACGCTTGGTTCTGATTGCCAAAGGTTCCTAGGGATGCCAGGAATGTATTTGGATTGAAATGGAGGCTTGGAACAGGCTGCAAATAGGTTTTCAGTTTTGCTTTTTTCTCTTGAAAGTTTGAAATGTGTTTGGCCGTTTTGAGTGTTTCTAGGTCGTGAATCTTGTTCTGAAAGCTTGCACCTGTGTTATGTAATGAATCTCCATCCAAATAATGGTCATTGAACCTTTGCATTCATGCTTGAGATTTCCTCCATAACTCCATTGAAACAACTTGCCATTTTTGTGAAAATTTGAATTTTTATGCCCATAATAGGCCATGCACGAATTTGGAATGTGTTTCAAGGTGCATCAAAGCCATTCAACACAAAATATATCCCTCCATTAATTTCTTTGATTTTTATTTGATTTTAAAAGATTTAAAATGAATTAAATCAAATAAAATTAAATAAAAATGGAAAAATTAATTTTAAATCTTGAAATAAATTGTGGGACACGTGGGAAGCATGGCCAAGCTGAAACAAGTGGAAAAAGTGGGCCCCTTTTGTCAAAAATGAAGTTTCAAAGATAATTGACTTTGGCCATTTCACAAAAATTTCCCAACTTCTCCAATGCATATCTTGCTCAATTTTGAAGCTATGAACATGTTCTTTGACATTTTGGAAAGGTCTTGAAGTCCTCTAACCAATGTCTTTGGTCCCATGTCATTTTGATTTACCAATCTCAAGTTATGGTCTTTGACGTAAAGTGCCTTTTTGTTGACTTTTGAAAATGACCTATAATGTTGAAATTGATAACTTTTTGTGAGAGCATTTCTTGGACTTGGAATGTGAAGATGAGTTGTAGGAAATGTCTTCCCCTTCAAGATGAGCATTGGATGGGATTTTTCTGATGAACCATGAAAAAGTTATGCCTTGGTCAAGTTACAGTTGACTTTTCAACTGTCCAAAAATAGAAACTTTTGACGAATTTTTTTTATTAATAACCATGTATTAAAAAAATATTTCGCAAATAACCGGGTTTCGGAAAAAATTATGCAAATAACCATGTTTCAGATGGCTCCACAAAGGAGGAGCCATCTCAATTGGTGCATGCACCTAGGGTTTTTCCCTAGGCGCCATCTCACTTGGCGCCTCCCTTGTCTTTTAGCCAAGTGAGATGGCGCATGCTCCTTAAAAATGAGAGGAGGCGCCATCTCACTTGGCGCCTAGGGCAAAACTAGGGCAAAATGCTGTTTTATAAATAATTCGTCCGTTTCTTTGAAATTTCTCACACTTTCTCGCACTGTATTTTTATTTTGTACTCCGTTATTTGCGTAATGATGTCGCCTATGATTTTTAGCAGAGATGGTTACGTTATATTCTCCGCCACGAAACCTGCGATGAAAATGAAATTCTGGCACATTCACTCCATGGAGCGTCTGAAGCGGGAGTTGATGCGGTGGCTAGATGGAGACATCACGGAGGGGGGAAAAATTCGAAGGATCCAGCGAAAACGAACAACAACCTCGCACTTTCAATGGAGGCATGTCTGTCCGAGATCAAACAGAGATCTGGTTGAGGAGCCACGTGTGTACGAAGATTTTTTAGGAAAAAGCTCCAAGCACCACCAGTCTCCCCCTCGACAAGGGCAAACGCAACGGGGAAAATGTTATTGTTGCCATTTTGTGCAACTGCCATCAATAGCGTGCCTTTGTACTTCCCATACAACCAAGTCCCGTCAATTTGTAGAATTGGTTTGCATGATGCACACCCTGTGATGCATGGTTAAAATGCCCAAAACACGCGACTGAATATTCTGTTGCCATGCAGTAGACTACCATCTTGGGCATATGCTGGCAATGTTTCCAGAACATAAACACTACCTGGAGAATATGTCTTGAGTGCATTTAGGTAGCGAGGAAGTTCTCGGTATGACTCCTCCCAGTTTCCGTACACCCTTTCAATCGCCTTAGTCTTTGCTAACCACGCCTTACGGTAAGACGGAGTGTAGTTAAAAACCGTGGTGATGTGGGAGATGATTGTTTTCACCTTCAAAGAAGGGTCGTTGCTGACCAGGGGTAGGATTTCTTGACAGATTAGATCATGGTTGAGTTTTCGGTGGTCTTGTGATTGAGTGGAACTTACACAAGTATGGGTAGTCATGGAACCTATGACCCAGTAGTCACCCATTAATCTGTATGATGCGGTCAGCTTGAACATACAGTCAGGGTGGACACACTTGATCTTGTACCTTTCCGGGTTTACACGATCCACCTTATAATCAACCGAGTTGAGCATGTGAAATTTTTTGATGGCCCTGATGCATTACTCTCTGTTACGAAACTTGTCCTTCTCTTTTAAATTTTCATCCGACTGCATATACGGTTGGAAAAACAAGTCAGTAGAAGGTTCATCTCCGCCCATGTTGAAGTTTGTCATGTGCGTAGGTGGTGTGTAGATTTTGTCAGTAGGAATACTATGGATGCCATCATCGTCAGAATCGTCGTTCACCATTTCATCAAACTCTAACTCGTTATCTTCTTCTTCATCATCAACTGCATCTACCTCATCTTGTTCATTCTCCAAAGGATCAACCTCCTGTGTCACCGGAGGCTCTACCTCCTGTGTCACCGGAGGCTCTTGAAGCAAAACGTACAACTCAATAGAGTCGTTTCCAGAATAGACATGGCTGGAAATCATGTTTTGGAGATCCTCGTCATCTTGAACTTTAACCTTATAAAAAATTACTTGGTTGTTTCCAAAAAAAACTGGACTCTGATAAAATATCTGGCATATCGGGCCTCGTTCAAGTTTGGCCTCCAATCTTTTCTTGAAGTACGAGAAATTTGCTTTCCCGTTTCTGCACACATAAATGTTTTGTGTAAGACTCCACCCATCAACTCCAATGGCCTTGCATGCAACAAAGAAAGGAATCCCAAAGGCTGTCACGTAGCCTGAGCCTATGCTGTAACAAATGACACCTCTTATTCGCTAAATGGGGTGGCGACACCATTCATTTTTGTACTCTTTCGCCAAGTGAGATGGCGCCTCCCTTACTGTCCAATCGTGATACATGCATGGGCTGCCACCTAGCCTGCAAGAGTGACACCTTACATTTTTTGTAAAAGCATGCATGCATATGTGTAACACCCTAAGCATGCAAATGTGACACTTCGCAGGCATGCAAGCACAAGCAACCACTACATCAAACTTATTTGCCTATAAATACATACCTTATGAAACATCTCTCACACCCACACAACTCTCACTCTCTGCTACGAAATATTTCTTAAGTCTATCATACTCTCTATTTCTTCCTAAGTCTTTCATACTCTCAAGCATTCTGAACAATGGCTCTTCTAACAATGGGCGATACTCACAGAGGCACAAGGGAAAACATTGCTGCATTTGTAAGTCTCTTCTTTGGTTATACATTTTTCATACTTCAAATAACGTGTTGTTCATCTTAATTAATCTTACACTTGTTTAATTATGATCTCAGGATACAAAAAGATTCAGAATCCGTTTGCACAACTACCTGGCTCCCGACCTATTTATCGTCCCTTATCTGGAATATGCAGGTTTTGGACATGTGATAAAGATCTCCAACTGCACCATTGACTCAAAATTCATTCTTGCAATGTTGGAGAGGTGGAGACCGGAGACCCATACATTTCACCTACCAATAGGTGAATGTACCATCACTCTCGAGGATGTGTACATGCTACTGGGCCTCCTTATCGACGGTAAGGCGGTGAACGGGTCGGTTCAACAACCCAACTCACAGTGTGAAGAACTGTTGGGTAGGGATATGGTAGAAGGTGGTGGAGCAAGAGGGCAGGGAATACTACTCACTGACCTGAAACGGAATTATGCAAGTATGGAATTAAATGAAAATTCCTCAGAGAATGACCGAGTAGTAAAAGCCAGAACGTATCTTATGATACTTTTTGGTACATTTTTATTTCCCGAAAGTACGGGAAATAGTGTAAATTTCATGTACTTACATTTACTAACAAATTTGAAAAAACTAGAAAATATAGTTGGGGTTCTGCAGTATTAGCCCACCTGTACAGTTCCTTGTGCAAAAACGCAGTCAAGGAAAAATGTACATTTTATGGGTGCGCATTTTTACTACAAGCCTGGGGTTGGTGGAGGATGGAGTCCTTAAACCCCATCAACAACAACACTTTTGGTTTCCCGTACGCAACAAAGTAAGTCATTAAGTTATAGCATTTATAACTATTCTGCTCTTTCCAAAATATATGCTAAAAATAACATGTTTCTCATTTCCTTTAGGTACTGCGTGAGGGGTATGGATTACGGCAAGAATCCAAGATTCAATGTCGCACTCTACCGGAATCTGTTGGATCACTTAGGCCCAGATGACGTACATCGTAGCTTTTAACTTTTGTTCATTTTAATTATTTATACATTACTTTTGCGCTAACCTGATTTAAATTTTATCGCAGTTCGTCTGGAGACCATATTTGGGTTTGGGCCATGCTCCAAACCCAGAGGATGCAACAACTTGGACTGCAAAGACTGCACTCATTCGGTTCAACATTGTGGAGATGCACCACAACGACCGTGTGAAGATGCAGTTCGGAATGCATCAAGAGATACCAAGTGATCCAACAGATTTGTCCCCCTGGCA
The DNA here is from genome assembly GCA_948472305.1 of Vicia faba. Lineage (NCBI taxonomy): Eukaryota > Viridiplantae > Streptophyta > Magnoliopsida > Fabales > Fabaceae > Vicia > Vicia faba. Next base: position 467,153,163 of record OX451740.1, read on the forward strand.
TCTAAAAAGGGTCGACGCCCAGTGGGGTCTTACCAACTGGAAAGACTTTGCTCCGGAATGGTGTAAAATGTGGCAAAGGCGTCACCGCTACATCTTGCAATCCCTGGTTTTCCTTACTCAAGGTAACATGCGACACGCTGATCAATATATGTCTTGGTACAGGTCGGTTAGTAACCCAGAAATGTACGTGTCTCATCTGAGGTACTTGGTTGACCCACGCACACAATGGGCACAACCCTCGATTCCCCATCAACAAACCCAAAATCCATCAACCTCAAACCAACCCCCAAGAAGAAACAGACCAACAAACACACAACCACATTCCCCACCACAACATAACTACAATCAAATGTCATACTACCAACCACAATCACCACCAAACTACCAATACCCGGATATGCCTCAAACCCAACCACAATACCAACCCCAATACCAGCACACCCACATACCCCAGACACAATTTCAGTCTTCCACATATCCCAATATGGTGCCCTCAACATCCAGCCTTAGCCCTGATATGGGAATGTCAGAAGATTATGACCAAGCCGACCAAACCTACCATCAACCACCATATCACCAAACAACCCAACATCCACAATACCAACCCCAAGATCCATTTCCTTTCTACCCCCCATACTCAGACGACCAATTCTACCGACCAACCATGGAACCCCACCCACCGCCAACACGACCAAACTTTGAGGGTATGGGTAACCGACTGTACCAGAGCGGATCTTCGAGATATAGAGATCTTACTGATTTTATGGATTCGGCTCGCATTGACTTCGCTGGGCCATCGACCTTGCCGCAGCAGGAAATGCGACGGCACCCAGCAAGAGAAAGGCGAGGACGGGGATGCGGAACCGGGGGTCATTACCGGGTTCCGGGGGATCACTGATGTATCTTTTTTTTTCCCAGTATTTTTTGTATCCATTTTTTTTACTGTTCTTTTAATATAAAACAGTTGAATGTAATTTTTTTTTTTTAAATAAAAAATCTATTTTGTTGATCTCTGTCTAATAGGCAACGCACAGGAAAGAAAATAAAAAAAAAAATTTGCCCTAAATTTGTACATAGGCGCCATCTCACTTGGCTTAGGGCATGCCCTAAGCACTTAGGCGCCAAGTGAGATGGCGCCTCCCTTTAAAAAGGAGGTGCATGCGCCAATTGAGATGGCTCCTCCTTTGTGGAGCCATCTCAAACATGGTTATTTGCGTAATTTTTTCCGAAACCCGGTTATTTACGAAATATTTTTTTAATACATGGTTATTAATAAAAAAAATTCACTTTTGACACCTTGATGATTTTTGAGCCATTCTTGTGAAATCATGGTCAAGATTTGACCAAATGATGATTGTGGCTTCAAAATAAGATGTTGACCAAAAAATTTGACTTTTGACTGTCAAATGACCATTTTGCCCCTGCAGTTGACTGTGAAGCAATTAGGGTTTTTGACTGTGCAACTTGACCTTGTGAGCCTTGAAACTTGACATGTAGGTGCTTGACAATATGTATGAGCATATGGGACTTGATTGAACCATTGAAAACTTCAACTTCCTTGCAAGAACCAAAACCCTAATTTGATTGGCCTTAGGAGAGTGGTTGACTGAGTAGCCCTTGAGTAGATTTTGAACCATGTTTGGCAAAACTTTTGAAGGATATGGGAGGGAAAATTTTGGGGTACAACACTACCTTTATTTGAAAATTGTGAAGTTTGTTGTGATATCTTTCAAATGCTTCAAGACTCATCCCATAAAGGTCCCTGAGTAGTGAGCTATGCATTGTTGAAGTTGGCTCTATGGAATCTTTTTTTGCCTCGAGTCAGAATTTTTACCATGAGTAAACTTGGATTACAGGTCAAATTACTCAAAGCTTAGTTGCTAAACATGTTTAACTAATTTCCCATATGCATTTTGATAAGAATTTAACTTTGTATAGGGTCGTTTTGATTCATTTCAAGTCACATGTTTGGCCTAATCACAGCTGGCTTGGTTTGCACGATTTGCTCACAATTCCTCTCATTTCTCATAATCATTCACTTCCCTATAAATAGAGTATGATATTTCATTCATTTCCCAAGATTTAGAGAGCAAGAAAACCTTTGTCAAACTTACTCCAAGCCTCTCAATTCTGCAACTTTGAATTCGATTCTAAAGCACTTCCAGTCCTAAATTCTTGAGCTCTTCACCTTTATTAAACCTCTATGAAGTTAACCACATAAAAAACAAGGCAATTCATCCATTGAATCGAGGTATAAATCCAGTTTCAGAGAACATTTCTCTTACTTCGTTTAGGTAATTTTCTTTACCAAATTGATCCAAACAAGTAACTAATTTTTTGTCCTCCTTCTTCTGATTCTCATGCTTCTTCTGGTTTGTGATTTCATGGAGAATTGATCATTTAATTCACAAAATCATTTTCACTTTTTCTTCTTGTACTTTTGCAAATCAACTGAGCTATGGTTTAAAGAAATTTTTCGCGAGGGCGAGTTTAGGATTGTCTGGAAGAGGCAAATCCAATGAAACCGGTTTGAGCTTCAAACTTTTCTGTTTGAAGAATCTCATAAAAACCCAACACGGAGAGGTCTAGAGGTTGAAGACGACCTACATGTCATTCTTAAACCAATGATTGTGTGACATTTGTTTTAATATCATTGGCTTGTATTTTACTGATTCTGTATGTTTTTAATAAGGTCCATAACATGCACAACGCTCTAGGTCCCTTGGATCTGCTTACTAACGCATTTGACAATGAACAAATGGTCCTGATTTTTTTAGTATTTTATTTTCGAATTTTTTCAACTTCTAAAATTGTGAAAAATTACTAAAAATACTTTTGATTTTTCTCTGTGATTTTTTTTTCACAATTTAATTTTGTGATATGGTATTTTTCTTGATTTTAAAAATTCTGGAAAAATTATGGAAGGATCCAATGACCTCTTGACAAATATTGGTGACCTCATTTATTTTTATTTTTGATTTCACTATTTTGCAAAAATTTTGGCTTATTTTTCTTATTTCTTTAAATTTTAAAAATAGTTTCTTATTTTAAAAAATTCTGAAAAATTTTGTCAACACTTGTTGACTCATGTTTGATTTATGATATTTTTTTAGGATTTTTATTTGGTGTTTTGATACATGTTGTGTATTTTACCAATTATTTCCTTTTTAAATCATTAAAATTTGTTTTATATTAAATATATTTTATTATTTTTTGATTGGTCCTGATTTGGGACACTTGGGTTTTTTTAGGACAAGCTCCTCAACCATATTGGATCTTGGGTGTTGATAGGTTTAAAAACTAAATCCACCAAAATGAATGAATGATGTTGATGATATTTGAAATCCTAATTTCATATGATACATTGGTTACACTATCATTCCCCTCCCTCTTCATCTTATCCCTTTCTTTATTTTACTTATTCTACATGTTTTTGGAGAATAATCTACATATCATTTCTCTAGCATGTTAGCACATAGATTGCTATTGACAGGCCTAAAAATATATGTGGCTTCTACATAAGTCCACTTACGATTGCTTAACATAGTGCTAAATTTGTCACGATTCGAAAATGATCATTCTTGGCCCAAACCTATGTTTGCAAGCCCAAGTATGTTTAATTTGAAACTTTGATCCAATAACTTTGAAGTTCATTGTTAGGAGGCTTTGATTCTATCAATCCTCTAATGAACTTCATGAATTTTGGTCTAAGTGAATCATTTGAACATCGTTGGTCACATGTGGTTGCTTTGAGCACTTGAAATGAATGATATACTAGACAAAAAACAAATGAGACTTGTTGTTCAGAAGCTTTTATTTTATCAATCTTATAATGAGTTTTCAAAATCAAGCTTCGAGATGGTCATTCAACTAACCTTTTGTATTTAACCTCTAACTTCTAATTCACTAACGATTAAATTTACTTTATGCCTTTATTTTGTGCCTTTATTTTTATGTACCATTTACTTTTAGCATTTACATTCCATGCCATTTTTTTTCTTTCTTTTGCTCACTTGAGCATTTATCTTTATGTCATTTTTCTTTTCTCACTTGAGCTTTCTTTTCTTTTAAAGACACTTAATAATCAACTTGAACATTAAAAGTTTTAAGGTTACTTAGACTATATAGTTACTATCCTTAGCAGTTTGGAGTTATGGATCTCTCGGACTTAGGATTAGAAGCCTTGATACTTGGAGGCCTTGTTGCTCTGTTGTTATTTTGCCTGAAGTTCTTGAGGTTTACTCCAATGCATTGGGTTTATTTTCTTTATTTGCATGCTATTTTGACTTTATGCTTTGTCTGTGATTGAGAATTCCTCTATATACAATCGTTACTCTGCCCAATTTTTGTGAAGACTTAATTCATCTGAAGCTTGGTATTTCTCAGAGATTTAGTATTTTTGCTTGCTTGGTTTTAATCCAAAGGATGGGAATTCTACACTGACTTCTTCATGTCAAGTGTGGGCTTCTTGTTGGTTAGATTGTTCCTTTCCTTGGCTTTTACTTTATGATTTATGATAGTCCATTCATCTCCTCCTATCTTCTTTAATTTCAAAAATCTGCTCCCTCCTTTTCAAAACTCTTATCATTTTTATAACTAGAACCACTTTCATAATAAACTTAGACTTAGGTCCATGCATTTTCAAAAATCTTTTCTTAATCAAACTTGAATCAACTTAACCATACTTTGAAATTTTTTAAGCTCATTCAAACCATTTTTCCACTTTGCCTTTTTACATTAAAAACTTTTTCTCAAAATATTAGACTCTTGTCGATTCTTTTAGTGTATGCTTCTACAATATGTAATGGAGTGAGTCATTTTCCATTTGGGTGTTGAGTGAGGCTTTGTTGATTTTAAAATCCAATCTATATCCTCCACTTTGAGATGATCCAAATTTTCCTTTCTCATAATTGTAGATAGTAAGTATGTTTTCCATTCGAATATGACGATGATGTCTCTTCTCTTAAAATTAACCAACACACTTGTGTTTTAAAAATTTTGAGGTGAACTACGAGTACCCTGATCCCCTATTTCACGGAAGGTGGTACATAGGCACTAAAGGTTCATAACCACGACCGGTGCAAAAATTGTAAAAAAATAATACTTCTTTTCTTATCTCCACCATCTTTTTTTGTATACACCTTTTATAGCCAAAATACACATATTTTCAAAGAGGTTCATGCGGAGTACCATAGATGTTTAAGGTGCTAATACATTCCCTTTGCATAACCTACCCGCGTTCATAGGTTCTCCCCCTATTTGTTGGGTTTATTCTCTCTTTTCCCATTTCCTTTGGAAACAATAGAGTGGGGTTGCAATTTTTTATTTGATATGTATGAGTTAAGTCAATCCAATGTCTTAGTCTCAACATTTCTACCGCTACAATCTCCTCGTCAGGTGTATACTATGGTAATAGGATATATGCAAGACAGTTTAACCATCATTCTAAAGTGGCCAACCATACTTGAGTTTTATTTCCCAAGTCAACTCATAAAGGAATTTTAGTGTGTCATTGATGTATCTTTCAAGAAACCAATCATTTGTTTAATAGATTATTTAAGAAAAGATAGAGCCATTTATTTTGGTTTCTAAAAGAGTCTTCCAAATTCTTTACCTAATTAGGAATGTGACTCCGAGTCTTGATGTTGTTGGTATAGTTAGAGCTTGGATTATTTTTGAAGACCTTGAAGGTGATCAAGGGATGTTTTGAGTTTTTGGAAGCAGTAATAGCTTCAGAACAAGCTCAATTTTGTGTTCCAAAAGAAGGGAACTGATGTCCTACGAGATGTTGGGACATCATGTCAGCAGATGTGCAGCCTCCTGTTGAATGGTAGATGCTTGGAGGATAAACAAATGTGTGTTAATCAAATGTGTTTGGAACCTACTCCTGATCTGGAAGAGGAGGCATCTGGGTTGTGTATCTAAGATATGTTATCCAAAAAAACGCGTCTTAGATTAGTGGACTGGTCGAATTTTGATCAACCAAGTGGTTACTTCTTGGTTCAGTTTATTTATGATCCAAGTTAGTGGAAGTGCAGAGGATGAGATCGGGTGCTCTGGAGAAGTTTGTTATCTCAGCCAATTGTTCTTATATATGAAGGTCAAGTTCATATGTGAAGGTTATTCTCTCTAACATTTGAAAGGTCCTTCTGATCAAAGGAGCCAGACTTATTTTAGAATCTTGTTTGTGGCCAAGGAACATATTATGTTTGTATTAAGAAAGTTATGTGGGTGTGCACTAACCACATGTTATACTACTATGATGGAAGTAATTGTGTGATTATCACGAAGATCATAACAGTTGTTGAAGAAGAATCCCTAATCTTGAGTTGGAGATTCTTGAGATGTCAGATATAATGTCCTGGCATCTTTGTGTTGAGAATTTATTTTTCTCAACTTGGTTTGACTAGTGTTTCACTCACACAAGATATTGGTATCTTTTATCAAGTCAATGAGAACATTAAACTCTTGTTTTGCTAAAATGGAAGAGACACTCTAGGGGTTGTGTGCAATGGAGATGCATCAACCTGAGGTAAGTTAATATTCTAGAAGATCAACTTACACTCATGATGAGTTGTCCACAAGGATTGGGAGAAGCACATGTTTTCTTTTCTATACAGTTTGTTTGAAGGGTTGATGATCATACAAAACTCTGTGTGTTTTGTTCTGCATGATAGAGGGATTTTTTTGTACAAGGATGGTGTAGCGGTAGAAATGTTCAAGACTAAGCCATTGGATTGACTAGACTTTATACAAATCAAAAATAAAAATCGCCACCACGCTTTATTATTTCCAAAGGAATGGGAAAAGAGCTAATAACCCAAAAAGAGGGGAAAGATTCAAGGTAAGGGGGTTGGTTATGCAAAGGGAAGGTATTAGCACCCTAAACATCTACGGTACTCCACGGGAGCCTCTTTGTAAAATCTGTATATTTTGGCTATAAAAAATGTTGTATATAAAATGGATGGTGGAGGTGAGAAAAGAAATATTTTTTTTTTATGATTTTTGCACCCGCCGCGGTTGCGAACCTTTAGTGCCTACGTACCACCTTTTATGCAATAGGGGATCAGAGTACACGTAGTTCCTCTTTTAAAAATTTGAAACACAAATGCGTTGGTCAATTTTATCAGATAAAACATCATCGTCATTGTCCGTGTGAAACACATACCTACTACCCACAATTATGAGAAAGGATAATTTGCATCATCTCAAAGCGGAGGATACGGCTTGTATTTTAAAATCCACAATGCATCACTCAACACCCAAGTGGAAAATACATCTCTTCACTACATATTGTAGAAGTATAATTGTTTGCATCACTACAAGGATTGACAAGAGTTTAATCTTTTGCGAAAAGTTTAAAGTAAAAGCCAAAGTGGAAAAATGGTTTGAATGAGATTGATTGACTTTTAGTCTTCTCACAAAAAATGTTAAGGTATTATTAAATTGATTGGAATTTATTTATGAAAATGTTTTGAAAATGCATGGACGTAAGTCCAAGTTTATTATGAAAATGGTTCAATTTTCAAAACAAGAAGAATTTTCAAAAGGAGGAAGAAGGTTTTTGAAATTAAAGAAGACGAGAGGAGAAGAAGAGGCTATCCTAAAACATAAGGTAAAAGTTAGGGATAAGAACCATCTAACCAACAAGAAGCCAAAACTTGACATTATAAGCCAAGACAGAATTCCCATTCCCTGGATTGAAACCAATCAAGCAAAGAAATGCTCGACCTCTTGAGAGAACTAAACTTTAAGTGTATTAAGTCTTCACAAAAATTGGGCAGAGTAACGGTTGTATACGGGTAAATTCCAGATCACAAATAAAGGATGTAATCACAAAAACCAGCACACAAAACAAACAAGCAACCCAATGTCTTAAGGTAAACCTCAAGAACTCCAGACAAAATAATCATATAAGATCTCCAAGATAGGTTAAGGTTTCTAATCCTAAGTCCAAGAAAAGTCCCATGCTCCAAAATGCCAAGGATAGTAACCAAATAGTCCAAGTACCATTAAATATTTTTTAGGGTTTATGTTGATTATTAAGTATCTTAAGAAAGGAAAAGAAAAAAGCTCAAGTGAGCAAAGTAAAAATGGAAAGAAAATAAATGCTCAAATGAGCAAAGATGAAAATGGCATGAAATGTAAATGCTAAAAGTAAATAGTACATAAAGCATAAAAAAGAATAAAAGCATAAGATAAAATAAGTCAATAATTAGTGGATAGTTGGATGACCATCTTGAAACTTGAATTTGGAACTCATTAGAGGATTGGTAGAACCAAAGCCTCCACACAACAAGTTGCATTTGGTTTTTGTCAAGTATATCATCCATTTGGAATTCTCATAAGTACCATTTAATGATCAACGCTGTTTAAGTGATCCGCGTTGACCAAAGATGTTGTAGATCCATTAAAGGATTGGTAGAACAAAAGCCTCCACACAACAAATCTCAAGGTTATTGGATCAAAGAGATCAAATTAACATACGTGGGCTTGCAATCATAAGTTTGGGCCATGAATGATCATTTATTCGAAACGGGACGAAATTTAGCGCTATGTTAAGCAATCGTAAGTAGACCTATATAAAAGTCGCACCTATTTTGAGGCCGGTCAATATCAATTTATGCACCATTTGTCTTGAGACATGATATAGAGATCATGCTCCAACATCATTTAGTTCAATAAGAAGGGAATGAGATGAATAGGGATAGGGAAAAAAATACAAATCACATTTGAATTAAATTTTAATCAAACTATTATTAAAATCATTCATCCATTTTTGTGGAGTTAAACTTAACACCATGGATCTGATGATGTTAATAAAGTTCATGACCCAAAACCTAACCCAAGATTAGCCAGAAAATAATCACAAAATAATATCATATTTAATATATACATTAAAAGGGTTTAAAAAATGTTTAAAAATTAAAATAAAGGAGAAAAATATCAACTATGTTCAAATTAATCAAGAAAGAAAAAGCAAGGGCATAGAAAAATCAGAAATGGATCCAAATATTTTTATAAAATTTTTGGTAATTTTTACAAGTCAGAAACTATTTTTAAACTATTTAAAATTGTTCAAACAAACATAAAATAGGTCAAAAATAGTAAACCTCAACATAAAATTCCGTAAAATTTTCAGAAAGTCAAAAATATGCAAAGTAATATTTATGAATTTTTTCAGAATTAAAAAATGTCAGAAAGTATTTTTTAAGTAATTAAAAGAAAACAAATAATACAAAAAATATATAAAATACCAAATTTCAAAATAAAAATGTGAAAAAATAGTCATGAGATCAGAAATAATTCAAAGTATTTTTGTGAATTTTTTCATAATTTTTGGATAAAAAATAAAAGAGTTATGAATTTTTGAAAATTTAATCAATAAAAAATATAAAATCAGAAAATAAAATAAAACCAAAAAGATGTGGACCATCAGATCATAGTCAAAATGCGTTAGTAAGCTAATCCAGTGGACCAGACGCACTGTGCTTGATATGGACCTTAGTGAGATACGCATAGGATCAGAAAAAGGGCAACCAATGAAATTAAAACGTTTGGCACGCTATCATTGGCTGAGACGAGACATGCCATCGTATTCAACCTCCAGACATCCTGCAATGGGGATTTTGTGAGATCCTTCAAATGGAAAAATTAGGATCCCAGGCTAGCATCATTGAACTTGTCTCTTCAAGATGATTCTAACACAACCATCGCGCCAAATTTATATAAGGTATGAAGAGAGATATGAATCAAAAACCCAGAAAATAGCGAGCACCTTCAATTTGAGGTTTCTCTCTCAATTCTCAATGGATTTAAAAATTGTAAGCAACATTAGAATCAGGAGAAGGAGTAGAATAGATTAGTGCTTGATTTGGATCCAAATGGTGGAGAATTCTACCTTTTTAAAGTTCAAGGAAGAAGCTCTAAAAATGGACTTTGTAGCTTGAATTATGGCTCGTTTTGATTGGTTTAAGTGCTGGAGAGTTTATAAGATGATCAAGGATGATGAATGCACAAAGAATTTTGGAAAAGGGAGCTTAAATCTCAGAAACTGAATTCAAAAAAGATGGGTTCGTGTGAGGTTTTGGCATGGTGTTTTTGGATCTCAAAGCTTGAAGAAATGAATGGGGAATGACCCTCTATTTATAGGGAAATGAATGGGAATGAAAATTTGAAGAAACAAGGAAGTTTGGAGGGAAATTGAGTGAAGGTCGAGCACAAGTGAAGTGTGACTTCATTTCCATCAAAACTCAACCAAATCTTGCGCTTTGGGGTGCTAATCACTTCTGGAAAGTTTTCTAATCAAGTTTAAATAAAAACATGCATAAATCTTGTGTTTAGAAGTCACATTATGGATGTCAAAATTCTGACTTTGTGAAAAATTCAGTTTCAAGTTACCAAATTCAAATCCATGGCATTTCTAACTCAAGGGGTCTAAGGGCATAATTCTTGATGCTTTAGAAATATAAGGTTACAAGATTTGCAATGGAAAAATAATGGGGCTAAATGGATGCTTGAGCTGAAAGTTTCACTGAGTCAAAGTTGAAGAAAAATGGTTGACTTTCCATACTTAGAAATATTTCAAATTCTTCTTCAAAAATGACCAATAATCTTTTGCATCCAAACATGGCCTTCCACTTGGAATTTTCTCTTGACCAAAAAATATGGAATGAAGTAGATATCTTGAATGACATTTTGAAACTTGAACAACTTAAAATCTCCAAAAATTGAGAAACTTATGACTTGTTGAAGTTGGCCAAAAATCATGAAATGACCTATAATCTTTTGCATATTTAAGGCAATTTACATCCATTTTCTTACTTTGCACATAAAAGAAGGAATAAAGTACATATCTTCAAGATAATTATGGAAAAATAATGGACTCAAGGTGAAAAAAATTGACCAAGTTATGACCATTTGAAGTCACATATGGAAAATTGTGGATTCATCTGGATGACTTGTAATCTTTCTTCTTCACCAAGTTTCTTCCACATGAAAACTCCTTGGAAATTTTGAAGTGATTTATTGATAAACCTTTAAAGAGAAGGATGTCTTTGGAATCACACAAAAATACAAAAAGGTGAGCAATATATGCTCCTTTGAAGTTCAAAACCCTAGCTTCTAGATCATGAGAATGCCTTGAGGAACTTTGACAAGTTTGAACAAAATTCTTGTGCCAATATTCTTGCTTTGTGAATAGAAGTTGTTGAGGATGATGATGAGGACTCATAGCCACCAAAACCACTTTCATATCTTGAATTTTGAGAGAAATATGCTCTTGTTACCAATAGGAACAAAGCCTTGTCCAAACATGACAACTTCTCCAATCAACCCCTTGTACTTTTGGGTCAAATCTAATAACCTTGAAATGTGATGAACCAAAGCAAACTTGCCATGCCAATTCTTTCAAAACCAATCCAATGGTGAGGTTTGAACTTCTAAAGCTATATTGACTAGGGCATGGAAATAAACTCATGAACCCATAGAGTAACTTGATAAATCTCATTGCCCTTACCTACATGGATAACAAGCAAGACAAGCCAACATTGTATTTTATTAGTTAAGTGAAGATATTAAAACAATATTCATGATCACAAAAGGAACATAAGTCAAGGTGTTTGGTAACCCCTCAAATGGAGCAAAACTAAATGTAGGGAGGGGAACCAAGAATCCTAGTGTGATCTTGTTGTGAGTGAAACAACATGGTATGATGAAGGGATATTAGGGGAAAAATTAGGGTACAACAAATGGTGTTTAACATCTAAAAGGTAGACATGAGGTCTAGAAAATATGCTTATGAATAAACCTCCTAGGGTGTGGTGTCAGCTGTTGATTTTTGATCTGCATATACGATCAGTTGTTGAAGTATGGATCTCTTGTGTTCTTCCTCAAGAGTGTTTGTATGGATTTACTATGGGTGTTATCTTCATAACCATAATAATTGGTGGAATCCATATGATTGAGATTGATGTCTTATCTGATGATGGAACATCATCTCGGGTGGGTTTGTTGCTTCAGAAGAAAGTTATACTTAAGATCATGGGTGAGCATTATTGATCACCAATGAATTCAAAAATTGGAATGTCTAACCATGATGGGGTGTGAAGTCCAGTCTCTGATCAAGTCTGGAATATTGTGAAGAATCCTCTTGTACTAGGAATATGAAGAAGCGGGATGTCATAACAAATGTTCAAACATATGTTGATGGGGAGCATCATCTGCAATATATGGGGAAGTATTCCTATGATGAGAAATACCTTATCAGGAGTTGGTATAAGTTTGATCTTGTGAAGATGTGCACGTTATTGATGGTAAAGACCTTGTCGGGAGCTGGGTACTTATCAGATGTGTAGATGAAAATCTGGTTTTTGAACTCTTTGGTTCAAAAAGTTTATGAGAGTTTATTTATCTCATTGGGTATTTAGGTGTCTATGATTTCCTGAATAAGCTGAAAAGGTGTATGCTTTTGAGATCCTCTTGTTTGAAAGGACTATCAAGTTTAATGAGCTTTTTAAATGATAAATCAAGAACCATTTCATTAGGTTATGTGAAGAAAAGCTGATATCATAAATGATGTCGCAACATTATTTTGTTTGTTATCCCCGAAGGAGGTCTGGGATTATGATTATGGAGGATTTAGGATCAACTTTGTTGTCAGAAAATGAAGTCTGAATTTGTGGATCAGAATGTGCAGATTCTGATCTTGTCTACAGTAGCATGCTTGGAGAATCCCTGACTACTATGTTAAATACTTCACTAGTATCAACAATTACTAGTGAATGTAAGGGAAAAGGACTAGGATCAGATAGTATGATCTGATCAGGAAGATTGTGAAGAAGGTGGTTTTTCCTCTGATTCAAGTATGTCAGTTTGGTATGTATAAAATCAAGCTTTCTAATTGCTTGTGTCTGTGGGATGTCCAAGCATATGTGCACGACATTTTGGTTATCCAAAATAGGTATGATAACTTGTGTGGTTTTTTAAATCCATCTATCAGATATGACCTTGAATAAGTCTGAAGATCTGAAGTCGAGGTATTAGGATCAGGATTGTTTATATTCACAAGGGTATGGATATAGTTCAGCAAGTGTGTGAAGTTGTGGCTCTTTACTTTAAGATTGTGAAGTTCTCTGTGTGCTAAAGTGTTTTATCCTTTCTAGGAGATATGGTTATCCATGACATGGGGAGTTAGGTCTTGTCTATGGATGGTTGCTGCAATAATGCAGATCGTTTAAAGCTTGCGTGCTAAACAAGCTTGTGAATTTTCTAAGAGGTTGAGATGTCAGAAAACATGCCATGACATGGGGCTATAAGGTGTAGTTGTGTATGCCCTTAACTGGGTCTGTGTGATTCCAACCAAGATAAGCTAGTATGTACTATTCTACTCCAAGAGACAATATGATTTGTCTACAAGAATTTATTTTTCTGCAGTGTTTGATGGGGCTTAGTGTATGGTCTGCTTGGAGATACCACTTCTAATGTTCTAGTATCTTGTGTTGCATCAATCTTGAAGGCTGAAAGGACTGCATTTGGAGTCCAGTGGGAGACATTGTGTTTATGTTTTTGTGCTTATGGATAAGTTTGGGAGTTATCCTAAACTTTGTTGATGAAGAAGCCTGTTTGTGCTACTGTGGTTTGTTTTGGTTATTTGTTTCCTTTGTAATATTATGGCTAAAAAGGGGGAGAAGTATGTGTATGTGTGTCTGTGCACTAACCACTGATTTTTGAACCACTAATTGTTGGCTGCTATTAAGGGGAAAAATATCTGATTCTCTGGTGTGATAGCAGGTGTTGAGGGGGAGTCCCTAATTTTCTGGACTGAAGGGCTCTAAAGAGATGTCATACATGATGTCTTTACATCATGGTGTTGAGAATCTAGTGTCTCTATTTGTTGCAGCTGTGTTTAGTAGACTGAATAACTACTAACTATTTCTCTGGTTGTATTGCTGCTCATAACTATGTTTTTATATTTGTTTTGTTGTTGTGCCTCTGATGTGTGTGTTTGAGGAATTTTCAAACATGATTATTGTGTTTTCTTGTGCACAAATTATTTGATTGTTTTATCCAAAATTTACCAAAGGGGGAGATTGTTATTTCTCTTAAATTATGATTTACATGAATTTTTGTAAAACTAACTTTGCAACAACATGTTAAACGAGATGTTTCAAGTTGCATATTCAACATGTCGAGTGTGATGTCCTAACCAGAAGTATAGGACATATGGTCTATTACAGTTTTACAGTTTGGAAAATATTTCAACTTGTTGTTTGAACATGTCGAATGAGATGTCCTAACCAGAATTATAGGACATCAGGTCTGCTACGGCTGACAGTTTGGATTTTGTTGTTTTGATTTAATTACTGAATATTCTAGGAATATTTAGTAATCCTATATGGCGTCCAAGATTGATAAATCAGAGATTTTATATTGGTATTTGTTCTTGCGTAGGAACACTAAAGAGTAGCTTCCATAAAGGAATAGGGAGAGCCTCAAAGGTAGATTTTTGTAGGTATGATTTAGGATTTGAGAGTTATGCTCACAGTGTGTATTGTCTCAAGAATAAGTGTCTTTCTTATCCCTCTGTTGGGAGACCCTTATATAGTCTTCCTTTAAGAGCTACATTTATGAAGTGACTCTTAATTTTTCTCAGTTACGTTCATTTGGGAACATCCGCCGTCAGCCATGATTAGCATAATTAGTCTCTTATAATGTTGATGTTAATAAATTGGAGACTGTTTCAGGATTTACGCTCGGGCTCCGCATGTGACCTTTCCGCTGATGCTTAGGTCACACCCTTGAGAGTGGTTCCCGGATGAGGACCTTGGATGTAACTATTGACCCTACCCAACGTTATGCTTATTTCGTGAACCTGGGTCCTTGAGGTACCTTTCTCCCTATGCTTCCTCCAGCTTGAGTTCTTAGCTACCAATTGAAGTTCCTGGTGATATAACAAACCCCCCGAGCATGAGCCTCTTTTATGGGACGAGGTGCTCAGTCATGAAGAACCCAAAACTTACCCTCTAACTGGACCGTACTTTTATTTACGTGGCAGGCATGCGATGAGTTGTGGTATTTTGTAGATATTTTCTCTTTCTAGTGTAATGATGATTTTAATAGGGTGCATGTTCCCAATTCGTTTCATTGTTCATTGAATCTCTTTATTTAAACTGTATTTTTCCTTTACTCTTTACCATTTTCAATTCTTGTAACGTTCTCCTCATCAGCAAATCTTTTTCAAACACAAAACACGCTTTCACCAGGTATTTCTCTTCTTCTAATTTCTTTTTTAATTTCTATCTCCTGCTATTTTTCATAAAGATGGTTATCATAAGAGAATGTGACTGTACTGGAAATGTTATAAAACTCACAAATGCCAAGAAAAAAAAAGCTTTATGGGATGAGTGCATGCGAGAGATGTGATCTGCTTTAAGTGTAGATGAATATACTCAAGTCATGAATAAAGTTTATAGCAAGATCCTCACTTTTGAAAGTGATTTTGACTCCACTTCTTCATCCTCAGGTTCTATGGAGATGGTGATGGAAACCTCTGCCCCATTTGATCTAGAAGTAATGGGCTACAAGAATAGTGTTTTTGATGAAGTGGAGATAGGTAAGCTTCGCTCCCTGAGAGATATTTCTTCCACCAGGAACGAAGATGACGTCCTGTTGGAGGCGTGCACTCTTGGAGAGCAAGTATGCATTCTCCGTCTTGGTAGTTCTAAGGAGGAGTTCTTTTATTTCTATCCAGGAGTGTTGGAGGATTTCCAAGTTCGTATCCCTTTCTCGGATTTTGAAATAGACATTCTGAAAGGCATGAATAGGGTCTCATCTAAACTCCGACCTAATAGTTAGGGTTTCATAAAGGCCTTTGAAAGTGTTTCTAAGGCTTTGAACATTATCCTTACTGTGGGTTTATTCTTTTCATTCTTCGAGATGAAGGGAGTCGAGAAGCGTAGCTGGGTTCAGATTACTGGAATCTCTCAGAGGAGTTTTCGGCAAGTTTACACCACCAACTACAAACGGTTTAAAGACCGCTTCGTTCAGGTTAAGTGTGGGTCGCAATGCCTACAAGTGTTGTTGGCCCCGACGGTTGTCATAACACAAATTAACATTTTTGGGTTTTAATAAATATTCTCTTTCAAGTCTATTTAAAAATATAATAATTTATTTCAAATTATTTGTATTTTTGAAATAGAAAATAATTGCTCGTCTTCATATACTTTCAATTGGCTTTTTATTTCAAATAAATAACATAGCACATTTGGTAAGGAAGCATAGCTTGGAAGCATAAGGTCACGGGTTTGATTCTCACTTGGTGTATTTTTTATATTTCTTTGTTTATTGTTACAAATTTTATTTCCATTTATAAAAGTCATAAAAAATCCATTTTTTATTATTTAAATATTATTTTTGTATTTTTAACTATGGAATTTTTAAAAAATAATTATTTATTTGTTTTTATTCACTTTTTTAAATCAAAATTGAGTGCAAAAATCATAATAAATACCAAAAATATTTTCTTTTATGTTTAATTGTTTTTTATTGGTCAATCAGTGTCAATTTGTGTCATACTCATCTTATGATTGGTTAGCTTGGTGACCAAGGAAAAATTAATTTGCAAATCAATTTTATTTTCCTAACTTTGTTGAGAGCAGACACAACAGACATCATCATTTAATTTGGGGTTTATTTCTTCATGATGATAGTCTTGGTTGAGAGCAGACACAACCGACATCATCATTGAATTTGGGATTCATTTCTTCATGTTGATCTTATACCTTAGTTGAGAACAAACACAACTGGTATGGCTTTGATCTTATTAAGCAAATACCTTAGTTAAAAAACAGACACAACTGGTATAACTTTGATTCAGAAAATACCTTAGTTGAGAGCAGACACAACTGGTATATCTATCATCTATATCTTTGGTTTAATTATCAAGGATTTGGTTATCAAACTCTGTGTTTTCCATCCCCTAGGCTGTGATGAATATGCAAAATCTGCGTCATTAGCTTACTATGTTAGTCTCGAAACATTAGTAAGTCGAAATTCAAAATGGTATTGGTTACACTATAACTGCGATGTAGCTTGTTGCATCAATCTCAATGCAGCAATAAGCTATCAATCTTTCAACTTTTGTTGTTTACCTCCTAGGTTATGGTAAATATGCAAAATCTACAATCTCTTTCCTATGTATTGTCGAGTTATCCACGTCGTCATATCTAGGTCAATCTTACTCTTCAATCTCACTCTCTATTCAAACTATGGTAGGATGATACATCATCATATTTTCCTATCTACTCTTTGTGCAAACTCTGATAGGATGATACATCATCATCTTTGCCTATTTCCTTGTGCTCTTGGGTATGTTATATCAGTGTGTCCTTATAATGTTCCGATCAAATTTTGGGGGTCTTTCATTATTTAATAACTCTCCGATTTGAACGTGCGAGACCTGCGTATTCTCGCACCATTCAATCGAAGAGTAATTAAATAGGGGCAAGTGTCATACCCCAAATTTGCCCACCTTAGTGATACCGTCAGATTTATTTTTGAACTTGGATTTTAAAATTCATTTGATTTAATTACATTAACATTTTGGGGTTTTATTAAATATTCACTTTCAATTCTATTTAAAAATATAATGATTCATTTCAAATTTATTTGTATTTTTAAAATAGAAAATAATTGCTCGTCTTCATATACTTTCAATTGGATTTTTATTTCAAATAAATAACATAGCACAATTGGTAATGAAGGATATCTTGGAAGCATAAGGTCAATGGTTCAATTCTCACTTGGTGCATTTTTTATATTTTTTTATTGTTACTAGCTTTATTTCCATTTATTAAAGTCATAAAAAAGTTTTTTTTATTATTTAAATGTTATTTTCGTATTTTTAATTATGACATTTTTAAAAATAATTATTTATTTGATTTTATACATTTTTTAATAAAAATTGAGTGCAAAAATCATAATAAATACCAAAAATATTTCCTTTTATGTTTAATTATTTTTATTAGTCAATCAGTATCAATTTGTGTTATACTTATCTTATGATTGGTACGCTTGGTGACCAAGGAAAAATTAATTTACAAATCAATTTTATTTTCCTAATTTGTTGACCTAATTATCATCATAAATAGGCCACTCTTTCACACTATTTTTTCATCAATGATTTCACCAACAATTAGGAAATCAACAACTCACTAAATTTCTCCTAAAGTTGTTGCTCTTCACATCGAAGAACAATAACAAAGAAACCCTGAAAGCCTCCATCAATCTGAGAAAAAATCGTCGCACCGAAGGAAAGAAGGAAGAATATTAGAGGAAGCATCTTAAATTGGTCACAGTATTCCGGGTTAGTAAACTTGACTTTTGAATGTATGAACTAATTGTTTTCATATGTCTGAATTGTTGACTTGATTATTAATATGTCTGTGTATAATATACGTAAACTCTTTCTATGATCGTCAATCAAACTTTATTTATATATGTATAATCATCCAGTAAACCTATTATATAAATATTGTTAATATATAATAAATAATTAACTAAACATTTTTCCTCATTATTTTTTAAATCTTTTATTTTATGATTAATAATAATATAATAAATAGAAAGTGGGGGTCTGTCAGGTTTTATTTAAGTTATAAACAAGATGGCAATTTGGTTTAGTTGTGACTATAAAAAAGGATATAGTACTATATTATATTAATTTTTTTTTTAAAAAAAAGGTGAATTTGTCATTAGGAAAAAGACTATTGTACCGGTATGCATTGGGGAAAAGTGTATTTTCTAAAATTCAATTTTTACTTAGTTCTTATTTGTTAGTTTTAGTTTTAAATGTTTATTATTTAACCAAACTAACACCAGTTATGTCAATTGGTTATATTTTTATATATAATTTAATTTTATATTAAAATTATATTAAGGATAAACATATGTATTAATTTTAAATAAAATAATGTTATATAATAGTCATAAGGTTTTTTTATAACAAAATTGTCATCTTTACTAATTCACACAATATCTCATAATAACTTTTTAATCATTTGTTCTTTATTCATTTAGATATTTGTCTATTTTAGTTAGTTACTTTACTTAAGTAATTAGGCTAAATATTTGATTATATTGATTAGATTATAGTCTTTACATAAAATTTAAAATTTTTTAATTAATTTAATTTTGTTCTTATAATTAAGCCGTTACCAATATATGCAAAAACACAAAAAACATCAAAAGTATCTAATTTTTTAATTAAAAATAATAATACAATCATAACTCTATCCATAAATCAAACATTAAATTTGAATCAAATAAAATTGAATCAAAATCTTAAATTACAATCACATATCAAAATCCACACAATTCATCAAATATTTCATCTGCGAGCAACATGTGGCCAATATCTGGCCACGTGATGAGGGAGACTATATCAAACTCTCTTTTCATCCTTCATAACGAGCAGCACATAGTCAATCTCTGACCACGTGATGAGGAGATATATCAGACTCCTCCCACCCTATGTCTAACCATACACGATAAATAAACCAAATTCCAAAACACCTAACCAACAATTCTATCATTTTTTTACTAACATAATCAAGTTCAAGAACATTTTCGAAAAAGGATTAAGGGGAATTATTATTGAAATTAAATGCGAACTACATCTAGCTCACTCAATTTTCAACTCAGACAAGGTTCAAGGATAAAATCGAAAGCAATTCTATGTGATCCTATAAAAAACACTAACAAACACTACGAACTACGAATCGGGACTCTGATTCCTCGTAAGAGGATATGTAGGCATACGACTAAAATCGTGGCGAGTTCCCCTATTAAAATATTAAAACCCTATTTCCTAAACCTTTAAAATTTAAACCATAGTATCCTTGTGAACAAGGTAGATGGGGGGTGCCTAACACCTTCCCTTCATCTAAAAATGAGTCAACAACTTAGAATCTCTAACTTATTTAGGTTTAACCTTTTTATTCCCTTCCTTAGGATAAAAATTAAGGGTGGCGACTCTATATTTTTTGTTGATTATTACAATGGTCACCCCCGCTTCCCTCATTATTAGACCGGGATCTCCTTTAGATTTCTGGTTTATCCTTTGAGAAATTAAGTAAGCTAGAGATCCAATCTCTGGAAGTCCTTGACTCTTTTCAAACGATGAGGGTGAAGGAATTGATGCCTCTGAGTGATAAAGAACTTTCAGATTTCCTTGGTAAATATTTTGTATTTTAGTCCTTTATTGTACATACCATAAGCTTTGTATTGTTCAATGCCTAATTTCGTCTCCTCTTTCTTTTTTGAAGACATGATGACTGATCTCAGTGTTGTCGAGTAGACGAAGTTGATGCAGGCTTCCTGTGCTACAAGGAAAGGGATCGGAAGGGCCAATCTATCCAAATCGGACCTCACCGGCCTTGAAACTCGTATTTTAAAAAGGAAGAAGGTGACATGCACCAAGGCGACTGCGGGCTCAGCTGAGCCCCAATTTTTAATTCCCTTATTCCTAAGGAGGCTCATTAGGTTACTCCTAAGAAAATGAAGACCTTTATGAGTAGCGATGTTTGTCGGGCTGATAGGAAATTTCTTCGTTGATGAGGGACTCTGGGGATGGAGCTTCCGCCCCGGCTGGGGGAAGTCCTCTCTGTCGTGGATGAAGCCTTTGATCGGGCTAAAATATTAAGCGTTATGCCTTTATTTGGATTTGGACTTGTCCGAGACAGATTATTTCAAGGTGGTGCAGGATGACTGCCTTGTAGATCTTGAGGAAGGGGAGAAGACTCAAGCTCCTCCATCAAACCATGATAACCCTTCTGGTATGGAGAATGACAACCTTAAGGAGAAGTCAGATGCTTAGTTCTATCTGGTTTTGTTAGTCATCAGATAAAGATACATTTATGTAATTTTTTTTTGTTTTGGGGAGTGTGGTTTCGTCTCCCTTTTCAATATAATGACTTCACACCTTCGGGCGTTATGATTTGGATTTAACCTCTTATGACCTTATGTTAATGCCTTTATAAGACTTATTTTCTGTTTATCTTTTTGGTTTTTGATTTTGTACCAATTGCTTTAAAAAATATAATTCGTGTATCCTAGGGCCTCGGACTCAAAGTCCTATGGACTTTGAGTGTTCGATCATGAAAACCCAAGGATTTATTTTCACAAGCTTCCTCTTTTGAGATATTTGGGTCATTCGGGTTACCACCCTTGTGTTTTTTAGTGCTTTTGGACTTAGAGCCCCAAGCATTTGATTTCACTTGTCTTTCAAGTCTTACCCCTTTACCATTATAAGCAGGCTTAATATTTGTTTTTTGGAGGTTGATGATGCCAACCCGGATGTATGTATAGTTTTTTATCCTTTCAATAAGATTTTTGCAAGATATTGGCGTTAACCGTTAGTCTTTTGATGAGCGTTGGGTTCTTATTATTGGGTTTTATCAGAGCCCCATGCAAGGATGCACCTAGAATGGTTTGAGAGCCTTGGCGAGGTTTGATTGTTATGAGAGGCTTTAGGGTGCGCGTCTCAACATTAATCTAGCCAAACCCTCTTGCCCGGAGGCGAGGTGAATTGTGCGAGGGGCTTAGAGTACGCATCGACTTAGTCCGATCAAACCTTATTTCGCAGAGGCTAGGTGAACCATGCGAGAGGCTTAGAGCACACATTGACTTAGTCTAGTGAAACCTTCTTTCCAGGAGGAGAGGTGAATCGTGAGAGATGCTTTGAGTATACTTCAACTTAGTCTGGTCAAACCTTCATTCCCGGAGGCAAGGTGAACCGTGCGAGAGGCTTAGAGTATGCATTGACTTAGTCCGGTCAAACCTTCTTTCTCGGAGGTGAGGTGAACCGTGCGAGAGGCTTATAGTACCCATCGACTTAGTCTGGTCTAACCTTCTTGCTCGGAGGCGAGGTGATTTATGCGAGAGGCTTAGAGTATACATCGACTTAGTCCTTATCAGATCATTAAAAATATGTTTGAACCTGGGAGCCTCATTAAAAACCCATGCCCTTGTAGGGGAAAATAGTGCATCCCTTACATATATTCATAGTTTTAATTACATAATCTTAACTGAAATAAGTCCTAAGATTAGATATGTTCCAAGTCCTAGGCACTTCTACACCATCTAAAATTTCCAGCTTGCAAGCCACATTGTTCAGCTTCAGGAAGACTCACAATGGGCCCTCCCAATTTGGAAATAACTTTCCCTTATTTTTGGGATCAGTGATTTGTTTGAGGACTAAGTTGCCTCTTTGAAACTTATTTGTCTTACCTTCAAGTTGAACTTCTTTGTCAGTTTATCCTTTGCTGTGAATTCCCGTATATGGGCGGCTTCCCTAAGTTCATCGAGAAAGTCAGTCGAGCTGTTCAAGTCTTCTTGGTTAACATTTTCGTTGAAGTGTTCTCGCCTCCATGTTGGAGTGTTGATTTCTATGGGGATCATTATGTTAGTATCGTATAGCATCCGAAAGGGAGTTTCTTGGGTAGTTGAATGTGACATTGTATGATATGACCATAAAATCTTATGGAGGTACTCAGACCATATGCCC
Organism: Vicia faba; assembly: GCA_948472305.1. Taxonomy (NCBI): domain Eukaryota; kingdom Viridiplantae; phylum Streptophyta; class Magnoliopsida; order Fabales; family Fabaceae; genus Vicia; species Vicia faba. Next base: position 467,175,727 of record OX451740.1, read on the forward strand.
TAGAATTCATATAACTTCTTTTTCATCCCGGATAATATCACCTTATTAGCTGCTTCAGCTTAACCATTTGCATGTGGATGTTATACTGATGTAAACCTGTTCTGGATGCCTAGATCTCTGTGTTGTACCCTAATTTTTGCCCCTAAGATTCCTCTATCATATCATATCAATTCAATCACAACAAGATCACACACTAGGGTTTGATTCTTCATCCCATCTTTAGGTTTGTCCAGGGGGAATCACCAAGCAGCTTGACTTGTATATTGTGATCATCTATGTTTTGTATTGACTAACCTTTTACTAATAAGTACAATTAATATTTGCTCTAATTGTTGGTATCATAGGTGAAAGACAATACATTCCATCAAGTTGATCCATAGGTTCATGAGTTTATTTTCATGCCTTCTTCAACAAAGCTTCATTAAGATTCAAGCTTCATCATTGAATATATTTTGAAATAATATCATGACAAAGTCTATTATGATTCATCATGCCTCAAGTTGTCAAAAATAGTTCAAAGATACAAGGGTTGATTGAAGAAGTTTGACCCAGTTAGACAAGTCTTTGATTTCATTGATCACAAGTGAATATCTCCCTCAATTATCAAGATTAGGAAGTGGTTTTGGTTTCTATGGGTTCTCCTTATCATACTCAATAACTTGTATTTACATGACAAAAGTATTTGTGAAATAAATTTGATCAAAATTGAAAAGGGTTCTCAAGGCATTTTGTTGCTCTAGGAGCTAGGGTTTTGAACTTCCAAGGGATATATCTTGCCCATCTTTTGTTTTTTTTTAGTGATTCCAAAGACATGTTTCTCTTAAAAGGGTTATCAATAAATAATTTCAAAAGTTTCAATAAAATTTTGTGTGAAAGGTACTTGATGATGAAGAAAGATTAAAAGTCCTCTAGATGAACCGTCAAATTCCCATATTTGACTTCAAAGGACCATAACTTGGTCAATTTTTATCACCTTGAGCCCATTCTTTTTCCACATTGATCTTAAGAATGTGAACTCCATCCCTTCTTTTAACTGCAAAGTGTGAAATGGATGGAAGAGGCCCTAAAGATACAAAAGATTATAGGTCATCTTATGCATTTTTTTCCAATTTCAACAAGTCATAACTTTCTCATTTTTTGAAGATTTTAAATGGTTCAAGTCTCAAAATATCATTCAAGATATCTAATTCATGCCATCTTTTTTGGTCAAGAGCAAATTTCAAATGGAAGGCCATGTTTGGGTGCAAGACATTATAAGTCATTTTTGAAGAAAAACTTAGAATTTTTTCTAAATACAAAAGTCAACCTTTTTTTCTAAACTTTGACTCATCACAATTTTCAGCTCAAGCATCCATTTGATTCCATTATTTGCACATTGCAAAGCTTGCGACCTCATATTTCTAAAGCTTCAAGAATCATGTCCTAAGACTCCTTGAGCTGAGAATGCCATTGATTTGAACTTGGTAACTTAATACTGAAGTTTCTCAAAAAGTCAGAATTTGAAATCCTTGATTTAGCTCTAAACCAAATCAACTTCCCTGTAAATAGAGGATCATACCTCATTCACTTTCTGAAGCTTAAAGAGCCAGAATCACCCTGCCAAATTTCCTCTTGAATTGAATTTTCTGCAACTTTGAATTTTGTCTTACAGCGTTTCTCAATCATTTTTCTTTGTCAATTCACCTTCCTTGAACTTCACTAAAGCTAACAGAAGAAGAATTAAGTTTTAAGACTTCCTAAATCATGCTAGCCAAGTTCAGTTTTAGAGCTCTGCAACTTAACTTCAATAGGTAGATTCTTTCACCAATTCTCTCAAACTTTGATACTATCATGAAGTTCTCATCATTCTAATTCTAGTCGTAACACTTGTTTTCAACTGGAAGTACGTTTTGACCATGAATTTTCAAATCCCTTTTCAGAACTTCTTTTCAAAAATGACTGAGCTACAGTTTATATAATTTTTTTGAAAAGGTACCATTGGAATCGTCTTGAAGAGACGAAGCGAATGGTACTAGTCTTGTGTCCTAATTTTATAGTTTCTGGAACCTGCAGATTCGTTGGTTGGAGGTTGAAGATGACCAATGTGTCATCTATCAACCAATGAAGGCGTGCCACACATTTTTTTAAAATCTGATCTAATTAATAATTCCATGCTTTATTCACTAAAGACCGTGATATGCACATCGCATTTGATTCATTAGATTAGCTTACTAACACGTTTTGACTCTCATCCATAGGTCCACATTTTTTTGATTTTATTTTTATTTCTAATTTTTATATTTAAATTGTTTTAAACTTCAAAAAATCATAGAAAATTTATTTTAACTTCAAAAAATATGAAAAAATTATGAAAAATACTTTTGATTTTTCTCTTTCTGATTATTATTTTTTCACAATTTTATTTTGTGTTCTGATATATTTTATAAATTTTCAAATTATTTGAATTGTTTTAAATGTTTAAAAATAATTTTCTTAATTTTTAAATTCTGAAAAAAAATATGGAAGGATCCAATGACCTTTTGACAAATATTGGTGACCTCATTTAATTTTTATTTGTGACATTACTATTTTTCACAATTTTTGGTTTGTTTTCCCTATTTCTTTTAATTTTAAAAATAGTTTCTGACTTTAAAAAATTACCAAAAATTTTATATAAATATTTGAGTTCATTTATGATTTTTCTATGGTCTTGTTTGATTTTTCTTTAATGTTTTAAATATAATTGCTATTTTCCACCTTTATTTTCATTAAAAAAAACATTTTAAAAATCATTTTCTTTATTTGAAAATACCATTTTATTTTGTATTATATTCTTACTGATCTTGGACTCTGAAATTTTGATCATAAGCTTTATTAACATCATTGGATCCATGATCTTGAGTTTGACTCCACAAGAAATGGATGAATGATTTTGATAATAGTTTGATTAAATTTTTTGGTTCAAATGTGGTTTAATTCTTACCCCCATCCCTCTTTATCTTATTCACTTCTTATTGTACTAAATGTTATTGGAGAATGATTTCTATATCATTTCTCAAAAGATATGGTCCATAGATTGCTATTGACCGGCCTCAAAATATGTGTGACTTCTATATAAGTCCACTTATGATTACTTAACATAGCGCTAAATTTTGTCCCGATTTGAGAAAATTATCATTTGTGGCCCAAGCCCGTGTTTGTAAGCCCAAGTATGTTAATTTGAACCCTTTGATCCAATAACCTTGAGATTCATTGTTAGGAGGCTTTGGTCCTACCAGTCCTCTAATGAATTTTCATCAACTTTGGTCAAATTGGATCACTTAAACATCATTGATCATTTATTGTTGCCTTGAGAAATTTAAATGAATGATATACTTGACAAAAAGAAAATGAAATTTGTTGTTGAGAGGCTTTGATTTTATAAATCTTCTAATGAGTTCCAAATGCAAGTTTCAAGATGTTCATTCAACTAACCACTAATTCCTAACAATTGACTTTATTTTATGCTTTTACTTTATGTTTTTACTTTAAGCACATTTATTTTAGCATTTACATTTTATGCTATTTTCATCTTTTCTCACTTGAGCATTTACTTTTTATGTCATTTTTATTTTGCTCATTTGAGCTTTCATTTTATTTTTGAAGATACCTAATAATCAACTTGAACCATAAAAAACTTTAATGTTACATGGACTACTTGGTTACTATCCTTTGCATTATGGAGATTGTGGACTTCCTTGACTTAGGATTAGAAGTTGTGACCTACTTTGAGACCTTGTGACCTCAACTGTTATTTTGTCTGGAGTTCTTGGGGTTTACCCCAAGATCTTAGGTTGTTTGTTTGTTTGCTCTGTGTGCAGGTTATTGTGATTACATGCTTTATCTATGATTGGGAATTCATCTGTATACAGCTGTTACTCTGCCCAATTTTTATTAAGACTTAATGTAATTGAAGCTTGGTTTTCTTAAAAGGTTTATTATCTTTTCTTGTTTAGTTTCAAATCCAAAGGATGGGAATTCTACATTGACTCATTGTGTCAAATGTTGGCTTCTTGTTGGTTAGATGGTTCTTTTCCCTAGCTTTTACCTTATGCTTTAGGATAGTCCCTTCATCTCCTCATATCTTCTTTGATTTCAAAAATATTCTCCCTCCTTTTGAAAAATCTTTTTTTTTCTTCAACAACCACTTTCATTATAAATTTGGACTTATGTCCATACCTTTTCAAAACATTTTCTTAATCAAAGTTTAATCAATTTAATAAAACTTTGACATATTTGTGAGAAGACTAAAAGTCAATCAATCTCATTCAAACCATTTTGCCATTTTGGATTTTTACTTGAAAATTTTCTCAAAAAGATTAGACTCTTGTCAATCCTTGTAGTGATGCGAGCTACTATACTTCTACAATATATAGTGAAGTGAGATATTTTCCACTTGGGTCTTGAGTGAGGCTTTGTTGATTTTAAAAATCCAAGCCATATCCTCCACTTTGAGATGACGCAAAATCTCTATTCTCATAATTGTGGGTAGTAAGTATATTTTCCACTCGGATAAGACGATGATGTCTCTTCTCTTAAAATTAACCAACACACATATGTTTTGAATTTTTTAAAGGTGAACTACGTGTACCCTGATCCCCTATTTCAAGGAAAGTGGTATGTACGCACTAAAGGTTCGCAACCGCGGCGGGTGAAAAAATCATAAAAAATATTTCTTTTCTCATCTCTACAATCCATTTTTTTATGCAACATTTATAGACAAAATATACAGAATTTACAAAGAGGTTCCTGCGGAGTACCGTAGATGTTTAGGGTGCTAATGCCTTCCCTTTGCATAACCAACCCCCAAACTTAGATTCTCTCCCCCTATTTTTGGTTTATTCGCTATTTTTCCATTCCTTTGGAAATAATAAAGCGCAGTGGCAATTTTTATTTGACCCGTGTGAGTCAAGTCAATCCAATGGCTTAGTCTCAACATTTCTACCGCTACAGAAAAAAGTGGTGACTTCACTGAGGAAAGATTGACCTCTTGTGGTCCATCCCTAAGTGGGTTGGGCCTATCTTTGTTTTTCTGAATATGTGTTATTATGTGTTATATCTTATATGATGTATATATGTTTGTTTATATTTTACTGGTTTTTAGGGTGCTTGGTGATTTCTCATAAGTCTTATACCCAGGCTTGAGAAAACTTAAGATAGGACAGGAGGTATAGTCATGTTAACTTTGAGGGACTAATCCCAAAAAAGAAGGCATGATATCCCCTACTCAGTGGAGGCCCCTTTTACTGTAGTGTCGTTTACCGAGTAATCGGGAAAACGTGCTGCTTTCAACCTGAGAGCCCGCTGAAATTGAGGACCGTAGAACCTTTAACCCATCTTGGCCTTTTATGTGTAGTGCAAAAGCTATGACAGAGTAATCCAGAAATATTTGTCATGCGATACTACGCTCGGACGAGTTTTTCTTGAGAATATTGCTAATTACAGAGTCAATCGAGAAGTTGGTAATATCCGAAGGAAGGATGTAGACTCTGGGAACCTCTTAGAACCTTTTTCGGAAGGTGATACAACTTTAGACCATACCTTATGGGTATTACCTTCAACCTCATGCTCGTGGCGTTGAACCTATGAACCCTATGTTTATGATCTTGTGTGTGATTGTTGCATCATGCATTCGTGCACCCATGAGCATCCCGTAAAAGATTTTGTTTCAAGGGACTTGAAGTTGACTCTTTGTGAATATCTCAAGTACTTTTTGACTATGGATTTTGGAAAAAATAAAGACTAAAAAGTACAGTTTCAAAGATCCCAAGATAGATGAGTTGGTGAGTATGATTCCCGAGATCGAGAGCTCTACAGATTTTCAGAGGAAGTATGGGTCCATCATTTCTCTCATGAAGCTCAGGATGAAGGAGGGTCTTCTCTTGAATTTTGTCCAGTTCTATGATTCAATGTATCGATGCTTTACTTTCCCTGATTACCAGTTGATACCTACATTATAGGAGTATTCTTATCTGTTGGGTTTACCTATTACCGATCGTGTTCCTTTTACTAGTTTGGACGGGGAGCCAAAATCCCATGAGATTGTTGCTTTGATCCATTTGGGGAAGTCTGAGGTTGAAGCCCACATGAATACCAAAGGAGGGATTAGGGGATTACCAGCTCAGTTATTATTGGAGAAAGCTCACTATTTTGCTAGGATGAAGAGTACGGTTTCTTTTGAGGCCATTTTTGCTCTACTTGCTTATGGGTTATTTCACAATGTCGAAAAATTTATGGATATCAACTCCATTAGGATCTTTATGATTTAGAACCAAGTCCCTACATTATTGGGCGACGCTTATTACTCTATTCATCTTCTGGATTTTTATCAAGGAGGGAGGATCATTTGCTACACACCTTTGTTGTATCAGTGGTTTATTTCTCACTTACCTCAATCTGATGCTTTCTGGGATGTCAGGAAGGAACCTCGTTGGGCTCCAAAGATTATGGCCCTTACTCATTCAGATATTGTTTGGTATCATCCGGCTTACCATGATGTAGAGATTGTTGACAATTGTGGTATTTTCCCCAATGTACCTCTTCTTGGTACAAAGGGAGGAATTAACTACAACCCTGTTCTTGCACGATGACAACTTGGATATCCGATGAGGGATAAGCCAAATAGTATTCATTTGAGTGGTTTCTTTCTTAAAGAGGGGGAGGTTCATAAGGAAGCTAAATAGGAGATTGCAAAGGCTTGGCAACATATTCACAAGAAGGGTAGGAAGGACTTGGTACCTAGAGGGGTTGTTTCTTTGGAGCCTTATATGTAGTGGGTACAAGCAAGAGCCATCCAATTGAAGATGTCATATTCCCGGGAAGCACCCATGCCTGACATGTTTATGTAAACCACTCCTCCTTTGTTAGACGATGTGGAAGAACTTCAGCATGCCTTAGTCACGATGCAGCAGGAGAAGAAGGCTTGGAAGAATAAGTTCCAGACTCTAGAGGTGTCCTACCGAGAAGACCTAAAGTAGAAAGACGATTTGATCGAGATTCTTGAGAGTCATGTTATAGAGACGATGGAGAGGCAAGAGGATTTATTTTCCTCTAAGCCTCAGTCAGAACTTAGTTACTCACTTCCCGACTCTTATGATTGGAAAGAGGTCACCAACATGTATGCGGAAGAGAACCAGAGGTTGAAGGCTCAGATTGCAAGACTCACAGGAAAGCGTCAACGTGAAGAGTGATCTCCATAAGCTTTGCTTTTATATGGTTTTTAGACTTTATCTTCATCTTGTACTTGGGATTATTGAAACTTGTACTAAAAAGTGTAATCCGTTTTGAAGTTATTATAATGAGATTTTCAGTATTTAAAATGTGTTATTACTTTGATATTTGCAAAATTATCTATAAATCATTGAGTTCCTTGAAATATCAATAATAAAATAAATCATATGCATTTCATGTCATGCATCATATTGTACATACTTATTGCATTTTTTTAGCATAACCAGGTGTCTTACTGAGCTTCTTTACTTCGTTCAACAAGTTGTCTCATCAGTACAATACTCGAGCTAATTTCCGAAGGAAAATGGACAATCTGGAACAAGAGACTCGCGAGCTGCGTGAAGAAGTTTCTGCTCTAAAGGTCGGTATGGCCAATCTCACTGATTTAATGGAGTCTTTGGTGGCTGCTCAGAATCAGCCACCACTTGCTCATCCTCAACAGACAATAATTACTACCAAAGCTCTAACTCTTCCTGTTTCTTCTACTCCAACCACTGTTGTTCAGAATCGTATGCCTCAGGGTTATCCGTGGGGAATTCCATAGAACTTTATGCCAGAAGGTTATAATCAGGATCTTTAGGTTGCTCCACTTGCTCTGGATGTTTATGCTTTTGCACCTCTTGTGGTGCATATTACCCCTGCTGCTAGAAATGAGATTCACTATGCTGCACCTCCCTCGGGGAATGTTGTACCATTTGTGAATGATGAAGTGTATCACCCCATTCCTCCACCAAGTGAAAGATTAGGCTTCTATGATCGAATGGAAAATTTTCAGGACTAGTTTGATAAAATCAAAAAAAAGTTGAAGGCCCTCAGAGGGAAGGAAATGTTTGGGAAGAATGCGCATGATTTGTATTTTTTCCTGTTGTACCCCAAAATTTGCCCTTCCATATTCTTCAAATTTGTCAAGAATCATCTTCAATTGGTTCAAGATCCCTCAAGGGTTGCACAGTCCCAACTGCCTCCTAAGCCAGTCAAATTTAGGGTTTTGGTTACTTCAATGAATTTAAGGTTTTCAATGGCTCAATCAAGTCTCATGGGCCTATATGCATTGCCAAGCATCTACATGTCAAGTCTCAAGTCTCACATCATCAAATTGCATAGTCAAAAACCCTATTTGGTTCACAATCAACTGTAGGGGTAAAATGGTCATTTTACAGTCAAAAGTCAAAAAATTTGGTCAACATCTTATTTTGATCACACAATCATCATTTGATCAAGTCTTGATCATGATTCCACCAGCATGGCTCAAAAATCATCAAAGATGCAAAAGTTGCTATTTTTGGACAGCAGAAAAGTCAACTGTATCTTGACCAGGGCATAACTTTTTCATGGTTCATCTGAAAAATCCCATCCAATGCTCATTTTGACGAGGATGACATTTCCTACAACTCATCTTCACATTCCAAGTCCAAGAAATGCTCTCATAAAAAGTTATCAATTTCTACATTATAGGTCAATTTCAAAAGTCAACAAAAAGGCATTTTAAGTCAAAGACCATAACTTGAGATTGATAAATCCAAATGACATGGGACCAAAGGAATTGGTTAGAGGACTTCAAGACCTTTCCAAAATGTCCAAGAACATGTTCATATGATCAAAATTGAGCAATATATGCATTGGAGAAGTTGGGAAATTTTTGTGAATTTGCAAAAGTCAACTTTGCTCAAAACACATCATTTTTGCTAATGGGCCTCAAATTCCTTCTTGAAACTTTGTCCAAGGCCTATGCACGACCCCTTGAGATTAAATTTATTTATTTTCTTATTTTGTATTAATTAATTGAATTTTTAATCAATATTAATTCATTTAATTCATTTAATTGTAGGAAAATATCAAGATATGGTTTTGCAATCTCTTCATGAAGCAAATATGACCTACATGTGCTGGAGATTTCGTGTACACATCAAGGGGACCAAAATCTCCCAATTTGGCAAGGTTTTTCAATCAAAAAGATTGAAAAATATTTGATTGAAAATCAAATATGCAAACCATAATTCCATGGATTCTTAGCCAAGATTGTAACCTAAATCAGTTCTATTATATATACTGAAGCTAACCCTAATACCATACACGTGAAAACTCTGCAAGAAAACCATATGCAATATTGAAAAAAAAGTCAAGAAAACTCAAAACTGTTCTCTCACTCCCAGACCCTTTCAAAGCGATTTAAGGATTCTAATACATTGCTAGAATTCCCAGAAACCTTTTGCAAACCAAATCAAGGGCTAACACTCAAAGAATACGCAAGAACAGTGATACGGTTTGCTTAACTTTTTCAGAATTGTAACTCTAAATTTATGCATCATTAACATGATTTCCTGTGTGTTTTGTGTTGCTAGCAATCATTCAAAGCTTTTGGCATAGGTTAATTGGACTGAAACACCCTGAAACAGAAATCACCATTGATGAATTTTAGGGTTTTGAAGCTTTCAAATTAGGGCTTTACAGCCCAGGAAAAATTAGGCTTCATGAGACCTATGGTTGTAATCGTTGCAACCAGACGAATCTAGAACCACCCTCGCGAACAATTTATGTACAGCACACGCCTATTCGCTATTTTCTGTGGATGTAGGTTGTGGGGGTTAAAAACCCCCGCTATTTGATTTGTATTTTGCAGGTTTCAGCGAAGAAGACAAGACGTGGAAGCGTGGCAGTGGAGCATTCAAACTACGCGCGTTTTTTTTCTCTTTCCAGCATAATTGATATGTTTCATATATTATATTCATTAGCTATTATAATATCAAATACAGGCGCATGGCTCAGTGGAAGATGATGTGGCTGGCAACCATTGGGACCTGGGTTCGATTCCCAGGTACATCCCATATTTGTTTCTATTTTTCATAACCTAATCATGTGCAGGCTTGCCAACATATTCCATCATGTACCTTCAATAATCAGCATGCATTGTGGCCACCATCACCAATCCAATGGCCATGAAATGTTGACTATGATGTTCCCCGGTCAACCAATGTGCGGACAATTCCAGAAGTCAAACGTGGCTTTGTGCTTAATGGGCTTCAGATTGCTTTTTTCACCTCCATTTGGGTCCAACACCCCCCTGGTTTCTATTTCTTTTTTATTTTCTTTCTTTTTATTTTCTTTTAATAATTATTATTACTATTATCTAATTAATTCATCAATTATTTTTCATAATAAAATCAGAAACTTAAAATATTGTTTATTTTTATTATTTATTATTTTCACTATTAATAATTATTTTTGTAAATAAATTATAATTAATTAATTTAGTTGTTTAATTAGGACAATTTTAATCTTTCTTATAATAAATAAAATCAATTTAGAATTAGGGTTTTTCTTTTGATAACTTTTAAATTTTCTTTTTTTTATATTTTCATTAAAGACCTAAAAAAGCTAAAAAAAACACTTTTTCTTTTAATTAATTAATCAGTAAATTAGGTTTAATTAGAATTAAATGCAAAAAAGGGACCAAATTCAATTCTTTTCTCAAAAAGGGTCAAAACCCTAAGGACGTTCCCGATTTAATTTCTTTGCGCGTACTTTATTTATTTTGATCATATTTATGTACCTGTTCCGAGAATGTAATAGTTAATTAGGATTTTTATTGCTTTCTTTACTTTCCGCATTTATTTTCCAAAGGGTTATGTTTTTGGCGATGTAAAACCTGACGCCTTGTAATAGCGTAGATTCACTTTCTGCAATTTATTTCCCGCACAATCATTAACTGTTAATTATGCATGCAAGACTTGTATGAAAAATAAAATCAATCTGTAGCTCACAAATAACATGTACAAGATAATCTTAACTGAATTTAACACACATGCACATGCCACCCCTAGGGTACGCCTCACTTGGTTGCCTCGAGGTGGTCATTGAGTATAGGGTGTTTTAGAGGTCGCCCTCCTGTCTAAAGATCCAGTTGCCTCGAAACGGTTGCCTCGGATAAAAAGGATCTAGGACATTAGGGTTACCGCTAAGGCGTCCTACTATTGCTTTGGTGACCACATTGTCCCTATAATCGAATTGACCCGAATAACTCCAACAACGGTGCTACCTATTTCTCAATAGTGGGATAGTATTGTCTAAAGGACTCTTACACAGCCTAATTCCTTAGAGTAGGTAGATTTCTCCTGGGTACTTGCTCTTTTCAAAAACAGAAACATCTTTTCGCACTGACACTTTCAAAAGTTTTCAAACAAACACTTCATACACTCTTGAGGACTGATACAAGAGTTACCTAGAAGTTTTTCAAACTGAACTTTTTCAAACCCACAAAACACAAGAAAAGCAAACTCTTTTGAAAACATAGTGAGCAAGTACCTAAGAGCCCGTGGATAACCACAGATAGAAAGGGTGCTAACACCTTCCCTTTCTATAAATCTACCTCCCGAACCGAGAAACATCTCGAAAAGGAATTTTGTTGTGCTTTTGTCCTTTCCTTGTTGGAGAAAATAAAAGACGGTGGCGACTCTTGCTTACCGCGACATTTCGCGAACCAGCATTTCAAAACAGTCAGTTCTATTTCCACCGATCACAGAACTGGCGACTCTGCTGGGGATTTTATAAGTGAGGTGTACCTTAGGATTAGATCATTTTATGTTTTCAATTGCATGATTTGTTTGATTTATAATTGTGGGCTTGCATCGGAGTTTCATAGATCCTAACCCGGATCTGGGGAATACCCTTTAGGTAGCATAAGTTGTGAGGGACCTGTCCGGCGTAGACCGACACGGGTGAAGCAGTGGCTACGTTGGTGTTACACCTTGGTCTATACCGATATCCCTTGTGTTGCAACGAGGAGAATATGGGTCTTCTGAGGAGTCGTTAAGCACCAACCGACCTTAGAACCCTAAATTGACCCAACTTGGCCATAGAACAGTAGCAGTATGCTACACTCATTGAGGCTAAACTCTCGCGATGGTTCTGGCCGCAAGAAAAGATTGCGACGCTGGAGTTATGACCGATTGAGGGTAGTCGATGATATTGAGATCCTCTAGAAACCGGTTACTATTTTCTAGGACAGGTCTTAACCAACGAAACTGAAAGAGGGTAGTACCTAGACTTCATGCTGGCCTAAACTCTAAGGGTTGTCTTGTGTGACTTGTGTGCCTTATCATGTTTGCCTTTGTGAATACTTGTGGTGTGCTTTACCATAACATCATACCATCATAACATTGCATGCATCCTGCATAAGGACTGACCCATTTCAAAGACAAGAGGGTTTCATCTTTGCTCTGTTTTGTAGGACATCATGATGCCTGTGCGAAGGAATACTATTCGGCTCAACTTTGTTCACCCACCTGATTTGCTTAAAGAATTGGTTGACAGAATTCCAAATACTACTTCCTTCATCCAGAGGCATGGTTCTCTTCTCGGTTTAGTCACTTCAAAGTGGGACCAACAACTGATTAGTGTCCTGACCCAGTTTTATGATCCCTTGTACCATTGCTTCACCTTTCAAGACTTCCAGTTGGTCCCTACCCTGGAAGAATTCTCTGATTTTCTTGGTATCCCTGTTTTGGAACAAACCCCATTCACTAGTTAGGAGAAGGCTCTTAGGCTTGAGGAGATTGCTGCAGCTCTTCCTTTGACCAACAAGGAGGTAATGGATAACTGGGTAGAAGCAGAGTTAAGGGCTTTTTGGCTAAGTTTCTGATTGGTAAAGCTAACAGTTTCTGGAATGACTTAGACTTCAGGGCGTACGAAGACATTCTGGCTCTCTTAATCTATGGTCTAGTATTGTTTCCAAACCCTGATAACTTTGTCAATATCAACGCCATAAGGATCTTCATGTCTCGGAACCCTGTGCCCACTCTCTTGGGTGATATCCTGCAGCAACTCTATGCTCGTACTGCCCGAAGACGGGGAAATTTGTGGTGTTGTGCTCCTTTGTTAGTGAGGTGGTTTATTTCGCACCTCCCTAAGTTCGTGCTGAAGAACAAAGAAGGAAGGGACTGGGCTCATAGGTTAATGTCTCTCACTGATAATGACATCATCTGGACTCTCAGAGGTTTGGATGAGGTAGCTGTTATTGATCGTTGCGGAGAGTATCCTAATGTTCCATTGATCGGTACCCAGGGAGGAATCTCTTATAATCCATGTTTAGCTCTCCGTCAGTTTGGAAGAGCCATAAGAGCCGGGCCTCATGAGATGCTAGTACCTCAAATCAGTTTTGAGTTCCAGGTAGATAGTGATGAGCTGCGTCGTAGATTCATCAAGGCTTGGGACAAAATTCACAAAGTTGACCCACATGAGTTGGGACCAAAGACTTCTCTACCAATGGAACCCTGCTACAGATGGGTCCGCATCCGTGCTCAGAAGTTAGGTATGCCATACGAAGCCGTCAGACCTATCATTCTTGAATTTCCTGACAGAGACGGGGTTCCTCCAACTGTTCTCCCTCCTCAGATACCCACTGATGTTGACACACTAAAGAGGTCTTGGGCGCAACTACAGGAAGAAAGGGATTCTTATCGGGAAAGGTTCAATGAACAGGAACAGAAGATCCAGAAGCTGACTAAGCAATTGGAGAACGAGCGGATCTTGAATGACTATATCCGTACTGAGAAGAGGAGACCATGGGAGCACTGATGGGCTTTGGATGTTTCTTTTACAGCTTTTATTTCCTTTTCAGTATTTTCATCCTTGTAATGCCTAAGGGAAATTTCTTGAACAATTTAAAGTTTGAATCTAATAAAGTGTGTTCCTGTTTGTCTACAAAGTTGAATCCCGATTGTCTTTGGAAACATAAATCATACGCATTCCATTCATCACATGCATAGCAGGTACCCCTTTTTACAGGTTGCTTAATCTTCTTCGCTATTTATTTCAGCAATCATCATGAATCCTGAACCTACTACTGAACAAGCTATCAAGGCCCTCCAGGCCCAGAATGCCCAGTTCCAAGAGTTGGTTTTGAGCCTAGCCCAGGGTCAAAAGGAATTGAAGACTCTGCTTTTGAAGAAGAAGAAGAGGACTGTGTTGTTCAACACCGGACGCAGATATGGGAATACACTGCAGAATGAGGCTGATCTGGCTACTTCCTCTGTAGGGAAAGATAGTCCCCAAGGGGGAAGGGTTCCTAGTCCTGTGGTCTCCGACAATGAGACAGATTATAATGATGAGCAGTACCCTCCTGCTGAGGACAGGTACAAGCAACTAGAGGACCGTTTAAGTGCCATGGAGATTCAACATGTGCCGGGGCTGGATTTTGGAGATCTAGGTTTATCTTCTGGGGTGGTGATCCCTCACAAGTTCAAGGCACCTGCCTTTGCGAAGTACGACGGGGCTTCTTGTCCTAAGCTGCATCTCAGATCTTATGTGAGGAAGATCCAACCGTATACTACTGACAAGAACTTATGGATCCATTTCTTCCAGGATAGTCTTTCAGGGACTCAACTCGAATGGTTCTATCAGCTGGATGGAGCCAGTATTCAAAACTGGGAGGACTTGGCTACTGCATTTTATAAGCAGTATCAGTATAATTCCGACCTCGCTCCTACGCGTACCCAACTCCAGGGTATGTCACTAGGGATGGGTGAAGGTTTTAAGGAATACGCGCAAACGTGGAGAGACCTGGCTGGAAGGGTGCAGCCACCTTTGACTGACGGTGAGCTTGTGGACATGTTCTTGGGGACCCTGTCTGGTCCATTCTTTAACCATCTGATTGGGAATTCTTCTGCTGGGTTTACAGATCTGATCTTGACTGGTGAGAGGATCGAAGCTGGTATCAAGTAGGGGAAGATACAGAAAGGTGCATCCTCGAGTTCTGAAAAGAAGCCCTTCAAGAAAGAATCTAGTGCTGTGTATGGTTCAAGGAAACAGAGTAAACCGGAACACCGCCAAGCTATCAACGCGGTGGTAATTTCAAAGCCTGCTGCTGCTCCTCGGCAATATAACCAACCAAGGGGTGAGAGACCCAAAAGGCAATACACTCGACTCAGCATGACCTTGTCTCAGATATTGCCGCAACTACTGTCAACCAATCTGGTAACTGTCAAAGAAGCTCCGAAGGTAGTAAACACAACATCTCCAAAGTACAATCCCAACGCCCGCTGCGCTTATCACTCTGATAGCCCGGGGCATACTACTGATGATTGGTGGGCTCTGAGGAATAAGGTTCAGGACCTTATTGATGCTAAAGAAATATAGTTCGAGGCGCCCGAAAGGCCCAATGTTGTGACTGCTCCCATGCCCCAGCATGGAGTGAATGCTGTGGAAGAAGACCTGTATGTGGCCTCTGTGAATGATATCGTTACTCCGTTGTTGACTGTCAAAAGGAACCTGTTGCTAGCCTGTTTATTTCCGGGATGTAGTAAAGGTTGCCATCTATGTGCTGTTTCACCTGCTGGTTGTCCTTTGTTGATGTCAGCGTCCAAAACCTGATGGATAACAAAGAGATCTTGTTCGAGAAGATTGTTGTTCCTGCTACCCCTGCTGAAGAAGTTTCCATTGTTACTATTTTCAACAACCCTCCTGAGGCTCCCTCAAAGAAGCCTGTCAAAATCATGTCTACTCAGAAGATTGCTCCTATCATCATCACTGTTCCGGGGCCCCTCCCCTATACATCTGACAAGGCTATCCCGTGGCACTATGGGGGAAGATGTTTATGTGCTTGGAGTTAAACAAGAGTTTGATACTAGTACCGGCGTTAGTAACATCACCGAGCCTGCCAAAGTCACTCGCAGTGGTAGACTGTTCTCACCAGATATTGCACCTCCCGCTATCCAGAGACCTCTTATCATCACATCTGTAAGTGTGCCTGCTTCCCCTCCTGATCAAGTTCCTATTTCTACCCCTGCTGCCGAGTCCTCTGACGCTCGGGGCAAAGGGATTACTACTGATGTGCCTGCCCAGACGGAGGCACCGAAGACAACCACTGTTGAAGCTTCCAAGCAAGAGATGGAAGAGCTTCTCAAGATTATCAAGAAGAGTGATTTTAATGTAGTTGAGCAGCTGGGGCACACCCCATCTAAAATTTCTATGCTATCACTGTTGTTGTGTTCAGAGGCCCATGCCAAGGCTCTAATTACATTCCTGAAGACGGCCCACGTGCCACAAGAGACATCTGTTGATCAATTCACCGAGTGTGTATCCAACTTAACTGTTGATAATGGTCTGGGTTTCTCTGACGCCGATCTGACTGCTAAAGGGAAGAACCACAACGACGCCCTGCATGTCTCCATTGAATGCAGGGGCACTACTCTTGCCAATGTGCTGGTTGACACTGGTTCCTTGTTGAACGTATTACCCAAGAAAGCTTTAGACAGGCTGGATTGTGAGGGTTTAGAGCTCAAGCCAAGTAACATTGTTGTCCGGGCCTTTGACGGGTCCAAAAGGATGGTACATGGTGAAGTTGATATTCCAATCAGGGTTGGTTCGCAGGTCTTTGACTCTACATTTTATGTGATGGACATCCGACCATCCTATTCTTGTTTGTTGGGTCGTCCATGGATCCATAAAGCTGGAGCTATGACCTCAACTCTACATCAGAAGCTGAAGTACCCGGTCAGAGGGAAGATTGTGACAGTGCAGGGGGAGGAAGAATATATGGTCAGCCACCTCAACTCGTTTCGGTACATAGAGATGGATGGGGAGTTCATTGAGACCCCCTTTCAACACTTCGAAGAGGTGCCTCAGACACTGGCGTCAGCAAAGACTGTGACTGAAGAAGACTCTCCGTTGAAGATGGCTTCCTTGAAGGATGCCCGGGCTATTATTGAGAAGGGTGACTGTGCAAACTGGGGCCGACTTCCTGATTTTACTCCGAAGACTGACAAGTTTGGTTTGGGTTTCACTGCAAAAGCTCAGAGGGCTGTTCGTAAGGCAAGGATTGGAAGACCTCCTGTATTCATCACCAACCCGGGAGTGAATGCTATTGAAGACGATGTGGAGGAATCCGAATTTGACAGCTGGATCTACCCAACGACCAACGGTGGGCCGAGCAACTGGACGGCGAAAGATTTCATACCTATTACTTTTGTCACTCAGTAATGAACTCCTTTGTTTTGAATTTGTAACAGACAATAATTTGAAACTTTATGGCCCGGTGTCTTACCCGGGGCACCGTGGCTTCATTTGTGAGGGCTTATTATTTGTCATTTTCATATATCATGAATAAAAGCATTGGACTTTTTTTGCATTTCAAATCTTGTGCTCCTTGTCTTTCTTATTTATATATTGCAAAACAGCTATATTTACACACACTCACCTTTACAGGTTCCAATCCACTCTATATCTCACTGGTAACGACTCTGCTACTGCCAGTTATGACTTCGAAAATCCAATCAACTTAGCCGAAGACGAAGGTAAAGACGATTGCGAAGTGCCTGGTGAACTTGCAAGACTGTTACTCCAGGAGGAGAGGGCCATTCAGCCACATGAAGAGCCAGTGGAAACGGTAAATCTGGGTACTGAGACAGACAGAAAGGAAGTCAAGATTGGTGCCAATCTGGAATCTAGTGTGAAACAACGGTTGATTCAGATGCTGCATGACTATGTGGAAATCTTTGCCTGGTCTTACGAAGACATGCCTGGGTTGGATACCGATATTGTGGTTCATCATTTGCCTACCAAGGAAGAATGCCCTCCTGTAAAATAAAAGGTTCGCCGTATGCGTCCAGAGATGTCCGAGAAAATCAAGGCTGAGGTTATGAAACAATTTGACGCCGGTTTTCTAGCAGTGACTTCTTACCCTCAGTGGGTTGCCAATGTGGTTCCAGTGCCGAAGAAGGATGGTAAGGTCCGAATGTGTGTTGATTACAGGGATTTGAACAGGTCGAGCCCCAAAGATGATTTCCCTCTACCTCATATCGACGTTCTGGTTGACAACACTACTCAGCATAAGGTATTCTCCTTCATGGACGGTTTCTCCGGTTATAATCAAATCAAGATGGCTCCTGAAGACATGGAGAAAACCACTTTTGTTACTCAGTGGGGCACCTTTTGCTACAAGGTCATGCCTTTTGGGTTGAAAAATGTTGGGGCAACCTACCAACGTGCCATGGTTGCTCTGTTTCATGACATGATCCATCATGAGATAGAAGTATATGTCGACGATATGATCGCAAGGTCTCAAGCTGAGGAGGAACACCTTGACCATCTACAGAAGCTGTTTGACCGTCTGAAGTTGTACAAGCTAAGATTAAACCTGAACAAGTGCACCTTTGGGGTGAGATCTGGAAAATTTCTAGGCTTCGTCGTAAGTGACAAAGGTATTCAAGTGGACCCTGCCAAAGTGAAAGCCATACAAGAGATGCCAGTTCCCAAGACAGAGAAAGAAGTCAGAGGCTTTCTAGGACGGCTGAACTACATTGCCCGATTCATCTCACATCTAACTGCTACCTGTGAACCAATCTTCAAGCTGCTGAAGAAAGATGAAGTAGTACATTGGAATGATGAATGTCAGGCCGCTTTTGAAAGAATCAAAGAGTATCTCCAAGAACCACCCATTCTTATGCCACCGGTTGAAGGGAGACCTCTAATCTTATACTTGACAGTACTTGACAGCTCAATGGGGTGTGTGCTGGGGCAGCATGACGAGTCTGGCCGAAAAGAGCACGCTATTTATTACCTTAGCAAAAAGTTTACCGACTGTGAGACCCGATACTCACTTCTCGAGAAAACTTGCTGCGCTTTGGTATGGGTTGCTCGCCGGCTGAGACAGTATATGTTGAATCACACTACCTTGTTGATTTCAAAAATGGATCTAATCAAGTACATATTCGAAAAGCCTGCCTTGTCCGGAAGAATAGCAAGATGGCAGATGATGTTGACTGAATATGATATCCAGTACACAACTCAGAAAGCAATCAAGGGTAGTGTATTGGCAGACCATTTGGCACACCAGGCAATGGATGACTACCAATCCATGAACTTTGAATTTCCAGACGAGAGTATCATGATAGTGACTGATTGTGAAGTACCTAGACCGGATGAAGGACCTGAGGAAGGATCCCGATGGTCTATGCACTTTGACGGAGCCTCAAACGCTTTGGGAAACGGTATTGGCACTGTGATCATATCCCCTAAAGGCACTCATACTCCACTTACCGCCTGGATATGTTTCAACTGCACCAACAATATGGCGGAGTATGAGGCATGCATCATGGGGCTTCAAGCTGCAATTGACTTAAGGATCAAGTTTCTGAGTGTCTTCGGAGATTCCGCTCTCGTGATCAGTCAGATCAAAGGCGAGTGGGATACGAAACACCCAAATCTTATTCCTTACAAAGAGTATGTGTTGACGTTGATTCCCCACTTCGAGGAGATAACTTTTGAACACTTCCCAAGAGAGGAGAATCAGTTGGCGGATGCGCTAGCTACGATGTCTTCTATGTTCAAAGTCAAATGGGACAACGAGGCTCCCCGGATCATTATCTGGAAATTGGATGAACCTGCACATTGCTGCGATCTTGAGGCTGAAGAGGTAACTGAAAAACTTTGGTATCATGAAGTGAAGAGGTACTTGGAAGCTCAAGAATACCCCGAGGGTGCATCCGTTAACGATAAAAAGTTCCTGAGAAGGTTCGCTGCAAAGTTCTTCCTCAGCAATGGCATTCTATACAAACGAAACCATGATTCAACCTTACTGCGTTGTGTGGATAAGACGGAAGCAGAAAGGATCATGGCAGAGCTGCATGAAGGTACCTTTGGAACTCATTCCAGTGGGCATACCATGGCAAAGAAAATCCTTCGGGCAGGATATTTCTGGTCCACAATGGAAGCCGACTGTTACCAACATTCTCGGACATGTCACAAATGCCAAATCTATGCCGATAAGGTGCACATTCCTCCAGTTCCTCTGAACGTCTTGACAGCACCTTGGCCTTTTGCAATGTGGGGCATTGATATGATCGGCGAGATCAGACCTACGACATCCAACGGGCATCGCTTCATCCTGGTGGCAATTGATTACTTTACAAAGTGGGTTGAAGCAGCTTCCTATGCTACCGTAACCAAGAACGCCGTGGCACGGTTCATTCGGCATAACCTGATATGTCGCCACGGTGTACCTGAGAGGATCATTACGGACAATGGTACCAATCTTAATAACAAGATGATCACTGAGCTCTGCGAGAAATTCAAGATGCAGCACCACAACTCTTCTCCTTACCGGCCGAAGATGAATGGGGATGTCGAAGCGGCAAATAAGAATATTAAGAAGATTGTGTAGAAGATGACAGTGACCTACAAGGATTGGCACGAGATGTTATCGTTTGCTCTTCATGGGTACCGTACCTCAGCAAGGACGTCAACAGGGGCAACACCCTTTTCCTTGGTCTATGGCATGGAAGCAGTCTTGCCTATTGAAGTCCAGATACCCTCTCTCCGGATAATGAAGGACGCAGGTTTAAGCGAAGATGACTGGATCCATACTCGGCTTGATCAATTAAACCTAATCGACGAAAAGAGACTCACTGCTATTTGTCATGGTCAGACGTACCAAAAACGGATGATCATGGCATTTAACAAGAAGGTCAGACGACAAGAGTATCAAATCGGAGACCTGGTAATCAAGCGCATCATTCTTCCTCAAAGTGATCCCAGGGGAAAATGGACCCCCACATACGAAGGGCCATTTATGGTTAAGAATATCTTCTCAGGAGGAGCCATGATTCTAACTACCATGGATGGTGACGACCTTCCTCACCCCGCCAATGCAGACATAGTAAAAAAATACTACGCATGACTAAAGACCCGCTAGGTTGACACACCTAGGCAAAAATAAGGGCTTCCCGGCGAACCAAAAGGGTTCGGGCAAAAATAAGGGATGAAATGAAAAAAATCTGTACACCCGGCAAGTCGAAAACCTGAAAAGGCGGCTTGGGCAAAAATGGGTATCCCGGTGGACTGAAAACCCGAAAGGGCGGTCCAGGCAAAAATTAGGGATTAAAGCGTAATACTATGTCTCATTGGATCACCTTGCATCCAGAATTCGGCATCAACCATCAGGGTCAGACGGCATCGATCAATCAGCTTCATCTTCAACTAAGCAGCAAAGTGATGAGACGCTTGAAGACATAAAGGCGATAGCAGAGTGGGAACCCAGTGGGATTATCTTTTCACATAGCTGTTTTGTATTCCTTTTCAAAATTGTATAAACTCTATGGCGTTCTCTTACTAGGACGTCAGCCTCTTGTACACAAACGCCTATTTATAGGCAAATTCAAAAATCAATACAAGCTCACTTTTCCAGACAAATTGCCAATTGTTTTTCCTTTATCTGTTTTGTTTTGCAAGGAACGTCCAATGTTCATTTTTGATATATGCATTTGACATTAATTGCTAACTCATAAATATCTGCATGCGAAACAAAGGAATAATTACAGGTGACACCAGAAACAGGGGCAATAATGAGTTGTCTAAGCGATCTAGTTGCTCTGTCCACCAAGGTACCAAGGTAGGTTCGGCTGAAGAACGTAACCAAGATACCTCTACTCCCAAGCAGAGTTAGTCTCCCGTCAGCCCTGAAAAGGCACAATATCTCCAGCAAGTCAGCAATGCTCTCCCCAAGCAGAGTTAGTCTACTGGAAGCCTTAAGGAAATTGGGTATCCCCAGAAGATCTCAATATTCCCCAGTGGAGTATACAGATATTCCTAAGCAAGCATCCCCGGCAGTCTTAATATAAGATTGTTCCCCGGCGGAATACAGACACCCCAGTGGAGCCACTTCCCCAGTACAGTTCAAAAGTTTCCCCAGGAGAGTTGAATCAATATACCCAGTAGATTCTGGAAGCTTATCCCCAGTAAATTCTGGAAGCTTATCACCTGCAGAGTACATACGTCTCTCCCCGACCATGTTCAAAGGTTATTCCCTACCAGAGCCTATAACTAGGTTATCCTCAGCTAATTACAACGGAAAGATCGTCCTCGGCGAAGTTCTTCCTATCCCCCAGCGGAGTTCATTAAATTCCCCAACATAACTTATCAATGGAATCCCCAACGGAGTTATCATCAAAATCTCAGCGAAGTATCTCTTCCCACAGAGTAATTCCCCGTAGAGTAATATCTCCAACAAGTGTATTCCCCAACAGAGTCATCTTCTCCTACCGGTTATCCTTGCAATCATCATCCCCAGCGGAAACGAAGAACCCCACTCTTCAACATCAGCCCAGGATTCAACGAACTTCTCGGCATTCGTCAAGGATTTATTTTCCTAGACGAAAATACATTCATGAACATTTCACATTTTATACATCCTTCTTACATACATGATAAAGTGCATACGACACTATCTCATTTATTTTTGAACATCATGACATCATGCATTTCTTACATCATGACATTGCATACCACTGATGTTTTGCCTTTTCAGGAAAAAGGTCAATCCAAAGATGATTACTATCAACTGTCGCAGTTCCAGATTCGATACCTGTATCTAGCTAGGGCATATCTGTGAGCGATTAATTGTGGATTCCACACCTGTATCTAGTCAGGGCATATCTGCATGAAGAGTTTAGAGATTCGATACCTGTATCCAGCCAGGGCATATCTGTAGACGACCAGTTCCAGATTCGATACCTGTATCTAGCCAGGGCATATCTGTGAGCGATTGATTATGGATTCGATACCTGTATCTAGCCAGGGCATATCTGCATGAAGAGTTTAGAGATTCGATACCTGTATCCAGCCAGGGCATATCTGTAGACGACTAATTCCAGATTCGATACCTGTATCTAGCTAGGGCATATCTGTGAGCGATTGATTGTGGATTCGATACCTGTATCTAGCCAGGGCATATCTGCATGAAGAGTTTAGAGATTCGATACCTGTATCCAGCCAGGGCATATCTGTAGACGACCAGTTCCGGATTCGATACCTGTATCCAGACAGGGCATATCTGTGGACGACTAACTCCAGATTCGATACCTGTATTTAGCCAGGGCATATCAGTGAGCGATTGATTGTAGATCTATACCTGTATCTAGCCAGGAAAGTTATCTACATGAAGATAATGAAGATCAACCCCTGTAACAGGCCAGGAAATTATCTTTCATTCTCAGGTCAGAGGTCTACACCTGTATCTAGCCAGGGCAGATCTGCATGAAGAGTTTGAAGATCAACCCCTGTATCAGGCCAGGAAATTATCTTTCATCTCGACCAACCTTATGAAGTTTCAGATTCGATACCTGTATCCAGCCAGGGCATATCTGTGGACGACTAACTCCATATTCGATACCTGTATCTAGCCAGGGCAGATCTGCATGAAGAGTTTGAAGATCAACCCCTGTATCAGGCTAGGAAATTATCTTTCATCTCGACCAACCTTCTGAAGTTTCAGATTTGATACCTGTATCTAGCCAGGGCATATCTGTAGACGACCAGTTCCAGATTCGATACCTGTATCTAGCCAGGGCATATCTATGAGCGATTGATTATGGATTCGATACCTGTATCTAGCCAGGGCATATATGCATGAAGAGTTTAGAGATTCGATACCTGTATCCATCCAGGGCATATCTGTAGACGACCAGTTCCGGATTCGATACCTGTATCCAGCCAGGGCATATCTGTGGACGACTAACTCTAGATTCGATACCTGTATCTAGCCAGGGCATATCTGTGAGCGATTGATTGTAGATTCGATACATGTATCTAGCCAGGGCATATTTGCATGAAGGGATTGAAGATCAACACCTGTAACAGGCCAGGAAATTATTTTTCATTCTCAGGTACGCAAGTTCTCGCTAAGGAATCTCTTACGCGATCGACACCCCTCGATGGCATCTGTAAGCCCATCCCCACAACCATCCATTATATTTCCAAATGGCGTCTATAAGCCCATTCCCGACAAGACTCTGTCACGCTTCCAGATGGCATCTATAAGCCCATCCTCCTATCCACCATCTCTCCAAATGGCATCTGTAAGCCCATTCCCTACATCACATTGCTGATATTCTATTATGCGAGTGCAAATTTCTAGGCACTCTAGTGTTCAATCATCTTCCACCCTTGGATCACGAAAGGCACACAAGCCAATCTACATCCTCAGGTTTAAGAAGATTGAACAGGGGCAACTGTTGTACCCCAAAATTTGCCCTCCCATATTCTTCAAATTTGTCAAGAATCATCTTCAATTGGTTCAAGATCCCTCAAGGGTTGCACAGTCCCAACTGCCTCCTAAGCCAGTCAAATTTAGGGTTTTGGTTACTTCAATGAATTTAAGGTTTTCAATGGCTCAATCAAGTCTCATGGGCCTATATGCATTTCCAAGCATCTACATGTCAATTCTCAAGTCTCACAGCATCAAATTGCACAGTCAAAAGCCTTATTTGGTTCACAATCAACTGTAGGGGTAAAATGGTCATTTTACAGTCAAAAGTCAAAAAATTTGGTCAACATCTTATTTTGAGCACACAATCATCATTTGATCAAGTCTTGATCATGATTCCACCAGCATGGCTCAAAAATCATCAAAGATGCAAAAGTTGTTATTTTTGGACAGTAGAAAAGTCAACTGTATCTTGACCAGGGCATAACTTTTTCATGGTTCATCATAAAAATCCCATCCAATTCTCATTTTGAAGGGGATGACATTTCCTACAACTCATCTTCACATTCCAAGTCCAATAAATGCTCTCACAAAAAGATCAATTTCTACATTATAGGTCAATTTCAAAAGTCAACAAAAAGGCATTTTAAGTCAAAGACCATAACTTGAGATTGATAAATCCAAATGACATGGGACCAAAGGAATTGGTTAGAGGACTTCAAGACCTTTGCAAAATGTCCAAGAACATGTTCATATGATCAAAATTGAGCAAGATATGCATTGGAGAAGTTGGGAAATTTTTGTGAATTTGCAAAAGTCAACTTTGCTCAAAACACATCATTTTTGCTAATGGGCCTAAAATTCCTTCTTGAAACTTTGTCCAAGGCCTATGCACGACCCATTGAGATTAAATTGATTTATTTTCTTATTTTTTATTAATTAATTGAATTTTTAATCAATATTAATTCATTTAATTCATTTAATTCATTTAATTGTAGGAAAATATCAAGATATGGTTTTGCAATCTCTTCATGAAGCAAATATGACCTACATGTGCTGGAGATTTCGTGTACACATCAAGGGGACCAAAATCTCCCAATTTGGCAAGGTTTTTCACTCAAAAAGATTAAAAAATATTTGATTGAAAATCAAATATGCAAACCATAATTCCATGGATTCTTGGCCAAGATTGTAACCTAAATCAGTTATATTATATATACTGAAGCTAACCCTAATGCCATACACGTGAAAACTCTGCAAGAAAACCATATGCAATATTGAAAAAAAAGTCAAGAAAACTCAAAACTGTTCTCTCACTCCCAGACCCTTTCAAAGCGATTTAAGGATTCTAATACATTGCTAGCATTCCCAGAAACCTTTTGCAAACCAAATCAAGGGCTAACACTCAAAGAATACGCAAGAACAGTGATATGATTTACTTAACTTTTTCATAATCGTAACTCTAAATTTATGCATCATTAACATGATTTCCTGTGTGTTTTGTGTTGCTAGCAATCATTCAAAGCTTTTGGCATAGGTTAATTGGACTGAAACGCCCTAAAACAGAAATCACCATTGATGAATTTTAGGGTTTCGAAGCTTTCAAATTATGGCTTTACAGCCCAGGAAAAATTAGGCTTCATTAGACCTATGGTTGTAATCGTTGCAACCACACGAATCTAGAACCACCCTCACGAACAATTTATGTACAGCACACGCCTATTTGCTATTCTCTGTGGATGCAGGTTGTGGGGGTTAAAAACCCCCGCTATTTGATTTGTATTTTGCAGGTTTTAGCGAAGAAGACAAGACGTGGAAGCGTGGGAATGGAGCGTTCAAACTACTCGCGTTTTTTTCTCTTTCCAGCATAATTGATATGTTTCATATATTATATTCATTAGCTATTATAATATCAAATACAGGCGCATGGCTCAGTGGAAGATGATGTGGCTGGCAACCATTGGGACCTGGGTTCGATTCCCAGGTCCACCCCATATTTGTTTCTATTTTTCATAACCTAATCATGTGCAGGCTTGCCAACGTATTCCATCATGTACCTTCAATAATCAGCATGCCATGTGGCCACCATCACCAATCCAATGGCCATGAAGTGTTGACTATGATGTTCCCCAGTCAACCAATGTGCCGACAATTCCAGAAGTCAAACGTAGCTTTGTGCTTAATGGGCTTCAGATTGCTTTTCTCACCTCCATTTGGGTCCAACACCCCCCCTGGTTTCTATTTCTTTTTTATTTTCTTTCTTTTTATTTTCTTTTAATAATTATTATTACTATTATCTAATTAATTCATCAATTATTTTTCATAATAAAATCAGAAACTTAAAATATTGTTTATTTTTATTATTTATAATTTTCACTATTAATAATTATTTTTGTAAATAAATTATAATTAATTAGTTTAGTTGTTTAATTAGGACAATTTTAATCTTTTTTATAATAAATAAAATCAATCTAGAATTAGGGTTTTTCTTTTGATAACTTTTAAATTTTCTTTTTTTATATTTTCATTAAAGACCTAAAAAAGCTAAAAAACACTTTTTCTTTTAATTAATTAATCAGTAAATTAGATTTAATTAGAATTAAATGCAAAAAAGGGACCAAATTCAATTCTTTTCTCAAAAAGTGTCAAAACCCTAAGGACGTTCCCGATTTAATTTCTTTGCGCGTACTTTATTTATTTTGATCATATTTATGTACCTGTTCCGAGAATGTAATAGTTAATTAGGATTTTTATTGCTTTCTTTACTTTCCGCATTTATTTTCCAAAGGGTTATGTTTTTGGCGATGTAAAACCCGACACCTTGTAATAGCGTAGATTCACTTTCCGCAATTTATTTCCCGCACAATCATTAACTGTTAATTATGCATGCAAGACTTGTATGAAAAATAAAATCAATCTGTAGCTCACAAATAACATGTACAAGATAATCTTAACTGAATTTAACACACATGCACATGCCACCCCTAGGGTACGCCTCACTTGGTTGCCTCGAGGTGGTCTTTAAGTATAGGGTGTTTTAGAGGTCGCCCTCCTGTCTAAAGATCTAGTTGTCTCGAAACGGTTGCCTCGAATAAAAAGGATCTAGGACATTAGGGTTACCGCTAAGGCGTCCTACTATTGCTTTGGTGACCACATTGTCCCTATAATCGAATTGACCCGAATAACTCCAACGACGGTGCTACCTATTTCTCAATAGTGGGATAGTACTGTCTAAAGGACTCTTACACAGCCTAATTCCTTAGAGTAGGTAGATTTCTCCTGGGTACTTGCTCTTTTCAAAAACAGAAACATCTTTTCGCACTGACACTTTCAAAAAGTTTTCAAACAAACACTTCATACACTCTTGAGGACTGATACAAGAGTTACCTAGAAGTTTTTCAAACTGAACTTTTTCAAACCCACAAAACACAAGAAAAGAAAACTCTTTTGAAAACATAGTGAGCAAGTACCTAAGAGCCCGTGGATAACCACGGATAGAAAGGGTGCTAACACCTTCCCTTTCTATAAATCTACCTCCCGAACCGAGAAACATCTCGAAAGGTAATTTTGCTGTGCTTTTGTCCTTTCCTTGTTGGAGAAAATAAAAGACGGTGGCGACTCTTGCTTACCGCGACATTTCGCGAACCAGCATTTCAAAACAGTCAGTTCTATTTCCGCCGATCACAGTTCCCAAATGTGAAAATACCTGCAAAGTTCAAAATACTGGAATTCGAGAAGTACAAGGGCAACACTTGCCCTCGTGCTCACTTAGTGATGTATATGATTAGAATTTCTACTCATACCGAAGATCAACGCCTGTTGATTCATTTCTTTCAAGATAATTTGACTGGTGCAGCGTTGAAATGGTACATGAGCCTGGATAGTGCCAACATTCACTCTTTCAACGACTTGGGTGAAGAATTTATTAGACATTACAAATACAATGTGGACATAGTGCCTGACCGTGATCAACTCAGGACCATGGTCCAGAAGGACAAGGAGTCATTTAAAGAATATGCACAAAGATAGCGTGAAGTAGCCGCCCAGGTGATTCCTCCAATGGAAGAAAAAGAAATGACAAATATTTTTCTGAAGACTTTGGGTGAATTCTATTATGAAAGAATGGTAACGAGTGCACCTATTGATTTTACCGTGATGGTGGGAATGGGCGTCCATTTGGAAGAAGCTGTAAGAGAAGGACGTCTGAGAAGAGGTGAAAATTCTAGTAATTTGAAGAAACCATCATACGGGTTTTCTAAAAAGAAAGAAGGAGAGACAAATGCTATTATTCGAGAAATAAGGGTTAATCCTCCTAGAATAAATCATCAGTGCCATCAACAGGTAGCCTCAGTAACTCAAGTTTTTAATACAGCTCCGACTATAGTCGCTTATCAAAGACCAGCCCCTCAAGGAAATCAAGGATAGAATTAAAGGAGAGAGCCTTTTGACTCTATCCCCATGAGCTATGCAGAGTTAATCCCAGTATTGATCCAGAAAAAGTTGGTCCAGACTAGGCCACCCCCTGCTATACCATCACCTTTGCCTTGGTACTATACGGCAGATCAGACGTGCTCAATGCAATCTATACATATTTTAATAAAGTGGGATCCTTTGTTTGATACTCTCTAGTTACTTGTCCGGATACCAATTATGAGGCTGTTTTAATCATCATATGGGTTATTCCAATCTCCTTGGCTAACCTCATTCTGGCTAACAATGCTTCGTACTTTGCTTGATTATTACTAGTCTGAAAATTAAAATCCAATGAGTATTCGAGTATGAACTCTCTTGGCCCTTCAAGGATGATCCCAACTCCGTTTCCTTTCAATTTAGAGGTTTCGTCTACATGGAGGATCCACCTGGACGGTTTGTCGTCAGGGGATGGTGCACTTAATTCCACCAGGAAGTCAGCTAATACCTGAGATTTGATGCTTGTTCTTGGAGTGAATTCAATGTCATAATCGGATAACTCTACAACTCACTTAACCATTCTACTGGCAAGGTCTAGATTTTTCAAAATTTGCTTTATTGGAAAGTTGGTTCTCATGTTATCGGACTTGGAAGTAATGTCTTAGCTTTCTTTCCATTTTCACCAACGCTAGTGTCAATATTTTAATTTTATGGTATGGAACTTCAGCTCCTTTGAGAACCTTGCTAATTGTTTTGGACTGGCCCGGTAGCTAGAGTGGGCCCAGTCTAGTGTCTCCCTTTTGACGTGGCCCATCGGGCGCCATCAATGATTTTCCCTCCTGAACCGACACTAACCCACTGTAATCAATGAACAACTCTCAGTTTGCCCGGCATCAAGTCACCCAAACAACCAGGAACCGACTAGACCACTGCCCGTAACCTACCTTCTCCTCAGAACCAACGGCTAGTTACGGGCACACCTGGTGGGTATTACCAAGTCCTGGAAGTTACCTATTTTCACGGGTCCTCATATCTAGGCCCAAAAATAGGAACCAATGGCCATGCGCCACAGGCATTATATATACCCTCACATATATGAGGGTCAAGTATCGAATATTCACTATTCACCACTAAAATCCTAAAACTTTGCTTGTATCTCTTTGCTCTCATACTTACTTGATTGTCAGAGTGTCTTGCAGGTACAATCCGCCTTCTTTCTCCTCGACTTTCTAGCCCGACAGAAGATCATCACCTGGCCACCTTGCAGGTTCTGATCAACTGATAAGATCAGTGGAGCCGTTTGTGAGAAACTATCTTCCCCGTTTTCTATTCCTTATAGTTTGAAAACCGAAGATCCTCTTCATTCAACAATCATGGTTCACTATGATGATAACCACTCTTCTGGAAAGACCACACTTTCCCTGGTGCACAAGACTGATAGAGGTCAATAAAATCCTCACCTCGAGGATAACCTCGGCCTCCACGATGGTCAAACTGCATCCCCAGATTCCTTCAACGCCTAGCGTGACGATCAGTAACTCTTGGATAGACACCGTCCTAATATCCCCACCGAGGAACTTCTAGAAATACTACAACCAGTTCCCATCCCTCTCAACATCGATCCGACCATCGTAGCATTGCTCACTTACATCAACAAAACCAATGTTCTTATCTTACAATAGAACAGATAGATGGGGGCCTGGGAACAGAAGAAGTCAAGATCTCATCCACGGAGATCCCGACGATGATATTCCCCTAACATATCTCCACCCAGGCGAGGCCTTCCACCGACAAAGGAGAATCATGACATTTATTTCACAAGAAACGTGATCGCACACCTTCCCTAAAAGATTAAGACTTTATGTCATCCAAAAGAAAGAAAGGCGGTCAAGCCGACTGCTGTCGATCACCATCTCCCAATCTAAGACAACAACAGAGGAGTCCTTTCCCCCGTCGAGACCATGACGCCTGAAGAGGAAGGAATTATCACTCCTGAGGTAGTATTGTTCTTAGAGGAAGCTTTTAAGCAACTCTAAGTATTGTTCTTGATAAAAGCTGTGAAACAAGATCAGGTATGTTGTTCTTAATCAATGGGTGTCCTAATTAAGGGATTTGTTTGTATTTTAAGTGTGATCTTCATTTTGGTGAAAGGTTGTCGATATAGTAAATGGGTCTGGGACTGTGAATGGGTATACTCATATCTAGGAGTTCCTCGGTAGAAGTTTCATTGAGTAGAGATTAAGTTATAAGTGGTAAACAGGGGAGTTTAGCTTTGAATTAGTACTACAGATAGTGGATTTCCTTCCTAGCTTGGTATCCCCCAGAGTAGGTGTTATTGTCACCGAATTGGGTTAACAATACTTGTGTTTTTTATGCTTTTCAGTATTGTTTTATATTGTTTATGCCTTGCCATGTTTTTTCTATCAAAATAGATGTCTCTACATCCTATACGACATATGAGTTCAGACCTACCAAAATTTCAGAAATCATTTCCCAATCCTTTGATCTTCCTCTTCTGAACCTAAACTTGGAATAAGTAATTTCTAACTTCAAAGAAGATGCAATAAGAAGAATCAACGAGCTCAGAGAGGAATCTAATTCATGCATTGATTATTCTCACTTGAACTCCATTTAGGATCAATTTAATGGATGGATGGATGATGAGTTTCTCATAATCAGAAATCTTGCTGGAAAGTTACAAGAAATTTTTTCCAAAGAAGGAGAAGAAATATATCTGGCTAAGAAAAAGGAAGAAGAGGAAGCTGTTAAGAAGAGTGCTGAAGAAGCTAAGAAAAAGGCAGAAGAAGAGGTTTCTCGAAAAAAGGCGGAATAAGAAGCTACTAATAACAGGGTGAAGAAGAAGATGTTAGAAAAGTAGCTACTAAGAAAGCTATTACAGATAGTTCCAAGGCTCTAGAAACTTCCGCTTTTCTACAAACTCTTGAAGACTTGAAAAAGGAACAAGCATGAGCAAATGAAAATTTTGATAAACATGAATCTTTCAACATAAGTCTATCGGATATGCTCCAGCAAATCCTTAAGAAACTCCCATCTTATTCTAAATTATAGGCACTTTTAAGAAACCCTATTTTGTTGTTTCTGTCTTATTTTGTTTTTCTCCTATACTCTCTATTTTCAAAATCAATGAAACATATCTTTTTTATTATGACAAAAAATGGGAGAAAGCATAATGATGGCTTTGATGCATATCTAATTCCATAAATATAATTGCTTACATTTCTAACGAATATATATATATATATATATATATATATATATATATATATATATATATATATATATATATATATATATATATATATATATATATATATATATATATATATATATATATATATATATATGCATGAGTTTTTTAGAACGTGTTTCAGGTACACCAGAAGAAAGATAAATGAGTTAAGAACTTATAAAGTCTAGAAGGTTCAATTAAATCAAGTTGTCATGAAGAAATTATAATATCTGATAGGATTGTTGATCAAACTCTAATAAAATAAATATTAGGGTATAGAATGTTTTGAGAGATCGACTGTTGATAACAAGCTTCAAACATTTAGAAGGGTCTAATAGATCAAGCTTTGATAATGAACCTATCTGATGATTAGAAGGTTCTAATGAAGAAATAACTTTAGATTAAGTAAACTATGATAAATCACTTCCACATGCTTCAAATCAGAATTCTGGAAAATGGTAATCAAGCTAAAAAAATCCCACTTTCTGATAAGGTCTTAAGTTTTGGACTCAGGGGGAGATTGTTTAAGTCTGGGGGGATTTTTCTAAACAATGCTTAGAAATCCCTCCTTCTAAAAATTGTAAGTCTTAGACTCAGGTGGTGCTCATGCTAATCAGGGAAATTTTGTTCTTAACTCTGATAATTTTGAATTCGATTATAATATTACCGTGTAAACTTATTACATCAAAATAGATGGTTTTATAATCATCAAAAAGGGGGAGATTGTTAGAACAAGATTTGAATTCTGCAATTATTCTCTGGATTTTTATGATAATAACACATATATTTTATATGTAAACAATTGTTTCTAATAGTTTCTTGAGTGTACATATTAGAAGTTCTAATTGATTGAGGAATTATGTCTGAAGAGTCATCAGAAGCACGCATCAGAAGACTGTTGCATCTGATTCTGAAGTAACATCAGTAGTTCTATAAAATGTTGAATGTTCGCTAGAAAGAGGATCTCCTATGTACTTCACCAAAAGCCATTGCTTCATAAGTCACAAGAATTCAAGAATAAATAGATTTTGTTAGAGCTACTGCTCCAAGATTAGAAAACAAGATTGCACAAAAATAAGCTTTCAAGTTAAACATCAAAAGTCAAGATTTGTTCATCAGAGGAGTTGTTGCTCGTAACTCTGAAGACAAAGTCAAGGTTCTAAACACATCAAAGAAAAGCTTCTACCTCAGATTCAGAAGTGAAGATTTGCTCGTCAAAAAAGCTATTACTTCTAATTCTGAAGACAAATTCAAGATTTTGAAGACTCGGGAACTTTGTGGAATATGTGCACATAATTTACATCAAAAGTATTCCATCAGAAGAATGGTCAAAGGAAAGTTATATCTTCTGGACTCATCACTTCTACACATCTTATAGTCCATCAGAAGACAAGATCAAAAGACAATACCTTCTCAAGCCAATCTACTTAATCATAAGTCATATTCATTAGAAGACAATATCATTAGAAACGAGCACAAGAATAGTTAATACAGAGGTACAATTACACATTCCACTCAAATGGATGTTATGTGTACTATTTGTCTCCCACTATAAATTCCTACCATTTGACAACTGGAAAAATGAAAGTGACGTGTTTACTACTACAACAGTCTACTTCTTCAATGCCTATATAAAGGATCAATTGTTTCATTTGAAGAGAAGAAGACCCAGATACAAGAATAGAAGCGCTGCCAAATTCAAAGCAAAATAAAAAATAAAGAAAAAGAAGAAGAAAAAGAAAAAGAAAAAAGAAAAACAAAATAAAATAATAGATCAAAACACAAGAGTTGTTTCCCGTTACTGTGTTAACATTATCATTTGCTAGAACACAAGACTTGTTTCTCATATTATGTTGATACAACTATTCACTAGAATACTAGAGTTGTTGCTCATATAGTGTTGATATTACTATTCATTAGAACACAAGAGTTTTTGCTCATTGTTGTGTTACTTTTGTAAATTGTTTGAACACAAGAGTTGTTGCTCATATTTGTGTTAAACAATCTATATTTAAACTTGTGTAATTCGCTTGTAAGAATAAAACTTGTAAACACAGTTTTTCAATGTGTAGTTGAGAAAGTCCTTTTCTAAGGAAAAGAGAAATATCCTTCAAGGGACCGGGTAGGTCAAAAGCCTTAAGGAGTCAGTGATTGTTATATCTCTTAGGGGACCAGGTAGGTCAAAATTCTTAAGGGATCATTAACAAGTTATCATTGTTGTTAGTCACCAACAGGTAGCTCATGAATTTGTCAGTCACTGGTGGGTAACTCGTGTAGTTGTAATCAATTTGGTTGTAGTGGATTAATTCATTTTCTAAGACGAAATCATCTTGGAGGGTGGACAGGATTAACCTGTTCTAAGGTAAACCTGGATAAATCAGAAGTGTCTTTTTATTTCTGTTTTTGATTGTCATTTCTATCCTAGCATTGTTTCTAATTCTAATTGTTTATGAAAAGTACTTATAAACGAAAAAGTTTTTAAAACCCAATTCAAACACCCCCCTTTCTTGTGTTTTCCTTCACATTCACTCTGAACTTTAAATTAAAACTTGGCTCTAATCACCTTGGAATTTCATCTGGCTTTGAGTTTCATCTGATATTTTGGATTTCATCTGATGCTTTTAAATTTCACCTGCTTGTGTGATTATTCATCTGATGCTTGACTTGTAGCTTAAACCCAAAGGGAAATGAATGCTTCATCTTGAACAATGTCAAATGCTTGCTCTTCTTATGGTTAGTTCACTTGTACACGCAAAGACTTTATCTTGGTCTACCTTACAATGAGACCTTTTATTACTTGTCTTTTACTTTATGCTTTAGGATAGTCTCTTCATCTCATCCCCTTCTTAAATTTTCAAAATCTTCTCCCCATTTCAAAAACTTATTATTTTAAAAACTTCACCCCTTTCTTAACCAAACCTTGACTTTGTCAAATGATCCATAAAATAATTTTCTTAATAAAATGATAAAACACTTAAGCATACTCAAACCCTTTTTTTAAAACTCTAAAGAAGACAAACCTCATCAGACTTCTTTTGTGCTTTAGTGCACTTTTATTTTCAATCTAGACTTTTCTAAAAGAAAGGATATGAGTCTATTCTCATAGTGATTCAAATTCTTATACTTCTACAATATGTTGTGGAATTGATTGAAATTTTCCACTTGAATGTTGAGACATGTTTATTGAGTAAATTTAAGAAAAATTCTCCATATCAAGATGATGAGAATGCCCATTTCCTCATACTTGTGTGTAGTAAGTTGAGTTTCCACTCAAATACGACAAAATGTATTTTCACCTAAAATCAATCAACAAACAAAAGCACATTTCATGAAAAAATGAAAGTGGTTCCTATGGAGTACCATAGATGTGAGGGGTGATAATACCTTTCCCTTGCATAACCAACCTCCGTACCCTAAATCTCTCATTTGTTTTGGTTTTTAAAACTTCTTATGGTTTTTTTCGACCTTTTCCCTTTTCCGTTTGGAAACAATAAAGTTCGGTGGTGAATCTTACTTTTTCTGAGTTAAGTTAATCAATAGATTAATCTCAATTTTCACATTGTGACAATTGTTAGTTTCAAAAGTTATTTCTCCTCCCGTTGACTCTTGTCCTGCCTCAGCATGCCTTCTGCGCACCATTGGCTTCATCAATGTTTGAAGGGCAGCTGTGTCAAAAGCTGGTTGACGGTTGTAGATTTTATCAGTTCCTCTTGCTTGCACACCATGATTTTTACACAAAGCAATGATCAGATAATGGAAGTAAAGCATTCATTCCTTCTTTTTGGATCATCCTTGTATCTCTAGCATTATTATTTTTCCAACATTGATTCCTCCTCTTGTTGTGATGTAGTGAAGAAACACAAGTCTAGGCTTGTTCACTCTTTCATTGTGAGCAGTTGGTCTCAATAATGTTTGATAAATTGGTACATCACTTTTACCTCTGGAAGCAAATCCATCCTCTTAATAGTTTTCTCACCACCAGAATCGACCCAGTTGGTTCCCATGTTACCCAAAGACTCCATATAGACATCAAAGTCAGCATCATCTGAAGCAGCCAAATGCTTTTGATACTTATCTTTAGGATTTCCTAAATTGAAAATTATGTTGACTGTTCCTTCATAGTAAGATGCCTTGATTCCTCAGACCACCATCCCAGCCCTTTTGTTTTTGGTATCTATCATATTGGCAAAAAATTCCTTCACCACTTAAGTGTTGTAAGGAAAATGTTATTGACAAAACTTAATCCACTTGTTTGCTTATATCATTGTACTCGTGTCTCTAAGGAGACCTAGGTTTTCTTCTTGTTTTTCCAAAATGAAACCTCCTTCAGAGAGCATGCTCATTTTGGAAAAGTAGTTTGAGAATCTTTTGCCAGAATTAATATTGATAAAGGTCTCACTATCATAGCCACCATGATTATTTTGATAGGTTCGTCCACTCCTACACATATCTTCATAGAATTCAGATGCTTCCTCACCCTGTTGGACACCAATTGTGTGGAGGTGGTTGGTTCTTCCCTGGATAACACCACTTGACCTGTGGACCTCATCATGAAGAGACTAAAGTTGTGCAGTAGAAGTCGAGCAAACAACTCAAATTTGGTTTTTTGAGTATCCAATCTTGCATTAACCAACCTAAATTTCTCATTTTGAGAAACTTGAAAATCAGTACATCATTGCACTTCAGTTGCACGCCATTGCACTTCTTCTTCATAACATTGATTTTGTTGAATCTGCATGTTCTAGAGCAAGCTAATAATCTCAGAATTATTTCCTTTATCAGGCCCATGTCTGTTTTCATGTGAACCAGAAGCATATTCATAAGAACCCCCATCATATCCTCTATAGTTTTCTCCCTGCTCAGTCCAAGAGTTTTGTTGCCAATTTTTTGTCCAAGGTTGGTCATACTTATGCTGATGAGCAACAAATGCATTCATCCAGACTTCATCTTCCTCATGATTTGAATTATCCATGGGACTGTCTCCTTGATGAGCACCATTTATTTCTTCAGCACCTTCATCAATCCCTTTCTCATCAACAACATCATAGAATTCAGCAGGATCATTAAAATTATAAATTTTCCGCTTTGTTTGAGGAACTAAGTAATAATATGCTTCCCTAAGTGGTTCCTAATAGTATCTCAAATTAGCCATGGTTCTCTTGGTGAATTCCAAACCTTCACCTGGATAGATAAAAGGAAGATTTAGGCAGCCAATATTGAAATAGTTGAGTATTTTAGCTATCATAGATGAGTAGCTAAAATTAGTCCCTTCATTGCATATTTTGATAGTGAACATGCGAGATACAAAATAATACGGCTAATTTATCTTAATCTAGTTGAGAAGAAGATAAACTAGATGTATCTCAGCAATGTTGACTCTTGAGAAACCTCCTCCCTTAAGATGCAAGATATGTGTGACAAACCAATGCAATATGTGGGGCAATCTCTTAAGGTACGCCATAGTAATTGGCTCATTGTTGTTGTTATCTCTTAGAATTTTTAATTGATCATTAGAATGCATTATCCACTTGAAATCATAATGAACTCTTGAGTTCATAACCATTGGCTCATTTCCTATTGTAATTCAAAAAAAAGTTCTCCATATATCGTTTGTAAGAGTGTAAGATTTACCTCCAATAACAAAAGTGAATTCAGACCTTACCTGCTTGTGCAATTGGTCGCGAATTTAAGAGTCTATCGGGTTTACTAATTACAAGTGCACAATCTAATCACGTAGTTTTAAAAGATATCGAACCCACAGGGTCTGATATCAAACTAATGTTATCTAATGTTACTGTGTAAATCGAAGGCTATTTATCTTGGGTTTGAGGAAAATGGGAAATAAATTAAAATTTTAATAAAAATATTCAATAACAGGACACCGGTATGTAAATCATCATACTTCGGGGATTCGATAAAATGTTGCGTATAAAAAGTGTCAAAATACTTTTCGGTAGAAAATATTGATTTAAAAGACTTTATCTCACACTGTCGTGCTATTGACTCTGACTATACTCTTAAACCATAATGCTTTTCTATCGCTCACTCATTTGAATTAAAAGTAATATTTGGAAATCAATAAGTTCTAATTAATCCTAAAGTGTTATCGTTGTGTTTAGGATGAATGCCTAGATTCTACTATCCGATTAAGATCTCAAATTGTCGTTCTATTTACCCTAACCTTTACTAGCTTTTTACTCTCGTACAAAAACTGTTTTAATTTTAGAATTAAAAATATAACCAGAAAAATAGTTTGTAAAGGTTAACGCCAATTATTACTGAATCTCGTACGGACGACTATTCTTACATACCAGTATCAAATGGTTTAGCCGGACATAGTTTTGAACATAAGCATGCTGTTATGATTATAAAACATAAAACAAAACATGATTTTAAAAACAAGAATTAATTTGTTTTTCAGTTGTAATAGTATAGAACAGGAATTCATACACAGTATCGAAATAATCATACAATAAAATATGCAATTAAAAATAGAACCTGGAGATAATGCAAAAACTGGAATAACTTCTTAAGTTAATTTCGCGTACAATAACAGAAACTACGGTTTGATTATTCCGGCACGCTTGATGTTTAAAGTACAAAATGTAATTAAAATACTTAAAAATAATGTTGTGATAGTCCCCCGATGTGGAAGAGCTATCACTATTATAAGTAAATTTCTACTTAAGAATCTAAGAACAATACTCTGGATGGAAAATGACGAGACCCCAACTATATGTGTGAGTCCCTATTTATAATGTAATTCTTCCCTTGAAAATCTGATGGTCAACGCGAATTTAGGATGGTTGGGTTGAACGAGAAAGACGGGGTCGTGGAGAGAATCAAGGAGAAAGGAGAAAAAGAAGGGCATGTGGAGC
The DNA here is from genome assembly GCA_948472305.1 of Vicia faba. Classification (NCBI taxonomy): domain Eukaryota; kingdom Viridiplantae; phylum Streptophyta; class Magnoliopsida; order Fabales; family Fabaceae; genus Vicia; species Vicia faba. The sequence continues at coordinate 467,214,488 of OX451740.1, forward strand.
TTAGTGGTGGGTGCCATATGAGAGAGTGGCGGGTGCCAGTCATTGCTTTATGGCGGGCGGCTAGGGAGAACGTGGCATGAACCATGTTTTGAAATCCTCATGGGCCTTGGGCTGCTCTGGGCTTTTTTCTCTGGGCTTTTTTGCTCTTTTCTATTTTTTTTTTAATTTCTTCTTTTATTACTCAAATCTCTTCTGTGACCAAATATGTTTGAGGTACCTGAAATAGGACAATAATAGCGGTATAACAAGACATAAATAAATGAAAACTAGACTAAAATCCATGCTTGAACCTTTTCTTATCCTCAAGCAAATAACCAATATGGTAATCACACTAAGAACATATTTGAAACAAAAACACAACAAAACTCAAATAATATGTGGTTGTGAGGCTTTTCTGGTATATATATATGTACTGAATGTCAATACCAAGGATACCTTAGTGACACGAAATCACAAAATGCGATAAAAAACTCCCTCCCTATGAAAACCAATCCGAATCACTCTATTATAAATTAAACTATTTCTTTTGTTTTCTTTTGCCCATATTCATTCAAATGCAATCACATTAAGCCTTTTATTCATGCATACTCGTTGTAAAAAGACCGGTTAGTGACTGTTGCACCCCAAAATTTTCCCTCTTTGTTCTAACCATAATTGTCTTATTTTTCATCATCATATTCATACATATATGTCATTTTTAATGCGGCCACGAGATCTAAGTGTTTATCTCTCAAGAGTTACAGTGGACGCTTGTTCCGTTAGTTGATACAGTGAAGTATACCTCAGGGTTTTCTGCATTTAAATGCATTCTGCACAGTTTCCAAGCTATTGAATCAGCAATCAATTAATTTATCATCATATCAAGCTCTCATGTGCTTTGGTACACTTTGAATTGCACAAAAAGTTAAGTGTTTCAATCTATTTAAGACGGTGCAAACATAAATTCAATATCTTGCAGTTCAAGGTCAAAAATTTGTAACTTGAGACCAGAAAATGGTTTGGGAATGGTTCCCTAGTTGTTAAAATCGTCTGTTCAAATTGAAGGTTAATTTTGTGAGGAAGATCTCCAAAAGCGCAAAATACCTGAAATCACGATATACAAAGGATTTGTTGGTTCGCTGGTTTTCAAATGCTTAAAAATTCTCAATTTCTGACCGGAGAATCATCTTTGAGTGGCTCTTGGAGTATTTGAACAATCTTGTTATTTGCTTCAATTTTCGTGTTTTTCTCGGAAGCCAATTCATTGATGAAGATCTCCAAATGTGCGAATACTCTGAAGATATATAGTGAAAATACTGTGAAAATGGCATGTTGAATCTCTGTTTATCGGATGTTCAAAAATTCATAACTTTCACCCAGTTCGACATTTTTGTTCGGTTCTTTGAGAGAAAAAATTATCTTAACTTTATCTTCGATTTGTATATTCAGGTCGTAAGTTAATTCTTTGAAGAAGACCTTCGAAAGTGCAAATTACCTGAGAAAATTGCGTCCCGTAATGGTTTTCTGTCGGACCGTTTCTCGATAGTGAAAAATTCGTAACTTTCTTAATTTTTATCGGTTCAGGACGATTCTTGAAGCGTGAGATCACAGATTTTATTATATACAACTTCGTTTCAGGTCTTGAGTTCGTATTGCGCTTCGAGGGTTTCGGTTTGTGGATCGCTTCCTAAAGTGCACACGGAAATAAGCTGAAATTCCACATGCAGCCAAAAAAGATCACTATTTCTCGCTATTCAAAAAATTATAACTCATTCTATTTTCATCGTATCGGGGCAATTCTTTCAAACGACGTTATAAATTTTGTCGCCGACAATTTTGTTTTAGGTTGCACATCAAGATTTTGAACCGAAATTCATGAGTTTGTGGTTTGTTGGCGAATAGTACACAAAATAAGCTGAAAAAACCGCACGACGAAGTTTAAGACTCGAGTTCTCTCCATTCAAAGCATCGTAACTTGCTCAATTTTTATCGTATCGGGATTATTCTTTCGACACGACTTCAAAAATTTCGTCATCAAAGATTTTTTTTCAATTTTCACATCAGGATTATGCACCGAAAGTCAAGAATTTAGGGATTTGATATCAACCGATACATGGAATAAGTTGAAAACTCAGCATTATGTCAAAAATACGCAAGCCAAACAAGACTTAGGGCATTGTGTATATATTCTTTCCACTCAATTTCTAAAGGGGATCTTTCTCATTACACACAAAATTACTCAAAAATATTAAACTCTCTCAAGAACTCAAGAAAATTCAAAACTTCTTCTCCCTCAAAGAAGCAACTCGTGCCCGCAAATCTCCTTTCCTCTGGCACCACTGCGCCCGTCATCTCCCATCTCTGGAACTCTCCACCCCTACTGCGGTCGCCACCATTCTCCCGTGCTCGCCACTGTTCCTCAGTGACAACCCCCTATGTCACACGATCTCTCCCTCTACGACATACTCCCTTGCTAACGCCCTCCCTCCGGCTTCCATTTCCGGCAAAATCTCCGGCCAGTAGCTCCCTCCGTCAAGGTGCTCCCTCTGTGCACAGCCTACTCTCTATCACCGTATCTCCTCTATTTCATAAGCTTCTACAATCGGATCAGTTCTCCGATCAACACATTTGAACAAATTCCAGTAACTTCTTGATTTAATTCTTGAATTGATCTTAATTGTTGAATTGATTCCATGTGTTAAATTTTGTATGAAGTGAATTCTTGAATTGTGTAATTAATTAGATCTTGATGTTTTTAATGTTAAGATTTGATGGATTTGGTTGATTGATCGAACATTTATGGAGCATACACGTCGAAATTGATAGATCATGCATAATTTTTAATTTCCGCATCGTAATGTGATTGCGATTCATTATCCCTTGATAATTTCTTAAACTCGTGAATCATAATTAATTTTATAGTTTCTTAATCACTTTTGATGCATAAATTGATCTCGTTTCAATGCTTGATAATGGTGGTATGGATACCAATTCAACAGATGCATTTTGTTTGTAAATTCCGTTTAAGTTTCCATGTGTTGATATTCAAATTTTGTACATTGAAACATTGATTTTCTGATAAACTCTAGATGAATGTAAACATGTGAGCTATGATGTCCGGGATTTACAAATATACCATAAACCATGTGAGCTTGTTAACATAGTTGGTGGATACCGATATCAATTTCAATGGATTTTAAACCAGCATTTTTGAGCATTCCATGTACAATAAACATGTTGTTCGGAATTTGATCTCATATGTACATATTGCTTTAATTCTCATTTTATGTTTGCTTGTACATAATTAAACATTTCATGAACATTGGTAATGAGTTTTCTTGATTCCAATGCCTTTTTTCTTTTAATTCCATGTTTACGCATAGTGATGTCCGTATTTTCTTGATACATATATATTATGATTCCATACTCATTTAATGCATGTTTGTGTTCATATGTTTGATTGTTGAACAATTGTTGTTGATTTTTGTCGATTTTAACGCAATTATTCGAGCCATTCCATGCATTCATACCATGATGCCTGAATTTGTAAGTAAGTCTTCGAGCTTGATTTTCTTGTTGGTTAGCATACCATTTCAGTTACTTTAGTCCATTTGTGACATTTGTGATGATTCTGATTGATTTTAAATCTACTTTTCGCACACTTCAAATAGTGAAACAATGATGTCTGGATGAGTTAAACACATGTACATTTGTGTTTCAATTACCGTTTAATAGATGCATGATTGTATTTAAGTGTTTGAAAGACATCTATAATGGATTTAGTCGCCTTCGACTTGAGATTTTGAGCTATTTTTTGATTGAGTGTAGTGCTGCCATGTGTTCTACTTTCATGTTCGGATACTTGTTCGCATTTTATTTCGTGACCTTATTTTCAGTTGTAATATGATTGCTTGCATCCGATTATACTTTCTTGTTACCACTAACTCTTCTTGTGTGCTTGTGCAAGCTCCGAAAGGCTATTTTGCACCACGCGATTTCCGGATTACTTATATTTGTATAGACTATATCTTGTGCAGGATTCTTATATGATATTGGACATGCGTGTGATTTGATTTCACATGGATGATGTTTCGCTGCTCATTATTATTATCTAATTTCTAACTATGTGCTTTATTGGTGAAGCTTGTACGAAGTTTTCTGGGTTTCTTTGCTTCGTCTGATAAATTGACAAATTGTGTTCGATTGGTATTCTCTTTTATTCCCTTTACATATGTATTGTCTTTCTGTTTCCTTGCCATGAGAAGTAGGAATAGAGATGCACGACTGGGAGTCCCTACTTTAGGTGGGAAATATTATTTTAAAAGACCTTTAGAAGGCAATTCCTACTTGTGCTTGCTTTTTTAAATTCCTCGACCAAGGCGATTATGTGTGTTTAAATTTGTGCCAAAGACCTTAAAGAAGGCATTCTCATTCCCATTCCCCATTGATAAAGTCATCAAAGAAGGCACAAGGTGGTGTAAGGTTCTGCAATCGACCCCCATCATTTCTAGTCCCCAGGTCATTCATAGCTCACGTTGCACATCGATGCTATGAATAGTGTTACTTTTATAATCGAGTCGGTCAAGTGGAGAAGAGGGTTTACAATCAACCCCAACAATTTTTCATTAGCTCACATTTGTAAGCGTTGATGCTTCGCTGTGATCTCATTATTATCTTCTATCTCCTATCTCGATGACTTGATATCTTGGTTAGGTGTTTAGTCGCCTATGATGATTCACTTTCGTTCTTCTCTTTCCTAGATGACATGATATCTTGGTTAAGGGTCGACACCCCCTATTCTTCTTGCCTTGATGACATGATGTCATGGTTAAGAGCTATTCATTCCCCCGTTTTTGCTCACCTCGATGACTCAATATCTTGGTTAAGCCCCCCTTTATCCTACCTTGATGACATGATATCATGGTTAGGTTTCCTACTTCCCTTATCCTACCTCGACGACACGATATAGTGGTTAGGTGTTATCCCTCTCCTTCCCTACCTTGATGACATGATATCATGGTTAGGTGTGTGCTACTTGAGCAAGTGGACACTCCTTAAGCTTTGTATGTTTGCTTTCTATTGCGTGATCACATCTTCTCCCCTAGGATTTTTAGTTCACTCTCTTTCAAGTTTGAACTAATTACACCTTAGGCTTGAATATATGCACGCCAACACTAGGTAGATTATCCCTTGGTTAATCCTAACGTCAGGACCATCATTGTATAATAATATTAGGGATATTACTGATAACACAAAAAATATAGCATTTTCCGTCCAAATTACATGGATTAAATTTCCGATTCTTCGATTATTATGTCACATTTTATCCCTTTTTTGTAGTTTTTGAATCATACTTCAGGTACTTAGCATTTGCAAGGCATAAATAAGAAAAGTAAGAAAAAGAATGGAAAAATGAAGAAGAAATGGTTTTAAAACAGCAAAATGCAGTTCTGTAGAAGAGAAGCGTGCCACCCGCCACAAAGTCATTACGAACGACACAAGATAAGTTTTTGTGCCCCTAGGCACATGCATGTTACGACTGGGACGAGTTGAATTTCTGTGCCCCTCGGCATACTCATATTACGACTGGGACATATGTGGATTACGTGCACGATCCAAGTAGTTACGAAGTCTTCGCCAGTAGAGAATAATAAGCACACGTCATCTGCATTTTCTCTGCATGAAGAACGTGAATCATGGAAGTTACCTATTTTTCCTAAATAAAAATGGACTCTATAAAAAGGAAGCAGTTTCCAATTTTCCCTCTCTCTTTGGCCTGCACTTTGAACAAAATTTGTTACGAAGTTTATTTTTCTGCTGAACATTATTTAGATTGTATTCTGATTTTTACTTTCGAGTTTTAGAATTCCAGCATTAATCTTCCAGTAGTAGTATTCTATAGGCAATAAAACCTCACTGTCAGAGCAATATTTTTCCACATCGGAGAAATACTTCAACATTAGTTTGTTTCCAGACCTCCATAATTGTTTAGGATTACTCTGACTTTATTCGACCTATTTTACTTAAAGTCAATCCTGCCGGCTTGTGGAGGACATACACATTATTGGAATTTTCTGCTTTGTATTCCCTTCCAGGTTCTTATTTTAATAAGCATATTTATTTATTCTCTGCTATGCATGCATTGTAGAATTTATATTTTAATTTTATGATGTTTTTCAATAATATTTTGTCCAGCTAGATTCCCTCTACCGGTATGTAGAACTTGACCGGAAAGGGTTCGATAATTAATTGGTGCTATTATTTTTATAAAAAGAATACTTTTCTGGTTTTAATTTCTAATTGAATGTTTAATAGTTTTTGTACGGAAGTAAGAAACAATCTAAGGTTAAAATTCAATAGAGTGGAAGTTTAAGGTTTTAACCAGATAATGGTCATTGAAACATTGATTTTAAAAATAGCGGAAGCGCTTTAAAGTTAATTGAATCTTATTTGTTTTCAAAAAATACTTTTGAGTTTTAAACGAAACAGGGGAAGCTCTCATTTCGAGCTTAACTGATATGATCTAATTCAATAGAACGGAAGTATGAGACGAAGGTTTTTAAACAAATAGTTTCACCAAAATTGTGTTTTAATACTAAAAACAAATGCCAATGATGTAGTGAACCCCTTAAGTTAACGAAATACATACCGGTGTCCTTCATTAATTATTAAATTCTAGTTAATTCTCAATTAAACCCAAACATTCAAATTTATTATTAGCCTTAGCCCTACATAGTAACCTTTAGATAACAGTAGTTTTTGACTATCAGTCCTTGTGGGTTCGATATTTTTTAAAACTACGCGATAGACTGTGCACTTGCAGTCACTACACTCGATAGACTCATAAAGTCGCGATCAAGTTTTTGGCACCGTTGCTAGGGACTGAATTAGTCGAATACTTTAAATCCCTTGTTACACAGTATAGACTAAGGAAACCAAATTTTTTTTTTTTACCGTCGATTGTACGCCAAGCACCCTCTCTAAAGACAAGGAATTAAAACAACCAATCCACGAAGTTGAGCATTTTGTTAGCATAAGACACCAAATCAGAGAGTACCAAGCCAAGTACAATCTTCCTGAAATCAATCTTCCTAACTTTTCTCTTCCTGACCCTAAAATGGCTGAAGGACCCCAAAATCATCCTCGGAAGGATTATGCTGCCCCATCGTAAGAGGAATCCCACAACAGTATTTCTACTCCCACTATCGCACATAATGATTTCAAACTAAAGCCTTCACTGTTGCAAGCCGTTCAATAAAACCAATTTTCAGGATGTCCTACATACGATCCAAACCTTCATTTATCCGTGTTTGTGCAGTACACAGACATAGTGAAAGAAAATGGAGTCATCCCTGAAGCGATAAGACTCCGTCTTTTTCCTTTTTTGCTAAGAGATAGAGCTAGAGCATGGTTCCAGTCTCTACCATCCAAATCCGTTACCACATGGAATGGATTGAAGAAAGTTTTCCAAGCGTGGTATTTTCCACCGAGTAAGACGACTATGCTGAGATCTAATATAAATGGTTTTAAACAAAACGAAAGTGAATCTCTTTTCGAAGCATGGGAGAGATACAAAGACATGTTGCAACTCTGTCCACATCACGATCTAGAGGAATGGCTGATAATCCACACCTTTTACAATGGTCTCTTGTACAACACAAGACTAACGATTGACGCATCTGCTGGTGGTGCACTGATGGATAAACCACACCATGATGCTTATCAACTTATTGAAAATATGGCTCAAAATCACTATCAGTGGGGAAGCGATAGAACAATGATGGAAAAATCTCCAACGAAGAGTGGTATGCACGAAGTTAGCAACTTAGACCAAGTTAATGCTAAGGTAGTAGCCCTTACCCAAAAGATAGAAATCTTGACCACAACTCCCGCAGCCACCGCAGCTGCAGTAACTCCAACATGTGATTTATGTGGACTTCACGCGCATAACGCACCCGAATGTCCACTTTTAACATGATTACCAGATGAGCAAGTGAACTATGCTCAAGGAAACCCCTATGGGAACAACTATAACCCTGCTTGGAAGAACCATCCAAACTTTTCATACAAAAGAAATAATGCTTTGTACGCACCAGGGAAAGCTCCTACTACAACTCTAGGATTTCATAAATCCACCCAAAATGTCCCAAATATTCCTAGGAAGTCCAACATCGAAATAATGATAGAAAACTTTGTAGCTAACCAAGCTCAAACTAACAAAGATTTCATGAATCAAAACATTCACACTAGTGAATAGATTAAGCAATTGACTAATAAGATCTATGCTCTTTCCACACACAACAAAATGTTAGAAACACAAATTTCACAAGTGGCTCAACAATAAGCGGCTACAGCTGTTACAACTGGAACTTTTCCTGAACAGCCCCAACAAAATCCGAAGGGACATGCTAATGCCATAATACTACGAAGTGGGAGAGAACTAAGCGGACCAACTGAACCTAGAATCGAGAAGCCAGCCATTTACCAAAAACATGGAAAAGAAACTGAGAAGGAAGGTGAACTAAAGGAAGTAAAAAATGAAGGTGATAAAGAGGCTGTAGAAAAAGAAGAACCTTATTGTTGTACCCCAAAATTTGTCCTCCCATATTTCTCAAAATATTTCAAGAAAAATTCACAAGTCCAACCCGGCGCGTCATATTCAGGTATTCTTTCGCCAAGATATCTCTGATAACGTATTCTCAAATTCAGGTTCGGATCAAGAGTCAATTCTTTAAAGAAGGTATCCGAATGTGTGAGTTTTCTCGAAGAAATATGGTGAAAAAGTGTGCTGAAAGTGCAGTTTTTACGTGCTAAAAAATTCATAACTTGAAGATAGTGGCTCGTTTTGAACCCGTTCCGGTGGCCAAAATTCCGTCTTGACATTATCTACGTTTTCATCTCTCACGGCTGGAAGCCAATTTCGATCAGAAGGTCTTCAAAAATGTGGATTTATCAAGTATTTTCATACAGAAAATTTGTGACAGAAGTTTATTTGCGTCATGTTCAGAAAATCATAACTTGGTCGATTTTCATCGTATCGAGCTGGTTCCGGCGCCAAAATTTCACAAATTGAGTTGGCTACATTTTCACAGAAGGTATTGAGTTCAAACGGTATTCAAAAGGCCTTCGTTTTTTGCTCAGAGTGCGTGACACGCTGAAAATCCTGAATGCTGAATATTATTTCATCTGGGCCGAAACTTCGAAAATTCATAACTCGGTCAATTTTTATCGGATTGGGATCATATTTTTACACAAAGTCACTGATTCATAGATCTACAACTTTGATTCAAAAGTCGAGACCGGATTATGCTCCGATTAATACCAGTTTTTTATTAAAGAACGTGTCAGAGTCGACACTGGAGCCCAAAATAAGTTTGTCTGAGCTGAAACTTCAAAAATTCATAACTAATTCACTGTTTATCCGATTGAGCCGATTTTCGGACGGGAGTTAGTTCTCGATGTCGGCTACATTTTGTTTTCACATTTCAACTTCAAAAATTTCACTTAAGTCCCTGCGATTTAGCCTGGAAAGTGACGAACTCAAGTGAACATTGGAGGTCCAATTGCACATTCAAAGCCCATTTTCTTTACCCTAATTTCCATTATATAATCACCTTCTTTTCACACAAACCAGAGAGGAGAAAAAAGAGAGAAAAAACCTTGCCACAACACTGTTAGAATATCAAATTCTTTCAAGAACCCTAAAACCTTGAAATCCTTATTACAAATCCCTCTCTCACTACAAACAAGCCATCACAGTTACAAACCAACACCTCACTACTTCTTCAGTAAGGGTAAGACTGGCTTGATCTCCATGATCCAAAAGGCATAAAAGCATTCATGTCACTAATTTTCCAGTAAGGGTAAGATTGATTTGATCTCCATGATCAAAAGGGTATAATCATTCATACATGCCATATTGTGCCTAAACATTAAATTTCATCATATATTGGCTTTATTTGCATTTTATGATTTTATTTAATGTGTTAATGAGATTCAATACTGCAGATTTAGACAGGATCCCATGCAGGAAGATTAAGGAACGTTGAGGCCAAAACACAAATGGCCAAAAGCCAAAAGCCAAATGGCCAAAGTAGAACAACTTATGCATGACACCAATACATGGCAAGACAGACATCCTGAGAAGATTAAGGAACGTTGAGGCCAGAACACAAATGGCCAACGGCCAGAACACAAATGGCCAACAGCCAGAACACAAACGGCCATGAAACCCAATCCAATGGCCAAAGAATGCAGACCACGGTACTCAGGAGTCAATGAACATGCACGTGATGCCAGAAAGTCAAACAAGACTTTTTGTCTAATGGGCCAGAATACTTCAAAAAACCTCCCCTTGGGCCTGAAACCCCCTTGGTTTGTATCCTTTTTAATTTTATTTTCTTTTCTTTTCTAATTCTTTTTTAATTGTTTTAATTGTTTTTTTCACCATAAAATAATTTTCTATAATAAAAACAGAAAAATCAAAAAAATACAAATATATTTAATTTCTTCACTAATTAATTTTTGTAAATAAACTCTAACAATTAACTTAGTTAATCTAGGTTTTAATTTTAACACTTTTTCTTAATAAATAAAAAATATGTAGAATTAGGTTTTGACATTTTCATCTTTTTCTTAAATAAATTATTAATCATCATTATTTATCATTATTATTAATTATCATTAATTTTGTAAATAAACATGTAAATAAATTAATTAACTAGTAAATTAGGTTAACTTTAATATTTTCATTAATAATTAAAATAATCTAGATTTAGGGTTTCCTTTTAAATCTTTTTCTTTATTTTTCATAAATACAAAAAACATAAAAAAACATTTCTTTTCTTTAATAAAATAATTAATTAGCTTTTTAATTTCTATTTAATTTCAAAAGGGTTCAACGCCCTCGAACATTCGATTCTAATTCCTCTTCGCGCATTTATCCTTATTTATTTTCTTTCAAATGTTATGTAACTGTTCAAGCCATGTAATAGTAATTAGGAATTTATTTATTTTCCGCATTTTCATTAAAAACGGGTCTTTGTTAATTTGGCGATGTCTAGACCCGCGCCTTGTAATAGCGTAGGATTTTACTTTCCGCATTTAAATTTCCGCACTCTTAAAACTGCTAAACTTTGCATGAAAGAATGAATGGCCCAAATAAAATCAACACGTAGCTCACCATAATGCATGATCAAAGATAATGGTTAAACTGAAAATAACACACAAATTCACACACCACTCTTAGGGTGCGCCTCACTGTTGCCTTACCTTCGAAACGCGGTCGTCGAGTATAGGACGTCTTAGTAAGTCCTTATGTCCATTGATCTAGTTGCCTCGAAACAAGTTGCCTCGGAACAGTTGCCTAGAAACGGTTGCCTCGGAATTAAAAAGGATCAATGGCATAAGGGTAGCTTCTAAGGTGTCCTACTGTTGCTCTGGTGACCACACTATCCCTACAAACGAATTGACCCGAACACCTCCAACGGTGGTGCTACCTACCTCTCAATGGTGGGATGGCACTACCTTAGGGACTTCTACACAACTTAATTCCTTAGGGTAGGTAGACGACTCATGGATACTTGCTCTCTTCAAAAACAAATCAAAACTCTTTTCACACCGACACTTTTCAAAAAGCTTTCAAAACAATTTTTCAAACACTCTTGAGGACTGATACAAGAGTCGATCTGAAATCTTTAAACGAAACTTTTTTCAAACCCACTCACACTTGAAAAGCAAACACTTTTGAAAACACAATGAGCAAGTATCTAAGAGCCCATGGATAACCATGGATGGAAAGGGTGCTAACACCTTCCCTTTCTATAAATCTACCTCCCGAACCGAGAAACTATCTCATAAGGAATTTTGCTGTGCTTTTGTCCTGTCCATGTTGGAGAAAATAAAAGACGGTGGCGACTCTTGCTTCCGCAACATTTCGCGAACCAGCGTTAAACAGTCAGTTCTAGATCCACCGATCACAGAATTGGCGACTCTGCTGGGGAACTTAAAGTGAGGTGTACCTTAGGATAACTCATACTTGTGTTTTCAATTGCTGTGTTTTGTTTGCTTTATTATTGTGGGCACTGTCTTGGGAGTTCTATAGATCCTAACCCGGATCTGGGGGATACCTTCTTAGAAAGTAGCAACAAGGCTGTGAGGGAACTGTGCGGGGTATACCGACATGGTTGAAGCAGTCTGCTACGTTGATGTGGCACTTTGGTGTGTACCGGTAACCCTTGAGTTCAGTCAAGGAGAGTACGGGGCCTCCGTGTGGTGTCGTGAAGCATCAACTGACCTTAGGAACCTTAATTGAACCATCTTGGCCTCTTTAAGTGTTTTTTATGTTTTTGTTTTATTTAATTCACAAAAATAATTTTCATAATAAAACCAGAAAAATCAAAACTAAAATATGTTTATTTAATATTTAATTCATTAATATTTTTGTAAATAAATCTTTAAATCATAAATATTTTAGTAAATTAGGTTAAACTTTAATATTTTTCTTTAATAATTAAAAATAACTTAGAATAGGGTTTCTTTTAATTTTAATTTTAATTTTCTTATTCCATTAAATACCAAAAACATAAAAAACACTTCTTTTCTTTATTAAATAATTAATTAACTTTTAATTTCAATTTAATTTCTTTAAAGGGTCCAATGCCCTCGAACACTCGATTCTGATTTCTTTTCGCGCGTTTATTCTTATGTTTCTTTTAAATATTATGTAATTGCCCAAGCCTTGTAATAGTAATTAGGGAATTTATTTACTTTCCGTATTTTATTAAAAAACGGGTCTTAGTTAATTTGGCGATGTATAGACCCGCGCCTTGTAATAGCGTAGGACTTTATTTTCCGCACTTTAATTTCCGCACCCTTAAAACTACTAAACTTTGCATGAAAGAATGAATGGCCCAAATAAAATCAAAGCGTAGCTCACCCAATGCATGATCAAGATAAAACATAACTGAAAATAACACACAAAATTCACACACCACTCTTAGGGTACGCCTCACTGTTGCCTTGCCCCTCGAAACGTGGTCGTCGAGTATAGGACGTCTTAGTAAGTCCTTATGTCCATTGATCCCGTTGCCTCAAAACAAGTTGCCTCGAAACGGTTGCCCCGGAACAGTTGCCTCGAAACGGTTGCCTCAGAATAAAAAAGATCAATGGCATAAGGGTAGCTTCTAAAGTGTCCTACTGTTGCTCTGGTGACCACACTGTCCCTAAACCCGAATTGACCCGAACACCTCCAACGGTGGTGCTACCTACCTCTCAATGGTGGGATGGCACTACCTTAAGGACATTTACACAGCCTAATTCCTTAGGGTAGGTAGATGACTCGTAGATACTTGCTCTCTAAAAAACAATCAAAACTCTTTTCACACCGACACTTTTCAAAAAGCTTTCAAAACAATTTTTCAAACACTCTTGAGGACTGATACAAGAGTCGATCTGAAATCTTTAAACGAAACTTTTTTCAAACTCACTCACATTTGAAAAGCAAACACTTTTGAAAACACAATGAGCAAGTATCTAAGAGCCCATGGATAACCATGGATAGAAAGGGTGTTAACACCTTCCCTTTCTATAAATCTACCTCCCGAACCGAGAAACTATCTCATAAGGAATTTTGTTGTGCTTTTGTCCTTTCCTTGTTGGAGAAAATAAAAGACGGTGGCGACTCTTGCTTCCGCGACATTTCGCGAACCAACGTAAAACAGTCAGTTCCAGATCCACCGATCACAGAATTGGTGACTCTGCTGGGGAACTTAAAGTGAGGTGTACCTTAGGATAACTCATACTTGTGTTTTCAATTGCTGTGTTTTGTTTGCTTTATTATTGTGGGCACTATCTTGGGAGTTCTTCAGATCCTAACCCGGATCTGGGGGATACCTTCTTAGAAAGTAGCAACAAGGTTGTGAGGGAACTGTGCGGGGTATACCGACATGGTTGAAGCAGTCTGCTATGTTGATGTGGCACTTTGGTGTGTACCGGTAACCCTTGAGTTTAGTCAAGGAGAGTACGGGGCCTCCGCGTGGTGTCGTGAAGCATCAACTGACCTTAGGAACCTTAATTGAACCATCTTGGCCTCTTTAGGGTAGTGAGATAACTGACTTTGGTGCAGTCCGAGGTTGGTTGATACTCGATACTACACTCAATTGAGGGTTGTTTTCTTGGAATATTCCGGTCGCTAGTTCAGTGGCTAAATCGAAATGATGAACACAGAAAACAATCCAATGATATTGGGACCCTTAGAACCCGGTTACTTCTGACAGGACAGGTCTTAACCAACCAACTTCAAGAGGGTAATACCCAGACCCCATGCTGGCCTAAACTCTAAGGGATCTTTGTGTGACTTGTGTGCTTTCAAACTTGACTACTTGCATACTTGTCATCTGACACTTGAGTTTCTTGCAGGTTTTGTTTACAGTCCTTAATCTGGACTCATAACAGGGTTTACCTACATTACTCCATGCATAGCATCATTCCATTGCATGCATCCTACATAAGGACTAACCCATTTCAAGGATCTCAAGGGCTTGTGATGCAAGTCATGATGAACCAAAAGTCTAGCAAGGGGCAAAGGGGATTTATTTTCCTCTAGCCAAGGTTATTTGGAGGTCAAAACATGTTAACCTGAGTCAGGGGCTATGACCCACTCGATATGGCGAGCCTTGACTCTTGAAGAAGGACTCTCAACAATATGCAGTTCCTTCAATCAAGCTACAAAATTCAAAATTCTAACAATTTTCTTGTCTACCCCGCGAGATCCTTGAAAACATCGCATGCATACATACGCATCATTGCATTACAGGTACCCTTCTTTACAGGTCACTTACCCTCTTCGCTGTTTATTTCAGCAATGGCTTCCCAACAAGACAACCAGGATCTTTATGCTCAAGAGACTCGGTTCAGGGAAATCCTCCTAAACTTATCCAAGGGGCAGGAAGAGCTGAGAACACTCCTCATGGGGACTTTGGTCAGGAACAGTTCTGAGGGTGATAAGGACGAACGGCTGAAACATCTGCAAGCTGAGGTGGATGCAATGAGAGCCCAGATGCTGGGGCAGGTGACTATCATTCAAAACTTAGCTCAAAGACAAGAAGAGCTCAGGGTTCTCGTCAACCAACTGCTTCGGGGTAACCAACTGGGGCAAACATCTAAGGTTAAAGAGTCAGTCATCCTTAAACCACCTTTGAGACAAGAAGACAAGGAGAAAACTCCTCAACCGGCTTCAGGGTCACAAATTCAGCATCAACCTCACCAGCTTCAGCCAGACAAGCCCAAAAGGCAATTCACCAGGCTCAACGTGTCGTTGCCTCAAGCTTTACAACAACTGTTGAGGTTGAATTTGGTAACTCTAAGGGACCCTCCCAAGAATCCCAACAGGACACCTTCAAGGTATAACCCCAACGCCCGCTACGCTTATCATTCTGACAGCCCGGAGCATGCTACAGATGATTGTTGGACCTTGAAGAACAAGATCCAGGACCTGATTGATGAAGGAGCTGTGGAATTCACACAAGATGGTCAGGATGAGTTTTTCTACCATCCCTCCAAGGCTCACCATTTGAAGTGACAAGCCCTGAGACTAGAAAACTTTTGTTTATTCGAATGTTCAAGTTGTATTGTTCTTTGACTATTTAAACATTTATTCATGTCAAACGTTGTTATTTCATTAATGCATCGCACATGTCTGTTTTGAAGTAATTATTTCGTATCCGCTATATTGCAAATTGCTTTCATATTTTTGTGTGATGATCAATGCTCGGTTAATAATTCTAAGCCTCTTGAGGGAGGATGTCGAAAACGATACCACGACATTTACAGTATGCTTTTGAACAGACCCCGCTGATGAGGTACAGGCATTGTTTCAAATCCTAAACAGTGGAGTTATAAGGAAGATAATCCCTCGTCAACCCCTTCGAGCCAAAGAAGTAGGAGTTTTTCTTTTCGAAAATTAAAACCCTTAATCATAACCTGGGGCAGGGTAGTCTTCTCAGCTGATCCGGGTGCACAACGAATGGCATCAAAAGAAGTCCTTCTGAAACAAAAGACAGTGATGGTTCCGAATAATCATAAAAGATAGGCAATCATTATTTCCCAAAAATAAAAGCCCAATAAGTCAAAACCTATGAAGGAGACTTACAAAACTGGGGCATCCCGCTGACTGTAATCGCAAAAGAAACAGTTCAGGCAAAAAATAGGGATCATAAAATCAAAAAAGAAAGAGGTCATACAAACCCTCAACAAAAAAGGAAATGACTGCCTGGTCAAAATAAACTATCAACATCCAAACCATCATTGGAATATCAGGACAAAGACCCAAACAAGGTCAAACGCACGATCAACTGAGTTTAGGTTTGAAGAACATCACGAAGAGCGGGTGGGTACAAATAAAATTTGAGCCTTTATCCTTTGTTTCTTAAACCGTGAACCAGGCCACGCTACAACCCTTAAAAGTCCTAGCTGAAGCATGGGTTAGTTCGAAAGCATACTGTTACAAAGGTATCCTGACTCCTTAAGGCTTGCTGTAAAATGACGAGTTGACATCACAGTTTACAAAATTCACTTGTTTTTACTGAAAAATGCATTTTTAAAATCTTCAAGACAGACATAAGCTTTGCATTTTTGAAATAACATGGCTTGCATATGTGACTATTTGTTTGAACAACAGAGAAATTCACACGAAGAATATCTGATGAACAAAAGCACTTCCAACCAAGGGGCATGGCATGATCATTGTCCATCATCTGGGGCAGTCCAGTCAAGATTCGGAGAATCTCTCAAAAGGCCAACCAACTTGGGGAAAATCTCCATCTGGATCACTTGGGGCATTGGACGATCAAACGAAGATCTTCTGGTAGTATGGCAACGCAACACTACTGACAAGGACACCTCCCTACATTTTGAGAGCACGGACATAGTCGAAAAAAATACTACGCAAAATCAAAGACCCGCTAGGTTGACACACCTAGGCAAAAATAAGGGCTTCCCGGCAAACAAAAAGGGTTCGGGCAAAAATAAGGGATGAAAATGAAAAAATCTGTACACCCGGCAAGTCGAAAACCTGAAAAGGCGGCTTGGGCAAAAAAGGGTATCCCGGTGGACTGAAAACCCGAAAGGGCGGTCCAGGCAAAAATTAGGGATCACAGCGTACGACTATGTCCCGTTATCTCGTCACTTGCCTACCATAAGAGGATTTGTCAATCGGCAATCGTCAATCACCTCCACAGATACCTTCTCCCGCAAAAAACTGGGGCAATAAGAATCATCTGATTTGTACAAGCTGCTCTATCCTCCAGGTACCAAGGTAGGTTCGACTGAAGAACGTAATCAAGATACCTTAATTCCCCAGAGAGTGAGACAAGATCCAACAATTCTCCCCAAGCAGAGTGGGTCTCCAATCATCCCTGAGAAGGCCAATACCTCCAGCAAGTCAGCAACACTCTCCCCAAGCAGAGTTAGCTTACTGTCAGCCTTAAGGAAGTTGGATTATCCCCCGAAGATCTCAATATTCCCCGACGGAGTACACAAACACTCCTAACAAGCATTCCCGACAATCTTGATCTAAGATTGTTCCCCAGCGGAATACCAGACATCCCAGTGGAGCCACTTCCCTAGTGCAGTCCAAAAGTCTCCCCAGGAGAACTCAATCAATCTCCCCAGTAGATTCAGGAAGCTTATCCCCAGTAGATTCTGAAAGCTTATCACCTGCAGAGTACGAACGCTCCCCCGACTTTATTCAAAGGTTATTTCCCCACCAGGATATAACTGGGTTATCCTCAGCCAATTGCCACGGAAAGATCGTCCCCGGTGAAGTCTTCCTATCCCCAACGAAGTTCATCAAATCTTCCAACAGAGCTCAACAATGGTATCCCCAACGGAGTTATCATCATCTCAGCAAAGTACCTCTCTTCCCACAGAGTTCATTCCCCGCAGAGTAATCTATTCGCCAAGTTTATTCCCCAACGGAGTCATCTTCTCCTACCAGTATTCTTGCAACCATCATCCCCAGCGGAAACGAAAGGCTCCACCCTTCAACATCAAGCCCAGGATTTAAGTTCCCGGCACCCGTCAAGGATTTATTTTCCTAGACAAGAATACATTTGTGAACATCATATCTTCATACATTATAGCATGCATATACGCATCATATCGCACAATCTCATTTATTCTCGAGAAAATCACGCATGTCATACATCATGACATCGCATACAACTAACGTTTTGTCTTTTCAGGACAAAGGTCAGTACAAAGATGATTACTATCAATTGTCGTGATTCCAAATCCGATTCCTGTATCTTGCCAGGGTGTATCTGTTGACGACTAATTCCAGACTCGATTCCTGTATCCTGCCAGGGCACGTCTGAAGAGTTTGAAGATTCGATTCCTGTATCTTGCCGGGGTGTATCTGTTGACGACTAATTCCAGACTCGATTCCTGTATCCTGCCAGGGCACGTCTGAAGAGTTTGAAGATCTGATTCCTGTATCTTGCCAGGGTGTATCTGTTGACGACTAATTCCAGACTTGATTCCTGTATCTTGCCAGGGCACGTCTGAAGAGTTTGAAGATCTGATTCCTGTATCTTGCCAGGGTGTATCTGTTGATGACTAATTCCTTCTCAATTTTCAGACGAAGTCTTACACGGACTTATCATCAAAGTAACCCTACACCGATTCCTTTTATTTCAGAAGAAGTCTTACACAGATTTACCCTGCAGTAACCTTACCCCGGTTTCTCCAGAAGTCTTACACGGACTTATCTCAAGATAACCTTACCCCGGTTCATCAAGAAGTTTTACACGAACTTGCCCTGCAGTAACCTTACCCCGGTTCCTCCAGAAGTCTTACACGGACTTATCCCAAAGTAACCTTACCCCGGTTCCTCCAGAAGTTTTACACGAACTTATCCCGAAGAAACCCTACACAGGTTCTCTCCCTCCAGAAGTCTTACACGGACTTATCCCGAAGTAACCTTACCCCGGTTCCTCCAGAAGTTTTACACGAACTTATCCTGCAGTAACCTTACCCCGGTTCCTCCAGAAGTCTTACACGGACTTATCTCAAGATGACCTTACCCCGGTTCATCCATAAGTTTTACACGAACTTATCCTGCAGTAACCTTACCCCGGTTCCTCCAGAAGTCTTACACGGACTTATCTCAAGATGACCTTACCCCAGTTCATCCAGAAGTTCTACACGAGCTTACCCTGCAGTAACCTTACCCCGGTTCCTCCAGAAGTCTTACACGGACTTATCCCGAAGTAACCTTACCCAGGTTCCTCCAGAAGTTTTACACGGACTTATCACAAAGTAACCTTACCCAGGTTCCTCCTTACAATTTCTCGACGTAGTTTTTACCCAAACTCTTTGCAAAGCAACCTTACCTAGGTTTCTTCCCAGTTCAGATGCAGTTTTACACGGACTCGTCATCGAGAAACCCTACACAGGTTCTCTCTTTCCAAAGATGAAGTTTTACACGGACTCGTCATCAAGAAACCCTACACCGGTTCTTTCTCTTTCAGATGAAGTTTCACACAGACTCATCATTAGGCAACCCTACACCGGTTCCTTCTCTTTCAGATGCAGTTTCACATGGACTCATCATCAGTTAACCCTACACCGGTTCCTTTTCTTTCAGAAGAAGTCTTACACGGACTTATCATCAAAGTAACCCTACACCGGTTCCTTTTCTTTTAGAAGAAGTCTCACACGAACTTATCATCAAAGTAACCCTACATCGGTTCCTTTTATTTCAGAAGAAGTCTTACACGGATTTACCCTGCAGTAACCTTACCCCGGTTTCTCCAGAAGTCTTACACGGACTTATCTCAAGATAACCTTACCCCGGTTCATCAAGAAGTTTTACACGAACTTGCCCTGCAGTAACCTTACCCCGGTTCCTCCAGAAGTCTTACACAGACTTATCCCGAAGTAACCTTACCCCGGTTCCTCCAGAAGTTTTACACGAACTTATCCCGAAGAAACCCTACACAAGTTCTCTCTCTCCAGACGTAGTTTTACACGGACTCGTCATCAAGAAACCCTACACAGGTTTTATTTCTTCCAGGATGCAGTTTTACACGGACTCATCATGAGGCGACCCTACACCGGTTCCCTTTCTCTTTTCAGGTGCAGTTTTACATGGACTCGTCATCAGAAACCCTGCCCAGGTTTTATTTCTTCCAGGATGCAGTTTTACACGGACTCATCATGAGGCGACCCTACACCGGTTCCCTTTCTCTTTTCAGGTGCAGTTTTACACGGACTCGTCATCAGAAACCCTGCCCAGGTTTTACTTCCCCCAGGATGCAGTTTTACACGGGCTCGTCATCCAAGTAACCCCATACAGGTTCCCTTCTCAAACTTCAGACGTAGTTTTACACGGACTCGTCATCAGTAAACCCTACACAGGTTTCCTTCTCAACTCTAGACGCGGTTTTACACGGACTCGTCATCAAAGTAACCCTACACAGGTTCCTTATCCATTTCAGATGCAGTCTTATACAGACTCATTACCAGTAAACCCTACATAGGTTTCTTTCCTCCAAAGATGCAGTTTTACACGAGCTCATCATCAGGTAACCCTACACAGGTTCCCTCCTTCAACTTACAAAAATTACAATTCAACGATCAACACCCCGATGGCATCTATAAGCCCATCCACATACCAACAGTCTCCAAATGACATCTATAAGCCCATCCCCCCATCCACCACTTCCAAATGGCATCTATAAGCCCATTCCCCCTACATCACATTGCTGATACTACACCATGCGAGTGCAAATTTCTGGGTACTTTAGTGTTCAATCATCTTCCACCTTCGGATCACGAAAGGCACGCAAGCCAATCTACATCCTCAGGTTTAAGAAGATTGAACAGGGGCAACTGTTGTACCCCAAAATTTGCCCTCCCATATTTCTCAAAATATTTCAAGAAAAATTCACAAGTCCAACCCGGCGCGTCATATTCAGGTATTCTTTCGCCAAGATATCTCTGATAACGTATTCTCAAATTCAGGTTCAGATCAAGAGTCAATTCTTTAAAGAAGGTATCCGAATATGTGAGTTTTCTCGAAGAAATATGGTGAAAAAGTATGCTGAAAGTGCAGTTTTTACGCGCTAAAAAATTCATAACTTGAAGATCGTGGCTCGTTTTGAACCCGTTCCGGTGGACAAAATTCCGTCTTGACATTATCTACGTTTTCATCTCTCACGGCTGGAAGCCAATTTCGATCAGAAGGTCTTCAAAAATGTGGATTTATCAAGTATTTTCGTAAAGAAAATTTGTGACAAGTTTATTTGCGTCATGTTCAGAAAATCATAACTTGGTCGATTTTCATCGTATCGAGCTGGTTCCGGCGCCAAAATTTCACAAATTGAGTTGGCTACATTTCCACAGAAGGTATTGAGTTCAAACGGTATTCAAAAGGCCTTCGGTTTTTGCTCAGAGTGCGTGACACGCTGAAAATCATGAATGCTGAATATTATTTCATCTTGGCCGAAACTTCGAAAATTCATAACTCGGTCAATTTTTATCGGATTGGGCTCATATTTTTACACAAAGTCACTGATTCATAGATCTACAACTTTGATTCAAAAGTCGAGACCGGATTATGCTCCGATCAATACCAGTTTTTTATTAAAGAACGTGTCAGAGTCGACACTGGAGCCCAAAATAAGTTTGTCTGAGCTGAAACTTCAAAAATTCATAACTAATTCACTGTTTATCCGATTGAGCCGATTTTCAGACAGGAGTTAGTTCTCGATGTCGGCTACATTTTGTTTTCACATTTCAACTTCAAAAATTGCACTTAAGTCCCTGCGATTTAGCCTGGAAAGTGACGAACTCAAGTGAACATTGGAGGCCCAATTGCACATTCAAAGCCCATTTTCTTTACCCTAATTTCCATTATATAATCACCTTCTTTTCACACAAACCAGAGAGGAGAAAAAAGAGAGAAAAAACCTTGCCACAACACTGTTAGAATATCAAATTCTTTCAAGAACCCTAAAACCTTGAAATCCTTATTACAAATCCCTCTCTCACTACAAACAAGTCATCACAGTTACAAACCAACACCTCACTACTTCTTCAGTAAGGGTAAGGCTGGCTTGATCTCCATGATCCAAAAGGCATAAAAGCATTCATGTCACTAATTTTCCAGTAAGGGTAAGATTGATTTGATCTCCATGATCAAAAGGGTATAATCATTCATACATGCCATATTGTACCTAAACATTAAATTTCTTCATATATTGGCTTTATTTGCATTTTATGATTTTATTTAATGTTTTCATGAGATTCAATACTGCAGATTTAGACAGGATCCCATGCAGGAAGATTAAGGAACGTTGAGGCCAAAACACAAATGGCCAAAAGCCAAAAGCCAAATGGCGAAAGTAGAACAACTTATGCATGACACCAATACATGGCGAGACAGACATCCTGAGAAGATTAAGGAACGTTGAGGCCAGAACACAAATGGCCAACGGACAAAACACAAATGGCCAACAGCCAGAACACAAATGGCCATGAAACCCAATCCAATGACTAAAGAATGCAGACCACGGTACTCAGGAGTCAATGAACACGCACGTGATGCCAGAAAGTCAAATAAGGCTTTTTGTCTAATGGGCCAGAATACTTCAAAAAACCTCCCCTTGGACCTGAAACTCCCCTTGGTTTGCATCCTTTTTAATTTTATTTTCTTTTCTTTTCTAATTCTTTTTTAATTGTTTTAATTATTTTTTTCACCATAAAATAATTTTCTATAATAAAAACAGAAAAATCAAAAAAATACAAATATATTTAATTTCTTCACTAATTAATTTTTGTAAATAAACTCTAACAATTAACTTAGTTAATCTAGGTTTTAATTTTAACACTTTTTCTTAATAAATAAAAAATATGTAGAATTAGGTTTTGACATTTTCATCTTTTTCTTAAATAAATTATTAATCATCATTATTTATCATTATTATTAATTATCATTAATTTTGTAAATAAACATGTAAATAAATTAATTAACTAGTAAATTAGGTTAACTTTAATATTTTCATTAATAATTAAAATAATCTAGATTTTGGGTTTCCTTTTAATTCTTTTTCTTTATTTTTCATAAATACAAAAAACATAAAAAACATTTCTTTTCTTTAATAAAATAATTAATTAGCTTTTTAATTTCAATTTAATTTCAAAAGGGTTCAACGCCCTCGAACATTCGATTCTAATTCCTCTTCGCGCATTTATCCTTATTTATTTTCTTTCAAATGTTATGTAACTGTTCAAGCCATGTAATAGTAATTAGGAATTTATTTATTTTCCGCATTTTCATTAAAAACGGGTCTTTGTTAATTTGGCGATGTCTAGACCCGCGCCTTGTAATAGCGTAGAATTTTACTTTCCGCATTTAAATTTCCGCACTCTTAAAACTGTTAAACTTTGCATGAAAGAATGAATGGCCCAAATAAAATCAACCCGTAGCTCACCATAATGCATGATCAAAGATAATGGTTAAACTGAAAATAACACACAAATTCACACACCACTCTTAGGGTGCGCCTCACTGTTGCCTTACCTTCGAAACGTGGTCGTCGAGTATAGGACGTCTTAGTAAGTCCTTATGTCCATTGATCTAGTTGCCTCGAAACAAGTTGCCTCGGAACAGTTGCCTCAGAATTAAAAAGGATCAATGGCATAAGGGTAGCTTCTAAGGTGTCCTACTGTTGCTCTGGTGACCACACTGTCCCTACAAACGAATTGACCCGAACACCTCCAACGGTGGTGCTACCTACCTCTCAATGGTGTGATGGCACTACCTTAGGGACTTCTACACAGCTTAATTCCTTAGGGTAGGTAGACGACTCATGGATACTTGCTCTCTTCAAAAACAAATCAAAACTCTTTTCACACCGACACTTTTCAAAAAGCTTTCAAAACAATTTTTCAAACACTCTTGAGGACTGATACAAGATTCGATCTGAAATCTTTAAACGAAACTTTTTTCAAACCCACTCACACTTGAAAAGCAAACACTTTTGAAAACACAATGAGCAAGTATCTAAGAGCCCATGGATAACCATGGATGGAAAGGGTGCTAACACCTTCCCTTTCTATAAATTTACCTCCCGAACCGAGAAACTATCTCATAAGGAATTTTGCTGTGCTTTTGTCCTGTCCATGTTGGAGAAAATAAAAGACGGTGGCGACTCTTGCTTCCGCGACATTTCGTGAACCAGCGTTAAACAGTGAGTTCCAGATCCACCGATCACACTTATGTACCTCCGCCACCCTATAAACCACCCATTCCATATCCTCAAAGACTTGCTAAGTCTAAGAACGTAGGGAAATTCAAGAAATTCGTTGAACTTATGAAACAACTTAACATTACCATACCTTTTAGAGAAGCTATCACACAAATTCCCTCATACACTAAATTTCTTAAAGAAATCTTGTCCAATAAGAAAAAGCTTGAGGATAACGAAATTGTATTGCTCACTGTTGAGTGCAGTGCTATAATACAAAGTAACATGCCTCCTAAACTTAAAGACCCAAGTAGTTTTTCCATACCTTATGTAATCGGAAAAAATTTTCATTGACAAAGCACTATGCGATTTAGGAGCCAGTATTAGTCTGATTCCATTATCAATTTGCAAGAAACTCAACATGGAGAACTAAGACCAACAAGAATGTTTGTACAATTAGCAGATCGATCGACGAAATTTCCTTTAGGTATGTTAGAAAATGTTCATGTACGTATAGGACAATTCTATATCCCCACTGATTTCATAATCATGGACATTAAAGAAGACTCCAATATTCCTATCCTCATGGCACCAACCATAGACAATTCATGTTGTTTCCTGGATAAAATCGATAAATGCATGAAAGAAATGGAGAAAAAACAAACCACTAATTCGGAAGTATTCAGGATTCCAATACCCCGATACTCGAAGATGATAATTGGCGCCCTGAATATCAAGATGAAAACCTGAGTGAATGCCTAGCCTTAATGCCTGATCCTATACCCTGTCAAAAGGAACCTGCCATAGAACTTAAAACATTACCCAAAGACATAAGATATGAATTCCTAGACACAAAACTTGAACGACCAGTTATAGTCAATACAGACTTAGGACAAATAGAGACTAAAAAATTACTACATTTCCTTAGAAAATACCTAACCGCTTTAGGTTATAACATATCGGATCTAAAAGGAATAAGCCTTTTTATCTGCATGCACTGTATTATGCTAGAGGAAGACTGTAAAACCTCTAGGGAACATCAAAGGAGAATAAATTCCATTCTGAGCAATGTAGTCAAAAAGGAAGTAGAAAAGCTACTAGAAGCAGGAATCATATACCCAATATCCGACAGTAAATGGGTCATCCCAGTACATGTCGTACCTAAGAAAGGTGGTGTGATTGTTGTCAACAATAATAAAGGAGAATCAGTAGCGCAACAAACTCACACCGGGTGGAGAATGTGCATCGAGTATAAAAAGTTAAACAAAGAAACTCGTAAAGATCATTTTCCTTTACCCTTCATTGACCAAATGCTTGAACGACTTGCTAAACACTCTCACTTCTGCTACTTAGACGGGTATTCTAGATTTTTCCAAATTCCTATCCATCCCGAAGACCAAGAAAAATGACTTTTACTTGTCCTTATGGTACATCCGCTTATCGAAGAATGCCATTTAGATTATGTGATGCCCCTGCAACATTCCAGAGATTTTTATCGAACTTTGAAATGGTGCTAGAAAGATGTAAGTGTCAATATCGTGTTAAACTGGGAAAAATGCCACTTCATGGTCCGACAAGGAATCGTCTTAGGGTATATAGTATGATATAAGGGAATCGAATTAGACAAAGAAAAGATCGAAGTTATAGAAAATCTTCAACCATGCAAAACTGTTAGAGATAAGGAGTTTTCTAGGACACGCCAGTTTTTATCGATGTTTCATTAAAGACTTCTCTAAAATAACCAAACCTATAACTGAACTCCTAATGAAGGATGTTGAGTTCATCTTCACCAACAAATGTTTGGACGTGTTTATAACTCTAAAAAAGCATTAATTTCAGCACCTATTATGTAACCTTCTGATTGGAACGAACCATTCAAGATAATGTGTGATGCCAATGACTATGCCGTAGGCGCAGTCCTAGGACAAAGAAAGGATAAAAAGCTTCATGCGATATACTATACAAGTAGAACCCTAGATCCTGCGCAGACAAATTACGCTACCACTGAAAAAGAATTGTTATATGTTATGTTTGCTTTATATAAATTTCGTTCCTGCCTAGTAGGAGCACAAATAATTATCTATACTGACCACACTGCAATCCGGTACCTCTTAAGTAAGAAAGACGCCAAACCAAGATTATTAAGGTGGATCTTACTTCTTCAAGAATTCAATTTAGAAATAGAAGACAAGAGAGGCACCTAGAATGTAGTCGCTGACCACCTATCCAGAATAGAAGGCATCAAACCAGATCATGTTCCCATCAATGACGATTTTCCTTATGAACGCCTTGTAGCCCAATTAGAACTAGAAAGTATCATAATTGAGTACCCTGTGACTTATGAAGACAAGAACACAAACAAAATTTTGGAAGAAATATGCACCACAACCATGCTACCATGGTACGCCGATTTAGTAAACTATTTGGCTACTGGAGTGGTTCCACCTAATATGTCTTATCAACAAAAGAAGAAATTATTTCATGACCTTAAACATTATTGTTGGGACGAGCCTTTACTTTTCAAAAGAGGCGCCCATGGTATTTTCTGTTGATGTGTTCCCAAAAGTGAAATTGAAAACTTAATTTTCCACTATCATGCCACCCCCTGTGGAGGACATGCAAGTACTTTAAATACTTGTGCTAAGATATTACAATCTGGACTTTATTGGCCTACCCTCTAGAAAGACGTTCATATCACAGTTAAAAATTGCGACCAGTGCCAACACATCGGAAATATCTCTAGACGTGATGAGATGCCTCAAAAGGGCTTCTGGAAGTTGAAGTCTTTGATGTATGGGGAATCGATTTCATGGGACCTTTCCCATCTTCCTTTGGAAATCACTACATACTAGTTGTTGTCGACTATGTTTCGAAATGGATCGAGGCTGTAGCCTCTCCAAAAAATGACGCGCGAGTAGAAGTTAGGCCTTTCAATAACGTAATCTTTCCAAGATTCGGTGTGCCAAGACTCGTCATCAGTAACGGTGGCTCCCATTTCATTTCCAGAATCCTAGAAAAATTATTAGCGAAATACGGAGTCTGACATCGTGTCGCAACGCCTTATCATCCACAAACAATTGGGCAAGTAGAGGTCTCCAACAGATAAATAAAGAAAATCTTAGAAAAAAACTGTAGCAACCTCTAGGAAAGAATGGTCATCTAAGTTACATGACGCTCTATGGGCATATAGGACAACATATAAAACTCTGATTGGAACAACACCATTCAAACTAGTTTATGTCATCCTCCAGTGGAAATAGAACATAAGGCTTATTGGGCCATTAAGACCCTTAACTTAAATTACAGCGCTGCGGGTGAGAAAATACTCTTAGACATCCATGAACTAGAAGAACTTAGACTAGACGCTTACAAAAATGCTCAGATATATAAAGAGATAACTAAAAAATGGCACGATAAACGAATATCTAGAAAAGAATTCAATGAAGGCGATATAGGTCTAATGTTTCATTCTAGACTTAAATTATTCCTGGGAAAACTTTGTTCTAGATGGTCTGGTCCATTCGAAGTTACCAAGATTTTTCAAAGTGGCGCAATAGAAATCAAAGGAATGAGTTGCAAACCGTTCATTGTAAACGGACAACGCTTAAAACATTATCAGAACATAGATAACAAAGAATATTACACAACAATTAGGCTAGATACACTACCACCCCATTCATCAGACTAATCCCCATGTAATGTCGAGCTTACGAATTTAAACAAAGTGCTTCTTAGGAGACAACCCAACTTTGAGTCTTTTCTTTTTGTTTTGCTTGTTTTTCTATTTTATTTTTCTTTCATGCTTTTATTATTATTAATGTTAAAATATGCAATATTGTTTCTATAATTTTGCCCGTTACTAACTTAATGCTAACTGACAACCTACTTCAGGCTAACATTCCGATTAGCTAGTATACTAACAACGATGAACTTGGTTGATAGGATGGGAATTATGTTTAGAGGAAGGAACCAGTGGAGGAGGTTTGAGTCTCTTTCTAATAGGGAGTTAGGATTAAATACCT
Organism: Vicia faba; assembly: GCA_948472305.1. Taxonomy (NCBI): domain Eukaryota; kingdom Viridiplantae; phylum Streptophyta; class Magnoliopsida; order Fabales; family Fabaceae; genus Vicia; species Vicia faba. The sequence goes on from OX451740.1 coordinate 467,242,740, forward strand.
ACTTGTAGCGGTAAAATCAATAAAGTCGCCATCGAGTATTTATTTATCCGTAAAAGGGAAAGGAAAATCATCGAAGATAAACCTAAAGGGGAAATCAAGGTTTTGCAATCGAGAGATTGGGTAAGGGAGTCGATTATGCGAGAGGAAGGTATTAGCACCCCACACGTCCGTAGTACTCTACGGGATGCACTCTGGTTGTTCTAATCAAAGGGTGTGTTTAATCTAATGCTTAAGAGTTATAAAATAGGAGGGAATGCATGCAAAGAAAAACACGGGGAAAAGAAGGAAATATTTACAAATTTTCGCTCGGCTGAGCCCCGTGACCAGATGCCTACATATCCCTTTTAAGGAATCAGAGTGCCATAGTTCGACTTACATGTTTTTGTTTGTTTGTATTTTTTAAATGAACAATGTTGAATTCGATCACTCCACCGATGCTCGACCTTTGGAGACTTACGACCTGTAGTGGAAAGGAACTAACACGCTCTTAGAAGAGAAAAGCTGAATGGAAAAAATAACTGGATTGGTTGGTATTTTTTACCATAAAAGAATTTTTGTATGCTTAGCATTTTTTATACATTTGCCAAGAAAAAAGATGTTTTAGTTTTAAATGCAATTACACAATAGAGGAAAGAAAATTCTAAAGGGAGACTAACCTATCTTTAACCTAATGTTATCATACAATGATTGATCCTAAAGTTGAGCTTAAATGGAAATCTCTACCCTAAGTTGACATGCTTTGATACAATCTTAATGTCTATCTCAACTCATCATCTATAGATGAATCAAGAAGTCCTAAAGGATCATAGCAAGGGACTATCATCTCAATACATGAAAAGTCGAAATCAAGCAAGCAGGCCAATAAGCTCAAGAGAGTATACCTGGAGAGATCCTACCTAGGTTAGAATGCTAAAGAAAATCTAACAAACTATCCTATAGGGAACATACAATGAGAGCGAAGTCGTGATCTCAATTTCTAAATTGAGTGACTCATCGATCAACAAGAAATAAATGAAAGCGATAAAATCATATAGGGAGCATGCATTGAGAGCGAAGTCGTTATCTCAATCTCTAAATTGAGTGACTCATCGATCAACAACCAAGGAAACAAGCACAAGCATAACACATATAGCAAATGAAGTGTGGAATGCCTGCTACATGTCTTTAAACAACGACTTCGAGCGCACGCTCTTTATTTCCTACTTCTCATGATATCTAGAAAGCAATAAACTGATGAAATATAAATTGGAAGCAGTATAATACCAAACGAACAATAATGTCCGCAAAAAGCGCAACCAAAGAAAATAAACCCGGAATACTTCGCGCGAGCTGGCATCAATAAACAAACAGTCAGAGATCGAATATTCGGAATAGGTGTCGAAGCAACATCGATGTGAAAATAAATCACAATCGGAATCCAAACACATCCGCATATCAAACAATGATCCTGCATAAGATTCATCTCAATAAGAAAAAGTGAATCACGAGTTTCAAGTAATAAAAAAAATTATGAATTAATTTTCTAAAATCAAATGAAAGAAAAATTCTAACAAATTTTTATTGGTTTGGTAATTTTTTTATCATGGAAAGATAAAAAAATATTAGAGAAACCTAAATTCTATCTTCTTTTTATCACTAATCTTCATTAAAGAAAATTTAAAAGAGAATTTACTAAAAAAAAAGAGTTAACACAATTAAAAACAGTCAGGGGTGAAGCATAGCCCAGGGGTGTGGTAGCAACAAAGCACTAGGCCCATCTAGAACAAGGTCCATTAAGCATTTTTGTTATACACACTAAGGGACCACCAAAAATTTCCCTTTGGGCCAAGGACAAGAGTAATTTGGTCCACCCAACATTATGCAGCCTTCATCAATTGTATTCACATTTTTTATCAAAATAGAAAGGGAAAATAAAAGAAAACGGTGAGGATACAGTGCATTTTTAGCTTGAGGGAACATGATTCACAAAATTTGTGACTATTCCTGTTTGCGAAGATACTTCTTCCTTGCTTCTCCATTTCACAGAACCACACCGTCAACTGACTCGTCTCCGATTCCATTTCAAATCATCTCCGATTCCGTTTCAAATCATCTCTCCAATTGAATGGAAGATTCCACTTCATCCTTTTTCTCCGATGGTCTCCGAAGAAATACGCCGTCGCGGTTTTTCCTTGTCTGTCCTCGTCTCTATCATAAACCATTAATATTTTAACATATCTCTTCTTCATCAAAATTGAATGGACGGTCTTCAAATTGTTCCAGATCTAACACCAACGATGAAGTTCCGATTTCACTACTACTCGTTGTCACTTTCAGATTTTCGCAGAATAATAGAGAAAAAGATGAACACGAACGCGGAGATTCAGAGTTTAGTGAAACTTAACCTCTGGAGCAAAACCGGTGGTTTATTTTTTAATCGCGACAAAGATGATGCGATGATCATAGATGACTCGGTATGTTTCTCTTTCCGCTTTTTTCGATTCACTTCTCTGTTTGCTTCTGCGTTATCGTTGCGATGTTGTTGATGTTGTACGTGATGTTTAATTTATTGAAGCTGATGAATGATGATGGTGAAGGTGCAGAATGTTGTGGATGAAATTGTTACGAAACCGAATGAAGGTTGATGATTGTTGCAGAGGAATGATGAAATTGATTGAAGGATGAAGAAGATGCGATTACAAAGATTTCAGAGGGAGTTCTTTTTTTGTGAGTTTTTGTGAGCTTTTTCCAGAATGAATCCCCCGATTCTGTTATGAATCCTCCCCCCTCTTAATTCTCTTAGAATTCTGTTATGTGGTTTTATGAATCTGTGAGAGATTTTGTTAGGAAGTTAGCAATTATGTTAGAAAATAGTTAGGATCCTCCTAGTCAGTGAATTGGATTCTGTTAGAAGTAGATTAATCTGAGTTGGAAAAATGATTGGAACATCCATAAAATTCTGTTTTTAAGTTGGTTAGACTTTTAGGAAAGTTAGTTGAAGGAAAACTGTCATGCCCTGTTAGTTTTATTGGTTAGTTAAACTCAAATAAGGTAGTTAGTTAAGGTTTAGAAGTAGCACTTGTTAGTTTTTTTATTACAGTCAGTCGGTTGGAAAACAATTAAGAGGCTCGATTTGGACTGACAACTTATTTTTTATTATGCAGGGTCCACTTTGGATTTTATTTGATTATTTAATGCAGCCTATTTAAAGAAGTGCAGGGCTGAAATGTCCAGTTTTGGTTTGGACTAATGATGTGCATGAAATGAGTAGGGGAGTATGGCTTCAAGATAATAAGGTTCAGTCATTCAGTTCTGTCATATAATGGATTTGGGGAACAGCATCTGAAACACTGGTCAAGGGAATAAACACGCTAACTCTTTGGAAGTGCAACTCCCATAGCCATTGAACACCAACCTTTTGATAGTCGAACAGAGCTTCAAATATATTCTCAGGGATTTTCAGCCCACCGTCTAATGTTACATAAGAAGATTCATGTTCAGAAAGTTCAACATCATGGCCTTCTAAACTTTCACAACTGGAAGTGTCTAAGCAACCATTTTCATTTTCACTTCCTTCCAATTGTCTATCCTCAGAAGAAACACGTTTGGTCCATTTCTTGTCAGGCAAAGGTCGATTTGACAGCTGGTTTTATTGCACAACTAGCCTCAAACTGATTTTGCAGTGTGTTAACTCTTGGTTTGACTTATATTTTTCCCCTGTTTTGATTTACAATAGGCTCCAGTATACTCAGGCATGAGCATGGCAAGGCGAATCTGGGCAGCGGGTTGGCATCCGTCTTGATGCAAGATTTGAATCTTGGGCACGACGCGAAGCTTTAGACCCAAATAAATCATGGATTTAAACGACTTGGAAACTAGAATTAGATTTTTGTAGTATTTTTCCTTTACACTTTCCTTCCTTTAATATTTCATGACATAATGGACAATATTTTGAAACTTGAATGGATATTTGGATAGAATTTGTAATAACAATGGAACAAAGCCTTTTGTACTTTCTTGAATTCAATTGATGAAACTCCATAAATTCAAAACATCTTCTTTCACCATGAACTTGAAATCTTCAACCTTTTTTAATTTGATCTTCATGTAAGAACTATCAATATCTTGTGCTTTTGTGTATTGTAATAGTTTTTTGGCCTTGTAAGAGAAACTTTTCCTTGCAATTCCTTCTTTCTCATTTTTTTTTGTAATTCCACTTGTAATGATTTGAGGATACTAATGAACAAAGCTTCCACTAATTTGCATTTAAAAATTATAAATATTTTCTTTGACTTTGCAATATAAAATAAACCATAAAGTTTGGCATCTCGAATAATGGATGGGGGATTGCTTAAAGCTTAAATGGAATCATATCTTTGACAATTTGATAATGACTTTGGACAATGAAGGGTTTGGATCCGCATTGACTTTGAATGGCATTTGAATCACTAACTTTGAATTTCATACAAACCATTATACAAATTTTATTGAATTAATCTGGGCTTAAATGCATTTGTTAAACGAATCTTCAAATCACCTCCAACGAAAACTCAATCCAAATCTTCTATTTAATCAAAGCACAAGAAGCAAACCTACCTTGATTCACAGCTTGAGCACCAAGAATTATCTTGATGAAATCTTTAATAAACCCTTAACCATGTAACAAATAGCATCACAAGAAAGAAGTCCTTGGTCCAGTCCTCTACACTTCTTAAAAAGAATGTCTATTGGAGAAATCACTTAGGAGAAATCCTAATTATTGCTTTTTTTGAAAAATCTTGATGAAGATAGCTTTGTATTCTGAGGAATTTTGTCAGGGAAGATGTCTATGAGGCTGAAAATTCAAAACCCTAGTCTCGTAGAAGGAATAATAAGAGAACTAGTTGAATCAATTTTGAGTAAGATAGCAACCTCAATTCATAGAGAGAAACCCTAATGCCAAAGCTCTTAGATCCTGTAACCCTGGGAACAATGCTATGTGTGAGATGTACAGAGCATGATGAGGGATCTTAGAGGCAAAAATTGGGATATAACACTACCCCGACGGACTAGCCATGATAACCTTAGGGATTTAGGATAGTGTTATGTTTTTATTGAGCCAAATAGGATGGGATACATCTGCTATAAGGAGAAAATTTAGCTCTTACCGTAGACTGACTTTAGAGTTTTTAAGCTCCCTCGTCTACAAACTTGACCATGGTCTAGGATTTAATAAGGGACTCATTAGATTTAGATTGTTCGGTATAGAGTACACTTTCACCCACATAGAGCTAAATGACTTACTAGGATTCCCATATAGCCTAGATGCATTTACCGTAGTCTATGAAGAGCTTTTTAATGTAGGAGAACTAGATTATTTCTAGGGGGACATTACAGGCTTTAGTAACCCTGAGCCTGAGGACATGCATTCTGAAAACATCTGCAACCCAGCTTTTAGATAATTCCACAAAATTCTAGCCCACACCCTGTTTGGTAAATCTGAAAACATTACCACCATTTCTAGAGCTGAGGTTTTTATCATGTTTTGCGCCTCGAAAACTGTCCTATAAACGGAGCTACATTTATGCTAGCAAATTTTCACCGTCTTGTGAGGGCTGAACATGAACCCATTCTTATAGGAGGTTTAGTGACCATGATAGCTAATGTTATCAGATTAAGACAGCAATTGTTGAACCTTGTCCCTCAGGGTATATTCCAGCCTATGGATATTAATTTCTGTTTTAATAGGGGTATCATCGGGAACCTAGGCCCAGGTAGTTTTCACCTCCTCATTAACAATCAATCCATGCCACTTTTTACCTTACCTTACCCTACGACGAGCATTCATGACTGAAATAACTTGTTATACGATTGGGACGCACCACACATGTCACCACCATACACTCCTGAGACACCCATGATATATGACCACCTTGATGCTTTCCTTTCCGATGAGGCTATTTATCCTTAGACCCCTCCTTTCTACCATGACTTCCCACCCCCCGAACAGGTAGGCTCAAACTTCCCTGACTCTCCAGTTATTTCTCTGCCTTATATTTTTCATCCTGCTCCTGCTTTGACTGCCTTTCAATCAGAGATTGATATGTTGAAAGACGAGCTTGTTATTTTGCGGATTGACTTCAATTCCTTTATGGATACGGTAGTCGAACAACTGGATTACATTTATCAGCATCTTTTCTCCGCATCACTGGACCGCCGTGGCTGATTCACTTGACATAATGCTTTATTTTATTTCCAGATTTAAACATCGAGGATAATGTTTTGTTTAAGTGTGGGGAGAAGTTTTATTTTCATTATTTATTAGACACTTTATTTTTTTCCAATATTTTTTGGAAGTTTATCATTCAGTACAATTTTATCATTCAGCACTTTTGGAATTTTATCTTTCAGTATAATTTTTTATTAATCTTAATTTTTTAGTTCAATTTTATTATGAGTTTATTTATTTAGTTTATTCTGCATTACTATCATATTTATGTGTATATTCCATGCTTAAATGATTCAATATTATTTACCCATATATATGTAGAATTATTAAAATGGTATTCTGCAATATAGAAAATGAAAAATATTGCAGTGCTGGACGTGTGTCGCTCGCCACACAAGCGTGACGCTCGTCACACTTGGCACGACTCAGTCCCAGTCGGCACACACGCATGACGCTCGGAACATACTGATAATAAAACATCGTTTCTGTATTCTTTCAGAAAACTCGCAAAACCCTTTCACCCTTCCATTTTCTTCAACCGCTGCTCACGATACATTGAACCTACTTCCTATTTCTCTTCACCCATTATCATTGCCATAAAAAACCACGAAAGCCCCACTTATTACCATCATTACATATCTCTACATAAACCATCTCCAAACCCTTTTTCACTCCTAAATCCCCAATTTCTCACATAAACCTTCACCCTTCTCCTTTCCTTGATTCAAAATGGCACGAAGAAATTCCTGGCCTGAACCTGATCTTTCAGGCATTATATTTCGTAACGGAGAAGCGAAGAGCACCAAAGGGCTCAGTACCTCAAGTTCTATCAACTCTTCGTCGTACCGATACGGTATGTGGATACTGAGTGCCTCCGAAAATTAGGCTTGCTTGATAGTGTCCAGTGGTTACTCCATCACTCTGATTTAACGTCCATCTGCATGCAGAACCTCCCAACATACGAGTTACTAACCTTGGAATTTCTGAGTTTGTTCTCTTACAACCTGCCTTGTGACGAGAACAAGCACCTATTTGGCTCCGCCACTTTTTGAATGTTCAACAACGAATATTCTGTAAGCCAATCCACTCTCAGTGCATTCTTCCACTTTCCTACCGAAGGGATGGTACACTACTGCATTCCAGAAGACCTTGATTGGGCGTATATAGGTTTCAAACTTTGGAAAGTACTTACCAATGAAGAACCAAAAAGCTGGGAAGGTTTTTATGCCTCATCCATCCATAATCCCGCAATAAGGTACTTCCACCGTGTCATCTCAAATACCATTTTTTGAAGAATGAAAAACAACAAAGTTAATTCAAAAGAGTTGTTCCTCCTCCATTATACCTTCAAACCAAACCAAAAGATCAATGCAAGCACCTTCCTCCTTTCATATATCCAGTCCTTGTGCCCTAGAGGATCTACGCCTTTCTGCATTGGAGGGATAATAACCTCTATAGCACTTGGTCTTCAGCTCGAAGACAAGCTTACAAATTTTCCATCACTACCGCCCACGTTCATCGACATTGACAACTGTTGGGATGGCCACCTGATTAAGGTCAGAAGAGATGGTAGATACAACATAATGGTGCACAACAAGGTAGTTCCAAGTATCATTTTCCCAAACTTTGTGCTTACTAATGTTACAGATTTGTCTAAGTGGCTTTATGACCTTGATGCTCCTGCACTTGGAGAGAATGCGAGAAGAGACCAGGGGAATGTCAAAGCGGATGAAATGGAGTAGGAAATGGAACAAGGAGACTCTGAACAACAAGCTCCTTCTGAAAACATGGCAAGCACGTCCACTAGGCCTAGGAGAAGAAGATAAAGAGAACTGGCCTCAAATGATGACATTATGGCTACCATGATAGAACAAAATGAGAAAATGCAGGCTATGCAAAATAACCAGAATGTGATGATGCAACTTATGCTGGCCATGCAAACTCAGCAGCAAGAATAAGATGAAAGAAACGAGCGCGGACTGCAAGATTAAATGAGGATATGGCGGCACTGACCGTACGAGTGAATTATTTTCAGGATTATGTTTACCATGTAGCCATGCCCCATCCTCCGGGTACACGTGGACGATCATGAGGACGAGAATGAGGACGGGATAATGAGAAAGAATAGATTTATTTTTCTTCTCTTCTTGTTTCCTTCTTGTTTTAAGCATTGTGACATTGCTTGTTTCAAGCTTAGGGGATCTAGTTAGTTAAGAAATCTTTGTTGTTTTCTAGGTATATCTTTCATTTCTATTTCTTGTAATCAAGACAATTTTTATACTTTTAACTTCATTTATGCAATTTTTCTGTTGTTATCTAATTTCCCACTTTCTTGAGCCATAAAAAAAATTTATGTTAGTTACTTGCATAATCTGACGCATTCGAAGAATATAAAGGTTTCTCACTTTTCAAAAGATATATAAGAAGCTTTGAGTGAAACAAAAGTATGATGGATACCGTTGTAACACTCTAAATCCCCAGATTGCACAGGTCGATTTCAGTACCCTTTATACCAAAACCTTGAACTTTATCTTTAAAATAACCCCGAGTAGTTTATCTAGCAGTCAGCACCATCTTAAACACAAACTACGTAGGGAGTCGATGAATATAAGTGAATGATCCAGCGTGTTTGAAAGATATATGATTTAATGTTAAAAATAGGGAATGCACCAATTAAGTTAGGCGATCCTCACACGGTCGCTTAATCCAACTGATGCAGTACCTACGTGTTATAATGCAAAAACCTATTGTCAGTTGGTTCAGAGGTGTCTACTACTGAACATGGTAGGGTGGACTATGGTCCAATCCCCCGCAACGTGCAAATGGTGAATTAAAGGAGGTTACCACATTCATGTTCCATAACCTCATGCTTAAAAGGATCATAGTCACTAGCCGGCTACTCTACTATGTGCGTGTGAAGATAAAGGGCTTAATGTGATTGCACTAGAATGAAAAAGGGTAAGTTTAGAGAAAATATTTAGGTTGAGCTATAATGGAATGACTGGAATTGGTCTGTATAATAGGGGAAGTTTAGTGTTATTACCTTATCTTTTGTGTCATGTTGAGCTTACGTTTCTGCAAAAATTTAGGCAGCCTCTTATGATTCGAATTGTGACATGAATTGCATTTAACCTGTACCTTATTAGTTTTTATACTAATTTTATTGCTTGAGGACAAGCAAAGGTTCAAGCTTAGGGGAGTTTGATAACACGAAAAGATATAACATTTTCCATCCAAATTACATAGATTAAATTTCCGATTCTTTGATTATTATGTCACATTCTATCCCATTTTGTAGTTTTTGAATCATATTTCAGGTACTTAGAATTTGCAAGGCATAAATAAGAAAAGGAAGAAAAAGAATGGAAAAATGAAGAAGAAATGGTTTTAAAACAGCAAAATGCAGTTCTATAGCAGAGAAGCGTACTGCCCGCCACAAAGTCATTACGACCGACACACGTTAAGTTTTTGTGCCCCTCGACACATGCATGTTACAATCAGGACAAGTTGAATTTTTGTGTCCCTCGTCATATTCATGTTACGATCGGGACATATGTGGATTACGTGCACGATCCAAGCAGTTACAAAGTCTTTGCTAATAAAGCATAGTAAGCGCACGCCACCTGGATTTTCTCCGCATGAAGAATGTGAATCATGGAAGTTACCTACTTTCCCTCAACAAAAATGGACTCTATAAAAAGGAAGAAATTTCCAATTTTCCCTCTCTCTTTGGCCTACCCTTTGAACAAAATTTGTTATGAAGTTTATTTTTCTGCTGAACATTATTTAGATTATATTTTGTTTTTTACTTTCGAGTTTTAGAATTTCAGCATTAATCTTCCAGTAGTAGTATTATGTAGGCAATAAAACCTCACCGTCAGAGCAGTATTTTTCCACATCGGAGAAATACTGCAACATTAGTTTGTTTCCAAACCTCCAAAATTGTTTAGATTATTTTGATTTTATTTGAGTTATTTTACTTAAAGTCAATCCATCCGGCTTGTGGAGGACACACGCATTATTGGAATTTACTGCTTTGTATTCGCTTTTAGGTTCTTATTTTAATAAGCATATTTATTTATTCTCTGATATGCATGCATTGTCGAATTTATATTTTAATTTTATGATGTTCTGGAATAATATTATTTCCGGTTAGATTCCCTCTACCGGTATGTAGAACTTGTCCGAAAAGGGTTCGGTAATTAATTGGCGTTATTATTTTTACAAAAAGAATACTTTTCTGGTTTTAATTTCCAATTGAATGTTTAATAATTTTTGTACAGAAGTAAGAAACAGTCTAAGGTTAAAATTCAATAGAGCGGGAGTTTGAGGTTTTAACCAGATAGTGGTCATTGAAACATTGATTTTAAAAACAGCGGAAGCGCTTTAAAGTTAATTGAATCTTATTTGTTTTCAAAAAATACTTTTGAGTTTTAAATGAAACAGCGGAAGTGCTCATTTAGAGCTTAACTGATATGATCTAATTCAATAGAACGAAAGTTTGAGACGAAGGTTGTTTAACAAATAGTTTCACTGAAATTGTGTTTTATTACTAAAACCAAATTCCAATGATGTATTGAACCCCTTAAGTTAACGAAATACATACCGATGTCCTTAATTAATTATTAAATTCTAGTTAATTCCCAATTAAACCCAAACATCCAAATTTATTATTAGCCTTAGCTCTACATAATAACCTTTAGATAACAGTAGTTTTTGACTATCAGTCCTTGTGGGTTCGATATATTTTAAAACTACGCGATAGACTGTGCACTTGCAGTCACTACACTCGATAGACTCATAAAGTCGCGATCAAGTACTAGGTTAGTCTCCCTTATACTTTTTCCTTCCCTCTTTTTGCATGACTAAAACAAAAACTCTTTTTCTTTGGAAAATTCATAACACACTCTAAAATTGCAAAATCATTTTTCAAGGTAAAAAATAACAACCAGTGCAAACCTTTTTGTCTTCATACCTTTTATTTTGAAAATATCTTCAAAAAGGACAATCTTCGCTAGAATCATTCATAAAAAACATGCAAATCATCAAACAATTTAAGGTGAACTACGAGTGCCTTGATAACCATTGCACAGTCGGTGGTACATAGGCACAAAGGGTCACAACCGAGGCAGGCACGATTAATAAAACATTTTCTTTTTGTATATAATACTTTGACTCCATGCATTCCCTTTTAGCATTAAGCTTTAGACATAGATTAGATACACCTTTATAATAGAATAAACTTAAGTGGATCCTGTGGAGTACCACAGACGTGAGGGGTGATAATACCTTCCCTTCGCGTAACCGACTTCCTTACCCTTTTTCTCTTGGTCATGATGACCATGCTCCTTTACTTCCCTCAGTTTTACTCAGTGTTTCCTTTCCTCTCTTGGTATAAATAACATTAATAGCGAATCTTCTATTTTCTGCCACATTTGCGCTTCGATGAAAATCCCAGACGCGACAACTGGCGACTCTACTGGGGAATACTTAACAAGTCTATCCTAGATTTTGTTTGTTTTCTATTCTATGGGTGTTTACTTTCTTTTTAGCTTTATAACTTTATTATTTGTGTATATTTTTTTACATGTATATATGTTTGCATCACATTGTATTTTCATTGCTCTTATATACTGGATATGCTGGAATGTATGTATTTTCATGGTGGGCAGGATGTTACTTGAGGTAAAAGGCCCAATACCTTGGACATAGAGACCATCTAGGAACACATAGGATTAGAGTGGATAGTCATGACGAAAAAGAGGCATATGTCTTACTAGTCCGATCATGAGAGTCACGCTCAGACGATGTTCAAATGGGGTACTATCGTTACGCACATATATGCCAAAGTGATAGTACTTTCACGAGAATTGTTGACTTTGTTTCCCTTTTACCGTACTTTGACCTAGACTTCACCCATGAGTAGGGAGGGAATGATCTTACAGGTACAAATGGTGACTATATGTTCTGATGGTGACTAAATGTTCTGAAGGTGACCGTATGTTCTATTGGTGACTTGGATTTCTGTGGTTCATGCTTTTGACTTTTAATCTTATGACATCCGTTTATTCAGCAGGTAAGCATTAATCCAATATTGTAGAAGCTTTAATCCCGTCACTTTGCATCATAACATATTTATTTTCAAAAAATGATGTAAAAAAAAAATTTAATCTGCATATGCATGTCATTTCCAAGGTTTCAAGATCACCGTCTCCATCAACAATGGATGGCAACACGGATAACAGCAAAGAGGCCACCAGACACACCTATGCCTACCAACTTCTCATCCCTGACGTGTCACTATTGAAAGAGTTGAATGCTCGATTAGTTGATGACAATCTGAAGAAGTTCCATGATAGTTATGGTAGTCTCTTGCGTTTGCTAGACATCTCTGTTGATCGAAAGGCCCTGTAGACTCTTCTCCAATTCTATGACCCTGAGTTGCATTGCTTTACATTACAGGATTATCAGTTGGCTCATACTCTAGAGGAGTATGCGTATCTCTTACGTTTGAAGCTTAGTGATCATGTTCCTTTCGTTCGTGTGCCTGAACAAGTGAAGAAGGATATCATTGTTAGTGCTCTTTATTTGAGCTTGAAAGATGTAACAGATTGTTGGAAGCCTAATGGTTATACTTATGGGTTCTCTTTGAAGTTTTTGGTAATAAAGGCTCGAGAAGAAGCGGGTAAAAATAATTGGGTTACCTTCAATGCATTGTTATCCATTTCGATTTATGGCATAGTCCTCTTTCCCAATATAAAGAACTTCGTGGATTTGGCCGTTGTGTGTGTTTTCATGAACAAGAATCATGTACCAACGTCGTTGGCAGATACCTACTATACCATTCACTCAAAGCATAAGAAGAAAAGAACTGTTAATTTTTGTTTAGCCATGCTTTACTAGTGGTTCATGCTTCACCTTCCCGTGAATGGGCCATTTATAGACACTGAAGCTTCTCTTCCACGGTCAAAGAGACTTATGGCTCTCACTTCATATGACATAAGGTGGTATTATATATCAGGAGAAGGTCCAAGTATTATTACTACCTGCAGGGAGTTTTCCAATGTTCATCTCATGGGAACGAAGGGTTGCATTAACTATAATCCTATTCTAGCTTTCAGACAGTTAGGGTATGCTATGGATAATCCGCCCAAGAAAGTGGAAGTTGAAGAGACTGTCTACTTTGAGAAGGGGAAATCTAGAGATGCTGTTAAGAATGAAGAATGCTTGTAGTAGGATTCACATAAGAGGTAGAGACTATATAGGAAAGGAGTTTCCTATTGCCAGAGCTCCATATGTAGAATGGGTCAAGAAGAGAGTTGAAACCCTTTTGTTTCCTTTTCAAAGAGAGAATTCGTTGTATGAACAACCACCTCTTGTCTTGTGTGAATTTGTTACTACTGAGGAATATAATCAAGTTCAAGTTGAAAACATAGAACTTCGCCAAAAAGACGACAAGTTGAGGATGAAGCTTTACGAAGCCAGGGCATATAAGTTGGACTTGGTTCATAAACTCAAGAGAGTTAACGAGGGGACTTCTGAAGTCAAGAAAGCCAAAAAGAGACCTAGTGTAGAGGAAGACGCCTTTGTTTCGGCAGAAGACTATAAGAAAACTGTTGAAGATGCCGAGAAGAAGCGATGAGAATGTGTGAAGCTTCAGGCATCCAAAACCAGGTACAAAGAGAAGATCAGAGAGCTGGAACGGCAACTCAAGAGTGCCAGGTTGGACAAAGATAAAGACCAAGCCCAGATAACCCGAGTCATGGAAGAAAATACAAGACTCTAAGCCCAGTTGGAGGAGGTGGAGAATACTCCAGTACCAATCCCACTTCCTAAGTGAAATGAATGTGAGAAGCTGGTTGAGCAATGCCAGTATCTCTAGGCGCATTTGTACAAAAACGATGTTATTATTACGAGTTTTGCAAGAGAGCAAGATCGGGAGAAGACCAAAGAACTACTTGTTGTACCCCAAAATTTGCCCTCCCATATTTCTCAAAACATTTCAAGAAAAATTCACAAGTCCAACCCGGCGCATCATATTCAAGTGTTCTTTCACCAAGATATCTCTGATAACGTATTCTCAAATTCAGGTTTGGCTCAAGAGTCAATTCTTTAAAGAAGGTATCCGAATGTGTGAGTTTTCTCGAAGAAATATGGTGAAAAAGTGTGCTGAAAGTGCAGTTTTTACGCGCTAAAAAATTCATAACTTGAAGATCGTGGCTCGTATTGAACCCATTCCGGTGGCCAAAATTCCATCTTGACATTATCTACGTTTTCATCTCTCACGTCTGGAAGCCAATTTCGATCAGAAGGTCTTCAAAAATGTGGATTTATCAAGTATTTTTGCACAGAAAATTTGTGACAGAAGTTTATTTGCGTCATGTTCAAAAAATCATAACTTGGTCGATTTTCATCGTATCGAGCTGGTTCCGGCGCCAAAATTTCAAAAATTGAGTTGGCTACATTTTCACAGAAGGTATTGAGTTCAAACAGTATTCAAAAGGCCTTCGTGTTTTGCTCAGAGTGTGTGACACGCCGAAAATCCTGAATGCTGAATATTATTTCATCTGGGCCGAAACTTCGAAAATTCATAACTCAGTCAATTTTTATCGGATTGGACACATATTTTTACACAAGGTCACTGACTCATAGATCTACAACTTTTCTTCAAAAGTCGAGACCGGATTATGCTCCGATCAATACCAGTTTTTTATTGAAGAACGTGTCAGAGTCGACACTGGAGCCCAAAATAAGTTTGTCTGAGCTGAAACTTCAAAAATTCATAACTAATTCACCATTTATCCGATTGAGCCGATTTTCGGACAGGAGTTAGTTATCGATGTCGGCTACATTTTGTTTTCACATTTCAACTTCAAAAATTGCACTTAAGTCCCTGCGATTTAGCCTGGAAAGTGACGAACCCAAGTGAACATTGGAGGCCCAATTGCACATTCAAAGCCCATTTTCTTTACCCTAATTTCCATTATATAATCACATTCTTTTCACACAAACCAAGAGGAGAAAAAAGAGAAAAAAAACCTTGCCACAACATTGTTAGAATATCAAATTCTTTCAAGAACCCTAAAACCTTGAAATCCTTATTACAAATCCCTCTCTCACTACAAATAAGCCATCACAGTTACAAACCAACACCTCACTACTTTTTCAGTAAGGGTAAGGCTGGCTTGATCTCCATGATCCAAAAGGCATAAAAGCATTCACGTCACTAATTTTCCAGTAAGGGTAAGATTGATTTGATCTCCATGATCAAAAGGGTATAATCATTCATACATGCCATATTGTGCCTAAACATTAAATTTCTTCATATATTGGCTTTATTTGCATTTTATGATTTTATTTAATGTGTTCATGAGATTCAACACTGCAGATTTAGACAGGATCCCCATGCAGGTTCATTAAGGAACGTTGAGGCCAAAACACAAATGGCCAAAAGCCAAAAGCCAAATGGCCAAAAAGAACAACTTATGCATGACACCAATACATGGCACATGGCGAGACAGACATCCTGAGAAGATTAAGGAACATTGAGGCCAGAACACAAATGGCCATGAAACCCAATCCAATGGCCAAAGAATGCAGACCACGGTACTCAGGAGTCAATGAACATGCACGTGATGCCAGAAAGTCAAACAAGGCTTTTTGTCTAATGAGCCAAATTGCTTCCAAAAAACCTCCCTTTGGGTCTGAATACCCTCCATGGTTTGCATTGTTTTTGATTTCTATTTGATTTTCTTTTAATTCTTTTAATGTTTTAATTATTTCTTTTAATTCCATAAAATAATTTTCATAATAAAAATAAAATACAGAAAAATCAAAAAAAATGTTTATTGTTATTAATATTAATTTCACCATTATTTTTGTAAATAAACTTTAAACAATTAATTAGATTAATTTAGGTTTCAAAACTTTAATATTTTTCTTAACAAATTAAAATATGTAGAAATTAGGGTTTTTAACTTTTTATCACTTTTCTTAATAAATAACTTTTTCTTATTATTATTATTATTATTAATTACTAATTTATTTTGTAAATAAACATATACATAAATATTTTAGTAAATTAGGTTAAACTTTAATATTTTTCTTTAATAATTAAAAATAACTTAGAATTAGGGTTTCTTTTAATTTTAATTTTAATTTTCTTATTCCATTAAATACCAAAAACATAAAAAACATTTCTTTTCTTTTAATTAAATAATTCATTAACCTTTCATTCAATTTAATTTCAAAAGGGTCCAACGCCCTCGAACGTTCAATTTTTATTTCGTTTCGCATGTTATTTTATTTTCCTTTGTGAATATTATGTAATTGCTCAAGCCTTGTAATAGTAATTAGGAATTTATTTACTTTCCGCATTTTTTATTCAAAATGAGTCTTTGTTAATTTGGCGATGTATAGACCCACGCCTTGTAATAGCGTAGAATTTTACTTTCCGCACTTTAATTTCCGCACTTTTAAACTGCTAACTTGCATGAAAGAATGAATGACTAATTAAAAACAAGCATAGATCACCATGATACATGTACAAGATAAATGCTAAACTGAAAATAACACACAAATTCACACACCACTCTTAGGGTACGCCTCACTGTTGCCTTACCTTCGAAACGTGGTCGTCGAGTATAGGACGTCTTAGTAAGTCCTTATGTCCATTGATCTAGTTGTCTCGAACAAGTTGCCTCGAAACGGTTGCCTCAAAACGGTTGCCTCGGAATAAAAAAGATCAATGGCATAAGGGTAGCTTCTAAGGTGTCCTACTGTTGCTCTGGTGACCACACTGTCCCTACAAACGAATTGACCCGAACACCTCCAATGGTGGTGCTACCTACCTCTCAATGGTGGGATGGCACTACCTTAAGGACATTTACACAGCCTAATTCTTTAGGGTAGGTGGATGACTCATAGATACTTGCTCTATTCAAAACAAACAAAACTCTTTTCACACTGACACTTTCAAAAAGCTTTCAAAACAATTTTTCAAACACTCTTGAGGACTGATACAAGAGTCGATCTGAAATCTTTAAACGAAACTTTTTTTCAAACCCACTCACAGTTGAAAAGAAAACATTTTGAAAACATAATGAGCAAGTATCTAAGAGCCCGTGGATAACCACGGATAGAAAGGGTGCTAACACCTTCCCTTTCTATAATCTACCTCCCGAACCGAGAGATAATCTCATAAGGAATTTATCTGTGCTTTTGTCCTTTCCTTATTGGAGAAAATAAAAGACGGTGGCGACTCTTACTTCCGCGACATTTCGCGAACCAGCGTTAAACGGTCAGTTCCAGATCCACCGATCACTGAACTGGCGACTCTGCTGGGGATTCTTATAAAGTGAGGTGTACCTTAGGACTAAGATCACTTGTGTTTTCAATTGTTGTGCTTGTTTGCTTTATTATTATGGGCTGCATCGGAGTTACATAGATCCTAACCCGGATCTGGGGATACCCTGTTAGGTAGCATAAGCTGTGAGGGACCTGTCCGGCATAGACCGACATGTGTGAAGCAATGGCTACGTTGGTGTGGCACCTTGGTCTGTACCGATATCCCTTGCGTCGCAACGAGGAGAATATGGGTCTTCTGAGGAGTCATTAAGCACCAACTGACCTTAGAACCTTAAATGATCCAACTTGGCCAATAGAACAGTAGCAGCATGCTACGCCCATTGAGGCTAAACTCTCGTGATGGTTCTGGCCACAAGAAAAGATTGCGATGCTGGAGTTATGACCGATTGAGGGTACTGAGTGATATTGGGATCCTCTAGAACCCGGTTACTTCTGATAGGACAGGTCTTAACCAACAAACTGAAAGAGGGTAATACCTAGACCCCAGGTTTGCCCAAACTCTAAGGGCTCTCTTGTGTGACTTGTGTGCCTTCCAACTTGACTATTTGCATGCTTGTTATCTGACACTTGAGTTTCGTGCAGGTTTTGTTTACAGTCCTTAATTGGGACTCATAACAGGGTTTACCTACTTTACTCCATGCATAGCATAACATCATACCATTGCATGCATCCTACATAAGGACTAACCCATTTCAAGGATCTCAAAGGTTTGTGATGCAGGTCATGATGAACCAACTGTCCAGCAAGGGGCAAAGGGGATTTATTTTCCTCTAGCCAAGGTTGTCAGGGGTTATGACCCACTCGATATGGTGAGCCTTGACCCTTGAAGAAGGACTCTCAGCAACACGAAGTTCCTTCAATCAAGCTACAAATCCAAATGCTAACAAATTTCTTGTTTACCCCGCGAGATCCTTGAAAACATTATATACATATCATACATATCATTGCATTACAGGTACCCTTTTGACAGGTCACTTACCTTCTTCGCTGTTTATTTCAGCAATGGCTTCCCAACAAGATAACCAGGGTCTGCACGCTCAAGAGACTCAGTTCAGGGAGATCTTCCTAAGCCTATCCAAGGGGCAGGAAGAGTTAAGGACACTCCTCATGGGGACTTTGGTCAGGAACAGTCCAGAAGACGATAAAGACGAACGGCTGAAAAGTCTGCAAGCTGAGGTAGATACAATGAGAACCCAGATGCTGGGGCAGATGGTTCTCATTCAAGACTTAGCTCAAAGACAAGAAGAGCTCAGGGTTCTCGTCAACCAACTGCTTCGGGATAACCAACTGGGGCAAACATCTAAGGTCGAGGAGCTAGTCATCATTAAATTCCCTCTGAGACAAGAAGACAAGGGAAAAGCTCCTCAATGTGCTTCAGGGTCACAAATTCAGCATCAACCTCACCAGCTTCAGCAAGACAATATGAAGCAAGCAGTCAGGGTTGGAGACCAAACCAGTCATCAGCCCCTAAGAAGTCAAAGGTTTGGTTTGATGAATAGACCTCTCCAAGCTGCTACTACCTCACAGGTCCAACAACGACCTCGCCAAGAACAACAGGTTGATCAGAGCCAGCCAGACAAGCCCAAAAGGCAATTCACCAAGCTCAACGTGTCGCTGCCTCAAGCTTTACAACAACTGTTGAGGTTGAATTTGGTAACTCTAAGGGACCCTCCTAAGAATCCCAACAGGACACCTTCAAGGTATAACCCCAACGCCCGCTGCACTTATCATTCTGACAGCCCGGGGCATGCTACAGATGATTGTTGGACCTTGAAGAACAAGATCCAGGACCTGATTGATGAAGGATCTGTGGAATTCACCCAAGATGGCCAGGCTAAGTTCTTCTACTATCCCTGCAAGACTCACCACTTGAAGTGACTAATTCAAACTAGAAAACTTTTGTTCATTCGAATGTTCAAGTTGTATTTTTCTTTGACTATTTAAACATTTATTCATGTCAAACGTTGTTATTTCATTAATGCATCACACATGTCTGTTTTGAATCAATATATTCATATTCAATATATGCAAACTGTTTTCATTTTTGTGATGAACAACGCTCGGTTAATAATTCTAAGCCTCTTGAGGGAGGATGACGAAAACGATACCACGATCTTTACAATATGCTTTTGAACAGACCCCGCTGATGAGGTACAGGCATTGTTTCAATTCCTAAACACTAGAGTTATAAGGATGATAATCCCTCGTCAACCCCTTTGAGCCAAAGAAGTAGGAGTTTTTCTTTTCGAAAATTAAAACCCTTAATCGTAACCCGGGGCAGGGTAGTTCTCTCAGCTGATCTAGGTGCACAATGAATGACACCAAAGAAGTCCTTACAAAACAAAGAAAGACAGTGATGGTTCCGAATAATTAAAGATAGGCGGTCATTATCTATCAAAATAAAAGCCCAATAAGTCAAAACCTATGAAGGAGACTTACAAAACTGGGGCATCCCGCTGACTGTAATCACAAAAGAAACAGTTCAGGCAAAATTTAGGGATAGAGAAATCAAAAAGAAAGAGGTCCTACAAACCCTCAACAAAAAAGGAAATGACTGCCTAATCAAAATAAATCGTCAGTATCTGAACCATCACTGGTATATCAAAGAAAAGACGCAACAAGGTCTAACGCACGATTAGCTGAGTTTAGGATTGAAGAACATCACGAAGAACGGGTGGGTACAAATAAATTTGAGCCTTTATCCTTTGTTTCTTGAACCGTGAACCAGACCACGTTATAACCCTTAAAAGTCCTAGTTGAAGCGTGGGTTAGTTCGAAAGCATACTGTTACGAAAGGTATCCTGACTCCTTAAGGCTTGCGGTAAAATAACGAGTTGACATCACAGTTTACAAAAAAAAAACTCACTTGCTTTTATTGAAAAATGCATTTTCAAAAATTTCAAGACAGACATAAGCTTTGCATTCTTAAGATAACATTGTTTGCATATGATTATTTGTTTGAACAGCAGAGAACTTTGCGCAACGAATATCCGATGAACGAAGGTCCTCTCAACAAAAGAGCCACCTCCGGTGGAAGAAACACTTCCAATCAAGGGGCATGGCATGACCATTGTCCATCATCTGGGGCAGTTAAGTCAAGATTCGGAGAATCTCTCAAAAGGCCAACCAGCTTGGGGAAAATCTCCATCTGGATCACCTGGGGCATTCCGACAACGAATCTTGCCTAATCAGACATCTTCTAGTGGTACGGCAACGCAATACTACTGACAGTGACAACTCCCTACTCTCTGAGAGCATGGATATAGTCGAAAAAATACTACGCAAAATCAAAGACCCGCTAGGTTGACACACCTAGGCAAAAATAAGGGCTTCCCGGCGAACCAAAAGGGTTCGGGCAAAATAAGGGATGAAATGAAAAAATATGTACACCCGACAAGTCGAAAACCTGAAAAGGCGGCTTGGGCAAAAAAAGGGTATCCCGGTGGACTGAAAACCCGAAAGGGTGGTCTAGGCAAAAATTAGGGATCAAAGCGTACGACTATATCCTGACATCTCGTCACCTGTCTACCAGAAGATTTGTCAATTACCCCCACAGGTGCCTTCTCCCACTGAAACTGGGGCAATAATGAGTTGTCTAAGCGATCTAGTTGCTCTGCCATCAAGGTACCAAGACAAGTTCAGCTGAAGAATGACCAAGATACCCTAATTCCCCACAGAATGAGATAAGGTTCAGCCATACTCCCCCGAGCAGAGAAGGCACAATACCTCCAGCAAGTCAGCAACACTCTCCCCAAGCAGAGTTAGCTTACTGTCAGCCTTAAGGAAGTTGGATTATCCCCCGAAGATCTCAATATTCCCCGGCGGAGTACAAACATTCCTAACAAGCGTCCCCGGCAATCTTGATCTAAGATTGTTCCCTGACGGAATATCGGACATCAAGTGGAGCCATTACCCAGTCCAATCTGAAAAAGTTTCCCCAGGAACGTTGAATCCACCTCCCCAACAGGTCTTAAAGCTTATCCCTAGTAGATTCTGGAAGCTTATCACCTGCAGAGTACGAACGCTCTCCCCCGGCTTTATTCAAAGGTTATTTCCCCACCAGGATATAACTGGGTTATCCTCAGCCAATTGCCACGGAAAGATCGTCCCCGGCGAAGTCTTCCTATCCCCAGCGGAGTTCATCCAATCTTTCAACAAAGCTCAACAATGGTATCCCCAGCGGAGTTATCATCAAACCTCAGCAAAGTACATCTCTTCCCACAGAGCATTCCCCGCAGAGTATTCTATTCGCCAAGTTTATTCCCCAACAGAGTCATCTTCTCCTACCGGTATTCTTGCAACCATCACCCCCAGCGAAAATGAAGAACTCTCTTCAACATCAGCCCAGGATTCAACTCCCGGCATTCGTCAAGGATTTATTTTCCTAGACGAAAATACATTCATAAACATCACATTGTCATACATTATGATACATGCTTACACGAATCATATCACCCCAATCTCATTTATTTTTGAGAACATCATGACATCATGCATGTCATACATTATGACATTGCATACAACTAACTCGTTACTTTTTCAGGAAAGAACGATCAACAGATAAAAGTATTTACCTTTTGAAGTAGAAGACGTCCAAGATTCCCTCATCATTATGCTGAGGTTGTAGTCGCCTAAGATTCTCTCATCATTCTGCTGAGGTTGTAGTCGCCTAAGATTCTCTCATCATCCTGCTGAGGTTGTAGTCGCCTAAGATTCTCTCATCATTATGCTGAGGTTGAAGTCGCCAAAGATTCTCTCATCATTCTGCTGAGGTTGAAGTCGCCAAAGATTCTCTCATCATTCTGCTGAGGTTGAAGTCGCCAAAGATTCTCTCATTATTCTGCTGAGGTTGAAGTCGCCTGAGATTCTCTCATCATTCTGCTGAGGTTGAAGTCGCCAAAGATTCTCTCATCATTCTGCTGAGGTTGAAGTCGCCTAAGATTCTCTCATCATTCTGCTGAGGTTGAAGTCGCCAAATATTCTCTCATCATTCTGCTGAGGTTGAAGTCGCCAAAGATTCTCTCATCATTCTGCTGAGGTTGAAGTCGCCTAAGATTCTCTCATCATTCTGCTGAGGTTGAAGTTGCCAAAGATTCTCTCATCATTCTGCTGAGGTTTAAGTCGCCTGAGATTCTCTCATCATTCTGCTGAGGTTGAAGTCACCAAAGATTCTCTCATCATTATGCTGAGGTTGAAGTCGCCTAAGATTCTCTCATCATTCTGCTGAGGTTGAAGTCGCCAAAGATTCTCTCATCATTCTGCTGAGGTTGAAGTCGCCTAAGATTCTCTCATCATTCTGCTGAGGTTGAAGTCACCTAAGATTCTCTCATCATTCTGCTGAGGTTGAAGTCGCCAAAGGTTCTCTCATCGTCCCGTTGAGGTAGTAATCACCCAAGGTTCTCTCATCGTCCCGTTGAGGTAGTAATCGCCCAAGGTTCTCTCATCGTCCCGTTGAGGTAGTAATCATCCAAGGTTCTCTCATCGTCCCGTTGAGGTAGTAATTGCCCAAGGTTCTCTCATCGTCCCGTTGAGGTAGTAATCGCCCAAGGTTCTCTCATCGTCCCGTTGAGGTAGAAATCGCCCAAAGGTTCTCTCATCGTCCCGTTGAGGTAGTAATCTCCCAAGGTTCTCTCATCGTCCCGTTGAGGTAGTAATCGCCCAAGGTTCTTTCATCGTCCTGTTGAGGTAGTAATCGTCCAAGGTTCTCTCACCCGTTGAGGTAGAAATCGTTCAAGGTTCTCTCATCGTCCCGTTGAGGGCACGTCTGAAGAGTTTGAAGATCCGATTCCTGTATCTTGCCAGGGTGTATCTGTTGACGACTAATTCCAGAATCGATTCCTGTATCCTGCCAGGGCACGTCTGAAGAGTTCGAAGATCCGATTCCTGTATCTTGCCAGGGTGTATCTGTTGACGACTAATTCCAGACTCGATTCCTGTATCCTGCCAGGGCACGTCCGAAGAGTTAGAAGATCCGATTCATGTATCTTGCCAGGGTGTATCTGTTGACGACTAATTCCAGACTCGATTCCTGTATCCTGCCAGGGCACGTCTGAAGAGTTCGGGAAGAAGCGGGTAAAAAGAATTGGGTTACCTTCAATGCGTTGTTATCCATTTTGATTTATGGCATAGTCCTCTTTCCCAATATAAAGAACTTCGTGGATTTGGCCGTTGTGTGAGTTTTCATGAACAAGAATCATGTACCAACGCTGTTGGCAGATACCTACTATACCATTCACTCAAAGCATAAGAAGAAAAGAACTGTTAATTTTTGTTTAGCCATGCTTTACTAGTGGTTCATGCTTCACCTTCCCGTGAATGGGCCATTTATAGACACTGAAGCTTCTCTTCCATGGTCAAAGAGACTTATGGCTCTCACTTCATATGACATAAGGTGGTATTATATATCAGGAGAAGATCCAAGTATTATTACTACCTGCAGGGAGTTTTCCAATGTTCATCTCATGGGAACGAAGGGTTGCATTACTTATAATCCTATTCTAGCTTTCAGACAGTTGGGGTATGCTATGGATAATCCGCCCAAGAAAGTGGAAGTTGAAGAGACTGTCTACTTTGAGAAGGGGAAATCTAGAGATGCTGTTAAGAATGAAGAATGCTTGTAGTA
This sequence comes from Vicia faba, assembly GCA_948472305.1. NCBI lineage: Eukaryota > Viridiplantae > Streptophyta > Magnoliopsida > Fabales > Fabaceae > Vicia > Vicia faba. The sequence continues at coordinate 467,266,916 of OX451740.1, forward strand.
GGATTCACATAAGAGGTAGAGACTATATAGGAAAGGAGTTTCCTATTGCCAGAGCTCCATATGTAGAATGGGTCAAGAAGAGAGTTGAAACCCTTTTGTTTCCTTTTCAAAGAGAGAATTCGTTGTATGAACAACCACCTCTTGTCTTGTGTGAATTTGTTACTACTGAGGAATATAATCATGTTCAAGTTGAAAACATAGAACTTCGCCAAAAAGACGACAAGTTGAGGATGAAGCTTTACGAAGCCAGGGCATATAAGTTGGACTTGGTTCATAAACTCAAGAGAGTTAACGAGGGGACTTCTGAAGTCAAGAAAGCCAAAAAGAGACCTAGGGTAGAGGAAGACGCCTTTGTTTCGGCAGAAGACTATAAGAAAACTGTTGAAGATGCCGAGAAGAAGCGATGAGAGTGTGTGAAGCTTCAGGCATCCAAAACCAAGTACAAAGAGAAGATCAGAGAGTTGGAACGGCAACTCAAGAGTGCCAGGTTGGACAAAGATAAAGACCAAGCCCAGATAACCCGAGTCATGGAAGAAAATACAAGACTCTAAGCCCAGTTGGAGGAGGTGGAGAGTACTCCAGTACCAATCCCACTTCCTAAGTGAAATGAATGTGAGAAGCTGGTTGAGCAATGCCAGTATCTCTAGGTGCATTTGTACAAAAAGGATGTTATTATTACGAGTTTTGCAAGAGAGCAAGATCGGGAGAAGACCAAAGAACTACTTGTTGTACCCCAAAATTTACCCTCCCATATTTCTCAAAACATTTCAAGAAAAATTCACAAGTCCAACCCGGCGCATCATATTCAAGTGTTCTTTCACCAAGATATCTCTGATAACGTATTCTCAAATTCAGGTTTGGCTCAAGAGTCAATTCTTTAAAGAAGGTATCCGAATGTGTGAGTTTTCTCGAAGAAATATGGTGAAAAAGTGTGCTGAAAGAGCAGTTTTTACGCGCTAAAAAATTCATAACTTGAAGATCGTGGCTCGTATTGAACCCGTTCCGGTGACCAAAATTCCGTCTTGACATTATCTACGTTTTCATCTCTCACGGCTGGAAGCCAATTTCGATCAGAAGGTCTTCAAAAATGTGGATTTATCAAGTATTTTTGCACAGAAAATTTGTGACAGAAGTTTATTTGCGTCATGTTCAGAAAATCATAACTTGGTCGATTTTCATCGTATCGAGATGGTTCCGGCTCCAAAATTTCAAAAATTGAGTTGGCTACATTTTCACAGAAGGTATTGAGTTCAAACGGTATTCAAAAGGCCTTCTTTTTTTGCTCAGAGTGTGTGACACGCCGAAAATCCTGAATGCTGAATATTATTTCGTCTGGGCCGAAACTTCGAAAATTCATAACTCAGTCAATTTTTATCGGATTGGACTCATATTTTTACACAAGGTTACTGACTCATAGATCTACAACTTTGCTTCAAAAGTCGAGACCGGATTATGCTCCGATCAATACCAGTTTTTTATTGAAGAACGTGTCAGAGTCGACACTGGAGCCCAAAATAAGTTTGTCTGAGCTGAAACTTCAAAAATTCATAACTAATTCACCGTTTATCCGATTGAGCCGATTTTCAGACAGGAGTTAGTTATCGATGTCGGCTACATTTTGTTTTCACATTTCAACTTCAAAAATTGCACTTAAGTCCCTGCGATTTAGCCTGGAAAGTGACGAACCCAAGTGAACATTGGAGGCCCAATTGCACATTCAAAGCCCATTTTCTTTACCCTAATTTCCATTATATAATCATATTCTTTTCACACAAACCAAGAGGAGAAAAAAGAGAGAAAAAACCTTGCCACAACATTGTTAGAATATCAAATTCTTTCAAGAACCCTAAAACCTTGAAATCCTTATTACAAATCCCTCTCTCACTACAAACAAGCCATCACAGTTACAAACCAACACCTCACTACTTCTTCAGTAAGGGTAAGGCTGGCTTGATCTCCATGATCCAAAAGGCATAAAAGCATTCACGTCACTAATTTTCCAGTAAGGGTAAGATTGATTTGATCTCCATGATCAAAAGGGTATAATCATTCATACATGCCATATTGTGCCTAAACATTAAATTTCTTCATATATTGACTTTATTTGCATTTTATGATTTTATTTAATGTGTTCATGAGATTCAACACTGCAGATTTAGACAGGATCCCCATGCAGGTTCATTAAGGAACGTTGAGGCCAAAACACAAATGGCCAAAAGCCAAAAGCCAAATGGCCAAAAGCCAAAAGCCAAATGGCCAAAAGCCAAAAGCCAAATGGCCAAAAAGAACAACTTATGCATGACACCAATACATGGCACATGGCGAGACAGACATCCTGAGAAGATTAAGGAACGTTGAGGCCAGAACACAAATGACCATGAAACCCAATCCAATGGCCAAAGAATGCAGACCACGGTACTCAGGAGTCAATGAACACGCACGTGATGCCAGAAAGTCAAACAAGGCTTTTTGTCTAATGGGCCAAATTGCTTCCAAAAAACCTCCCTTTGGGTCTGAATACCCCTCATGGTTTGCATTGTTTTTGATTTCTATTTGATTTTCTTTTAATTCTTTTAATGTTTTAATTATTTCTTTTAATTCCATCAAATAATTTTCATAATAAAAATAAAATACAGAAAAATAAAAAAAAATGTTTATTGTTATTAATATTAATTTCACCATTATTTTTGTAAATAAACTTTAAACAATTAATTAGATTAATTTAGGTTTCAAAACTTTAATATTTTTCTTAACAAATTAAAATATGTAGAAATTAGGGTTTTTAACTTTTTATCACTTTTCTTAATAAATAACTTTTTCTTCTTATTATTATTATTATTAATTACTAATTTATTTTGTAAATAAACATATACATAAATATTTTAGTAAATTAGGTTAAACTTTAATATTTTTCTTTAATAATTAAAAATAACTTAGAATTAGGGTTTCTTTTAATTTTAATTTTAATTTTCTTATTCCATTAAATACCAAAAACATAAAAAACATTTCTTTCTTTTAATTAAATAATTCATTAACCTTTCATTCAATTTAATTTCAAAAGGGTCCAACGCCCTCGAACGTTCAATTTTTATTTCGTTTCGCATGTTATTTTATTTTCCTTTGTGAATATTATGTAATTGCTCAAGCCTTGTAATAGTAATTAGGAATTTATTTACTTTCCGCATTTTTTATTCAAAACGGGTCTTTGTTAATTTGGCGATGTATAGACCCGCGCCTTGTAATAGCGTAGAATTTTACTTTCCGCACTTTAATTTCCGCACTTTTAAACTGCTAACTTGCATGAAAGAATGAATGACTAATTAAAAACAAGCGTAGATCACCATGATACATGTACAAGATAAATGCTAAACTGAAAATAACACACAAATTCACACACCACTCTTAGGGTACGCCTCACTGTTGCCTTACCTTCGAAACGTGGTCGTCGAGTATAGGACGTCTTAGTAAGTCCTTATGTCCATTGATCTAGTTGCCTCGAACAAGTTGCCTCGAAACGGTTGCCTCGAAACGGTTACCTCGGAATAAAAAAGATCAATGGCATAAGGGTAGCTTCTAAGGTGTCCTACTGTTGCTCTGGTGACCACACTGTCCCTACAAACGAATTGACCCGAACACCTCCAACGGTGGTGCTACCTACCTCTCAATGGTGGGATGACACTACCTTAAGGACATTTACACAGCCTAATTCCTTAGGGTAGGTGGATGACTCATAGATACTTGCTCTATTTAAAACAAACAAAACTCTTTTCACACTGACACTTTCAAAAAGCTTTCAAAACAATTTTTCAAACACTCTTGAGGACTGATACAAGAGTCGATCTGAAATCTTTAAACGAAACTTTTTTTCAAACCCACTCACAATTGAAAAGCAAACATTTTGAAAACACAATGAGCAAGTATCTAAGAGCCCGTGGATAACCACAGATAGAAAGGGTGCTAACACCTTCCCTTTCTATAATCTACCTCCCGAACCGAGAGATAATATCATAAGGAATTTTGCTGTGCTTTTGTCCTTTCCTTATTGGAGAAAATAAAAGACGGTGGCGACTCTTGCTTCCGCGACATTTCGCGAACCAACGTTAAACGGTCAGTTCCAGATCCACCGATCACACTACTCAAGGAAACCAAAGACTAGAGTGCTAAATACTTAAGACAAGGAAGACCTTTATATTATACAGAGATGATGGATCCTCTTCTTTGATTGTTGCTTTTATCTTGTTGTATGATCACCTCTAGGATTATTAGTCAGGGTCTTTATCTGTCATGATGTATTACGTTGCCTACTGTTTTTTATGAACTCTTTTGGTCTGAAGTGTCTTCTTGAATGAAAAGCAGTTGTTGGCTATATCTCCTATTTGATTATTGCCTATTTCTTTATCATGTTTCTTGTTATTCCAGATGGCTGGAAATACTCTGGAAATGGCTAACATATCATGCATATAATTCATATCGTGCATTACAGGTTTTTTTAATCTTACTATTACCGAATGATTGGTAGTACATCTTCTAGCTTTTCTGAGTTGGTGATGGGAGGGGAAAATTAAAGTTAGCTTAAATATAGGAAGAATCCAGATTGGGAATTCTGGTAGTTCCTCAAGCAAAAATAACAAAAGACCATTTTTTGCTTATCCCAAAAAGAAAGAGGGTGAGAAAAGTTTTTTTTATTCCCAAAGGGGAAGAGGTAGAAATCAGCAGCATCAGCAAATCAACGTTGTTTCTATCCCTAATAATGTTCCTCAACAGCAGAGACAGCGGAATGCTCCTTGTTAGGACAACAATAATCAATAGCAAAGACAACCAAGAAGAGTCGATCCTTTTCCTGTAAGCTATGCGGAGGCACTCCAGCATTTGCTTGAGTTGAAATTGGTTACCCTGAGAAATATGTCGGCACCTCCTGAAAGGCTCCAAGGTAACTATGATTCCAATGCCAGGTGCAAATTCCATTCTGGTGGCGTAAGCCACAACATCATAAATTGTTACGCCTTGAAAAATAAGAAACAAGATTTGTTGGATTCTAAGGAGATCGAGTTCACTCCTATTAATGGACCGGATGTAGTTCAAAACTCAATGCCTCCACATGGGGTTGCTGAGGTGAATGTTATCGATGGAAACGATGAAATATTGAACTTGATTATGGATGTAGATTGGGTGACTACTCTGCTTCCATTTGTGAAAAGGTATTTGATTAATAATTCTATTTTCCCGGGTTGTGCTCCTGATTGTTGCAAATGCAGAGAACAACCAAAGGGTTGTGATGACTTGAGGGATGGTATTAAATTTTTGATTGCTAATGGTTCCCTACAATTTGACAGAACTCCAAGACGCAGGGAGGTTACTGAAAAATACATTTCTATGATCTCTATTTCCTATATTCTGGAACATATTTTGTCTCCCGCTAAGAAAAATCCTCTGGTGATTACAGTGCTCAATCCTATGCCATACACCAGTGAAAAATCTATCCCATGGCACTATGGTGCTGATGTTTACTATCATGGAGTATAGCAAGGAGACGATCCTTCTGAAGAGAAACCCGTTAAAATTTATAGTGGAAATGTTGATAACTTTTCTGGTGTGTGCCGAATGACAAGAAGCAGGAGAGTGTTTGGTCAGAATGTGCAAGATACTGTTGATACCTTGGCAAGAGCCAAGGGTAAATATATCACGAATGATAATCAGAAATTTGTGCAGGCTAATGTGCCAAATCAAATTGTTGTGCCTGGAACTTCTTGATCTCCTGACGAAGTTGAAGAATTAATGAGAATAATCAGACAAAGTGATTACAGTATAATAGATTAGCTCAGTCGTACACCGTCTAAGATGGCAGTCTTGTCTTTGCTGATATACTCTGAACCTCATAGGAATGCGTTGATGAATCTGTTAAAGAATTCATTTGTGTCATAAGAAATAAAAGTGAATAAGTTTGAAACGGTTTGTGCTAATATATCTACTGGAAATGGATTGGTTTTTATGGTCTCCGATCTTCCCCCAGAGGGATATAACCATAATAAGGCACTACACATTTCTATGGAGTTCAAAGGCGCCACTTTATCTTGAGTCTTAGTGGATATCAGTTCTTCTTTTAATGTTTTGCCAAAATCTTCTCTTATGAAGATTGACTACTCTGACATTGATTTACGTCCCAATGACCTAGTTGTGAAAGCGTTTGATGGATCCCGGAGGTTTGTATTTGGGGAAGTGTACTTACCTATCAAGGTTGGTCCCAAAATTTTCACTGCTACTTTTTTCATATTGGATATACATCCGGCCTACTGTTGCTTGCTAGGGCGTCCATGAATTCATAGTGTTGGGGTTGTTACCTCCACCCTCAATCAGAAACTCAAGTATCCCGCCGACAACAAAACTATAACATTCTGTTGCAAATAGAAATACATTGTGAGTCATCTGACTTCCTTTCGGTATGTAGAGATTGAGGGGGAGGTACATGAAATCCCCTTCCAGGTGTTTGAAATGGTGCAGAAGGTCAACATTCATGTATCTGAGGAAAAGAAGAAACCTAGAAGTTCCTTGTCCTCTCTTAAATATGCAAGAGCAATGATATAAGTTGGTCTCCCCAAAGGTTTGGGTTAGGTGGTGGATGTGATTCTGAAGTTTAACAAATTTGGTTTGGGTTTCAACCTCGATCAACAGAGTACAACTCCTCGAGTTTCAAGCTTACCAACTACTTTCAAGTTCTCTCGTGCTGGTACGACCCAAGAGGGACACACCAACATCGTTGGTGATGATGGAGACGCTATTTGTAATATTCATGATTGGATACGACCAAGTGTTCCAAGCGACGAGCTCAACAGCCGGACCTCTGTGGATGTTATTCAAGTTATAAGCGCTCAGGAGTAATTTTATTTTTTTTCTTTCTTATCATGTCATAATTCCTACCCTCTTCCCAAGGCGTAGTGGATCATTATGTAGGGACACCATGTTTATATTTTCAAAAGTTTATCATAAATAAAGGAAATTTTTGCATACAAATATTCTATTATTTTTCTCTCTATTTTCATTTTCTTTAAATGGAAATGCTTTTTTTCTTTACACATTATCCCTAAAGTATAAAAAGACAAACTCATGCAGATGTAGTTCCACCAAAAATTCCATTGATAACGATTTTACTATCGCTCACTATGACTTCGATAATCCCGTCAAGCAAAAGCTCAGAAGAACTTGGCCTGATATGTCCAAGAAAATCAAAGAAGAGGTCCAGAAAAAGTTGGATGCAAATATCTTGAAAGTTAACAACTTTGAAGGTGTGAAAAAACTCAATAAAGAGGGGGTTTGATTTGGGTTATGAATCAAAAACTGTTCTTTAAAAATAACCCCCTTTAAATAAAATATGTTTTCCCCACTCTTGATAATAAAAATAATTAAGAACATGAAGTAAAGAACAAGGTATGTTTATACTAGTTCACTTGAAAATTATCAAGCTAGACTAGTACACCCGCCAAGGTGATTTCGCCTTTCTCAACAAGGTCTTAATCCAATAATCACACAAATTATTACAATGCACAAGCTAACTACAAGAGACTAATGTTACAACCTCCAAGACACACTAATCTTATACTTCTCAAGGATTTTGACCAATTGGTCCCTTAAGAAAAATTAAACAATAATCAAACTGATTATTACAATTCACAAACTACCCGCAAGTGACTAACAACAACCTATAAGATGCACAAGTCCTAGACTTCTTAAGGATACTGACCTAACTAGTCCCTTAAGGAAAAATCTTTAAGACACACAAGTCTTAAACTTCTCAAGAATTTTGACCTAACTGGTCTCTCAAGGAACAATCAGACAACTCTTCAAATAATTTATTTAAATGAAAATTCTTCTACAAAAGCTAATTAGTAAACAGATTTTAAGAACAATAGACTAAAAAGTATGAAAGCTATGAACATCGCTTGTCCGTGGATAATCCGTGAATTATAAGCTTTCTCTCTTATTCTTCAATCGTTTATATAGCCAATAAAATAATATATTCATTGATGGGTACTCTTGGTATTTCCAGAAACATTGGCGGCTTGAGCAGTAACGTGGAGGACAAGATTGTGCAACGCGTCCTTCCTTTCATGGTAGTTGAATGATTTTTTTTATTATACCATGTAATTTTGTACCACATTAACGTTATCTTCTTTCCTTCTGCACTTCAGAGGCTTCTGCAAGCATGAGTTTAGAAGCGAGAACATAACACAAGTTCATCAAAACTTCAAGTCTTCATAACTGTGTCTTCAGAGTCATTAGCACTTGGTCGTGGGAACCTTTTCTAGAACCTTGGGTCTTTATAACTTCAAGTCTTTAGAACTTTTGTCTTAAGAGTCTTCAACACTTAGTCTTTAGAACCCTTTTCTTATAACCATGGGTCTTCAGAACCTCAAGTCTTTAGAGTCTTTAGAACTTATGTCTTCAGAGTCTTTAGTACTTTGTCTTTAGAACCCTTTTCTTAGAACCATGGGTATTTATAAACTTGAGTCTTTAGCATCCGGACTTAAGTAGAAACTTCTGTCTTCATATCTTCTGACTAGTTTCTTTAGAACATGTTGTCTTTAGAAACATGAGTCTTTAGCATCAAGACTTCAGTAGAACTTCTGTCTTCAAATCTTCTGACTAGTTTCTTTAGAACACATTGTCTTCAGAAACATGAGTATTTAGCTTATGGACTTTAGTAGAATTTATATCTTCAGATCTTCTGACTGTTTTCTTTAGACTTAATATTAGATCCTACACTTCAGAGTCTTCTAGAGTGTCTTACTACTGCTCATCAGAACTTGTGTAGCGCAAAAGAAAAACTAATTATCTTCTAATGTCTTTGCCACGCCATCCATCAGAAGCAAAACCTGTTTGTTAAATACTCAAAAATAAAAAATATTAGAGTATCAAAATTTTTCATACAAACATACTAATTTGTTATTATCAAAACTCAAAGATAATAATATAGAACCAAATCTTATTCTAATAATCTCCCCCTTTTTGATGATGATAAAACTATGTATTTTGATGGCACAATTTTGTTCATATAATCAAGAAAAGTGAAAATAAAAAGGTAAGGAATACTTATCCTTTTTATGAAATTCCCCCTGAGTCAACGACTTGATGAAGCTCAAATATCCTGACTCTGAATCATTTGATTAAAACTCCCCCTGTATCCAATACATCAGATATTAAGATCTTGAGAGTCTTGACTCTAGATGCAAATGAAATCAATTGAAATCTTGAAACTTTAATGTCACTAAGACAGCTTCCAGATTCTCAATTCTTAGAATCTGATTATGAACTAAAAAATATCTTCAGATTCTGAAGCCAACAAGTTAAACATAAGCCTTGCATAATGCTTTAAGATCTTGACTTTAATTAGAGTTCTCATTTCCTGAAAAAGAAAACAATTCTAACTGAAACAGAAGTTTAACTGGGTTAGAATGTAAGCAACTCTTTTCAAAGAAAATTTTCCAGAACTTGATTATTGAAATCAAAATTACGTTCATTTAATTACTACCCCTTTTTTTCATAATCAAAAAGGTAATAATGTGTGAAAAACATAAAAATTAGAAGAAATAATAGGAAAAGATAAGAAGTGATAAGCCAAAAGAAGACTTTATTAATTTCGAGAGAGAGAGAGAGAGAGGAGAGAGAGAGAGAGAGAGAGAGAGAGAGAGAGAGAGAGAGAGAGAGAGAGAGAGAGAGAGAGAGAGAGAGAATCAAATGACGTCATAGACTGATAAAAAGAGGGAATGAAAAGAGAATTAGATCAAAAGTTAAGATAGAAGAACACGAAAACACTTAATTGCAACCTGACAAAGAAGATCTTAGCTTTCATATCAGTAAAAAACATAAGAATACGACATGAGACAATTGTTCCCAAGACACAATAGAGAGGAGTAGTTAATAAATCTAATCATGATTGATAAATTCCAAGAAAAATAACTTCTCGTGCATTTCCTAGGTAGAGTGTAATAGAAACTAATTCTATTTAGGTAATGTGTTTTATATTCTCAGCATCGGAAAAGCCGCAAAGGTTTCCATCTGATCAAAGACATTTCTGACTGAAACATCTTCTGATGACTGAGGTAAAAGAAATTAGAAGGCATTTGAGTGAGTTTGAATCTTATCACTTTAGAATAAGACTAAAACACGTTTGATTCTAATGACATCTTACTCTATACAGAGATCCATTTTCAGATTCTTTAGAATAAACAAAAATCTATCTTCAGCTAAGGGTTTTGTAAATATATCAGTCCACTAATGGTATGTATATATGAATTTTAAAGATAGGATCCCTTTTTGATTATAGTCTCTAATAAAATGATGTTTGATTTCCATGTGTTTAGCCCTAGAGTGTAAGATATGATTCTTATTCAAGAAAAAAACAACAATATTGTCAATAAAGACAGGAACGTTACTCTCATAAATTTGATAATCTTCCAGTTGACTCTTCATCCAGAGCATCTGAGTGCTGCATAGTGATGCTGAGATATACTCTACTTCTGCAGTTGAGAGAGCGATTGTTGATTGCCTCTTGCATGACCATGAAATTAGATTCTTTCCCAAAAATTGAGTTTTTATAAGTACTCTTCCTCTCTAGTCTATCTCCAGTGTAGTCTGCATCACCGAAACCAGGAAGAGTATACTCTGATGTTTTCTCATACATCAAGACAAGGTTAGGGTTTCCTTTTAGATACCTTAGAATTCTCTTAACAATAGTTAAGTGAGATTCCCTATGATCTGATTGAAATCTAGCACACAAGTGAGCGCTAAATAAAATACCAGGTCCAGAAGTAGTAAGATACAAAAGAGAGCCTATCATACCATGATATAACGTCTGACATACCTTTCCACTCACCTCTTCTTTCTCTAGAATATATGTTAGATGCATTGGAGTCTTTGCTATAGTGTAGTCTGTCATGTTGAATTTCTTCAGAAGTTCTTTGGTGTACTTTCTTTGATGAATGAAAGTAGCCTGTGGTTTTTGATCAATCTAGATTCCCAAAAAGAACTTCATTTCTCCCATCATGCTCATTTAAAACTCAACCTGCATTAACTTAGAGAATTCCTCGTAGAGGGATGGGTTATCAGACCAAAAATAATATCATCAACATAAATGTGAACAATCAGAATATCATTTGTGAAGGTTTTGCAGAAGAGTGTAGTGTCAACCTTTCCTCTGGTAAATTCATTTTCTAAAAGAAAATTACTCAATCTGTCATACCAAGCTCCTGGAGCTTGTTTCAGGACATAAAGAGATTTATTTAATTTAATAACAATGTCTCATTTCTCATATTTTTCAAAGTCAGGAGGTTGTTTGACGTACACTTCTTCTGAAATATAATCATTCAGAAATACACTCTTAACATCCATTTGATAAAGGATGGTGTTATAATTTACAAAAAAAAGAAACTAACAAACAAATATCTAACCTGGTGACTGGTGCAAAGGTTTATGTATAGTCTATCCCTTCTTGTTGACTATAACCTTGTGCAACTAGTCGTGCTTTGTTCCTGACAACTTAACCTTTCTCATTGAGTTTGTTTTTGAACATCCATCTAGTTCCGATGACATGGACACCTTTGGGTTTCTGAATGATCTCAAACATCATTCTTTGAGAATTGGTTGATTTCTTCTTCCATAGCCAGAATTCAATCTTTATCTAGAATGGCTTCCTCAATAGATGTAGGTTCTATTAAAGAAACTAAACCAAGAAGCACTTCATCAGAAGGTTTGAGAGTTGATCTTGTTCTAACTGAAGCATCTTTACTTCCAAGAATGAGATCTTCAGGATGGGAGGATATGATTATGTTCTTCCTTGGTTGAGGTTGATCATAAGTAATAACAACAGTATCAGAAGTAGGAGCTTTTGATTCTTTATCTTCTTGAATATTCTCCCTTTGTTCAGTGAATGTTATCATCATATCTGCAAGCTTTTCAAACATCTTTGACTTTTCATAGTCAAGCTTATCATCGAATCTGACATGGATTGATTCCTCCATAATTCTTGATTCTATATTATAGAGTTTGAAACCTTTATAGCATTCAGAATATCCTAATAGTAGACACTTTTGTGGTTTGGAATCAAACTTGTCCAGATTCTCTTTAGTTTTCAACATAAAACATATACATCTGAATGGATGGAAATAAGATACGTTGGGCTTTCTATTCTTCCATTATTCATAAGGATTCTTACTCAAAATAGTTTTTTATAGAGATCCTATTTTGAATGTAACACACTATATTCACTACTTCTGCCCATAAGTGCTTAACACTTTGAGTTTCTTAAATAATGTTGCGAGCCATTTCTTACTGTGTTCTATTTTTCCTTTCTACAACCCCATTTTGTTATGGAGTTATATGACAGGAGAAATCATGAACTATGCAATTTGAATCATTTTTTTTAAATTCTCCACCATGATCGCTTCTAACTCTGACTAATTTGAAATCTTTTTCATTTTGCACTTGGGAACATAAATAATAAAATACAGAGTGTGACTCATCATTTTGTTTCAAGAATTTTACCATGCTCATCTACTATAATCATCAACGATGACAAGTCCATATTTCTTACCATTAACATAAGCAGTTTTCACTAGTCTAAATAAGTCAATGTGAAGAAGTTCTAATGGCCTAGAAGTAGAAACAATAATTTTATCTTTGAATGAGGTTTTTGAAAATTTTCCTTTCTGACAAGCTTCACAAAGAGCATCTGAAGTATACTTCAAATTGGGAAAGCCTCTTACTAATCCAAGTTTATTTAGTTGAGAAATTTTTCTCAAGCTAACATGACCCAAACATTTGTGCTAGACCCATTGATGTTCTTGAACAGGAAGAAGACATTTTACATTATGATTTTTCAAATCTGATAATATTATTTTGTAATATTTTTCTTCCTCTTGCCATTAAATAAAATTGAGCCATCCTTCTGACTAACAGCTTTACAAGACGTTTGATTAAAAATGACATCATAACCATTGTCACTAAGTTGACTGATTGACAATAGGTTATGCATCAGAACCTCGACTAAAAGAACATTGTTAATAGAAGGAAGTTTAACATTACCAATAGTTTCAGAGCCATTGATCATTCTCTTTTGGTTTCTTCTAAAACCCACAATTCCTCCATAATTAAGTTCCCAGTCTTGGAACATATGCCTTTCGCTCGTCATATGTCGCGAGCATCCACTGTCCAAGTACTATGATTGGTGTTTTAGTGGCGCCATCAAGGACATCGACAACATAGATTATATCTTGGTCGTCATCAGAGTCTTACTCATAATCAAGTGTCAATTTGTATTCTGATGTTGCTTCACTCGTGTTGGTCTTTTCCATGAGTGCTACGTTGGCATGTTCCTCATCGGAGTCTTCTTCCTCTAACTCTGAATCATCCCATGTTTTCATGAGACCTTTCTTATCTTTGCATTCCTTATTAGGTTTCTTATCCCTTTTGAGATTAAGGCATTCATTTTTGTAATGTCCAGGTTCTTTGCATTCAAAGCATGTGACTTCCTTTTCAGAAGCTTTCTTCTGACTAGAAGTGGATTCACCTCTTCCATATGTCCTTCATTGACATCTGAACTTGCTTTGTCTATGTTTCCAGATTTGACTAATTCTTCTAGATATCAATGAAATTTTCTCATCATCCGAATCTTCTTCAGATTCTTCTGATTCTTCCTTATCTTGATAAGTTTTGGTCTTTCCGGACTTAGACCTTAGAGTCTTAGACTTAAATGTTTTCTGGGGTTCATCTTGATCAAGCTCAATTTCATGACTTCTTAAAGAGCTAATTATCTCCCCAAGAGAGGTGTTGTTCAGATCCTTTCATAATTTCAAGGCAGTTACCATTGGTCTCCATCTTTTAGGAAGACTTTTGATAATCTTCTTAACATGATCTGCTCTAGAGTAATCTTTATTTAGAACTTTAAGTCCTTCCACAAGAATCTGAAATCTTGAAAACACTGTTTCCACAAATTCGTCATATTCCATCTTGAAAGCCTCATATTTCTTGATTAAGGCAAGAACCTTTGTTTCCTTTACTTGAGCATTGCCTTCATGCATCATGTGAAGAGAATCAAATATGCCTTTTGATGTTTCTCTATCAGTAATCTTTTCATATTCATTACATGAGATAACACTAAGCATACTAGTTCTTGCTCTATAATAATTCTTGTAAACTTTATTCTGAGCATCTTTCATTGTACTTCTTGCAATCTTATGACCTTTATCATCTACTAGATGAGTGTAGCCATCAACTACAAAATCCCATAGATTCAAGTCATATGTCAAAAAGTAACTTTCGATTCTATCCTTCCAATAGTCAAATTTCTCCCCATAAAACATAGAAGGTTTTGAACTATAGTGATCTTTATCATTATCCCTATTATCAACAGTGGAAGTAGGTGTAGCCATTGGTTTTTCACATACAGTGGATCAGTACTAAACACTTTTAAGTTTTGATAAAAATGAAGACTTTTTATCTTCTCAGAACCGGAGCTCTGATGCCAATTGAAGGTGTGAAAAAACACAAGAAAGAGGGGTTTGAATTGGGTTTTGAATCAAAAAAAATTCTTTAAAAATAATCCTCTTTAAATAAAACACATTTTCCCCACTCTTGATAATAACAATAATTAAGAACAAGAAGTAAAGAATAAGGTATGTTTATACTAGTTCACTTAAAAATTATCAAGCTAGTCTAATCCACCCGCCAAGGTGATTTATCCTTTCTCAACAAGGTTTTAATCCAATTATCACACATATTATTACAATGCACAGGCTAACTTCAAGTGACTAATGTTACAACCTCTAAGACACACTAATCTTATACTTCTCAAATATTCTGACCAACTGGTCCCTTAAGGAAAATCAAACAATAATCAAACTGATTATTACAATGCATAAGTTACCCGCAAGTGACTAACAACAACCTCTAAGATGCACAAGTCATAGACTTCTTAAAGATACTGACCTAACTGGTCTCTTAAGGAAAAATCTTTAAGACACACAAGTCTTAAACTTCTCAAGAATTATGACCTAACTGGTCTATCAAGGAACAATCAAACAATTGTTTGAATAATTTGTTTACAATGAAAATGCTTCTACACAAGCTAATTAGTATACATATTTTAAGAACAATAGACTAAAAAAATATGAAAGCTATGAACAACGCTTGTGCATGGATAATCCTTGAATAAGCAGCTTTCTCTCTTAGTCTTAAAGTCCTTATATAGCCAATAAAATAATATACTCGTTGAGGGGTACTCTTGGGATTTCTAAAAACATTGGTGGCTTGAACAATAACATGGGGGACAAGATCGTGCAACACGTCTGTCCTTTCATGGTAGTGGAATGATTTTTTATTTATTGTACCATGTACTTTTTACCATGTTAATGTTATCTTCTTTCCTTCTGCACTTTAGAGGCTTCTGCAAGCATGAGTTTAGAAGCGAGAACATAACACAAGGTCATCAGAACTTCAAGTTTTCAGAGTCTCCAGAACTACATCTTCAGAGTCTTCACCACTTGTTCGTGGGAACCTTTTATAGAACCTTGGGTCTTTAGAAATTCAAGTCTTCAGAGTCTTTAGAACTTCTGTCTTCAGAGTCTTTAACACTTGGTCTTTAGAACCCTTTTCTTATAACCATGGGTCTTTAGATCTTCAAGTATTCAGAGTCTTTAGAACTTATGTCTTCAGAGTCTTTAGTGTAAGTGTTTAGTTATTGGCATGTATTTTTGGTAAAACCAGGTGTGTAAATGTCATGACTGATGTCATAACATTCTGGATTATTAGGTTCTTTTTGCAGAAAAAGTATGGCACACAGTAGCTACTGTGTATGAGTGTGTATCTGAGCATTTTTCAAAAGATCACATTTATTGCCTTCTACCAAAATCAGTAAACAGGAATTCTGATGTCATAACAAATGTTAAGACATCCTGTACTGATCTAACAGATATGCAGTTTGGTTAATTCTGAGATTTTTCAGGAAGATGGCTCATTCTTTCCAGAACAGAATCTCACGTGGACTTTAGGTTAACCTGGCTCAACCCTAATCTGGTTGATAAAGTCTTGTGACCAAGTCTTAAGGTTAAACCTAATTAACCCTAGCTTTTTGTGGAAACCCTAACTGAAGAAACAACTGCTATATATTCAACAGGATTGTTGTTTGGAAAGTAACTCTTTGACTGAAGACCAATTAGGAGCTGTATAGTTTTAACTGCTGTAATTCAAGCAAGTATCATTGTGATAAGTGACTTGGAATAGGTTTTGATTGTAAGGGTTTTTGTATCACTCAAAGCTTTGAAGCAAGAGTGTTTTGTGTCTCTTGACTAAAGCTTTGAAGCAAAGTCAAGTTAGGTTTATGTATCACTCAAAGCTGTGAAGCAAGAGTGTTTGTGTTACTTGATTAAAAAGCTGTGAAGCATTATCAAGTGTATGTTCTAAAGAGTGTCTTCATTAATTCATTAGTCAATTGTTTTAAGTATCACTGCTGTGATTGAGGGGGAGTGAGTAGGAACTCAGGTTTAAGTTGAACTTAGATTGAAGTTGCATTGGGTAGGTCTTAAGTGAAGGAGATAAACTGGTTGGTTTATTCCTGAATTAATATCTCTTATAGTGGATTTCCTCCCTGGCTTGGTAGCCCCCAGAGTAGGTGTTGTTTCACACTGAACTGGGTAAACAATTGACTGTGTTCTTTACTGTTTTTATTTACTGTATTATAGAAATTCAGATACGGTGTCATAACATTCACTGTGACATTGAGTATCTGCTGGCAGAATTTCAATTGGCATCAGAGCAGGCATCCTGCCTGTATTACTGGGTGAGATCTAGGGATATCACTTTCTGGCACTATGGACAAAGAAGGAGTTTTTGGAAATAGACCACCCATTCTGGATGGAACAAATTATGACTACTGGAAACCTCGTATGATTGCCTTCTTAAAATCTCTGGACAAAATGGCTTGGAGAGCTGCTGACAAAGGATGGAACCATCCCACCATAACTGAGAAAGATGGGAAAATCAGTCTGAAGCCTGAGGAAGAATGGAGCAAAGAAGAAGATGAGTTAGCCCTGGGAAATTCCAAAGCTTTAAATGCCTTGTTCAATGGAATTGATAGAAACATTTTCATACTAGTACATCAATGTGAATTGGCCAAGGAAGTGTGGGACACTCTCAAAACTACCCATGAAGGCACATCCAAAGTAAAAATGTCAAGGCTTCAGATGCTGACTACAAAGTTTGAGAACCTAAGGATGAAGGAAGATGAAACCATTCATGAGTTTCACATGAACATCTTGGAGATTGCCAACACCTCAGGAGCATTGGGTGAAAAGATGTCTGAAGAAAAACTGGTGAGAAAGATTCTCAGATCCCTGCCTAAAAGATTTGCAATGAAGGTAACTGCTATAGAGGAAGCCCAGGACATCAGCAACTTAAAGGTGGATGAACTCATTGGGTCTCTTCATACTTTTGAGATGGGGATCAGTGACAATGTTGACAAGAAAAACAAGAGCATGGCACTTGTATCCAACACTGAAGATGAAAACAAGGAGGATGAAGAAGAAAATATTTCAGAAGCTATAGCCATGCTTGGAAGACAATTCAACAAACTCATCAAGAGAATGGATCCAAAGTCAAGGTCAAATGTTGAGAACATCCCCTCTGACATTAACAGATCTTATGACTCCAGCAGAAGACCAAGGTCTGAAGAGAAATCAAGGCAGAGGAATTCAATGCCATGGTTGTGAAGGATATGGGCATATTCGAGCTGAATGTCCTACCTTTCTTAAGAAACAAAAGAAAGGTATGACTGTTACCTGGTCTGACTGTGATTCAGAAAGTAATTCTGAAGAAGAATCTGCCAAACTAGTTACTGCACTAACTGGTGTTTGTACCTCTGAAAGTGACACTAGTGATGAGGAAGTGACATTTGAAGAAATGGATGATACTTACAAGAAATTGTGTATCAGAAGTGCTGAAGTCTGTGTGCAAAATGAGAGACAAACAAAACTCATCATAAAGTTGGAGGCTGAAAAAAGGGCAGACCTTGAAACTATAAGTCATCTAGAAGGGGAAGTTCAAATGCTGAACTCAAAATTGAACCAGATGACCAAATCTGTCAAGATGTTGACAAATGGAACTGACAAATTGGAAGAAATCCTTCAGGTTGGACAAAATGTGGGAAACAAGTCTGGACTAGGGTTTGTGGAAGCAAAGAAATCTGGTGCAGACAAGAAGATCAGGTCTGATAAACAAATGTCAAAGCAGATGTCACAACATAATACTCAACATCGGGAACAGAGAAATATGAAGAAAAAGTACCAAAGATGGAGATGTCATCATTGTTGGAGGTTTGGTCACATAAAGCCTTTCTGCTTCAGATTGTATGGATACCCTAATAAGAACCCAGGTGTCAAACCTAAGTCTAACAGGGTTCCACATACTCCTCAATGGAAGAAAAAGGCTACTGCCCTGATAGCCCACACTTCCCTGAGAGTCTCTACAAAGGAAGACTGGTACTTTGACAGTGGGTGTTCTAAGCACATGACTGGAATCAAGAACCTTCTAAATAATGTTAAACCTCACACCACTAGTTATGTGACCTTTGGAGATGGTGCTAGAGGTGAAATCAAAGGAGTTGGTAATTTGGACTGCCCTGGAGTTCCAAATCTGAATGAAGTACTATTGGTAAAAGGCCTGACTGCTAATCTCATTAGTATCAGTCAATTATGTGATCTAGGATTCAAGGTCAACTTCTCAAAATCTGAATGTCTTGTAATTAATGAAAAACAAGAAGTTGTAATGAAAGGAGTCAGATCTAAAAACAACTATTACTTGTGGGAGCCTGAGAATACTAATTACTCCACTGTGTGTTCTATTGCCAAAGAAGAAAAAGAGGTGAAACTGTGGCACCAAAAACTTGGCCATCTTCATCTAAGAGGAATGAAAAGGATTATCTCCATGGAGGCAGTCAGAGGGATTCCAAGACTGCAAATTAATGAAGGGAGAGTTTGTGGTGAATGTCAGGTTGGTAAGCAGACTAGAATGTCACATCCAAAGTCAAGACATCTGACCACCTCTAAGGTTCTGGAACTTCTACATATGGATCTGATGGGACCAATGCAGGTGAAAAGTCTTGGTGGAAAGAGATATGCCTATGTTGTGGTGGATGACTTTGAAGTTTTTAAAGAACTATGCAAAAGAATTCAAAGAGAAGGGTGTATTGTCAGAATCAAAAGTGATCATGACAAGGAATTTGAAAACAACAAGTTTAATAAGTTCTGTTCCTCAGAAGAAATTAGTCATGAATTCTCTTCTCCTATAACTACTCAACAAAATGGAGTTGAAGAGAGGAAAAATAGGATCATACAGGAATTTGCCAGAGCTATGATACATGCCAAAAGACTCCCCTTTCATTTTTGTGCTGAGGCTGAATACATTGCATCTGGTAGTAGCTGTTCTCAAATTATCTGGATAAAACAGATGCTCACTGAGTATAATGTCTCACAAGATGTTGTGACATTGTACTGTGACAATCTGAGTACAATCAAGAACCCTATTCAGCATAGCAGGACCAAGCACATTGACCTTAAACATTACTTTATCAGAGACCTTGTAAAGGAGAAGACAATTAAACTGGAACATGTTGCCATTAAGCTACAGCTGGCTAACATTTTTACCAAGGCTCTTGATGCAAATCAACTTGAAAAATTGAGGGGCAAGTTGGGTATTTGCCAACATGAGAAATTGTAGCAATTAATTTTGCTCAAAACAAGGGTTGAAGGAGTTATTTTTGTTAAGTCTATTTTAAGTGGGTTAATCATATATTTCCCCAATTCTTTCAAAATTATTAAGAAGTTGAATAGACACACATTTGCCTCCTTCCTCTCTCGACTTTGCAACAACTCCCAATCTCTCAATCAAAGTTTTCTCTCTAGTTGGTACTGGTTTTCTAAGACTATCAAAATGTCTCAAACATCATCCTCATCCAAGACGACCGTTTCATCTTCATCATCTGATCAAGATTCTCGGGAAATCACCTCATGCATGGATTCTGAAGTCCTGGAGATTACTCCTCTTAGAGAAGAGGCAACTAACCCTTCCAAGATCAAAAAGCTGAGAACAAGGCATGCGGGAAGGTCTCAGGCTACTTCATCCGGTAATCCCTCTCAACCTTCATCTTTTGTACCAAATAGGGAAGGATCAGCTTATGTACATCAAGCAATAGCTAGGCTTGTTACAAGAATCCTGAGTGAGAACCACTCTGTACCGGGGATTTATGTTCCATTAAATCAAGAATCAGCAAGCCCAAATGTTGAAGCAAATCCAGATGTCTCTGAGAATGTTGAGACACCAAATGACAACATTCAAAAATCATCTAAAAACCTTGATGATATTCAGAACCCCTCAGAAAAGAATGTTGAACCTCCTGTTATTGATGTGGATGACGAATACTCATACAATGACCTGATTGCAAATATCAACCCTAGCATAGCTAGGAGAATGATGAACAGGAAGGGTAATCAAGATGCTGCAAAATGTCTAACCAAAGAGAAACTTGCTGATAAGAAAACCAGGTCTGAAGGCAAGACTGGTACTATGAAGACTGGACTATCCAAAGGGAAGGTGAAAGCCCAAGTGCATACTGGGAGTCTCTCAAAGCCTGCAAGACAACCAATAACAAAGAAGAGAAAAGAACCTGAGCCTACTGATTCTGATGAGGAATCAAAATTTGAAATTGATGCTGAAGACATTCCTCTCAGAAGGAAACTCCCTTCCAGCAAAATGGCTAGAGTTCCTGAAGTCCCCACTGACAACATTTCATTTCACCACCCTGAAAATGCCAACAGATGGAAGTATGTTTGCTTGAAGAGAATAGCCTTGGAAAGAGAACTAAACAATGGTGCCATGGATTGCAAGGAAATCATGGACCTAATCAAAGCTGCTGGACTAATGAAGACTGTGGTAAAATTTACCAAATGCTATGAAAATCTGGTCAAGGAATTCATAGTGAATTTGCCTGATGAATGTGCTAATGGAAGGTCAGCTGACTTTGAATGTGTATATGTGAGAGGAAGAAGGGTTAATTTCTCTCCATCTGAAATTAACAAATTTCTTGGAAGATCAAATGAGGCTTGCCCTGAACTGGAAGTTACTGACAATGAAGTTTGCCAAACCATCACAGCAAGACAAGTCAAGTGCTGGCCCTCAAAAGGCAAGCTACATGCTAGCAAGCTAAGCATAAAATTTGCCATCCTGCACAAGATTGGTGCAGCCAACTGGGTCCCTACAAACCATAAATCAACCATCTCTACAGGATTGGGGAGATTCATTTATGCTGTTGGTACCAGGATTGAATTTGACTATGGCAGGTGCATTTTTGATCAAACTTTAAAACATGCTGGTAGCTATGCTGTTAAAGGCCCAATTGCCTTTCCCTCCCTCCTATGTGGAATCATCCTTGCTCAGTACCCTGATATCCTGGTGGAAAGAGACACTTCTTGCAAAAGAGCTCCTGCTCTTGGGTTACACTACAAGCTGTTTCAGGGATCTCATGTTCCTGACATTGTCATAACATCAGCTGAGACATCATCTGCAAAAACTCAGTCCAAGACATCTGATGTTATAGCTGTATTGAAAGAGACCTGCAAAGAGCTGGAGACAAGGAAAAAGACTCTAGAAAACCTAATTGCCAAATTAGAACAGGAGGAGACTGAAGGAAATAGAAGGGAAGAGGGTGCTGCTGAAGATCAACTCAATGCTGAAGAAAGTAGCTCCTCTGAAGGTGACAGTGCTTAAAGTTTGGTGGAATTGACAAGCCTGATGCTGATGTTGTTGATGCAAGTGTCTTCAGATTTTATTTGTTGTTCTTATTACCTATTTTGGATAACTGTATAACATTTAAGTACATGTATCTTTGGCCCATTTGTGGCTAAAGAGGGGGAGATATTTTGTGTTAATTACTTGGTAGACATTATATTTTTCTGCAGTCATATTCATTCTGCTGCTCTATATTCTCTGATTGCTTAGGGGTTTTAGCCAAAAATCTGCCAAAGGGGGAGTTTGTAAGTGTTTAGTTATTGGCATGTATTTTTGGTAAAACCAGGTGTGTAAATGTCATGACTGATGTCATAACATTATGGATTATTAGGTTCTTTTTGCAGAAAAAGTATGGCACACAGTAGCTACTGTGTATGAGTGTGTATCTGAGCATTTTGCAAAAGATCACATTTATTGCCTTCTACCAAAATCAGTAAACAGGAATTCTGATGTCATAACAAATGTTAAGACATCCTGTACTGATCTAACAGATATGCAGTTTGGTTAATTCTGAGATTTTTCAGGAAGATGGCTCATTCTTTCCAGAACAGAATCTGACGTGGACTTTAGGTTAACCTGGCTCAACCCTAATCTGGTTGATAAAGTCTTGTGACCAAGTCTTAAGGTTAAACCTAATTAACCCTAGCTTTTTGTGGAAACCCTAACTGAAGAAACAACTGCTATATATTTAACAGGATTGCTGTTTGGAAAGTAACTCTTTGACTGAAGACCAATTAGGAGCTGTATAGTTTTAACTGCTGTAATCCAAGCAAGTATCATTGTGATAAGTGACTTGGAATAGGTTTTGATTGTAAGGGTTTTTGTATCACTCAAAGCTTTGAAGCAAGAGTGTTTTGTGTCTCTTGACTAAAGCTTTGAAGCAAAGTCAAGTTAGGTTTATGTATCACTCAAAGCTGTGAAGCAAGAGTGTTTGTGTTACTTGATTAAAAAGCTGTGAAGCATAATCAAGTGTATGTTCTGAAGAGTGTCTTCATTAATTCATTAGTCAATTGTTTTAAGTATCACTGCTGTGATTGAGGGGGAGTGAGTAGGAACTCAGGTTTAAGTTGAACTTAGATTGAAGTTGCATTGGGTAGGTCTTAAGTGAAGGAGATAAACTGGTTGGTTTATTCCTGAATTAATATCTCTTATAGTGGATTTCCTCCCTGGCTTGGTAGCCCCCAGAGTAGGTGTTGTTTCACATTGAACTGGGTAAACAATTGACTGTGTTCTTTACTGTTTTTATTTACTGTCTTATAGAAAGTCAGATACGGTGTCATAACATTCACTGTGACATTGAGTATCTGCTGCCAGAATTTCATTTAGTACTTGGTCTTTATAACCCTTTTATTAGAACCATGGGTCTTTAGAAAGTTGAATCTTTAGCATTTGGACTTAAGTATAAATTTCTATCTTCAGATCTTCTGACTGGTTTCTTTAGAACATGTTGTCTTCAGAAACATGAGTCTTTAGCATTTGGACATCAGTATAACTTTTGTCTTCAAATATTTTGACATTTTCTTTAGAACACGTTGTCTTCAGAAACATGAGTCTTTAGCCTCTGGACTTGAGTAGAAACTTCTGTCCTCAAATCTTCTAACGAGTTTCTTTAGAACATGTTGTCTTCAGAAACATGAGTCTTTAGCATCTGGACTTTAGTAGAACTTCTGTCTTCAGATATTCTGACTGGTTTCTTTAGACTTCATATGAGAGCTTACACTTTAGAGTCTTCTAGAGTGTCTTACTATTGTTCATCAGAACTGTTTAGCACAGAAGTGGAAATAATTCTCTTCTAATGTCTTGGCCACACCATCCATCAGAAGTAGAACCGGTTTGTTAAATACTCAAAAATAACAAACATTAGAGTATCAAAATTGTTCATACAAACATACTCATTTGTTATCATAAAAACTCAAAGATAATATTGATAAAGCAAATCTTGTTCTAACATCTACGTCTTGGAATACTATCAAATTGTAGGGAACCATATGTTGGATAAATAAATCCAGTGTCACCCTTAGGAATTCGAATGGGCTTAACATCCCAACCCATGGCACCTAGAGGGATTTTACAAACCTCGCTTTAGGCGCAACCCCGAGGGCTCATACTCTAAGGAAATAAAGTTGCACCCTCAATAACATCAATTACTTTTAGTGCAATGGTAAGCGCTTGATCCTACAAGTGGTATCAGAGCATGGTCATGGGTTCAAATACCATGATAGACAATAGGGGGAGATTGTTGGATAAATAAATATAGTGTCATCCTTAGGAAATCGAATTGGCTTAACATCACAACCCATGGAACCTAGATGGAGCTTGCAAACCTCGCTTTAGGCATAAACCTGAGGGATCTTACTATAAGGAAATAAAGTTGTGCCCTCACTAACAGCAATTGCTTTTAGCATGGTGGTAAGCTCTTGATCCTACAAACTACCCTATGTGGATTGCTAATATAGTGCTCATGCCTAAAAAAAATGGTAAGGTCAGGATATGTGTTGACTATAGGGACTTGAACATAACAATCCCTAAGGAAGATTTCCCTCTTCCCCATGTTGATGTACTGGTTAATAATTTTGCACAATTCAAAGTGTTTTCCTTCATGGACGGTTTTTCTGGCTACAATCAGATAAAGATGGCACCATAAGACATGGAGAAAATAACATTTATCACGTCATGCAGAACCTTCTGCTACAAGGTGATTTCGTTTGGGTTGAAAAATGTTGGGGCAACGTATCACCGTGCGATGGTAACTCTTTTTCGTGATAAGATTCACAAAGAGATCAAAGTCTATGTGGACAATATGATTGCAAAGTCTCATACTGAAGAAGAGCACCTTGTTCATCTGCAAAGGTTGTTTGAAACATTAAGGAAGTTACGTCTGAGGTTGAATCCAAATAAATGCACCTTCGGGGTGAGATCTGGAAAGCTTTTGGGCTTTATCATAAGCGAGAAAGTTATCGAGGTTGATCTTTCCAAAGTGAAAGCAATACAAGAAATTCCTGAACTAAAAATAGAGAAAGAAATTTGTGTTTTCTTGGGGAGATTAAACTACATTTCTAGATTTATCTCTCTTCTCACAGCCACATGCGAACCATTAGTTAAACTTCTAAAGAAAGATCAAGCAGTCAGGTGGAATGAAAATTGTCAAAGAGAATTCGACAGAATAAAAATAATATTTGTAGGAACCTCTGATCCTCATGCCTCCAATGGAGGGAAAGCCATTGATCATGAACTTAACAGTGCTGGAAAATTCTGTGGGTTGTGTTCTCATTCAACATGAGAAGACTGGAAAGAAAGAACATGTCATTTATTACTTGAGCAAGAAGTTCACGGATTGTGAGTCAAGGTACTCTCTGCTTGAAAAAACTTGTAGTGCACTTGCATGGGCTTCCAAACGCCTAAGACAATATATGCTGACATATACCACTTACTTGATATCCAAGATGGGTC
This sequence comes from Vicia faba, assembly GCA_948472305.1. Lineage (NCBI taxonomy): Eukaryota > Viridiplantae > Streptophyta > Magnoliopsida > Fabales > Fabaceae > Vicia > Vicia faba. Next base: position 467,292,191 of record OX451740.1, read on the forward strand.
CTATCAAGTACATTTTTAAGAAGCCACCTCTCACAGGCAGATGATACTGATTGAATATGATATCCAGTACAATATACAAAAAGCAATCAAAGGCAATGTATTGGCCAATTATCTTGCTCATAAACCTGTGGATGATTATGAACCTATGAAGTTTGAATTTCCAAACGAAGACATCATGTATATTAGGGATTTCAATATTCCTGGCCCAGAAGAAGGACCCCAACCAGGATCGCAATGGATGCTCATGTTCGATGGTGCCTCAAATGCTTTGGGAAATGGTGTTGGAGTTGTTATTACTTCTCCTACAGGTTTTCATATTCCTTTCACAACTAGAATCTATTTTGATTGCACTAATAATATGGCAGAATATGAAGCTTGCATATATGGCCTCGAAGCTGCGATTGATTTACAAATCAAACACCCGAAAGGCTATGGGGATTCTAATCTTATTATTAGTCAGATTAATGGAGATTGGGAAACTAGCCACCATAATTTGATTCCCTATCATGAACATGTGATGAAGTTGATTCCATACTTCGATGAGATCACGTTTGAACACATTTCAAGGGAAGAGAACAATTTAGTGGATGCGTTGGCCACTATGGCATTCATGTTCAAAGTCAAGTGGGCTAATGAAGCACCCTCAATTACAATTATAAGGTTGGATGGCCAACATTTTTCTATGAAACAGAGGTTGAGTTGGATGGTAAGCCATGGTATTGCGATATCAAAAGTTTCCTTGAGACTCAAGAATACCCCGAAGAGGCATCTGTCATGGACTAGAAATTTCTGAGAAGGCTTTCGGCCAAGTTCTTCCTCAATGGTGGTGTATTGTACAAAAGGAATCATGATGCTTTGTTGCTCAGATATGTTAACAAGAATGAAGCAACCAAACTCATTGAGGAAATGCATAAGGGTTCATTTGAGACTCATTCCAGTGGGCATACCATGGTCAAAATGATATTGTGAGCTGATCACTATTGGTCCACCATGGAAACTGATTGTTACAACCATGCAAGAATCTGTTACAAATGCCAGATTTATGCGGACAAAGTTCATGTTCCGCCTGTGCCTCTGATTGTCTTGACTTCTCCCTGGCCTTTTTCAATGTGGGGCATTGACATGATCGGTTGCATTGAGCCAACTTCTTCCAGCGGGCATCATTTCATCCTGTTTTCCGTTGATTACTTCACCAAGTGGGTCGAATCTACATCGTATGCAAATGTCACCAAGGAAGTGGTGGCCCACTTTATCAAGCATAATATCATATGTCGCTATGGGATTCCTCAGAAGATTATCAATGATAATGGATATAATCTCAATAACAAGATGATGAAGGAGCTTTGTGAGTTCTTCAAGATCAAACATCATAATTCTTCTCCATATCGCCTAAAGATGAACGACGTTGTTGAGGCCACCAATAAGAATATCAAGAAGATTGTGCAAAAGATGGTGGTGACATATAGGGATTGGCATGAAAGGCTCCCTTTTTCTTTGCATGGATACCATATTACATTGCGCACTTCGACTAGGGCAACCCTTTTTGCTGGTTTATAGGATGGAAGCAATTTTGCTTGTAGAAGTCAAGATTCCTTCTTTAAGGATCATGAGAGATGCCGAACTTGATGAAGATGAATGTGTAAATAATCGGTTGGATCAGTTGAACCTCATCAACAAGAAAAGACTAGCGGATTTGTGTCATGGTCAAGTATACCAATGGAAGATGAGAAAAGCACTTGACAAGAGGGTGCGGCCTCAGTACTATAAACTTGGTGACCTTATGTTAAAGAGGATAATTCTTCCTCAGGACGATGGAAAGTGGACTCCGACCTATGAAGGAACATTTTTTGCTAAGAAAGTTTTATCCGATGGAGCTATGATGCTTGAAACCATGGACAGTGAAGATTTCCCACTGCATATGAATGCGGACATAGTCAAAAAATACTTCGCATAAAAAAGATCCTGCTGAGTTGACTGGCTCAGGCAAAAAAGGGCATCCCGGAAAACCATAAAAAATGAATAAAAGGATCAGGAAAAAGTTAGGGATAAAAAATAAGAAGTGAATGTGAGTAACCCTTTTCTTTTAGTTTTGCACGATAGAAAATATGTGTTAAAATAGTATTAATGAATGTTTAATGTTCTTAATCTATATGTGTTCATAATATGACAATAGTATAACATGTTCAAAAAGAGTCAAAAATGTGTTTTACACATAAAGCACAATTTCAGGTCGATACATAAGGTCTTGCATCGACTCATACTTAGTCAACAATGTGTTTTACACATAAAGTACAATTTCAGGTCGATACATAAGGTCTTGCATCGACACATACTTAAGCAAAGAATCACAAAAACAATTATGCTTCAGTATGAGTCGATCCATTCATACTTTGCATCAGTACATGTCAAGTTGATGCTCTTGGAAAACATTTTAAAACCTTTATGCATCGACACATAAACTCATGCATCGATACATATCACAATTTGTTTTCAAAATCAAAAATCAACTGAGTATGTATCGACACATACGCATTATGTATTGACTCATAAAATGAATGGTTCTGGATTCTTTATGGAAAACACGTTGTATCGACACATAAAGACTTGTGTCGACTCATACATATTTGATCTCTATGTAATATGTTTTGCCATCAGTATGTATCGATACATAAAATATTGTATCGACTCATCTTATGTTTCATAACTAACATGAGTCGACTCATGTTAAACATGCATTGACTCATACTGCATTTTTCACCTCTAACCGTTTTCTGTTACATATATAAGTAAGTTTTTGCAGCAAAAATAGTAAGGTGTCACATATACAGTTGGTGTGCATCAAATTTATGACCATTAGAAACCTGAAAGATACTTCATCATCATCTCAATCATCTTAGTTCAACAACAACAACAAAAGATAAACATCTTTGTTCATTAGATCAAGAGATCATAGAGATAACGTTCAGCAGTACGATCAATGATCTAAGTTGAGTTGAAGATAAAGAAGGGGATTTTGAGGAAAAACCAAAGGGTTTGTCCTTCAATAACGGGTATGTTCTTGCGGGTTTGTTAGCCACGATTGCACAAGTTAGATTCAACTGTAGAGAGGGGTTTGGAAATCAGGGCAATTTCGCAAGCAAGTCATGGAAGCGGAGGATTGATTGTGGATCTTGCAGGGAATCCTGATAAGCTCATATCAAGTGAAGGTTATTACATTAAGAAGAAGAAGATCTTAGAGATTATGTTTTGTCTTTGTATTGTAACCTTGTAAACAACATTAAAAAATTGATATAACAGGTCTTAATTTCAGTTTTGGAATTGGGAGGGAGACGTACCCCACACGCGAGGACGACAATGGGGAACTTCCTTACTAAACTGTCTGTGTATTGTTTTTTTATCTCTCTCTCTCTCTCTCTCTTTATGTTTTTTGCAAGTTTGTGAATCAATTGATTTGCTGGTTTTTCTGTTTAATGATACAATAATTGTACAAACTCTTTTGCTAAAACCACCATTATTGTTGACCATCAAACAAGCATACACCAATTGTTCAACAAAATTGCGCACAAGTTGTTATTCATTGGAAATAGAGTTCTTGTGATAAGTGAATTGAAACGTACATCAATCTGTGTTCAATTTTCATCTATTTCATCTTATAAAAATCCAACAAGTTTATCGTATATATGGTTTTCTATTAGTTGGTTCAAAATATACGGAAGTTGATTTGGGATCGTGTTTTTCTGCTGTTTTTAATAAACTTTGATAAAAGATTTTAAATCCTTGATAAACAAGGAGGTGATCTATTAACCCCCCCCCCTCTCGATCACTTTCCAAACCATCTAACAAGTGGTATCAGAGCGCTGATTTGCTGATAATTTATGTCTACTAGTAACACTATGGCTTTTGAACCAAAGGGGGCGTATAATAGATCTCCTATTTTCAATGGTGAAAACTATGGCTACTGGAAATAATGCATGCGAGTACACATAAATTCCATTGACAGGAATGTATGGACTGCCATTCAGAATGGTCATTTTCAAATTAGCATGAGGAATGATGCAAGTGCAATAGTACCTAAACCCGAGGATCAATGGAATGAAACATATGAAAAGAAGTGGTCGAGCGATTGGAGAGGCTGAAATATGATAATCTCAGCACATGGTGTTGATGAGTATTATAGGGTATCTCATTGCACGAATGCTAAAGAAATGTGGGATGCTTTATAAATTTCCCATGGGGGCACTACTGAAGTTAAACAGTCCCGCATTAACACACTCAATCAAGAGTTTGATCTCTTTCGCATGAAACAGGGAGAATCTCTCTCCGACATGCAAAAGATATTTGTTTATATTATATGTCGTTTGAATGCACTTGGAAAACCTGTTTCCAATGAAATTGCTACTAAAAAAATTATGAGATGTCTTAGTAGGGAATGGAAACCTAAAGTAACAACTATCAAGGAAGCGAACAACCTCACTACGCTTACCATTACAGCTTTATTTGGCAAGCTAGAATAACACCAACAAGAACTTGAAAGTAATGAAAAATATGAAAACAAGAGTAAAAAGGAGAAGAATAAAGACAAGGAGGGTGAGAAGAAGTCAATAGCTCTTATGGCTTCTAGCTCTAAGTCCTCACACAAAGAGAAAAATGATAATGACTCAAGTAGTGACGAAGATTCGGATGATGAAGAAATGAGACTCTTTGTTAGGAGATATAATGGGTTTATTCGAAAGAATGGAATCAAGCACTCTGATAAGAATCTCATAAATTTTCAAAAACATTCCAAAGAACCAAGACAAGAAGAGAATAAGAAGCAAATAAGTAAATGACCTTTCTACAATTGTGGTAAAGTTGGGTACTACAAACCAGAGTGTCCAATGATGAAAAAGGATAAAGGAAAAGCTCCACCAACGAAGTTAAATAAACAAATAAGAGCTTACATTGCATGGGAAAGCGATAGTGATTCATCTAATGATGATAGTTCAAGTGATAGTGATGAGGCTGCAAATTTATGTCTCATGGAACATACCAAAAATCAGTCCTACCATAAGAAGAACAACCACGACAAGCAAGTAAGACAAGCCTACCATAACAACTTTTCTTCTATGTCTTTTTATGAATTGAAAATAGCTTTGTAAAAACTGCAAAACAAAGCTGAAGACGCTTTTAAGAGATTATCCTCCGATAAATAAATATTTTCATTTTTGGAGGGTAAAGTCTATAAAGCTGAAAAAGACTTAAAATATCTAAAAGCTAGTATGGCATAAAGTTCAAAAGATAAGGATGTTAGAGAATGTATTCGAAGAAGGGAATATGAAGTTTGTCATATTTGGCAACAAGAGGTTAGAACTCTTAATGCCAAATTGGAAAAAGCTTTACAGCCCAAGGTTACTTTTGCCGTTGATCCTAGACTTTTTAAGAAAACTTTGAATCCACCATATGAAAAATATTCTTTTGTAGAAAATATTCCAAAGGATTCAATGAGAAAAAGTAAGAAAATCCATCATAATGGTTTATGTTATTATTGTTGTCATGCTGGTCATGCCATTGAGAAATGCAAGTTTAAGAGATTTCTTGCTCCTAAAGGAATTTACCAATGGAGGCCTAAAGGCAACCATGTTACCACTTACCCACACAGACCCAATGAAAATTGGGTACCTACCTCTCTCTTTTGATATTGTAGGAAAAGTGTCTTACATCTGTGGATAGAAGATGGTTTCTAGACAGCGGGTGTTCAAGGCACATGGCTGGTGACATATCGCTCTTCATTGAATTCAAAGCAAAGAAGAAAGGATATGTTACTTATGGAGACAATAACAAAGGAGAAATACTTGGTAAAGGTAGTGTAGGTAATCCCTATACCACTACTATTTCTGATGTCCATTTAGTACAGGGTGTAGCGGTAGAAATGTTCAAAACTAAGCCATTGAATTGACTAGACTTTATACAAATCAAAATCAAAATCGCCACCGCGCTTTACTGTTTCCAAAGGAATGGGAAAAGAGCTAATAACCAAAAAAGAGGGGGGAAAGATTCAAGGTAAGGGGGTTGGTTATGCAAAGGGAAGGTATTAGCACCCTAAACATCTACGGTACTCCGCAGGAGCCTCTTTGTAAAATCTGTATATTTTGGATATAAAAAATGTTGTATATATATATATATATATAAAAAAAAATGGATGGTGGAGGTGAGAAAAGAAACATATTTATTTTATAATTTTTTTCACCCGCCGCGGTTGCGAACCTTTAGTGCCTACATACCACCTTTCGTGCCACAGGGGATCAGGGTACACGTAGTTCCTCTTTCAAAAATTTAAAAATCCAAATGTGTTGGTTAATTTTATAAGATAAAACATCATCGTCATTGTCCGTGTGGAAAACACACATACTACCCACAATCATGAGAAAGGAAAATTTGCATCATCTCAAAGTGGAGGATATGGCTTGGATTTCAAAATCGATAATTCCTCACTCAACACCCAAGTGGAAAATATCTCTCTTCACTACATATTGTAGAAGTATAGTTGTTTGCATCACTACAAGGATTTACAAGAGTTTAATCTTTTAAGAAATGTTTTAAAGATAAAAAGCCAAAGTGGCAAAATGGTTTGAAATGAGATTGATTGAATTTTAGTCTTCTCACAAAAAATTTCAAGGTATTATTAAGTTGATTGGAGTTTATTTATGAAAATGTTTTAAAAATGCATGGACATAAGTCCAAGTTTATTATGAAAATGGTTCAAGTTTAAAAACAAGAAGAGTTTTCAAAAAGGGAAAGAATATTTTTGAAATTAAAGAAGATTGGAGAAGAAGAAGGGACTATCCTAAAGCACAAGGTAAAAGCTAGAGATAAGAACCATCTAACCAACAAGAAGCCAAAACTTGACATTATGAGCCAAGACAGAACTCCCACTCCTTGGATTGAAACCAATCAAGCAAAGAAATACTAGACCTCTTGAGAGAACCAAACTTCAAGTGTATTAAGTCTTCATAAAAATTGGGCAGAGTAACGACTGTATACGGGTTAATCCCAGATTACAAACAAAGGGTGTAATCACAAAAAACCTGCACACAAAAACAAACAAACAACCCAATGTCTTGAGGTAAACCTCAAGAACTCCAGACAAAATAATCAGATAAGATCACAAGGTCTCTAAGATAGGCCAATGTTTCTAATCCTAAGTCCAAGAAAAGTCCCATGCTCCATGATGCCAAGGATAGTAACCAAATAGTCTAAGTGCCATTTAAGATTCTTTAGGGCTTATGTTGATTATGAAGTATCTTAAGAAGGGAAAATAAAAAGCTCAAGTGAACAAAGTAAAAATGGCAAGAAAATAAATGCTCAAATGTGCAAAGATGAAAAATGGCATGAAATGTAAATGCTAAAAGTAAATGGTACATAAAGCATAAAAAGAATAAAATCATAAGGTAAAACAAGTCAATAGTTAGTGGTTAGTTGGATGACCATCTTGAAGCTTGCATTTGGAACTCATTAGAGGATTGGTAGAACCAAAGCCTCCACACAACAAGTTTCATTTGCTTTTTGTCAAGTATATCATCCATTTGGAATTCCCATAAGTACCATTTAAAGATCAACGATGTTTAAGTGATCAGCGTTGACCAAATGTGTTGTAGATCCATTAGAGGATTGGTAGAACCAAAGCCTCCACACAATTAATATCAAGGTTATTGGATCAAAGAGATCAAATTAACATACTTGGGCTTACAATCATATGTGTGGGCCACGAGTGATCATTTATTCGAATCAGGACAAATTTTAGCACTATGTTAAGCAATCGTAAGTGGACTTATATAGAAGTCACACCTATTTTGAGGCTGGTCAATATCAATCTATGCACCATTTGTTTTGAGACATGATATAGAGATCATGCTCCAACAACATTTAGTGCAATAAGAAAAGGTATGAGATGAAGAGGGATGTGGAAAAAATATACAAACCACATTTGAATTAAATTTTAATCAAACTATTATTAAAATCATTCATCCATTTTTGTGGAGTTAAACTCAACACCATGGATCCAACGATGTTAATAAAGTTCATGATCCAAAATCTAACCCAAGATCAGCCAGAAAATAATCACAAAATAATATCACATTTAATATACACAAAAAAAGGATTTTAAAAATGCTTTAAAAATAGAAAATAATGAGAAAAATATCAACTATGTTCAAATTAATCAAGAAATGAAAAGTAAGACCATAGAAAAATCAAAAAAAGGGCCAAGTAATTTTACAAATTTTTTGGTAAATTTTTTAAAGTCATAAACTATTTTTAAAATTAAAATAAATGGGTAAAATAAAAAAAATAGTAAAAAATGGTAAAGTCAGAAACGAAAAATAAAATAAGGTCATCAATATTTGTCACAATATCATTGGATCATTCCATAATTTTTCCAGAATTTAAAAATGTATAAAAGTATTTTTAAGAATTTAAAACAAATCAAATAAGTGTAAAATTTATAAAAAATACCAAAACAAAAAATTAAATTTTGAAAAAATAAAAATCAGAAAGAGAATAATCAAAAATATTTTTCATAATTTTTCCAGATTTTTTGGACTATAAATGAATTTTCTATGTTTTTTGAAATTTAAAACAATAAAAATATAAAAATCAGAAAAAGAAAAGAAAAGAAAAGTAAAATATGTGGACCATTGGATGAGAGTCAAAATGCGTTAGTAATCAAATCCAAGGGATCTGGCGTGTTGTGCATATCATGGTCATTAGTGAGTAATGTACATAATCATTAATTAAATCAGATTTTGAAAAAAACAGATGGCGCGCCTTCATTGGTTGGAAGATGACACGTTGGTCATCTTCAACCTCCAGCCATCACGAATTGCAGGTCTCTCAAACTGTAAAATCAGAAGCTCAGACCTATGGCATTCGCTTCGTCTCTTCAAGACGAAGACAACCACACCCTCGCGCCAAATTTATATAAATTGTAGCTCAAGCATTTTGGAAAGAAAGTTTTGAAAAGGGATTTTAAATTTCATGGTCAAAACGTGTTTCCAGTGAAAGGTAAGTGTTGCGACTAGAACCAGGGCAATGAGAGCAACACAATGATATCCGAGTTTTGAAGAATTGATGAAGGAATCTACCTATTGAAGTTGCAGAGCTCTGAAATTGGACTTCTATGGAGTAGTATAGGGCACGATTCTTGAATGTAATTATATGGTTAGCTTCAGGGAAGATCAAGGAAGGTGAGTTGAGGGAAAAATTGGATTGAAAAAGGGTCGAGAATGGATTTTGAAGTTGCTGAATTCTGAGTTGTGAAACAAGTTTGGCAGGGTGATTCTGGATATCCAAGCATGGGAAAGTTAATGGGATAGTTCATGTATTTATAGGAGAAGCGAATGGGATCAAAAGGAAGAGGGAATGATGAGTTTTGGAGGGAAATCGTGCACACTTGATGCACGAGTGAAGTGTGATACAAACTTCATCAAAACTCATCCAATTCTTGTGTTTTGATGTGCTAAAAAAATCTGGAACTTCACTAAACATGTTTATAGGAAAAAACGCGTGGAAAACTTGTGATTAGAGGCTACATTATGGATTTCAAAATTCTAACTTGGTGAGAAATTCAATTTCAAAGTGCCAACTTCTGACCAATGGAATTTTCAACTCAATAGGTCTTAGGGCATGATTCTTGATGCTTTAGAAAGATGAGGTTACAAGCTTTGTAATGGAAAAAGAATGGAGTTAAATGGATGCTTGAGATGAAAGTTTCATTGAGTCAAAGTTGAAGAAAAAGGGTTGACTTTCCATACTTAGAAATATTTCAAATTCTTCTTCAAAAATTACCTATAATCTTTTGCATCCAAACATGGCCTTCCACTTGGAATTCTCACTTGACCAAAAAAGATGGAATGAAGTAGATCTCTTGAATGACATTTTGAAACTTGCACCATTAAAAATATCAAAAAATTGAGCAAGTTATGACTTGTTGAAGTTGGCAAAGAATCATGAAATTACCTATAATCATTTTCATATTTAAGGCAACCTCCATCCATTTTCCCACTTTGCACATAAAATAAGGCATAAATTTAACATCTTCAAGATAATTATGGAAAAATAATGGACTCAAGGTGATACAAATTGACCAAGTTATGATCATTTGAAGTCACTTATGTAAAATTGTGGATTCATCTGGATGACTTGTAATCTTTCTTCTTCATCAAGGCTCTTCCACATGAAAACTCCTTGGAACTTTTGAAGTGATTTGTTGATAACCCTTTCAAGAGAATGATGTCTTTGGAATCACTCAAAAATACCAAAAGGTGAGCAAGATATACTCCTTTGAAGTTCAAAACCCTAGCTTCTAGATCAAGAAGATGCCTTGAGGAACTTTGACATGTTTGAACAAACTTCTTGTACCAATATTCTTGCTTTGTGAATAGAAGTTGTTGAGAATGATAACGAGGAATCATAGCCACCAAAACCACTTCCATATCTTGAAATTTGAGAGAAATATGCTCTTGTTACCAATAGGAACAAGGCCTTGTCAAAATATGACAATTTCTCCAATCAACCCCTTGTATTTTTGAGTCAAATCTAATAACCTTGAAATGTGATGAACTAAAGAAACCTTGCCATGTCAATTATTCCAAAACCAATCCAATGATGAGGTTTGAACTTCTCAAACTATATTGACTAGGGCATGGAAATAAACTCATGAACCCATGGGGTAGCTTGTTAAATCTCATTGCCTTCACCTACATGGATAACAAGCAAGACAAACCAATATTGCATTTTATTAGTTAAATGAAGAAAACAAAACAATATTCATGATCACAAAAGGAACATAAGTCAGGGTGCTTAGTAATCCCTCAAAAAGGCAAAATTAAATGTAGGTAGGGGAACCAAGAATCCTAGTGTGATCTTGTTGTAAGTGAATCAACAAGGTATGATGAAGGGATCTTAGGGGCAAAAATTGGGGTACAACAGCTGCCCTTATTTAAGTTTCTTCTATCCAGAGATACGGAGGTTAAAAATCTTCATGTCGACGCGATCAAAGATACTTAAATATAAAACAAACCCTATTTTTGGCCCTAAGATACCATGCAAATGCTTATGATCATGAATGCATATGAACAGGACCCAAGAGGCGCAAAATAACACTGGGGACGTAACAATATTAAAATAAACAAATGAGCACCCCCACCAGGAAAATAAATCACTGGTGGACTCAGATAACTGAATTAGAGAGGATGGTAGAATGGTCAAACGACACACTAACTTCTACTGAAGGTGAAGCTACCGACGTTTACTGAAGGCAGAGAGAAAGATAACAAACATTGACATTCACTGCCGATGGTCTACGAACTTTCACTGAAGGTAGAAAGAGAATATATCATATCATCTCCGTTCACTGATGATGACTTATCAGCGTTCATTGAAGATAGCAAAAAGATAACAAACACCAACGTTGACTGCCGATGTCCTACCAACTTTCACAGAAGGTAGAAAGAGAATATATCATATCACCGTCGTTCACTGACGATGAACTATCAACGTTCACTGAAGATAGCAAAAATATAACAAACACCGACGTTCACTACTGATGTCCTACCAACTTTCACTGAAGGTAGAAAGAGAATATATCATATCATCTCCGTTCACTAACGATGAACTATAAACGTTCACTAAAGATAGAAACAAGAGAATAAACACTGACGTTCACTGCCGATGTCCTACCAACTTTCACTGAAGGTAGAAAGAGAATATATCATATCATCGTTGTTCACTGATGATGAACTATCAACATTCACTAAAGATAGAAAAAAGATAACAAATACTGACGTTCACTGTCGATATCCTACCAACTTTCGCTGAAGGTAGAAAGAGAATATATCATATCATCACTGTTCACTGACGATGAACTATCAACATTCACTGAAGATAGCAAAAAGATAACAAACACCGATGTTCACTGCCGATGTCCTACCAACTTTCACTGAAGGTAGAAAGAGAATATATCATATCATTTTCGTTCACTGACGATGAACTACCAATGTTCACTGAAGGTAGAAAAAAGATAACAAACACCGACGTTCACTGCCGATGTCCTACCAACTTTAACTGAAGGTAGAAAGAGAATATATCATATCATCGTCGTTCATTGACAATGAACTATCAACGTTCACTGAAGATAACATAAAGATAACAAGTTTCCCAAATATTTTGGTGTTTCTCCTAGAACGAGTCTCAATTTCTTCTTTAACCAAGGCACTCTGCCTGGAAACGATAATACATAAGCTGTCTCAAATAAAGAAACTTGCAATTTGTGGTCACGGATGATTGTAAAAGGAGATGACTTTTTTGGGCAAGAGGTATGACTTCTTAGGGAGATACCATGATATTCTCGCGAAGGGGATAAAGTCTTCTTGTGCAAAATAAATACACCAACCAAAGCTTGGAGTTTTTCAGAATTCCAAAGTAAATAATATTGTCGGGGAACCATATATCCAAACCAGAAATAAACTTGAATGAAACAGTCAAACATAATACATCCTTTGAGAAATAAACTCAAGAGGGACAACAAGATCCATCTAAACAAGGAACTGTACCGGAAGGCTAAAGCAAAAACCTTCTATGAGGGACAACTCAGTAGGGAAATTGAAAGAATGTACATTTTCTGCTTAAGACCAACACTCTAATGAAAAGAGGGTAACGTAACTCTGTAAAACAGGGTAATATGTCAAAAAAAATATTAACAAATGTCAATGAACAATGATTTGTCAATTTTAGCTATGCATGATGCATGTATGAATGTATGAGTGTTATCGTGTGCATGCTGACAAAACAGATACACAACATGGGGAATAACCAAGCAAAACTGCCTCGGGCACTAACAACACTCGGCTAAGCTTCAACCAAGATGATCATTCCAAGAAAGGTAAAGGCCAGCTGCGGAAACCAAACTTACTGCCTGCTTTTAACTTTACTGAGGAGAAACATAATTCGAAGGTAGACAAATCAAACAGATACCAGGGTAGAACATCCTTCTTCAGGCTTCATCGGGGAAACCAGTGTTTCTCAAAAGTAACATGCCTACTGGAGATTGCAAGACCAGTCTCGAATAAAGCAGACTGACACCGAAACATCCAAACATTCACTGGGGAATTTTGACCCACTTCGTTGGAGAAAATACGGATTGAAACTTCACATCATGAAAACTCAAAAAAGGATAAAAGAATCCAAACTTGACAGAGGATACCTGAATCATAAACCTCGTGCGGCGAAAACATCCCGAGTAGACATTCCCGAGCGGAACAAAAGCTTCTCAAAACAACTGGATTTTGTCCATTCCTGGGATCACCATTTTTGTTGTCATTGTTTCAACACAAATCTTAAAGTAAAAGTAAATTGTAAAAATTTTTTTTTTTTGAAAAATCAATTTTGTTATTTAATCTTTTTTCTTTGAAAGTTATTATCAGTAATAAATGGAGTATTTGCAAGCTAAATAACATAATAAATACAAAGAATTGGGTAAAAGCTCGAATTTCATTAATAGAATGGTAGTCTATGAATGGCGAGACTCCATAGATGATTACAAAGTTTGGGAAATGGTAATACATAATGGAAAAGATTTATTGAGATACAATGACCACTATCCCCCCTAAAAACTTTTGAAATCCTGAGAAGCAGCTTCTGTTGAAGTATGGTGAGGATCCAAGAAGATTGTTGCTTCAACAATCAAGTCTTGTATGACGTAGTTACTTGCCAAGAAAATCCCTAACTTTTTCCTAAGACGCCATTGCGGGTTTTCAACTTAGCGGGAATTTTATTCTATTTAGGTCTCTAATTTTTGCCTAAACCGCCCTTTCAGGTTTTCGGCCTACCGAGACGCTCCTTTTTTGCCTAACCCTCCCTTTCGGGTTTTCAACTTAGTGATCTGTTCGTTTATTCATTTAGGCGAAGTATTTCTTGACTGCGTCAGCATTCATGGGACGTGGGAACTCCTCGCCATCCATAGTTTCAAGAATTAATGCACCACCGGAGAAGGCTTTCTTGACAACATACGGGCCTTCAAAATTGGGAGTCCACTTGCCCCTAGAATCAATGTTGAAAGACATGATCTTACTGAGCACGAGGTCGCCTTCTCTGAATTCACAAGGTTTGACCTTTTTATCAAAAGCTTTCTTCATATTTCTTTGATGTAACTGGCCATGACACAAAGTTGTCACCCTCTTCTCCTCAATCAAGTTCAATTGGTCAAACCTGTTCTGGACCCATTCAGCCTCCGTCAGCTTGGTTTCCATTATCACACACAACGAGGGAATCTCTACCTCGACTGGGAGTACAACTTCCATTCCATACACTAGGGAGAACGGGGTTCCTCCTGTTGAAGTGCGGACAAATGTTCGATATCCATGAGAGCAAAAGGGAGCATTTCATGCCAATCCTTATAAGTAATTACCATCTTCTGGATAATTCTCTTGATATTCTTATTAGCAGCTTCAACAACCCCATTCATCTTTAGCCTATATGGAGATGAATTGTGATGGACAATCTTGAATTCTTCACACAGTTTTGTCATCTTCTTGTTGTTCAAATTCAAGCCATTGTCAGTGATGATTCTTCTAGGCACACCATACCTACATATAAGGTTATTCTCAATGAAACGCACAACCACCTACTTAGTAACATTGGCATATGAAGCAACCTCCACTCACATGGTGAAGTAATCAATTGCTACCAAGATAAAACGGTGTCCATTTGAAGCTTTGGGTTCTATCATCCCAATCATATCAATATCCCACATAGAGAAAGGCCATGGGGAGGAAATCACATTGAGAAGCTTCAGAGGCACACGGACCTTGTCTGCATGAATCTGGAATTTATGGCACTTCTTTGCAAATTTGTAACAGTCAGATTCCATTGTCAGCCAATAATAACCTGCCCTTAGCATCTTTTTAGCCATTGAATGTCCATTGGCATGAGTGCCAAATTAACCTTCATGAATCTCATGCATCAACATGTCTGCTTCGTGTCTATCCATGCATCTGAGCAAGACCATGTCATAATTTCTCTTGTATAACACATTTTCATTAAGGAAGAAACTTCCTGCCAATCTTCTCAATGTTTTTCTATCTTTCCTCGATGCACCAATCGGGTATTCTTGAGTCTGAAGAAAATGCTTGATATCATAATACCCAGGTTTTTCATTTGTTACCTCCTCCACTGTAAAAACATGAGCGGGCCTATCCAGCCATCGAACCGTAATTCAGGGTATATCATTCCAAGTATTCACTTGGTACATAGAAGCCAGAGTTGCCAGAGCATCCGCCATTTGATTTTCATCTCTAGGTATGTGATGGAATTCAACTTTATTGAAGAATGGTAATAATCTTCTAGCATAATCTTTGTAATGGATCAAGCCAGGGTGACGAGTGTCCCATTCTCCTTTAATCTGATTTATTACCAAAGCTGAATCACCATACACATCTAGATTTTTTATTCTGAGATCAATAGCTTCCTAGAGACCCATGAAGCAAGCCTCATATCCTGCCATATTATTAGTGCAATCAAATGTTAACCTTGCAGTAAAAGGAATGTGTGATCCATGAGGAGTGACAATCACAACACCAATTCCTTTACCATAAGCATTCACAGCTCTATCAAATATCATACTCCAACGAGATTCAGGGTCAGGACCTTCCTCAGGTAATGGTTCATCACAATTCTTCACTTTCAGGAACATCACATCCTCATCGGGGAATTCATATTCTGCAGACTAGTGATCTTCCACTGGTTGGTGAGCAAGATAATCTGCCAACACACTACTTTTAATAGCCTTTTAAGTGCGGTATTCGATATCATATTCATATAACAACATCTACCAGCGGGCAATTCTCCCAGTAAGAGTAGGCTTTTCGAAAATGTACTTGATTGGATCCATTTTGGAGATCAACCAAGTGGTGTGATTCAACATATACTGCCGCAAACGCTTTGCCGCCCAGGCCAAAGAACAACATTTTTTTCCAGCATGGAATACCGCGACTCACAATCAGTGAATTTTTTACTGAGATAATAAATGGCGAACTCCTTTTTCCATGTTTCATCCTGTTGTCCCAGAATACAATCCATAGATTTATCTAACACTGTCAGATACATAATCAACGGTCTTCAGTCTACAGGAGGGGGGAAAGATAGGAGGTTCAAGCAGATATTATTTAATACTCTCAAATTCCCTTTGGAAGTCATCCGTCCATACATAACCTTGATCTTTCTTTAACAAATTAAATATTGGTTCACATGTTGCAGTCATGTGGGAAATGAATCTGGAAATATAATTCAAATGCCCGAGGAAACCTCTGACTTGCTTTTCAGCTCTTGGTGTTGGAATTTCTTTAATTGCTTTAACTTTGTAAGGGTCAACTTCAATTCCTTTCTAGCTAACAATGAAACCCAACAACTTCCCCGATCGAACACCGAAGGTGCATTTATTTAGATTTAAGCGGAGACGATACTTCCTCAAATGCTGAAACAACTTCAACAAATCTTTTATATGCCCTTCTTCAGTCTGGAATTTGGCAATCACATCATCAACATATACTTCAATTTCCTTGTGCATCAGATCATGGAATAGGGTTATCATAGCCTTCTGGTACGTTGCACCAACGTTCTTCAACCCGAAGGGCATCACTCTGTGACAGAATGTTCCCCAGGGTGTGATAAACGTTGTTTTTTCCATGTCCTCTAGAGCCATTCATATTTGATTATACCTGGAAAATCCGTCCATGAACGAGAATACTTTGAATTTTGCTTTTTTATCCACTAACATGTCGATGTGAGGCAATGGAAAATCATCTTTTGGTCTAGCTTTATTTAGATCTCTGTAATCTACGCACATGCAAAATTTTCCGTCTTTTTTCGGTACTAGGACAATATTGGCAATCCATTGAGGATACACTGACGTCACAAGAAAACCAGCATTAATCTGCTTTAGAACCTCCTCTTTGATCTTTACTTCCATATCTGGGTGAGTTCTTCTTAACTTTTGTTTAATTGGCGGACACTCTGGCTTCAACGGTAAACGGTGCTCGACAATATCTGTATCTAGACCAGGCATATCTTGGTAAGACCAAGCAAAAATATCCACATACTCTTTCAACAACTCAATCAACCTTCTCTTCACATCGGGATGCAACGATGCTCCAATCTTGACTTCCTTCGGATCTTCTTCTAAACCCAAATTGATCACTCCCAAAGGCTTTATACATGGTTGAATGGTATTTTCCTCGTGCTCAAGAAACCGTGAGAACTCTTCTGGAATCTCGTCATAATCTTCTTCTTCATCCCCAAACACAGGACATTCAAAGTTGGGAGAGGGTGTAGGGTCATTGTATTCAACGAGTTTTTTAATTAATCTGGACATATGATTTATCATTGCTTTTAGAAACTGACACATATAACAAGTGATCATGCAGATTGAATTTCAGTTATTATTTTGAAAGGTTTTTTTTATTGATTACCATTTTCCAAGAAAAAGCATAAAATAAAGACATGATTCGGGAGGTAAAGACAACTTTTATTAATGATCTTTAAAGTCACAGCAAATAGATAATCCCTACAACATTAATACTTCCAACTTGGGCAGAGTGAAAGCCTTTCAAGAAAAAAGATTAATCAAATCAAATTACTTTGAAACCTGTATGCAAGAGAGAACATCAATGGTGACCCAGTTCTGAACTTTGACTCCATGCGTCACATAATTCGGCATTTCCTGCTCTGCTTTATCCTCCTCAACAGCATTAATTCCAGAATCAGTTGGATGGAGGTAAACTTCGTTGCGGAAAACACCATGATATCTACTCATAGTAGACTTTGACTTCAAGCTTTCGCCTATGCCATTCTTCGAAGAGAAACCCAAGCCAGTTATGTTCTTGTTCACGGGTGGATCCATAATTCGTCCCCAAAATGCATTAGGACCATTGCACACAACCTGCTGCGCATCCTTCATCGAGACCATGGAATTCCCATTTCCCCTAATGTTGTCAATGGATAAGGCTTGGAACTGGGTTCCAACAGTAGCTTCATCCACTTCTACAATACTGAAGGAGGACAAATGAGATATCAACAATGTCTGCTCCCCATTTATGATCACTACCTTCCCTTCACGCATAAACTTTAGCTTCTGATGTAAAGTTGAAGTGACAACCCCTGCTTCATGTATCCATGGCCGTCCTAGAAAATAACTATAAGCGGGAATAATGTCAATGACCTGGAAGGTTATCTAGAAAAAATGTGGTCCTATATGGATAGGTAAGTCCACTTCACCGATGACAGATTTCCTCGACCCATCAAATGCTTTCACAATGATGCCACTCGGGCGCATAGGTGTTCCTTGATATTTCAACTTCATGAGAGTACTCATTGGTATAACATTCAATGCGGATCCATTATCAATTAGCACATTGGATAGAGAATCATTCTTGCAGTTCATAGAGATATGGAGGGCCAGGTTGTGATTCCTCCCTTCATCTGGTAATTCATCATCACGGAAACACAAGTTATTACATGATGTAATGTTTCCAATTACGCTGCTGAATTAATCTATTGGCTTGTTGCTCTCCACAAAAGCTTGGTCCAGTACCCTCATCAAGGATTCCCTATGAGCAGAGGAGTTCATTAATAAAGCTAAGATAGTTATCTTTGAAGGAGTCTGCAGTAGTTGATCTACAATTCTGTAGTCGCTCATCTTAATTATCTTTAAAATATCATCCACTTCTTTCTCTAGCGTAGCTCCACTAGTCTCTCTGGTAGTCTTCTTAGGTTCATCATTCTCAGCAATCTTCTTTTCAGCAGCAACATCTCTCCGAACAACCGGCGCAAACACACGACCGCTATGGGTCACCCTGCTATTTTCATCTATATTTCCAACATCGAGCATTGGCTGGATGGGAACTTCCACCCCATCTTCTAAGATTGTAGCGTTTTATTTGTAAGGCACAACCTTATCTGATTTGTAGGGGATAGGACCTGGCAAACTAATTACCAATGGGGTAACAGCTGGCTTGCTATGATACTCCGCCTCAAAATGGGTTGGTGCACAGAAACAAGGCACAATGACGTTTACCCCTTCTTCAACACAACCAGTCATTAATAAGTCATTTCTGGAAAACAAATCTTCGTCTGAAGAGAAATACTCATCCGTAGAGGCATACTCTTCCTCTGACTCTTCTTCCGTTAAACTAACCTCAACCATATCAACCTCATGATAATCATCCCTCTGACCTGTGATCTTGATAGTTCCATTGTCTAACAGCAACTGAACACCCATCTTCACGATTTAACATCCTCGGGGATCTCAACAGTAAACTAGGCAAGATCCATATTGGTGTTCCACCTGACCATCCGTATGGCAGAAGGTAGCATGCAATTGTACGAGATCCTCATTCATATACTCCACATAAAAAATTATGAATTCACCAAGACATCCAGAAACCATGTTCAGTTCCTCTTCATACTCTTCCCTAGGCCTGATTATGTGGATGAGGCCCTCATCCATCATCTCCTATAAATCAGCCTTTATCTTATCGCAACCCTATATATCTGTACTGCAAGTAGCACAACCGGTATATTCATGCGTATAATAGCCAAATTCACAGAGGTCTGCATGCATTTTCACCAAATCTCCTCTAACCAGATTAATGTCAAAAATCTGGAAGTCGCCTGAACAACCGGCCACCATATTTATAGCATTTACTCCCCCGTGCTTGGGTAGAGGGTTATCTTTCACATTAGGTCCCATGTCCTTGAAATGTAGAACACCAGACTTACCAATTTCTGCATCCCAGTATTCAAAGTATAACAATTCTCAACATTATGCCCTGGGGCTCCTTGATGAAAAGCATATGTTTGGTCTGCCTTGTAATAGCAAGGCAATGGTGATGGTACGGCGGGAGGTGGTCGTGTCTGGACCAACTTTTTCTGAATCAATGATGGTAGTAGATCTGTATAGCTCATGGGAATAGGTTCATAACTCTCTCTTCTCTGATTATACCCTTGATTCCCTTACTGGGACGGTCTCTGATAAGCAACGGTAGTTGGAGCTGCACCCACAATTGGAGTAACTGAAGCGACTTGCTGATGACGCTGATAATTCCTTCTAGGAGTGTTTACCCTCCTCTCTTGTATAACAACATTTGTGTCTCCTTCTTTCTTCTTGGTAAACCCATAAGATGGCTTCTTCGCACCTCCAGACCCTTCATTCTTCGTTAAACGACCTTCTCTTACAGGCTCTTCTAAGGGGATACCCATTCCTACCATTTCAGTAAAGTCACTTGGCGCACTTGCTACCATCCTCTCATTTTAGAAAGCAACCAACGTCTTCAAGAAAATCTTAGTCATCTCCTTCTCTTCCATGGGAGGAATCACTTGGGCGGCTACCTCGCGCCATCTCTGTGCATACTCTTTGAATGATTCCCTATCTTTCTGAACCATGGCCCTAAGTTGATCACGGTCAGGCGCTATGTCCATGTTGTACTTGTATTGATTGATGAATGCTTCTCCCAAATCATTAAAAGTATGGATATTGGCGCTGTCCAAACTCATATACCACTTCAGCGCAGCACCAGTCAAACTATCCTGAAAAAATTGAATCAGCAGACGCTGATCATTACTATGGGTAGACATCCTTCTTACGTACATCACCAGGTGAGCACGATGGCAAGTGTTGCCCTTATACTTCTCAAATTCCGGGACCTTGAACTTAGCAGGTATCTTAACATTCGGGACCAAACATAGCTCATTCACATTCTGCCAAAATAGATTTTTTCCCCTAAGGGCCTTCATCTCTCTTTGCATCTTGTCAAATTTCTCTTGAAAATCATCCATTATGTCATAAAGACCCAACTCTTCACTCGGCGGAGGGAAAGGACGACACACATCATCATTAACAAACAGAACCATATTCACCGAAGGAGGTGCAGCAGGAGCAACATGCACCATATGAGGTGTTGGAGTAACAAAAGTCAGAACCAATGGAGTATCTTGAGAACCAATATTGAAACCTTCAGGTTCAAAATTCTCTGGCATTCCCCACGGATATCCTTGAGGCATGCGATTCTGAACAACAGCCGGAGTAGCAGATATGGGAACAGTCAGAGCTTCAGTAGTTGCCCTTGTTGGTTGAGGTTGAACACTCGGTGGCTGATTTTGAGTAGCCACCAGAGCTTCCATCAAAGTAGTCAGATTGGACAATACGGCCTTCAAAGCAGAAACTTCCTTGCGTAACTCGCGATTCTCTTATTCTAAGTTGTCCATCTTCTTTTTTAAATTAGCCCGAGTGTTGTAGTGATGAGTTAGCTTGCTGAACGAAGTAAATAAGCTTGGTAAGACACCTGGGTATGCATAACAATGCAAGAAATATGTGCAATATGATGCATGACATGTAATCCACATGATTATTTTTACTTTATTATTTAATATTTCAAGGAATTTAACGTTTATAGACATATTGCAAACATCAAAATAACAACGATTTTGAAATACTGAAAATAAATTTTTATTATAATAAATCCAAAATGGATTACAAGTTTCAATGATCTCAAGTACAAGATGAAAATACAATCTAAAATCCTGAGAAAAAGAACTGATGGAGATCACTCTATACGCTGACGCTTCCCTGTGAGTCTGGAAATCTGAGCCTTCAACCTTTGGTTTTCTTCCACATTCCTGATGGAAACCTCCTTCCAATCATCTGAATCAAGAAGTGAGTGATTAGCACCTGATTGAGGCTCAGGAGAAAATAAACCCCTTGCCTCTCCATAGACTCTACTGCTCGTCTCTTAAGGATCTCAATCAAGTCGTCTTTCTCCTTCAGGTCTGCTCTGTAGGAACTCTCTAAAGTTTGGAACTTGTTTTTCCAAGCATCCTTTTCCTATTGCATCCCAACCAAAGCAAGCTGCATCTATTCTTGGTCATCTAATAAGGGAGGAATGGTCTTCACAAATAGATCAGGAATGGGTGTCTCCTGGGTATACGACATCTTTAACTGAATGGCTCTCGATCGGATCCATTGAAGATATGGCTCCAAAGAAACAACACCCCTAGATCCCAAATCCTTCCTACTCTTCTTATGAATGTTACGCCAGGCCTTCGCAATCTTCTCCCTAGCTTTCCTTTGGTCTTCCCCTTCCTTTAGAAAGAAACTACTCAAATGAATACTATTCGGTTTATCCCTCATCGGATAACCAAGTTGTCGCCGTGCAAGAACAGGGTTATACTTAATTCCTCCCTTTGTACCAAGAAGAGGTACATTGGGGAAACTACCACAACTGTCAATAATCTCTATATCCTGGTAAGATCGATGATACCAATCAATATCTGAGTGAGTAAGTTGTTAGAACATAGTTTGATTCTACAACCCTCAATTAGAGTTTTGATGATAACAAAATACAAGAATAAATAAATTGTAAGATTTATTTATAAGACATATATGCTATTTAAAATTATGTTGTGTATTTACAGAAACTCTGATGGAATCAGCATCAGAAGATCAGTATCAACATCAGCATTAGAAGATATGTCAGCATCAGAAGATCAATAACATGTGCTACACGCTGAAGTTACCAGATCATACGTTGAAGCCTGATGACCAGAATCTGCGCATAAAATACTCTGACTCGAATCAAAGATCTTTACCAAGTCATCAGCACTCAGAAGCGTCAGAATAAGTTAAAGCCAAAAACACTCTGATTACCATAAGCAAAGAACACTCTGAAGTGTTACTAAGCATTCAAGACAGATTAATTACCAACGGCTTTATTCCAAGACAAGATCTTCTCAAAAAGGAAAGAACATTATTATCATTGAAAGTGATTTATGGACAACAATGTATCTTTGCCTTGGCTACATAAACAAGTCAGTGTGAGAAAAGAAAATGCTAATAATCTACACGCACACACTCATACAATTGCTAAGCTTTCCAACCACGCTCATTCAAACGCTTTAGCAATCCAGTTTCTCTCTAAGCTTAAATTTGTGTATTATCACAGTTGTGGTATACTGTTTTATTAGAAAACATCTAACACATTATTTGTTCAATTCTTTGTAAAGAGATTTCCTTGATATAAACCGGGTTGTGGTTATACTCAAGAAGGCTTTAACAATTGTTAAAGTAGTTGTTGTATTCCTTTGAATATAGTGGATTAAGACCTCGTTGGAGAGAGGCGAAATCACCTTGACGGATGGACTAGAGTAGTTTGAGATCAAACGAACCAGGATAATAATACAGTGTTGTCTGCTCATTTGATTTAAGTTTTACAATTCAACCCCCCTTCTTGTGTTTTTCACATCTTCAATTGGTATCAGAGCGCCTGGTTCTGAGCTTATAACACTTAACCGTGTCAGTACAAGATCTAGCGTCAGAAAAACACAATGGCAGGACCACATCAAAACATCAGCAATGACAACAATGAAGAAAGAGACATATTCAATGGCAAACCCCCAGTCTTTGATGGAGAGAACTTTGACTGCTGGAAAGACAGAATTGAAAGCTTCTTTCTGGCCCATGATGCTGATCTGTGGGACATGGTAGCTGATGGATACACGCACCCAGTGGATGGAAGTGGTGAGAAGATTGACAGGAAACCAATGTCTGATCAGCAAAAGCGTGATTTCAGAAATCATCATAAGGCCAGAACAATTCTTCTCAGCGCCATCTCTTATTCAAAATATGAAAAGATATCAAACAGAGACACTGCAAAGAATATGTTTGACTCTCTGAGAATGACGCATGAAGGAAACATTCAAGTCAAAGAAACCAAAGCTCTTGCACTCATTCAGAAGTATGAGGCATTCAAGATGGAAGAAAGTGAATCAATAGATACTATGTTTTCAAGATTTCAAATTCTTGTTGCTGGTCTAAAAGTTATTGACAAAGGGTATTCCACTGCTGATCATGTTAAGAAGATAATCAGAAGCTTTCCAAAACAGTGGAGGCCAATGGTCATAGCGCTTAAGCTAGCCAAGGATCTCAACAAAATCTCTCTGGAGGAACTTGTCAGCTCCCTCAGAAGTCACGTGATAGAGCTAGAAGCAGATGAACCTCAAAAGCAAGGTAAGCCATTAGCTTTAAAATCTAACAAAAAATCTGACTCCAAAGTTTTGCAGGCTGTAGAAGAAACCTCTGATGGGTCCTCATCAAAAGAAGATGAATTGTCTCTCCTCTCCAGAAGGGTGAACCAATTATGGAAGCAGAGGCAAAGGAAGTTCAGGAATCCCAGAAGATCAGAAAACGAGAATGAATCTTCCTCCAGATACAGAAGGTCAGGATCCTCCTCTGGACACAGAAGATCTTAAGGTTCTTCAGGAAACAGAAAGACAAACAACAAAGACATCATCTGCTATGAATGTAACGAGCAAGGGCACTACAAAAGTGATTTCCCAAATCTTCAGAAGGAAAAGCCCAAAAAGAAGTTTGGCAAGGAAAAGAAGAAAAGTCTCATGGCTACATGGGATGATTCTGACACATCTGAAGCTGACTCAGAATCAGATGATGAAAGAGAAAACATAGCTCTCATGGCAAACATAACAGAAGACAGTGAAGCTTCTGAGTTAGACTCTGAATCAGATACAGAAGAGGTATTCCCTGACTTTGCTATAAACTTTACTAAGGCTGAACTAGCTGAAAGCCTTAATGAAATTCTGGAAAGATATTAGCAGATCAGAGTCAAATTCAGAAACCTGAAAAGGAATCTTGCTTCTGACTCTGATAAGACTGAGAGTCTCAAATTGGAGAATTCTGAGTTAAAAGATAAAATTTCAAAATTAGAAAATCTATTGCAAAACTCTCAGAAGGAAACAATCCCTGAAACTCCCAGTAGTGCTGATGAGATCATCAAGGAGTATGATCACAAATTTCAGAAGTTTCTAGCTAAAAACATAGATAGAAGCAAAATGGCTTCAATGATCTATGGAGTTAGCAGAAATGGCAGAAAAGGGATAGGATATCAAGGTAAGGTACCTACACCAAAGAATGCCATGGATTTAGTTACAAAACGCACTTCACTTGATTCACACTTTATATATGGGCACACACATGACATCAAATATACAAGTAGTAATTATTCTGTCAAACCAAAATTCAACCAGAGTTTTGGTAAAACTAATAAATCAGGACCCAAGAAAATATGGGTACCTAAGGATAAAATAATACATGTGGAAGATATCTTTAGCAGCAAAGCAGAAACACCAGTCATGGTACCTGGACTCTGGCTGCTCACGACACATGACGGGAAGAAGGCATATGTTCCAAAGCCTGGAACTTAAGCCTGGAGGCCACGTAGGTTTTGGAGGAAATCAGAGAGGAAAGATCATTGGCTCTGGAACTGTAGGTAATGGAAATCTTCCCTCTATAAGTAATGTTTTATTAGTAGATGGATTAATGCATAACCTGTTATCCATAAGTCAATTAAGTGATAACGGTTATGATATAATCTTTAATCAAAATTCATGCAAAGCTGTTAGTCAGAAAGATGGGACTATCCTATTTAATGAAAAAAGGAGAAACAACATTTATAAAATAAAACTTTCTGAACTAAAAAGTCAAAATGTAAAGTGTCTTATGTCTGTTAACAACGAGCAATGGATCTGGCACAGAAGATTGGGACATGCTAATATGAGAAGAATATCTCAGATTAACAAACTCAATCTGGTCAGAGGATTTCCTAACTTGAAGTTCAATTCAGATGCTCTGTGTGAAGCATGCCAGAAAGGCAAGTTTGCAAAACCATCTTTCAAATCCAAAAACATTGTTTCCACCTCTAAGCCATTAGAACTTCTGCATATTGACTTATTTGGACCAGTTAAAACTGCTTCAGTCAGTGGCAAGAAGTATGGGTTAGTAATCGTAGATGACTATAGCAGATGGACATGGGTAAAGTTCTTAAGACACAAGGACGAGTCACACTGTGTTTGTCACCTTCTACAACCAAGTTTAGAATGAAAAGGATCTTAGAATCGTCAAAGTCAGAAGTGATCATGGTGGAGAGTTTGAAAACAAAGATTTTGAATCATTTTTTAATGACAAAGGAATTCTGCATGATTTCTCTTGTTCTAGAACTCCTCAGCAAAATGGAGTTGTAGAACGAAAGAACAGAACATTGCAAGAAATGGCCAGAACCATGATCAACGAGACTAACGTTGCTAAGATCTTCTGGGAAGAGGAAATAAACACAGCGTGTTACATTCAGAATAGAATCTCCATAAGACCTATTCTGGAAAAGACTCCATATGAACTGTGGAAGAACAGAAAGCCCAACATTTCCTATTTTCATCCATTTGGATGTACATGCTTTATTTTGAATACAAAAAATTATTTGAACAAGTTTGACTCTAAAGCACAAAAGTGTATTATGTTAGGATACTCTGAACGCTCAAGAGGGTACAAAGTATACAATACAGAAACACAGATTATGGAAGAATCAATCAGTGTTCGTTTTGATGATAAGCTTGACTCTCAAAAGTCAAAGCAGAATGAATTCCTTGCAGGTATGGAAGTTGAATTCACAGGTACTAAAGACAAGTCATCAAAAGCTCTTAACAAAGACACTCCCTCAACATCAGAAAGAGGCACTGCAAGCAATCCAGCACCTTCTATTGATCAACTCCATAAAAGACCATCCAGAAGCAGCATGGATCACCCAGAAGAAACAATCTTAGGAAGAAAGGAAGATCCAATCAGAACAAGAGCTAGCTTCAGAAACTCTGAAGAATCCCTCATGGGACTGGTTTCTCTAATTGAACCAACATCAATTGATGAAGCACTTCTGGACAATGATTGGATTCTAGCAATGCAAGAGGAGCTAAATCAATTCACAAGAAATGACGTATGGGATCTTGTTCCCAAACCAAAAGGATTCAACGTCATTGGAACAAAATGGGTGTTCAGAAACACGTTGAATGAACAAGGTGAAGTCATCAAAAACAAAGCACGATTGGTAGCACAAGGTTATAGTCAGCAAGAGGGGATAGACTATACAGAAACCTTTTCTCCAGTCGCCAGGTTAGAATCTATCAGACTCTTAATTTCATTTGCTGTTAATAAAGGCATCACTCTGTATCAGACGGATGTTAAGAGTGCATTCTTAAATGGCTATATAGAAGAAGAGGTATATGTGCACCAACCCCCTGGTTTTGAAAGTTCCAAAAATCCAGAATATGTTTTCAAACTAAAGAAGTCACTCTATGGTCTGAAACAAGCTCCCAGAGCTTGGTACGAAAGACTAAGTAACTTCCTGTTAGAAAAGGAATTCACCAGAGGGAAAGTGGACACAACCTTATTCTGTAAGACAGTTAAGAATGACATTTTAGTATGTCATATTTATGTTGATGACATCATTTTTGGATTTACTAAACCTTCTCTGGGAAGAAAGTTTGCTAAGTGTATGCAGGCATAATTTGAGATGAGCCTAATGGGTGAACTAAAATTCTTTCTGGGCATTCAGATTAATCAAACCCCAGAAGGAACTTACATTCATCAGAGCAAATATGTCAGAGAACTTCTGAAGAAATTTGATCTCTCAGAATGTAAGCCATCAAAGATTCCAATGCATCCCACGTGCATTGTGGAAAGAGAAAAGGTAAGTAAAAAGGTAGAACAGAAGGTGTACAGAGGTATGATTGGTTATCTTCTATATCTGAAGGCTTCAAGGCCTGACATTTTATTCAGTGTATGCATTTGTGCTAGATTCCAATCAGATCCTAGAGAATCTCACTTAACAACAGTTAAGAGAATTTTCAAGTATCTAAAAGGTACTACTAATCTGGGTTTGTTTTATAGAAAATCAAGTGATTACAGCTTAGTAGGATATTGTGATGCTGATTTTGCTGGAGACAGAGTAGAGCGCAAAAGAACTTCTGGAAGCTGCCAGTTTCTGGGAGAAAATCTGATCTCTTGGTCCAGCAAAAGACAATCCACAATTGCTCTATCAATAGCAGAAGCTGAATACATAGCAGCGGCTGGATGCAGCACACAAATGCTCTGGATGAAAACTCGACTTGAGGACTTCCAGATATTTGAGAGTAACATTCCTATCCTCTGTGACAATACTTCTGCTATTTGTCTCAGCAAAAATCCAATTTTACATTCTAGGGCTAAGCATATAGAAATAAAACATCATTTTATTAGGGACTATATTCAGAAAGGGATTTTAAATTTAAAATTTATTAACACAGACCATCAATGGGCTGATATTTTTACAAAACCCCTTTCTGAAGATAGGTTCAACTTCATTCTGAAACATCTCAGCATGAAACTCTGCCCAGAATGAAATTATTTTGATTCTATATATTAACCTTCAGAACTTTGTTTATTTTTCTGTGAACTACTGATCAATCTTCCTTCAGATCTTTAGAAGTGCAGATTGTATCAGAATCTATCCATGAAGATCTGAGCGCTTCATTTCAAGGATAGAAATGTGTTGTTCACTCAAGCAAACAAGTGTCATCCAGTCATCAGCTATTTTCTGAGGCTGAACACGCGTTCACGTTTCTGAAAAGGCAAAAGCGCTGATTGGATGCATTTAGACACATGTCATGGGTAACCGTTCCAAATATCTTTCTGAATCCCCTAAAATCAGCTATCATTAAATGCTAATAATCATTATTAATTTCTCTCTCTTGACGTTTATGTTTTCAAAACCTTTTAGAAATCTATTTAAACACACTTCACACCATTTACACTCTTTTACCTTCACTTTCATTTTCTCTCAAACTTACTGATTTCAGCGTTCTTACTTTCTCAAAAACCCTTTCAATCTTTTTCACAAAAACCTTCGTGTGAACATGGCTTCTTCCAGCATTCCTTCTTCAGGTTCCCAAAAAACTGTTTCATCTGAACAATACAAGAACCTTACAGAATGCTTCTAACTCCAATCAAAAATCTTGAAGTTCTATCAAAATTAATCGTGGATTTCAACAGCCTTCAAGAGAATGGGTTTGATCTATCTGAAGAGGTTAAAGCTCAAGGCTGGGAAAAGTATTTTGACAGACTGGTGGGTCCAACATTTCCTATTATGGTAAAGGAATTTTGGATTCACGCTTCTTCTTCAAATCATCAAGTTACGTCTTACATCATGGGGAAGAAGATTGCTATTACTGAAGACCTGATTGCAAGACTCATAGGGTACAGTGGTGGTGGTGTTCGTTGCATTGATATGGCAGAAAGGTGTGCTGATGCTGCCCTAATTGCAAGGGAAATCTTTACTCTGGGGCTCCCCTCCAACAAGATAAGGGATTTGAAAGACAAACACAGAATTTGGGCCAAGATCATTCTGGGGTGCTTCAACCACAGGAAGCCTACCAGCACTCCTGATTACATTAATATTGATCAGCAATTTCTGATCTATTTCATCTCTTAGAAGGTCAAGATAAATCTGGCTCATCTTCTGTTCAACCATCTCAGAACAAGTGTTAAAGAAACAAGAGAAGAGGAACGTACAAAAATTGAACAGGAAACAATACCAGAAATTCCACTCTCTCCAGAACCAGAAATCCCCCAACCAGAAATTAATCCACCCTCTCCTCAACCTGAACAATATACACAACCTGAGATTCAAACCTCTGAGGCTCAACCCTCTGAATCCCTTGAACCAGTACCTCTGGCCATTCAGTTTCCCCTTGGTACCATTGTGAATATTCCTCAACTTCCCTCTTCACCAGAATTAACTCCACAAAATTCCCCATCAAGTCCAATCATAATTCCTGACTCTCCCACTCCTTCACCAAAAGACAATTCAGATGACCACAGCATGACTGTCATTGATTTAACAGTCCTTGAACGCCTTGCTGTAATAACCAACAAAACTGCTATCCCAAAACCAAAACATCCAGATGTTGGTTCTAGCATATTGAACTTTGAAACAGAAGTACAGAAGTGGATCACTTCTCTGAAACAAGCAAGTCTGGAACTGGTTGATCCTGCTGCATCAGACTACCTTTGGATAAAGTTCAGAAGATGGGTATGCTCTGAAACCTTTAAGCTGCAAGAACAGAGCTATGGACAAGCTCAACAGAACTTCAACAATCTGCTGAAAGAAATTGAAGGTCCAGTTCTGAGCAAGCTGCTTAAGGAAGAAGTTCTCCCACTGGACAATGCTCCTTGGTCTGAACATCGTCAACCAGAGTCAGAAGAACAGATGATTCCAGCTGAAGACATGGGTCAAGAAGAAGATATTGTAGAAAGCTCTGAGAAGCATCATGTTTCTGAAGATCCTCAAGCTTCCTCTCTTTACAGGCAGACTCTGGAAGATCTGAAAAGATCTGATATGCTGATGAATGAAAGAATGGATAAGCAGGACACCAAAATTGATGCAATAGAGAACATGTTAACTCAGCAACAGGAAACCAACACCCAAATCAAGAGCATGTTGGAAGCTCTGTTCACACGACTTCCTCCTCCTTCTTAGAAATTTCCTTGTTGTTTTTATAACTTGTTTATCTGTAATATTTTTACATGTTCTGAACTTATCATTGCTTCTGTTTTTAATATAAACGCATTTTAGCTCTGATCATTTTAGCTCTGATTATTTGTGCTTTTTGATAACTGACAAAAAGGGGGAGAAAGAATGATATTTTTCAATAACGGATTACTGAGACATAAGTCTCAAACATTATGATCTATTTAAATTTCTCTCTTCTGAAAAGTTTACAGGTACAAAACTGTGATGAATCTGATGAACTCTGATACAGTAAAGTTCTGATGCTCAAAGTCTCATGAAATTAAAGGGAAGTAATCAACTCAGGGGGAGTTTTCTCTTCTTAGCTCTGATACCTTTTATTCCTTATCTTTAATCTCTGATACCTTTAATTCTTTAGTTTTAATTGAAAAAAATCTGGTTTTTGTCATCATCAAAAAGGGGGAGATTGTTAGAACATAGTTTGATTCTACAACCCTCAATTAGAGTTTTGATGATAACAAAATACAAGAATAAATAAATTGTAAGATTTATTTATAAGACATATATGCTACTTAAAATTATGTTGTGTATTTACAGAAACTCTGATGGAATCAACATCAGAAGATCAGTATCAACATCAGCATCAGAAGATATGTCAGCATCAGAAGATCAATAACATGTGCTACACACTGAAGTTACCAGATCATACGCTGAAGCCTGATGACCAGAATCTGCGCATAAAATACTCTGACTCTGATCAAAGATCTTTACCAAGTCATCAACACTCATAAGCGTCAGAATAAGTTAAAGCCAAAAACACTCTGATCACCATAAGAAATTCAACCCCCCTTCTTGTGTTTTTCACATCTTCATAAGTGCCATGATCTTAGTAGCCAAATGGGGTTACTTCTTGACATCCCAAAAAGCATCAGACTGAGGCATATGAGAGATAAACCACCTGGACAACAGAGGCGTGCAACAGATAATCATCCCCCCATGATAAGAATTCCGAATATGAATAGAGTAATAAGCATCACCTAACAGTGTAGGAACTGGGTTTCCAATCATGAAGATCCTGATAGCGTTAATGTCGACAAACTTGTCCACATTAGGAAATAAGAACAACCCGTAAGCAAGTAGAGCAAAGATGGCCTCAAAAGCAATTGTAATCTTCATTCTGGAAAAGTAACAAACTTTCTTCAATAAGAACTGAGCTGGTAATCCTCTAATCCATCCTTTAGTAGTCATATGGGCTTCCACCTCAGACTTCCCCAGATGAATCAAGGCAGCAATCTCATGTGATTTTGGCTCACCCTCTAAACCAGTAAAAGGAACACGATTAGTAACATGTAAATCCAATAGATAAGAATACTCCTCCAGTGTAGGCATCAACTGATAGTAGGGAAAAGTAAAGAAATGATACGCTGGATCATAGAACTGGCCAACGGTCGAGAGAATACCCTCCTTCATCTTCAGCTTCATGAGAGGAATAATGGACCCATACTTCTTCCGAAAGTTTGCAGAACACTCGATCTCGGGAATTAGACTGATCAACTCATCTACCTTGGGATCCTTGAAATAGTATTTTTCGTTCTTTCTCTTTCCATAATTCATGGTTAAAAGTACCTGAGATATCCACCAATAGTCAACCTTTAAATCCCTTAAAATATGATTTCTTCAAAAGATGCTTATGAGTGCATGGATGCATGATGCAACAATCACACACAAGATCACACATATAGGGTTCATAGGTTCAACCTCACGAGTATGAGGTCGAAGGTACTACCTATAAGGTGTTGGTCTAAAAGTTATCAACTGTCGAACAAGGTTCTAGAGGTTCCCAGAGTCTACATCCTTCCTTCGGATATTACCAACTTCCCGATTAACTCGGTAATTAGTAATATTCTCAAGAAAGACTCGTCCGAGCGTAGTATCGCGTGACAACTATTTTCGGGTTACTCCGTCAGAGCTTCTGCACTACACCTAAAAGTCCAAGATGGGTTTGGTATTCTACAGTCCTCAGTTTCAGCAGGCTCCCAGGTCGAAAGCAGTACGTCTTCCTGATTACTCGGTAAATGACACTATAGTCAAAGGGGCCTCCACTGAGTGGGGGATCTCATGCCTCCTTTTTTGGGATTACTCCCTAAAAGTTAACATGACTATACCGTCCGTCTTATCTTAAAGTTTTCCCAAGTCTGGGTATAGGACTTATGAGTAATCACCAAGCACCCTGAAAACCAGGAAAATCTAGATAAACATATATACAACATATAACACAAAAACAGTAATAACACATATACATATACAAACAAAGATAGGCTTAACCCACTTAGGGATGTACCAGCAAGAGGTCAATCTTTCCCCAGTGAAGTCGCCATTTTTCTGTAGCGGTAGAAATGTTCAAGACTAAGCCTTTGGATTGACTAGACTTTATACAAATCAAAATAAAAATCACCACTTCGCTTTATTGTTTCCAAAGGAATGGGAAAAGAGCGAATAAACCAAAAATAGGGTGAAAGATTCAAGGTAAGGGGGTTGGTTATGCAAAGGGAATGTATTAGCACCCTAAACATCTACGGTACTCCGCAGGAGCCTCTTTGTAAAATATGTATATTTTGGATATAAAAAATGTTGTATATATATATATAAAAAAATGGATGGTGGAGGTGAGAAAAGAAACATATTTATTTTATAATTTTTTTCACCCGCCGCGGTTGTGAACCTTTAGTGCCTACATACCACCTTTCGTGCCACAGGGGATCAGGGTACACATAGTTCCTCTTTCAAAAATTTAAAAATTCAAATGTGTTGGTTAATTTTATAAGATAAAACATCATCGTCATTGTCCGTGTGGAAAACACACATACTACCCACAATCATGAGAAAGGAAAATTTGCATCATCTCAAAGTGGAGGATATGGCTTGGATTTCAAAATCGATAATTCCTCACTCAACACCCAAGTGGAAAATATCTCTCTTCACTACATATTGTAGAAGTATAGTTGTTTGCATCACTACAAGGATTTCTAAGAGTTTAATCTTTTAAGAAATGTTTTAAAGATAAAAAGCCAAAGTGGCAAAATGGTTTGAAATGAGATTGATTGAATTTTAGTCTTCTCACAAAAAATTTCAAGGTATTATTAAGTTGATTGGAGTTTATTTATGAAAATGTTTTAAAAATGCATGGACATAAGTCCAAGTTTATTATGAAAATGGTTCAAGTTTAAAAACAAGAAGAGTTTTCAAAAAGGGAAAGAATATTTTTGAAATTAAAGAAGATTGGAGAAGAAGAAGGGACTATCCTAAAGCACAAGGTAAAAGCTAGAGATAAGAACCATCTAACCAATAAGAAGCCAAAACTTGACATTATGAGCCAAGACAGAACTTCCACTCCTTGGATTGAAACCAATCAAGCAAAGAAATACTAGACCTCTTGAGAGAACCAAACTTCAAGTGTATTAAGTCTTCATAAAAATTGGGCAGAGTAACGATTGTATACAGGTGAATCCCAGATTACAAACAAAGGGTGTAATCACAAAAAACCTGCACACAAAAACAAACAAACAACCCAATGTCTTGAGGTAAACCTCAAGAACTCTAGACAAAATAATCAGATAAGATAACAAGGTCTCTAAGATAGGCCAAGGTTTCTAATCCTAAGTCCAAGAAAAGTCCCATGCTCCATGATGCCAAGGATAGTAACCAAATAGTCCAAGTGCCATTAAAGATTCTTTAGAGCTTATGTTGATTATTAAGTATTTTAAGAAGGGAAAAGAAAAAGCTTAAGTGAGCAAAGTAAAAATGGCAAGAAAATAAATGCTCAAATGAGCAAAGATGAAAATGGCATGAAATGTAAATGCTAAAAGTAAATGGTACATAAAGCATAAGAAGAATAAAAGCATAAGGTAAAACAAGTAAATAGTTAGTGGTTAGTTGGATCACCATCTTGAAGCTTGCATTTGGAACTCATTAGAGGATTGGTAGAACCAAAGCCTCCACACAACAAGTTGCATTTGCTTTTTGTCAAGTATATCATCCATTTGGAATTCTCATAAGTACCATTTAATGATCAACGATGTTTAAGTGATCCGCGTTGACCACAGGTGTTGTAGATCCATTAGAGGATTGGTAGAACCAAAGCCTCCATACAATGAATCTCAAGGTTATTGGATCAAAGAGATCAAATTAACATACTTGGGCTTACAATCATAAGTTTGGACCAAGAATGATCATTTATTTGAATTGGGACAAAATTTAGCGCTATGTTAAGCAATCCTAAGTGGACTTATATAGAAGTCGCACCTATTTTGAGGCCGGTCAATAGAAATATATGCACCATTTGTTTTGAGACATGATATAGAGATAACGCTCCAGCAACATTTAGTGCAATAAGAAAAGGGATCAGATGAAGAGGGATGGGGAAAAAATATACAAACCACATTTGAATTAAATTTTAATCAAACTATTATTAAAATCATTCATACATTTTTATGGAGTTAAACTCAACACCTTGGATCCAATGATGTTAATAAAGTTCATCATCCAAAATCTAATCCAAGATCAGCCAGAAAATAATCACAAAATAATATCACATTTAATATACACAAAAAAAGGATTTTAAAAATGTTTTAAAAATAGAAAATAATGAGAAAAATACCAACTATGTTCAAATTAATCAAGAAATAAAAAGTAAGACCATATAAAAATCAGAAAAAGGGCCAAGTAATTTTACAAATTTTTTGGTAAATTTTTTAATGTCAGAAACTATTTTTAAAATTAAAATAAATGGGTAAAATAAACAAAAAATAGTAAAAAATGGTAAAGTCATAAACAAAAAACAAAATAAGGTCACCAATATTTGTCACAATATCATTGGATCATTCCATAATTTTTCCAGAATTTAAAAATGTATAAAAGTAATTTTAAACATTTAAAACAAATCAAATAAGTCTACAATTTATAAAAAATAACAAAACACAAAATTAAATTGTGAAAAAATAAAAATCAGAAAGAGAATAATCAAAAATATTTTTCATAATGTTTTCAGATTTTTTGGACTAAAAATGAATTTTCTATGATTTTTTGAAATTTAAAACAATAAAAATATAAAAATCAGAAAAAGAAAATATAAGTAAAATTTGTGGACCATTGGATGAGAGTCAAAACGCGTTAGTAATCAAATCCAAGGGATCTAGCGTGCTGTGCATATCATGGTCATTAGTGAATAATGTACAAAATCATTAATTAAATCAGAATTTGAAAAAAACAGATGGCGCGCCTTCATTGGTTGGAAGATGACACATTGGTCATCTTCAACCTCCAGCCATCACAAATTGCAGGTCTCTCAAACTGTAAAATCAGAAGCTCAGACCTATGCCATTCGCTTCGTCTCTTCAAGACGAAGATAACCACACCCTCGCGCCAAATTTATATAAATTGTAGCTCAAGCAATTTGGAAAGAAAGTTTTGAAAAGGGATTTGAAATTTCTTGGTCAAAACGTGTTTCCAGTGAAAGGTAAGTGTTGCGACTAGAACCAGAGAAATGAGAGAAACACAATGATATCAGAGTTTTGAAGAATTGATTAAGGAATCTACCTATTGAAGTTGAGTTGTAGAGCTCTGAAACTGGACTTCTATGGAGCAGTATAGGGCATGATTCTTGAATGTAATTAGATGGTTAGTGAGATACGGTGGCAGAACCGACTGTTAATATTGGTTTGCGTTTTTTGTTCGCAAAATGTCGCGGTAAGCAAGAGTCTCCAGTGACTTTTATTTTATCCAATCAAGAAAAGGAAAAAGAACAGAAAAAACCTTTTTCAAGATGTTTCTGAGTACGGGGGGGGGGGGGGGGGGGTATATATTATAAAAAGGGAAGGTGTTAGCACCCTTTCTATCCATGGTTTTCCATGGGCTCTTAGGTACTTACTCATTTTGAAACTGCTTGTGTGTGCTTGTTTTGAAAAGTTTTGTTTTACTTCGTTTTAACCCTTGTTTCTGTCCTCAAGAGTGTTACGAAGTTGTTTTTGAAAACTTTGTTTGAAAAGTGTTTGGTGGGAAAAAGTTTGTTTGTTTGAGCAAGTACCTAGGAACTAATCTACCTACTCGAAAAAGACTGTTCGTTTTCATTTAGACAACTTTATCCCATTATTGAGAAATAGGTAGCATCGTCGTTGGAGTTTTAAGGGACTATCGAAAGGGACGAAATGGTCATTGAAGGCAACATGTAAGGACACCTTAGCATTTCGAAGGGACTGTCATCATATATTCGTAGGCAACATCGAGGGACAAGATCATTTCTCGTAGGCAACTCGAGGGACGTTAAGGGACTATGATCTTTATGATGACTTTTAGATTGAGGGTCTTTTTCTAAGATATCCATACGTTCGAGGGACATGACCATTGTTTTCCGAGGCAACCAAGTGAGGCAAACCCTAGGAGTGAGCATATGCATGTGTTTGATTTCAGTTATTTAAACTTTGCACAATTAAGGTGATCTACTGTTTTAATTTTATTTGCCTTTTGCATGCAAGCCTATTATCCATACATCTATACAGTTCATAGTTGCGGAAATGCGGGAAAGTAAATCTACGCTATTACAAGGCTTCGGGGAGGGGGTTACATGACCAAAAACTGGGGATTAAACAGTAAATAATATGCGGTAAACCCTAATTAAAAAACTATTACAAACCCGAAACAAATACAATAATTGGAAAATAAAATATTGCGCGTGAGAATTAAGTATGGGAATCAAAGTTTAAATTCTAAAAATCCAATCAATTAAAGAGAATTTTTTTTTGTATTTTATTGTTGAGAAAAATATTTGAAATCTTAACCTAAATCTAATTAATTAAAGAAAAATATTTTTTGGTATTTTATTGTTGAGAAAAATATTTGAAATCTTAACCTAAATCTAATTAATTAAAGAAAAATATTTTTTGGTATTTTATTAAGAAAATTAAATATTTGTGAATTAAACCTAATTTATCTAATTAATTTTAATTATGAAAACAATCAAGTCAATATCATTAAATTAATTATTTTCCAAAAAAAAAACTAATTTTAATAAAAAAACCTAATTCTACATTTTTGTGGTTTTCTTGATTTTATGATTAAATAAAAAAATGATTTTTTTTGTTGTTTTGTAAAAAAGAAATTAATCAAATAAAACAAAAGAAAATAAAGAAAGAAGGTAATTGGGCCTGTGGTGAAAGCAGATTGGGGGTGTGAAGCTGAATTTCATTGAGCCCAAATCCTTTGGTCAGCCCAGTCAACGCGCTAGATCTAGTGTGATACTCTTTCTGATGGTCCATGGTATGACTTAAGCGTTGGGCGTTGGATCTGGATTGATGATGAATCCAATGGTTGGATGGTTGGATTTATGATAGACGCCTGGCAACATAATGTACTGAACCTGCAATTAAATGTTAAGAAAAATAGAGAAAACGTTGGGATGGTTAGTTGTAAATATAATAACATAAATAAAATATAAAGGAAACAAAGTGGTCTTTCCCAAACACGGGCGTTATTATTCAAATGGACCAA
Organism: Vicia faba; assembly: GCA_948472305.1. Taxonomy (NCBI): domain Eukaryota; kingdom Viridiplantae; phylum Streptophyta; class Magnoliopsida; order Fabales; family Fabaceae; genus Vicia; species Vicia faba. The sequence goes on from OX451740.1 coordinate 467,330,161, forward strand.
TAATAGTTAGCCACACTATCATCCTCTTCCCTGTCCGTCGTTTTAGATCAATTACTTTTACCTACAGACAAAACTCCATTGTTATAACCCTGTAAGTTTCAAAAATTCACAAGACGCATGATAAGTTAATTCTAGATGTATAGATCAATTCATTTTGATCTCACGAGCATCATGGTGTTCTTTTCTTGGTCCAATTTAACATTTATAGAGAAACCCTAAAACGGCAAAGCAAACCCTAACAATGGTGATCATCAATATATCCATCAAAACGCAAAGTTAACTAAACCAAAACATCCCAAATGATGATGCAAACACAATTCTATGCTTAAAAGTGATTAATCATGCGTAAATCGTAAAATCAAGTTCAAGATGGTATGTGCAAACAGTGGGTCTGTAAGTCGTGTTTCTTGATGTTTTTGGCCTTGAGGATGATTGGAATAGCTTCAGAACACGTCCAGGAATAGATTGTTGGCTTTGGAATTACTTGAAACGGCCTATGGAAGAGAATACGGTCTGCACTTTTTCTTCCAAAATTTGCAACTTCTTTCCTTGTTTTCACGATCCCAAACCCTTCCTTTTGCTTTGGAAATGTTGTGTATATATCATAGAATGATTTATGTCAACAAAAATTGATCATATCTTTGCAAATTATGGAGATTTAATTTCATTCTTTGCCTTGTATGATTTGTTTCCAAAATAGACCAAATTAAGATCTTTTCCAATCAATTAGCTCTTGCACGAATATTTTTATTTGCTAGTTGTTCATGTACTCATAATATGCTCATAAAATCAAATCTTTGATTTTATTTTATTATTCTACTATTTAAATTGATTTATTTTAATTTAAATGGATAAAAAATCAAAATAAATAATAAAAATAATAAAATAATAGGTGGATAAGCTCAGGGGTCGTGGGCCATCTTAGGAACAAGTTTCAAATAAGAAAACATGGGCCCATTTGGAAAAAAGTCATTTTGATCAATATTGACTTCATGCACATTTCCAAAAAATGGTCAATTTTGACAATACACATCTCCCTCAATTTTAACCCTATGAGGGTGTTCTTGGACTTTTTAGAAATATTAGGATTTCCTTTAAACAAACCTTTTGGTTTTACCTCACTTGGATCTTCCATGTTCATGTAAGAAGCTTTGACCCAAAAGGTGTTTTTGTTGACTTTTCAAAAGGACCTATAATGTAGAAATTCATATCTTTTGATGAGTGCATATTTTGAACTTGGGGGCTGAAGATGAATTGTAGGGAATTTCATCCTCTTCGAAATGAGCCTTGGATGGAAAATATCTGGTAAAGTATGAAGAAGTTATGCCTGGTAAAAGTTTGGTTGATTTTTCCTAAGAAACCCTAATTTAGCAACTTTTGGGTTTTGATGAATTTGGGGCATTCCTTGAGGAATCATGATAAACCCTTGATCAAATGATGGATATCACTTCAAAATGTTGATGTTGACCAAAAATCTTGAAGTTTGACTGTATGTGGGCCACAATTGACTTTTGACGTAGTAAAGTTGATTTTCAAGCATATGGGCAGTTGACTGAGCAAACTTCTTATGCAAGGCATGAAACTTGACATGGATGATCTTGACGACACATTAGGACCATGTAAAGCATTTGGGGCCTTTGGAGTTCCCACACCCTGATGAAAATGGAAACCCTAATTTGAGACACACTGCCTTAGGAGAGAGTTTGTCTGGTTAACTCTTGGGAAAACTTGAGTAAATTGAGGATCTCCAGGAGTATGTATTGATTAAAATGAGAGGGAAAATTTTAGGGTGCAACAGCTGCCCCTGTTCAATCTTCTTAAACCTGAGGATGTAGATTGGCACATCTGCCTTTCGTGATCTGAAGGTGGAAGATGATTGAACACTAAAGTGCCCAGAAATTTACACTCGCATGAAGTGGTACTTGATTTGTGATATCGGAAATGGGCTTATAGATGCCATTTAGAAGTTGTTAAAGAATCGTCGGAGATGGGCTTAAAGATTCCATCTGGAAGTTTCTGGAGAATTGTCGGAGATGGGCTTAAAGATGCCATCTAAAGGATGTTGATTTCCTGAGATATTCCTTCGATGAGAGTCCCTGCTCCTGTCGTTGGGGAGGAATCTGCTGAGGAATGTTGGTATCTGAATAGAATTTTAGGAGCTTCAGTTGTCCGTTACTCTATTGGGGAATTAACTCCAAAGGTGAACTGCATATTTGGTCAGTGTACAGGCTGTATCATGACTTACTGAGGAAAGGTGAAATTGACCGAAACTGGTCAGGTCTAGGTTTTACCGTGTTGTAAACTATCGTCTAGAGGTAAGAGAAAAGAAACCTGATGGTAAGGTTATGAGAAGGAACATGGATAGTAGGGTTTCCTTGAAATGAATTCCCTGGATAGTAGGGCTTATGGGAAGGAACCTAGATAGTAGGGTTTCTTTGAAATGATTGCCCTGGATAATAGGGATTATGGGAAGGAACTTGGGTAGTAGGGTTTCTTTGAAATGAATTCCCTGGATAGTAGGGCTTATGGGAAGGAACCTGGGTAAGGTTGCTTCATGAGGAGTTTGGGTAAAACTGCATCTGAACCGAGAAGGTACCTGGGTAAGGTTGCTTTGTAAGGAGTTTGGGTAAAACTGCATCTGAACTGAGAAGGAACCTAGGTAAGGTTTCCTTGTGAGGAGTTTGGGTAAAATTGCATCTGAACTGAGAAGGAACCTGGGTAAGGTTTCTTTGTGAGGAGTTTGGGTAAAACTGCATCTGAACTGAGAAGAAACCTGGGTAAGGTTGCTTTGTGAGGAGTTTGGGTAAACCTACATCTGAACTGAGAAGGAACCTGGGTAAGGTTGCTTTGTGAGGAGTTTGGGTAAAACTGCATCTGAACTGAGAAGGAACCTAGGTAAGGTTTCTTTGTGAGGAGTTTGGGTAAAACTGCATCTGAACTGAGAAGGAACTTGGGTAAGGTTGCTTTGTGAGGAGTTTGGGTAAAACTGCATCTGAACTGAGAAGGAACCTGGGTAAGGTTTCTTCAGGATAAGTCTGAGTGAAACTTCAGAAGGAACCTGGGTAAGGTTGCTCGTGATGGTCCGTGTAGGGCTTTAGGAGGAACCTGCGTAGGGTTACTTCGGGATAAGTCCGTGTAAAACTTCGACAGGAACCTGGGTAAAGTTACTTTGGGCTAAGTCTGTGTAAAAATTTAAGAGGAACCTGGGTAAGGTTACTTTGTGATAAGTTCGTGTAAAACTTCAGAAGGAACCTGGATAAGGTTACTTTTGGGATAAGTTCGTGTAAAACTTCAGGAGGAACCTGGGTAAGGTTATTTTGTGATAAGTTCGTATAAAACTTCAGAAGGAACCTGGGTAAGATTACTTTGTGATGAGTTCATATAAACTTCAAGAGGAACCTGGGTAAGGTTACTTCGTGATAAGTTCGTGTAAAACTTCATTCGACAATGTATGAGAAATGACTCGTGTAAGATTTTTCAGGATAAACCCATGTGAAGCTGCATTTAGGTGAAACCCGTGTAAGATTGCTTCATGACGAACCCGTGTAAAGATGCATTTGATCATGCAGATAATTACTCTGTTTAGTTTCAAGAGCTAATCTTGAACTTGCTGGAAGTTGTTGAGGATAACCATCTTTCCTGAAAAGGTACATGATTAATCGTATATGATGCATGAAATGCATTGTATGATGACTTTCTCAAAATAAATGAGACTATGCTGTATGCAATATGTATGCGCACGTCATGATATATGACCATGAAATACTATTGTGACATATCCGAATGGGAAAATAAATCCCCGACCGCTGTTGGAGAGTAACGGAAATTGAGTACCTGACCGTCGTAGAAAAAGTGGTTCTTCTACTTCCGCTGGAGATGGTGAACCAGAGATAACTATGCCGGGGATTTGCCCCTTGTTTACGGATATTCTGTCGAGGAGAGACTCTGCTTGAGAACAACTCTGCGGGGGAATAATTCTGTTGGAGAGAGAGGCTTCCATAGATGAAGGGATAAACTCTGTCGGGGATTGAGCTTCTGTATTAATAGAAATAAACTCTGTTCGGGAGAAAACTTTATGACCCACTTGCGATTATGAAATTCAGTCGGGGAATATAGATGTCGGTTCTCTGAAGGAACTTTGCTGGGGAACGTAGCTCCTGTTTGGGGGGAGCCGATGTCAAAGCTTTAGTTGCCGCTACTCCGTGGGGAGTGTGTCACAGGGTCGTATGCTGAGGATATGACAATGACTTTGCATTAGGACTTTTCTGCCCCTGTACCTGCTGGAGAAAGTACCCACGAAGGCTTTGTGGATGTTGATCAAGATGATAAGTCTTCTATTGATAAACAAATGATAAGATGATGGGACATAGTCGTACGCTTAAAATCCCTAACTTTTTCCTGGACTGCCCTTTCGGGTTTTTAGTCCACCGGGATACCCTTTTTTGCTCAAGTCGCCTTTTCAAGTTTTTGACTTGCTGGGTGTACATATATTTTTTGTTTTTATCCCTAATTTTTTCCCGAACCCTTTTGGTTTGCTGGGATGCCCTTATTTTTGCCTAGGCCAGTCAACCTAGCGGGTCTTTGTTCATGCGTAGTATTTTCCGACTATGTCCACATTCACCGGTTACGTAGAATTGTCACTGTCCATAGTAGTAAGTGTTGCCACACTACCAAAATATGTTTGTTTGATCGTACAAGATTTGTTGCTAGAATTCATGCCCAATGCCCCCAAGTGATTCAGATGGAGATTTTCCCCTTGCTATTTGGAATCTTTGAGAGATTCCTTGAATCTTGAATTGACTTCCCTAGATGATGGACAATGATCATGCCGTTCCCCCTTGGTTGGAAGTGTTTTTCCACTTGAGGTGATCCTTTTTAATAAGAAGGTTTTTGTTCACTATATATTCGTCATGCGAATTTCTCTGTTGTTGAACAAATAGTCATATGCAAACAATGTTATTTTAAGAATGCAAAGCTTATGTCTGTCTTGAGGTTTTGAAAATGCAGTTTTTTTTAGTAAAGTAGAATTTTGCAAAGATGTGATATCAACTCGGGATTTGTAACGGACCTTCAGGAGTCAGGATACCTTTTGTAATAGTATGCTTTCGAACTAAACCATGTTTCAGCTAGGACTTTTAATAGTTATAACGTGGCTTGGTTCACTGTTCAAGAAACAAAGGATAAAGGCTAAAAATTTATTTGTACCCACCCGCTCTTTGTGATTTTATTCAGTACTATGCTCAGTTAATTGCACGTTTGGAATCCTAGTTGAGTTCTAGAATATTATCCTTGATGTTCCGGTGATGGTTCGGATACTGACAGTTTATTTTGAATAGGCAGTCATTTTTTTTTGTTGAGGGTTTGTAGGACCTCTTTCTTTTTGACTTTATTATCCATGTCTTTTGCCTGAACTGTTTCTTTTTGTGATTACAGTCAGCGGGACGCCCCAGTTATTTTCTTAAGTCTCCTTCATAGGTTTTGACTTAATGGGCTTTTATTTCGAGATATAATGACTTCCTGTCTTGACAATTATAGGGAACCATCATCGTTTTTTGTTTTGGAAGGACGTCTTCAATGCCATTCATTGTGCACCTGGATTAACTGAGAAAACTACCCTACCCCTGGTTGTGATTAAGGGTTTTAATTTGTGTGAAAGAAAAAACTCCTACTTATTTGGCTCAAAGGGGTTGACTAGGGATTATCTTCCTTATAACTCCACAGTTTGAGATTTGAAACAACGCCTGTACATCGTCAACGGGGTCTGTTCAAAAGCATATTGTAGAGATTGTGGTAACATTTTCGTCATCCTCCTTCTAAAGGCTTACAGTTTTTTAGTCAAGAGTTGAATATCACGAAAAGGAAATATAAAGCAATTTATGCATAACGAAAACAAATTAATTCAAGACAGGCATGTGTAATGGATTAATGAAATAATAAAGTTTGACATGACAATAATTGTTCGAATAAGCAAAGAAAACACAACTTCAGAATTCAAATGAACAAAAATGCTTTCAATCCTAGCCATGTTTTGGAAAGGGAGCAGTGATCACGTTGGGAGTCTCAGGAGGTTCGAATTCGATCTCCTTGGCGTCAATCATATTCTGAATCGTGTATTTCAGTGCCCAACAATCGTTAGTGTCGTGCCCCGGGCTACCAGAATGATAAGCACACCTTGCATCCGTGTTGTAGTTAGGAGAAGAAGTCTTAGGGTTTGGATGAGGGTTTATCACCGTAATCAGATTCATCTTCGACATGTGTTGCAATGCTTGTGACAATGGCATGTTGATTTGGGTGAACTTCCTTTGAGGTCTTTCCACCCTTGGCTGATTGTTTCGTTGTTGTGGTCGTTGTGTGCGTGCCGAATTAGAGATCAACACTGCCCCCATAGATTGGTGGTAGTCTTGCTTGCTATGCCCCTTCTGGTCGTGCACAACATTGGCTTCCCTCTTGCCACCAAATGACTTCTTCTCTGTACTCGAAGAGGTATTTTTCAGGATCTTACCACTCCGGATCCCAGCTTCTACTCTTTCTCCAGTCAGAATCAGCTCGGTGAAACTCGCTGACGAGCTGCCGATCAAATGATTAAAGAATGGACCATATAACGTCCCCATAAACATATCACCCAACTCCCTATCGGACAATGGGGGTTGGACTCTTCCAGCCAAGTCTCTCCACTTCTGAGCATAGTCTTTAAAGCCTTCACTTACCCCCATGGACATACTCCGGAGTTGAGTACGAGTAGGAGCAAGGTCGACGTTGTATTGATACTGCTTAGAGAAAGCAGCAGCTAGATCTTCAAAATTTCAGACATTGGATCTCTCCAGTTGATAGAACCATTCAAGCTGAGCCCCTGACAAACTATCTTGAAAGAAATGAACCCACAAATTTCTATTAGCAGTGTGGGGCTGGATCTTTCTGACATAAGAGCGGAGATGGAGTTTTGGGCAGGACACCCCATCATACTTTGCAAAAATTGGAGCATTGAATTTCTGCGGGATGACTACTCCCGACGCCAATCCCAATTCTTCAAAATCCAGTCCAGGTATCCTCTAGACCTCCATAGAATTCAAGCAATCTTCCAACTGCTTGTATCTATCCTCAGTGGGAGGATAATGCTCATCATTATAGTCGGTATCATTGTCATAAACTTCAGGACTGGGATCTTTCTCCCTTGTCTCTTCTTCTTGATTCTCCCCTTCCTTAGATGAAGAAGTCAGATCGACTTGTTGCTTCAACGACCCTCTAGACCTTTTGCCTATATTCAGAATACCGGAAAACTTCTTCTTTTTCTTTTTCTCTTTCAGGATGAGGGCTTTCAGATCCTCCTGCCCATTTGCCAGATTTATGAACATTTGCTGGAACTGGGCGTTTTGTGCCTGAAGGTCCTTAATGCTTTGTTCGGAAGACATTTTTGATGAAATAAACAGCGAAGAAGATGAGAAACCTGTAATGGTGTGTATGATATGCATGCAATGTTTTCAAGGATCTCGCGGGGTAAACAAGAAACTGTTAGAATTTGATTGCAGCTTGATTGAAGAAACTTCGTTTCATTGAGAGTCCTTCTTTAAGAGTCAAGCTCACCATGTCGAGTGGGTCATAGCCCCTGACTCAAGATCCTTTGACAACATTGGCTAGAGGAAAATAAATCCCCTTGCCCCTTGCTAGAAGTCTGGTTCACCATGACCTACATCACAGACCCTTGAGATCCTTGAAATGTTTAGTATGATATGCCATATTTATGATGTCATGATGTCATGATGTCATGATGTCATGATTATGTTGAGAAATCACAGGTATAACAAACACAAACAAATCACACCAAGTCCTTAGGTTTAAGGCTTGCTTGAGTTTAAGGCAGTACCCTCTTGAAGTTGGATTAGTTCAGCCTGTCCTATAAATAGTAACCGGGTTCTAAGGGATCTCAATATCACTGACCATCCTTTATCGGGCATTGTCTTAGCTCAAGCAATCTTTTCTTGCGGCCGAAATATCCCGAAAGTCTGATCTCAATGAGTGTAGCATCGAGTATCAACCAATCATCAGCTCTATACCGAGGCCGGCTTTCTCACTACTTTCTAATGTCCAAGTTTGTTCAACTAAGGTTCTAAGGTCCGTTAGTGCTTCACGACACCACGTGGCAGCCCCGTATTATCCTTGTTTCAACATGAAGGATACCGGTACCAACCAAAGTGTCACACCAACACAGCCATTGATCTATTGTTGTTTACCTAAAAAATGCCCCCAGATCTGGGTGTAGGATCTATAGTAACCCAAACAAAACCCTTTAAGAATAAAGCAAACAAGCAAGAAAGCAATTTGAAATGACCTAGATCCTAAGGTAAACCCCACTTTATTAATTTTCCTCAGCAGAGTCGCCAGTTCTTTAATACGGTGGCAGAACCGAATATTAATACTGGTTTGCATTTTTTGTTCGCAAAATGTCGCGGTAAGCAAAAGTCACCACCGACTTTTATTTTATCCAATCAGGAAAAGGAAAAAGAATAGAAAAAACCTTTTTCGAGATGTTTCTGAGTACGGGGGGTAGATTATAGAAAGAGAAGGTGTTAGCACCCATTCTATCCATGGTTTTCCATGGGCTCTTAGGTACTTGCTCATTTTGAAATTACTTGTGTGTGCTTGTTTTGAAAAGTTTTGTTTTACTTCGTTTTAACCCTTGTTCTGTCCTCAAGAGTGTTACGAAGTTGTTTTTGAAAACTTTGTTTGAAAAGTGTTTGGTGGGAAAAAGTTTGTTTGATTGAGCAAGTACCTAGGAACTAATCTACCTACTCAAAAAGACTTTTCGTTTTCCTTTAGACAACGCTATCCCATTATTGAGAAATAGGTAGCATCATTGTTGGAGTTTTAAGGGACTATCGAAAGGGACGAAATGGTCATTGAAGGCAACATGTAAGGATACCTTAGCATTTCGAAGGGACTGCCATCATATATTCGTAGGCAACATCGAGGGAAAAGATCGTTTCTCGTAGGCAACTCGAGCGACGTTAAGGGACTATGATCTTTATGATGACTTTTAGATTGAGGGTCTTTTTCTAAGATATCCCTATGTTCGAGGGACATGGCCATTTTTTTCGAGGCAACCAAGTGAGGCAAACCCTATAGGTGAGCATGTGCATGTGTTTGATTTCAGTTATTTAATCTTTGCACAATTAAGGTGATCTACTGTTTTAATTTTATTTGTCTTTTGCATGCAAGCCGATTATCCATACATCTAGACAATTCATAGTTGCGGAAATTAAAAGCGGGAAAGTAAATCTACACTATTACAAGGCTTCGGGGAGGGGGTTACATGACAAAAAACCGGGGATTAAACAGTAAATAATATGCGGTAAACCCTAATTAAAAAACTATTACAAACCCGAAGCAAATACAATAATTGGAAAATAAAATATTGCGCGTGAGAATTAAGTACGAGAATCAAAGTTTAAATTCTAAAAATCCAATCAATTAAAGAGAAAATATATTTTTGTATTTTATTGTTGAGAAAAATAATTGAAATCTTAATCTAAATCTAATTAATTAAAGAAAAATATTTTTTGGTATTTTATTATTGAGAAAAATATTTGAAATCTTAACCTAAATCTAATTAAATTAAGAAAAATATTTTTTGGTATTTTATTGAGAAAATTAAATATTTGTGAATTAAACCTAATTTGTCTAATTAATTTTAATTATGAAAACAATCAAGTCAATATCATTAAAATTTATTTCCCAAAAAAAACTAATTTTAATAAAAAAAACCTAATTCTACATTTTTGTGGTTTTCTTGATTTTATGATTAAAAAAAAAATGATTTTTTTTGTTGTTTTTTAAAAAAATAAATTAATCAAATAAAACAAAAAAAATAAAGAAAGAAGGTAATTGGGCCTGTGGTGAAAGCAGATTGGGTGTGTGAAGTTGAATTTCATTGAGCCCAAATCCTTTGCTCAGCCCGGTCAACGCGCTAGATCCAGTGTGATACTCTTTCTGATGGTCCATGATATGACTTGAACGTTGGGCATTGGATCTGGATTGATGATGAATCCAATGGCTGGATGGTTGGATTTATGATAGACGCCTGGCAACATAATGTACAGAACCTGCAATTAAATTTTAAGAAAAATAGATAAAACGTTGGGATGGTTAGTTTTAAATATAATAACATAAATAAAATATAAAGGAAACAAAGTGGTCTTTCCCAAACGCGCACGTCATTATTCAAATGGACCAATAATAGTTAGCCACGCTATCATCCTCTTCCCTGTCCATCGTTTTAGACCAATTACTTTTAGCTACAGACAAAACTCCATAGCTATAACCCTGTAAATTCCAAAAATTCACAAGACGCATGATAAATTAATTCTAGCTGTATAGATCAATTCGTTTTGATCTCATGAGCATCATGGTGTTCTTTTGTTGGCCCAATTTAACTTGTATAGAGAAATCCTAAAACGGAAAAGCAAACCCTAACAATGGTGATCATCAATATATGCATAAAAACACAAAATTAATTAAACCAGAACATCCCAAATGATGATACAGACACAATTCTATGCTTAAAAGTGATTAATCATGCGTAAATTGTAAAATCAAGTTCAAGATGGTATGTGCAAACCGTGGGTCTGTAAGTCGTGTTTCTTGATGTTTTTAGCCTTGAGGATGATTGGAATAGCTTCAGAACACGTCCAGGAATAGATTGTTGGCTTTGGAATTACTTGAAACGGCCTATGGAAGAGAACACGGTCTGCACTTTTTCTTCCAAAATTTGCAACTTCTTTCCTTATTTTCACGACCCCAAACCCTTCCTTATGCTTTGGAAATGTTTTGTATATATCATAGAATGATTTAGGTCAACAAAAACTGATCATATCTTTGCAAATTATGGAGATTTGATTTCATTCTTTGTCTTGTATGATTTGTTTCCAAAATAGACCAAATTAAGATCTTTTCCAATCAATTAGCTCTTGCATGAATTTTTTGATTTGCTATCTGTTCATGGACTCATAATATGCTCATAAAATCAAATCTTTGATTTTATTTTATTATTCTACTATTTAAATTGATTTATTTTGATTTAAATGGATAAAAAAATCAAAATAAATAATAAAAATAATAAAATAATAGGTGGATAAGCTCAGGGGTCATGGGCCATATTAGGAACAAGTTTCAAACAAGAAAACATGGGCCCATTTGGAAAAAAAGTCATTTTGATCAATATTGACTTCATGCACATTTCCAAAAAATGGTCAATTTTGACAATACATATCTCCCTCAATTTTAATCCTAAGAGGGTGTTCTTGGAATTTTTAGAAATATTAGGATGTCCTTTAAACAACCCTTTTGGTTTTATCTCACTTGGATCTTCCATGTTCATGTAAGAAGCTTTGACCCAAAAGGTGTTTTTGTTGACTTTTCAAAATGACCTATAATGTAGAAATTCATATCTTTTGATGATTGCATATTTTGATCTTGGGGGATGAAGATGAATTGTAGGGAATTTCATACCCTTGATCAAATGATGGATATCACTTCAAAATGTTTATGTTGACCAAAAATCTTGAAGTTTGACTGTATGTGGGCCACATTTGACTTTTGACCTAATAAAGTTGATTTTCAGGCATCTGGGCAGTTGACTGAGAAAACTTCTTATGCAAGGCATGAAACTTGATATGGATGGTCTTGTGGACACATTAGGACCATATAAATCATTTGGGGCCTTTTGAGTTCCCACACCCTGATTAAAATGGAAACGCTAATTTGAGACACACTGCCTTAGGAGAGAGTTTGTCTGGTCAACTCATGGGAAAACTTAAGCAAATTGAGGATCTCTAGGAGTATGTATTGAGTAAAATGACAGGGAAAATTTTGGGGTGCAACAGTTAGCTTCGGGATAATTCTGAGTTGAGGGAAAAATTGGATTGAAAAAGGGTCGAGAATGGATTTTGAAGTTGCTGAATTCTGAGTTGTGAAACAAGTTCGGCAGGGTAATTCTGGCTATCCAAGCTTGGGAAATTGAATGGTATAGTTCATGTATTTATAGGAGAAGCGAATGGGATCAAAAGGGAGAGCTAATGATGCGTTTTGGAGGGAAATCGTGCACACCTGATGCACGAGTGAAGTGTGATATAAACTTCATCAAAACTCATCCAATTCTTTTGTTTTGATGTGCTAAACAAATCTGGAACTTCACTAAACATGTTTAGAGGAAAAAACGCGTGGAAAACTTGTGATTAGAGGCCACATTATGGATTTCAAAATTCAGACTTGGTGAGAAATTCAATTTCAAAGTGCCAACTTCTGACCAATGGCATTTTCAACTCAAGGGGTCTTAGGGCATGATTCTTGATGCTTTAGAAAGACGAGGTTACAAGCTTTGTAATGGAAAAAGAATGGATTTAAATGGATTCTTGATATGAAAGTTGGATTGAGTCAAAGTTAAATAAAAATGGTTGACTTTCCATACTTAGAAATATTTCAAATTCTTCTTAAAAAATTTCCTATAATCTTTTGCATCCAAACATGGCCTTCCACTTGGAATTTGCTCTTGACCAAAAATTATGGAATGAAGTAGATCTCTTGAATAACATTTTGAAACTTGAACCATTCAAAATATCCAAAAATTGAGCAAGTTAAGACTTGTTGAAGTTGGCAAAAAATCATGAAATGACCTATAATCTTTTGCATATTTAAGGCAACCTCCATCCATTTTCCCACTTTGCACATAAAAGAAGGCATAAAGTTCACATATTCAAGATCATTATGGAAAAAATAATGGACTCAAGGTGATAAAAATTGACCAAGTTATGATAATTTGAAGTCACTTATGTAAAATTGTGGATTCATCTGGATGACTTGTAATCTTTCTTCTTCATCAAGGCTCTTCCACATGAAAACTCCTTGGAACTTTTGAAGTGATTTATTGATAACCCTTTGAAGAGAATTATGTCTTTGTAATCACTCAAAAATACCAAAAGGTGAGCAAGATATACTCCTTTGAAGTTCAAAACCCTAGCTTCTAGATCAAGAAGATACCTTGAGGATCTTTGACAAGTTTGAACAAACTTCTTGTACCAATATTCTCGCTTTGTGAATAGAAGTTGTTGAGGATGATAATGAGGACTCATAGCCACCAAAACCAGTTCCATATCTTGAAATTTGAGAGAAATATGCTCTTGTGACCAATAGGAATAAGGCCTTGTCCAAACATGACAACTTCTCCAATCAACCCCTTGTACTTTTGAGTCAAATCTAAGAACCTTGAAATGTGATGAACCAAAGCAACCTTGCCATGTCAATTCTTCCAAAACCAATCCAATGATGAGGTTTGAACTTCTCAAACTATATTGACTAGGGCATGGAAATAAACTCATGAACCCATGGGGTAGCTTGTTAGATCTCATTGCCTTCACCTACATGGATAACAAGCAAGACAACCCAACATTGCATTTTATTAGTTAAATGAAGAAAACAAAACAATATTCATGATCACAAAATGAACATAAGTCAGGGTTCTTGGTAATCCCTCAAAAAGGCAAAATTAAATGTAGGGAGGGGAACCAAGAATCCTAGTGTGATCTTGTTGTGAGTGAATCAACATGGTATTATGAAGGGATCTTAGGGGCAAAAATTGGGGTAGAACAGAGGGGCTTAAACATAATTTTCTAAGTATTAGCCAATTGTGTGACAAGTGTTATAAAGTCACTTTCACAAACACTTGCTGCATAATTGAACATACTGAACAAAATATTGTGTTTAAGGGTATTAAAGTAAACAACGTCTATATGCTTGACCTTTTTTATGTATCTTTAACAAGCACTAAGTGTCTAGTCACCCTGAATGATGATTCTTGGCTTTGGCATAGACGGATAGCGCATGTTAACTTTTACTTTCTTAGTAAGGTTGCATCTAAGGATCCAGTAGTCGGTCTTCCAAAAATAAAATTTTCAAAAGACCACCTATGTGACGCGTGCCAAATGGGAAAGCAAACAAGGGTCTCTTTCAAATCTAAAAATGTGATTTCTACTTCACGACCCCTTGAGCTTCTCCTTAGGGACCTCTTTGGACCTTCTAGGACAAAGAGTCTAGGTGGAAATTATTATGGTTTTGTAATCACTGACGACTATTCTAGATTTACTTGGAGTATATTCCTTCGTAGCAAAGATGAAACTTTTCTTCTTTTAAGAGTTTTGCAAAACTATCCCAAAACAAAATGAAATTAAAAGTAATTACAATTCGAAGCGATCATAGATGTGAATTTCAAAACCATGTCTTTGATAAGTATTGTGACAAGTGTGGCATTGAGCATAACTTATCATCCCCTCGAACTCCACAGAAGTATGGAGTTGTGGAGCGTAAAAATCGCATTTTAGAGGAGTTGGCAAGAACAATGTTCAATGAGGGAAGATTACCAAAATAATTTTGGGTTGATGCAATAAACACAGCTTGTTATGTTTTAAATAGGATATTAATCTGTCCTATTTTGGATAAAACCCCTTATGAGATTTTAAAAGGAAGAAAGAAAACTTGTCACACCTTCATATATTCGGTTGTAAATGTTTTCTTTTGAATAATGGTCAAGAAAACCATGGGAAATTAGATGCAAAAGCAGATGAAGGTATCTTTCTCGGATACTCACAATCAAGTAAAGCATATAGAGTGTATAATAAGCATTTACTTACTGTTGAGGAGTCAGTCCATGTTTCTTTTGATGAATCTTATCCGAAAGAGGTCGGGAAAGGTATTTCTTTTGATGGTGCAGGTATATCTACATAAGACATACTCAAGGAAACTGTTGAGGAAATTGATCAGTCCAAAACAATTGACGATGAGGATGAGGAAGATACAAGTCATGCAAAAGATGAGGAAGAAGGGCCAGCGAAAGTAAATGATCTTCCACCAGCTTGGAAATCCTCAAAAGACCATCCTATTGACAACATATTGCGAGATATTTTAAAAGGAGTGATGACTCTCTCTAAGATAAGTAATTTTTGTTATCACTTCGCTTTTGTTTCACAAGTAGATCCTAAAAACGCCAAAGAGGCCTTGATTGATGAATTTTGGCTAATGGCCATGCAAGAAGAGCTTAATCAATTTAAAAGAAATGACGTTTTAGAACTTGTCCCTCGTACGAGAGACCATCATATCATAGGTACTAAGTGGGTTTTTAGAAATAAACTTGATGAAAATTGATTGATAACCTGGAATAAAGCATGTTTAGTGGCACAAGGGTATAACCAAGAGGAGGGAATTGACTATGAGGAGACTTATGCTCCAGTTGCTCGCCTTGAGGCTATACATATCTTGCTCGCTTATGCATGTGCTAAGAATTTTAAGCTTTATCAAATGGACGTAAAGAGTGCTTTTCTAAACGGTGTATTAAATGAAGAGGTATACGTATCACAACCTCCTGGTTTTGAGAGTAATGAATATCCAGATTATGTTTTCAAATTAAAACGGAAATTATACGGTCTTAAGCAAGCCCCTCGGGTTTGGTAGGAAAGACTTAGCAAATTTATGCTTGATCATGGACATTCAAGATGTAAAGTGGATACCACTCTCTTCATTAAACGTAAAGGAAAGCACATTCTTTTAGTTCAAATATATGTAGACGATATTATTTTTGATTCAACTAACATACATTTGGTCGAAGAATTTTCTAAGGTTATGCAAGGTGAATTTGAGATGAGTCTCATGGGGGAGCTAAACTACTTCCTTGGTCTTCAAATAAAGAAGCTCAATGAGGGCACAATTGTGTGTCAAACAAAATACTGCAGAGAGTTACTTAAGCGCTTTGGAATGAACGACTCAAAGTCAATTGACACCCCTATGCCTACCAACGAGAACTTAGATAAGGATGAACACATTAAGAGTGTACATGTCAAGAAGTATAGAAGTATGATTAGATCCCTCTTGTATCTTACTGCATATAGGCCCGATATCATGTTTAGCGTTTGTATGTGTGCACGATATCAATCAGATCCTGAGGAATCCCACTTAAAAGCTGTCAAGTGTATATTTAGGTATCTTCATGGTACTTCTAAGTATGGGCTAGGGTATTCCAAGGCAAGAGATTGTAGCTTAGTATGTTACTCCGATTCTGATTTTGCTGGCTGCAATTTAGATAGGAAAAGCACTAGTGGCACATGTCATTTGTTTTCAAATTCCTTAGTGAGTTGGCATAGCAAAAAGCAGGTTTTTGTTGCATTATCAACTGTCGAGGTTGAATACGTAGCAGACGATAGTTGTTGCACCCAAATTTTGTGGCTAAAGCAACAATTACAAGATTATGATATTCAATTAAAACATATTTCAATAAAATGTGACAACACAAGTGTTATAAACCTTACTAAGAATCTTGTCTTACATTCACGTACTAAACACATAGATATTAGGAATCACTTTCTTCGCGATCATGTTGAAAAAGAGGATGTTGTGTTTGAGCATGTTGATACTAAAAATCAACTTGCTGATATTTTCACAAAACCACTAGCAACATAACCCTTCTTCAACATTCATCGTGAGTTTGGGATTTTAGATCTCTCTTACTTGATGTCTTAAGCATGCATGTACTTTATATATATATATATATATATGTATATATATATATATATATATATATATATATATATATATATATATATATATATATATATATATATATATATATATATATATATATATATATATATATATATATATATATATATATATATATATCACCATGTTGTTGAGACGTGCTCTAGTTTTTGTACGTGTATCTTAACTGCTTATCAACTGAGGTAATATCGTTCCTTTCTCTTTCTCGCTGGAATTCTATGATTACTTGTAAATTTGTTTTAAATGATCCATTAATATTGTCTATACACTTTTCTATACATAAATTGTTTGAACTTTGACATAAGCAAATTGCATTGCATCATTATGAATGCATAATCATCATTAGATAGAATATTTTGCATTAACATATAATTCCTAATGGGTCTCAAGTCCAACTGTCCAGAAAAACCTGTTGAAAATTAATTTTTTTATATGAGTCAACTCATACATGTATGAGTCGATACATATTGAAGAAAACTGTAAAAACATAAATTAAAATTGTTTCCAGGTTGATACATAAAGGTTTGTATCGACACATATTAATAAGAATAATTGAAACAAAAACTAACAATTACTTTCGATCGACACATTCGACTCTTGAGTTGATACAAAACTTTTAAAAATTAGTTTTTGTTACAGTATGTGTCGACACATTCGTGTTTCGTATTGACACATGGGGCTAATTAATTCTTTTGTGTTGGACTTGGGTCGACCCATCAACCCAATTTTATGTCTTAAAATCATTCCAATCATCTCATCCATTTCATAACATTTGTATTCATGTCCTTAGTTCTAGCATTTATATTCATCTCCTGTTCAAACATTTTTTCAGCTTATGTAATCTGCAAACTTTCTTAGTTAAATGCTTTCACTTTGTTTATTTTGTTTATTTGGTTATTGCCTTTTTTTGTAACTCTTTGTGAGTGTACCTTTGTAGATTACCATGCCAAGATTCATTCTTTGTGAATGTCGTTGGTTTTTGTTTCAACTTTGCTGAGATTGCATCTCAATTATATTGTGTGTATCTTAAACTGTATTGCTGAAAAACAACTCTTTTACTCTTTTTGATGTTGTCAAAGGGGGAGAAGAATACGATGTTAGAGAAGGAGACCTATTTTGATATTGTTATGAACAAACTCATGGGGAGCAACTTATTCATCCATTCTCCATCATCACACATCTTGCAAGTATTCGCCATCATCAAAAAGGGGGAGTTTGTGAGCAACCCTTTTCTTTAAGTAGTCTTGTATGATAAAAAATATGTGTGAAAATAGTATTAATGAATGTTTAATGTGATTAATCTAAATGTATGCATAATATGACAATAGTATAACATGTTCAAAAAGAGTCAAAAATTTGTTTTACACATAAAGCACAATTTCATGTTGATACATAAGGTCTTGCATCGACTCATACTTAGTCAAAAATCTGTTTTACACATAAAGCACAATTTCAGGTCGATACATAAGGTCTTGCATCAACACATACTTAAGTAAATAATCAAAAAACAATTCTTCTTCAGTATTAGTCGACCCATTCATACTTTGCATCGATACATGTCAAGTTGATGCTCCTGGAAAACGTTTTAAAACCTTTAAACATCGATACATAAACTCATGCATCAATACATATCACATTTTGTTTTTAAAATCAAAAATCAACTCAGTATGTATAGACACATACGCATTATGTATCGACTCATATAAAATGAATGGTTATGGATTCTTTATGGAAAACATGTTGTATCGACACATAAAGACTTGCGTCGACTCATACATATTTGATCTATCTGTCATATGTTTTGCCATCAGTATGTATCGATACATAACAGATTGTATCAACTCATCTTATGTTTCATAACTAACATGAGTTGACTCATGTTAAACATGCATCAACTCATACTTCATTTTTTCACCACTAACAGTTTTCTGTTACATATATAAGTAAGTTTTTGCAGCAAAATCAGCAAGGTGTCACATATATAGTTGGTGTGCATCAAATTTTTGAGATTTAGAAACCTGAAAGATACTTCATCTTCATCATCTTCTCAATCATCTTGGTTCAACAACAACGAAAGGTAAACATATTTGTTCATTGGATCAAGAGATCATAGAGATAACGTTCAGCGGTACAATCTGTGATCTAAGCTAAGTTGAAGATTTAAAAGGGGGTGTCGAGGAAAAACCAAAGGGTTTGTCCTTAAAGAACGGGAGTGTTCTTGCGGGTTTGTTAGTCACAATTGCACAAGTCAGATTCAGCCATAACGAGGGGTTTGGAAATCAGGTCGATTTCACAAACAGATCATGGAAGCGGAAGATTTATTATGGATCTTGGAGGGAATCTTGATAAGCTCATATCAAGTGAAGGTTCTTACAAGGAGAATAAGATCTTAGAGATTATGTTCTGTCTTTGTATTGTAACCTTCTAAACAACATTCAAAAAATTGATATAACAGGTCTCAATATTAGTTTTGGAATTAAGAGGGAGACGTACCCACACGCGAGGACGACAGTGGGGAACATCCTTACCAAACTGCCCGTGTATTGTTTTTCTTTCTCTCTTTCTCTTTAAGTTTTCTACAAGTTTGTGATTCAATTGGTTTTGTGGTTTTTCTATTTAATGATACAATAGTGGTACAAACTCTTTTGCTAAAACCACCATTATTGTTGATCATCGAACAAGCATACACCAATTGTTCGACAAAATTGTGTGCAAGTTGTTATTCATTGGAAATAGCGTTCTTGTGATAAGTGCATTGAAACATACATCAATCAGTGTTTAATTTTCATCTATTTCATCTTAATAAAATCCAGCAAGTTTATCGTATGTCCGATTTTCTAGTAGTTGGTTCAAAATAGATGGAAGTTGATTTGGGACCGTGTTTTTTCTGTTGTTTTTAATAAACTTTGATAAAAGATTTTAAATCCTTGATAACCAATGAGGTGATCTATTCACCCCCTCCTCGATCACTTGCCACACCGCCTGACCGTGAAAAGAATGAAAAAAGAATAAGTACACTCTCTAAGGTGAAAACCCGAAAAGGGCGGCTTATGAAAAAAGGATATACCGGTGGATCGAAAACCGGAAAGGGAGATCCAGAAAAAAGTTAGGGATTTAAAGCGAACGAATACGCCTAGCGTCAGATCCCATATTGCATGATTTCATATACTATTACAGTTAGTCATCTGGTAAGGGTAGGAATCAGTCCAAGTACTCTTCTTCAGAAAGCAAGGGGATGAGAGCTACGAGGTCATAAGAGTTACAGTAAAATCAGAACCCGATGGACATCAATTTTTACATTGCCATTTGTAAACACTCTTTTGTTTTAATTTTGAAATTACCTCTTTCTAGGAATTGCTTTCTGATGTAAATGCCTATTTACATGCCAATTTCAATCAATAAAAGATTTCTTTTTAGCAAAAAATGTGCTTATAGTTTTCTTTTACTATTTGTTTACAAAAACGTCTAATATTTTTTATAAACATTTGCATGTGATAATTTGATGGATTTTCTCAAACATGATAAACAAGTTACAAATATTTCTCTTAAGTTGTTTGCTGCTTGGTTAGTAGACACAGTCGTCGTACTATACCTGGGGCACGTTTGGTGATTTGTTTTGTAGAATCTATTATTCACCCGCTTATGTGTAATTTGCCAATATCAAGAATCATATTTTTCAATGTGAGTACAGTATCCTCAATGTGGGTCTTATCCTCATCAGCATTGAAAATCCTACTTCTCCCCAACGAGTCCACCAACTAGAGGGGGTGATTGATCCAGAAGCATTCGAATAATATTTCCCTATAGTAATGGAAATTTCCTTATCCCCAGGATCGCCAAGCAGAGAATACTTATTTATTGACTTGCGACTGATGAGACTTCTTGGTAAAGATTCTCCTTTCCCCAACAGACGTGGGTTCTAGGATGCATTCATAGAGAGAATCAACATTCCCCACCGTACTATACCTAGCCATACCCATGTTGAAAATCTCATTTCACCAGAAGACGTGGGTACCAAATTGCATTCATTGAGAGAATATCCACCCCTTAAAACAAAGCATCTTTCACGAGCCAAGAGTTTGGTGTGAAAATTCTTCTTATTCCCAAAAAAAGTCACTACATGGAGATTTCTCGTTCAAAGATTCTCTCTTTTACCCAGTCGAAGCCTGGTTTGAAACTCCTTGTAATGAAACTCTTTTCTCCTCCGCCAGCTGAGTCAGTTTGAGATTGTTTATGTTTTCCCGATGGAGTCATGTGAGGGTTACCTCACCCCTAAGGAGAGGCTATTTATGAAAAGCTCGTGCCCAAGATCTGTTATTGACCTAGTGAGGTTTCCTTATAAAGATCTCTTTCTTAAGATTTCTCCTTTCCCAAGTGAAGTTGCCTCTCTGAGACCTCTTACTTAGGATCCCAACAAAGTTTCAATGTTTGAAATCTATTACTATGTATTTTATCTCCCCGACAGAGTGACCTTCTTGAAGTCTTTTATTTGGAAGTTCATACTCCCCCGGCGGATCCAGAAAATTCTCATTCAAGGATCCTCCGTTACTCCCAGTAGATCTTAATCCCGGTTTTGGCTAAGTATCACATTCTTAGTGAAGTGTGCTACATTTGTTTCCAGTGTGAGGATCCGACAAAGCCCATTTTTACCTAAAATCATTGGTAAATTCCCAACTGAGCCTATTATGTCAAGATTACCTCATACCTAACAAGAGATATGTTCTTAAGATTATCTTAACACCATCATGGGTCCTCATATCCCTAGCAATACAAGACGTTATCGTCCCCAGCGAGAGGTTGATAAATTACATGCTAAATAGACAGAGGTGAATCTTGATTCCATGTGGGCCTATTATCTATTGGTGTTTCTTTAACAACTCCCAATCTCCAACGGCGTGTCATCTCATAAATTCCAATTTTGGCTTAATCTTCTCCAGCACAGCTTGCAATTTATTTTTTTCATTTCCATTCAGAGCTTGTAGCTCGTGTTCATAGGTTACTCAATTTGTTACTCCCTATGGAGTTTAAGCTTCTCAAGGGTTTCCCTCCAGCAATCCCTTGTATATTATTTAACAAAATCATGCATTATCGCATTGCATCCTCAAAGTTTATTGTTTCCATCCGCTTTGAAACAATACTCCATAGAAAAACAATTCAAACATGCATTGAAACAAAAGCCATGGTTGTTTTCCTTGTCCCCAACAGAATTACTAAAAACATTGAGATGTTCTCCAGCGAGGTTGTTATATTCTCCGTACCCCAAATTTTTATCCCAACAAGTATCCCTTTGATGTTACTATCCAACTGACAAATGTTTGCTCGTCATTTTCAACAAAGGCCCGGTTCCTTCCTGTCACAATTCTTTTGGGCTTCTACTACCCATTCCTAGGTCATCACCAATGTAATTGGTATACCTTTTGAATCCAGTTCTACCATGGTATTCCCTTGGAGCTCTATCATCTCCTTTAGCTCGAGGTCGCCACTTGTTACCTTGTTTCGATCATCACCAGCGTTCCTATAGCACGTTGATGGGCTCTGGTGATCAAACCCCTTGTGTGTGAAATCCCATTTTCTCCTGGTACTCAGTCTAGTTTCTACCTCTAGTATTGAGCCGAGTTTTCCACTCATTTTTAAAGTCTCAATATGAGATTAGTCTCTACTCCTATCCTTCTTGAGTCGAGTCTGCCACTCGTTATATGTCGGTTTTTACACCTTGGTAACATTAGTTCCGTTTGTAAATCCTTGGTTGAGACCAGCATGTGTCTTTTGAAAACATGCGCTTTCTAACACCTTGCTATAGCATGCTGATAGGCCATGGAGATTGAGGCAAGTTTAGTATGGTGTTACCCATCATATACAAATATTGTTGTTATCCTTAGTTTCTAGTCTCTACTAATAGTCGTATCTCGAATTAAGTCTTCATTTTTTTTCGATTGTTGGCAAACCGGTTCTTCCGGAGCACAACCTACATAGTATTCCCTGGAACCGATTCACCGATCTGTTCCTTTTCTTCGATATGAAAATTTTTGTAAATGTTCTATGGGTCGAATTCAATTTCTGATGGCGCTCGTTGGAAAATCTAGTTCATTCTTAGGTTTCTCAGTTTTTTCCTCTACAACCAAAAATCATATCCATATTCTTTTTACCTTTATCAGAACACATTTAATGAAGTTTTGCACCTTTGTTCTTCCCAGAGTGCAAATTTTTGGGTTCTTTTAGTATTCAATCCTCTTGCACCTTGGATGTTCGAAAGCTGTTGCTTTTTCTCACTTATTAGGTTTAAGATGATTGAATAGGGGCAACTATTGCACCCCAAAATTTTCCCTCTTCACTCTAACCCTAATTGACTTATTTTTCATCATCATATGCAAACATACTTGTCATTGTTACTATGGCCACCGGATTGAAGTGTTTATCTCTCAAGAGTTACAGTGGATACTTGTTCCGTTTGTTGATATAGTGAAGTATACCTCAGGGTTTTTTGTATTTAAATGAATTCCACACAATTTCCAAGCTATTAAATCAGAAATTAATTAAGTTATCATCATATCAAGCTTTCATGTTCTTTGGAAAGCTTTGAATTGCACAGGAAGTCAAGTGTTTCAATCGATTTGAGACGGTGCTGACAGAAATTTAGTATCTTGCGGTTTGAGGTAAAATTTTTGTAAATTAAGACCAAAAAATGGTTTGGGAATGGTTCTTTAGTTGTTAGAATCGTCTTGATTTATTCTCCATTTCATATGTTCAAGTCGAAGGTTAATTTTTTGAGGAAGATCTCCAAAAGCGCAAAATACCTGAAATCACAATATATAGTGGATTTACTGGTTCGCTGGTTTTCGGATGTTTAAAAATTCGTAACTTCTATCTGGAGAATCATTTTTGAGTGGCTCTTGGATTATTTGAACCATCTTGTTATTTTCTTCAATTTTCATGTTTTGCTCGGAAACCAATTCATTGAGGAAGATCTCCGAATGTGCATATACCCTAAAGATTTACAAGGAAAATATAGTGAAAACAGTGTGTTGGATCCCTGTTTACAGATGTTCAAAAATTCATAACTTTCGCCCCGGTTTGATGTTTTTATCTTTGATTCGTATGTTCAGGCTGGAAGTTAATTCTTTGAAGAAGATCTCCGAAAGTGTGGATTACCTGAGAAAATTGTGCCCCGAAATGGTTTTCAGCCGGACCATTTCTCGATATTGAAAAATTTGTAACTTTCTCAATTTTTATTGGTTCAGGACGCTTCTCGGAGCGTGAAATCACAAATTTTGTTAGCTATAACTTCGCCTCAGGTCCGTAGTTCGGATTGTTCTCCGAGGGTTTCGGTTTGTGGGTCGCTTCCTAAAGTGCGTGCAAAAATAAGCTGAAATTCCACATGTAGCCAAAAAACTTCACTGTTTCTCGCTATTCGAAAAATCATAACTCATTCGATTTTCATCGTATCAGGGTGATTCTTTTGACACGACATCATAAATTTCATCGCCGACAATTTTGTTTCAAGTTGCGCGTTAGGACTCCGCACCAAAAGTCATGAGCGTGTGGTTTGTATGCGAACTGTACACAAAATAAGCTAAAAAATCTTCACGTCAAATTTTAATACCCAAGTTCTCGCCATTCAAGGCATCGTAACTTGCTCAATTTTTATCATATTGGGACTATTCTTTCCACACTACGTCACAAATTTTGCCATCAACAATTTTGTTTCAGGTTTTGTGTCAGGAATATGCACCAAAAGTCATGAGTTTAGGGGTTAGATATCGAACGGTACATGAAATAAGTTGGAAACTCAACATTATGTTAAAAATACACAAACCAAACAAGACTTAGGGAATTGTGTGTATATATATATATATATATATATATATATATATATATATATATATATATATATATATATATATATATATATATATATATATATATATATATATATATATATATATATATATATATATATATATATATATATATATATATATATATATATATATATATATATATATATATATATATATATATATATATATATATATATATATATATATATATATATATATATATATATATATATATATATATATATATATATATATATATATATTCTTTCCACTAAATTTCCAAAGGGGCTTTTTCTTATTACACGCAAAATTACTCAAAAATCTTAAAACTCTCTTAAGAACTCAAGAAAATTCAAAACTTCTTCTCCCTCCAAGAAGTATCTAGCGCCCGCCATCTCCTTCCCCCCGGCACCACCGTGCCCTCCATCTACCTCCTCTGCACTCGTCATCCCTACCGCGGTCGCTATACTTATCCTATGCTCGCCACCGTTCCTCGGCGACAACTCCCTCCATCATGCGATTTATCCCTCTGTGACATACTCCCTCGGTCAAGCCCTCTTTTCGGCATCCATTTCCGGAGAAATCTCCTGCCGGTAGCTCCCTCCATCGAGCTACTCTCTCCGTGCAAATCCTCCTCTACGTCACCGGATCTCATCCATTTTGTAAGCTTCTTCAATTGGATCAGTTCTCCGATAAGCACTTTTGCATCAATTTCGGTAACTTCTTGATTTAATTCATGAATTGATCTTAATTCTTGAATTGATTCCATGTGTTAAATTTTGTATGAAGTGAATTATTGAATTGTGAAATCAATTAGATATTGTTATTGCTAATGTTAAGATTTGATGGAATTGGTTGAGTGATCGAACATTTGTGGAGCTTACGTGTCAAAATTGATAGATCGTGCATAATTGTTAATTTTTGCGCCGCAATGTGATTCTGATTCATTATCCCTTGACAATTACTTAAACTCGTGAATCAGAATAAATTTTCAACTTGCTCAATCGGTTTTAACCTATAAATTGATCTCGCTTCAATGCTTGATAATGGTGGTACCGATACCAATTCAACGGATGCATTTTGTTTGTAAACTCCATTTAAGTTTCCATGTGTTGATATTCGAATTTTGGACATTGAAACTTTGATTTTCTAACAAATTCTTAATGAATATCAACATGTGAGATATTATGTCCTAGATTTACAAATATATTGTAAACCATGATTTAATTTTGACTCGACGCGTTTGTGTGCTTGTTAACACAATTGGTGGGTACCAGTATCAATTTTAGTGGATTTTAAATTGACATTTTTGAGCATTTCATGTACGATAAACATGTTGTTCGGAATTTAATCTCATATGTACATATCGCTAATTCTCATTTGATGTTTGCTTGTACATAATTAAACATTTCATGAACATTGGTGATGAATTTTCTTGATTCTGATGCAATTTTCCATTTAATTCAATGTTTACGCATAATGTTGTCCGGATTTGCTTGATGGATATATATTATGATTCCATACTCATTTAATGAATGTGTATGTTCATATGTTTGATTGTTGAACAATTATTGTTGAGTTTTCTCGATTTTAAAGCGATTATTCGAGCCATTTCATGCATTCATACCATGCTGCCCGGATTGGTAAGTAAGTCTTTGAGCTTGATTTTCTTATTGGTTAGCATACCATTGCACTTGCTTTGGTCCATATGTGACATTTGTGATGATTTTGATTGGTTTTAAATCAACTTTTTGCACACTTTAAATAGTGAAACAATAATGTCTGGATGAGTTAAATATATGTACATTTGTGTTTCAATTACCGTTTAGTGCATGTATGATTGTATTTAAGCATTTGCAAGACATCTATGATGGATTTAGCCGCTTTCGACTTGAGATTTCGAGCTATTAGTTGATTGAGTGTGGTTGTAATACGGTGGGAGAACTAACTTTTTGGTTTTATCCAAATGTAATAGATATCAAGAGTCACCACCTACTTCTTTTATCCAATAAGGAAAGGGTGAAAAGAACAAGAAAGACCTTGAAGATTTTGAGTTCGGGGGGTAGGTTACGAAAAGGGAAGGATTTAACACCCTTTCCATTTGTTGTTATCTATGGGCTCTTAATCGCTAGCACACATTGTTTTGAAAATTTCTTTGTGAATGTGTGTTTGAGAAAATATTTTGAAAATGCGAATTGTAAGTCAAGACTTTATAATGATTCTCGTTTCTATTATTGAGAATGCGTACAAACTATTTGTTTTAAAAATATTTTGAAAGTGTTTTGTTTGAAATGTTTTGTTTGTTTTGAAATGTTTGTGAGCAAGTGATTAACAACGGTCTACCTACTAAAGGTCTTTCTTGTAATTTCTTCCTCCTTTAGATAGTGTTATCCTACCATTAGTTAGTAGGAAGCCTTATCGTTGGATGTGAAGGGAAATGTGCAGGTCACCGTACAGTCATCGAAGGAAACTTGTAAGGATGCTTTAGTAGTTATCATTAAGGGACTAGATATTTTACCAAAGGCAACATCGAAAGGGTCATCAAGGGAGTACGATCTTTGTTTTCAAAGGAACGGTGCTAAAGCGTCTCCACTTTCGAGGGACATGACTGTATTTTCGAAGGCAACAAGGGAGGTTACCCTAGAGGTGTGAGTGTGTAAGTGATTTGTGATTAAGTTATTTTAATCTTTCAATTAGGATTTTCTATCATTTGCTTTTAATCATTTCATACAAGCCTAATTACTAAGCAGTAAACATAACAATAATGAAAAGCATTAAAGTGCAGAAAATAAACGCGAAAAAATGAAGCCCTAAACTATTACAATGCTTTGGGAGAATTACATAATAGAAATGTGGAAAATAAAAACCTACAACTATTACAAACCGGTAGACAATTACTTGATAATTAAAATAAAATAAAATGCAAGAATAGTAAACCACGCGAAATGTAAAAATAGGAAAGAGGGAAAGTGAACGTATTTTCGGTGATTTTTGATAAAAAAAAGTTTTAATGATTAACATAAAAAACCCTAGTTAATTTTAATTAAAAAAAGAATTTATTAATTAAATAAAAAAACTAAACCCTAATTTTGATTAGGGTTTGTGAAAAGGTTTTTGGTTTGGTGAATTTAGGGTTTTGTAAGGAAAGAATGATAGAAAACAATGTTTTAAAAAATATTTACCAGGGGTGGGTGTTGAACCCACGCCCTTTTCCCTTTCCACCAAGATCTTCACCACCAGGCCAGGCGCGTGCCTGTGTTAAGGAATAGGAACCAACACATTTTGTATACACATTTTGATACATCCATTATTTAAACTGAAACGATTTAAATAAATATTAAACAAACAAAATAAATATTGTTAGAGGTCCAAAGGGACCCAACCCCACTAAATTGAGGCATGTGAATTCAATGGAGTCATTATTTTTGACTGAAATGCAATGGTTTGAGAGCTATGACAAAAATATTATGAATCGGTGTGGTTATGGTGATTCATGATTTGACCATCATGGGACTCCCTTGTTGGTCTTTTATTGCATATTAATACCTCATGAACATGTTTGAAAATTCAGTATGAAATGAAACATGAAGGAATCAAGATATGAATTTTGCAAAAAAACATGAATCGACCATGTATGTGTGTAGGTTCTAGAGGGTTTGGATCACTGTGTTGGATCCATTCTTATTTTGTACCTCTTTAGGAATCGATTGGGAATGCAAGAATTCTTGGAAGATGGCTGCAAGCTAGGGCTTGAAGGTTGCCCTAGCTTAATAATTTTGTGATTTTTTGGATGTGGTTTTTAGCACAAATTTTTTCGTGGCTTGTATGTATGAATGAGGTCGAATATATAGCTTGCATTTTAGGTCAAATAACACGGGCTTGGACTTGTAAAAAAAAAGCCTTGTCTTAATTTATCTTATTTTGACTTTTAAATAAATAAAAATCAAAAATAAAATATGATAAAATAAAGGGAGGTTTATGAACAAGGGTTGAGGGTTTATGAACAAGGGTTGAGGTGCATATGGAGTGCAGAACGTGTTTGATCTTTGAAGTAATAGCCCAATAGCCAAAAAAATCAAGTTTGCTCAATTTGAACTTCATGCATTTACTCAAAATTTCCCAACTTGAAGTGGTCATGACTCTCTCAATTTTCATCATTTAAAGGTGATCTTGGGCTTTTTGGAAATCTCAAGATGTCCTTTACACTATCTACATTGCCATTTTTGCATTTGAAGAATTTATCTTGATGTAAGTTGCCTTGACAAAAAGTGTCTTTTTGTTGACTTTTGAAATGACCTGTAATCTATTGGCCCATATCTCTCTAATGAAGCCATTTTTGGACTTGAGCTTAGAGATACAAAGTTGTAGAGAATTGAATTTCTTTCAAAATGATCTTTGGTTGGGGAAGATTTGATGTAGCATGTGAAAGTTATGCTTGGTCAAAGTTCAGTTGACTTCTCCTTAGGAAACCCTAATTTAGCAACTTTTGATGATTTCAGAGTTTTCCTTGATGAATAATGATAAACCATTGACCAAATGATCGACATGAATTTAAAATATTGTTGTTGACCAAAAATCCTGAGGTTTGACTGTATGTTGACCACAATTGACTTTTTACCCAATATAGTTGATTTTCAATCATCTGAGCCATTGACTGAGCCAACTTGTGATGCAAGGCTTGAAACTTGGTATGAGCATTCTTGGAGACACATAAGAGACCATGATATCCACTTGAGACCTAAAAAACCCAATCTTCCTTAAGAAACACAAAACCCTAGTTGTAGGTCGATTGCTTAGGAAGAGAATTTGTTTGATCAATTCTTGAGCAACCTTGAGCATTTGAGAACCCTAGGAGAATGTCTTGAATAAAAGGGAGGGAAAGTTTTGGGGTACAACAGCTTCCCCTATTCAATCTTCTTAAACCTGAGGAGTTAGATTGGCATGTCCGTCATTCATGATCTGAAGGTAGAAGAGGATTGAACACTTAAGTGCCTAGAAATTTGACCTCACATGTGCACGAAGTAACACCGTTGGTTGATAATATTGCTTGAATGGGCTTAAAGATGCCATTTGGAGATATGACAGAATTTCTTCAGAGATGGGCTTATAGATGTCATCTAAAGTAACTGTTGATAAGAGTGTCAGAATGAGTCTATGTTTGACTATGTCTGAAGAATACTCTCTAAAACGAACCTCTAGAGAAGGTGCTTAAGTAACTGCTTATCAGATTTAGTCTCTGAGGGAACACTTGTCAGATTTAGTCTCTGAGGGAAATGTTTGTCATGTAGATGGTCACCACGTCCTGTTTCAGGAATTGATCTACAGTCTGTTTTTGTTGGTAAACCAGTCCTGTTTCTGGAATTTATACCACCTGGTCATACCGATAGTTTTCCCATCCTATTTCAGGAGTTAATCTTTGTCTGGTTATAAAGATAGTTTCCTTTTCCTGTTTCGGGAGTTAATCTTCGCTAGATCATACAGATAATTGCCCTGTCCTATTTCTGGAATTAATCTTTAAACTGCTTTCTATTGGCGAACTCGTCCTGTTTTGGGAATTTATACCGCCTGGTCATACTGATAGTTTCCTCGTCGTGTTTCGGGAGTTAATCTCTGACCTGGTCATATAGATAGTTTCCCTATCTTGTTTCTGGAATGAATCTATGACCTGTTTGAAAATTGCGAATGATATTTGTCTGTTTGTACTTTTACCTGAAAAGATAAAGTTAGTCTTTATGCAATGTCATGATGTATGTGACGCATTGCGTAAAGATGTTCTCAAAGCAAATGAAAGTGTGCTATATGCATTTTGTATGCATATGCTATGATACTTTTATATGATGTATGAATGTGAGATGTCGTTGAAGCGCATTGGTAGCTTTATATAACACCATTGGATGTGGAAAATAAATACATAACAGTTGTTGTGGACGAGGAAAATGAATCCTCCATCTTTCTGCTTTATGTTTAAGGATACTTCACTGGGAATGTTTGAATTTCGTTTGGGGATAGAGGCATCCAGGAACATTGGTCGTTCATCTCTCTACTGGGGGATTCAGTTCTTATATACCCTGACTGGGGATAAAAGATATGGATAACCTTTAGAGGCGTTATATGAACAAGCTTATGATATGGATACCATCTCTTCTAGGGGTGACAAAGCTAACTGATATCTGGTCCGATTTCAGATTCCATAGCAACTCTCTGGGGATAACAGCCTAGACTATCCTTTGCTGGAGAGAGGAATTTTGCCGGTGATTTCGATGGCCGAAGAAAAGAATTTTGCTTGGGAAATTTAATTTCGTTGGGGAAATAAACCCTGCTTGGGAAATGGACCCTGCTGGAGACATACTCTACTGAGGAAATGGGCCCTGCTAGAGAAGATAATTTTGTAGGAGATTCCACAGTGTTGGAGAAATAAGCTCAGCTGGGGAATTAAATTCCCATGAACTGTATTGAGGAAGTAATTCTATGGTGGGGATTGGAATTTTGTAAGCTGTGTGGAGGAAGTTTCCACTATATGCTGGAGAAATGATCAACCTCTTTTATCTGCTAGGAAATTTGCTGGGGAGTATGATTAGGTTAATTGCTGGAAGATGCCACAATTTCTTTCTTGAAGGCGTATTAGACTTGCGGGGAACGTATCTTTGTTGAAGATGAGCTTGTGAAGGAAGCTATGTGGGGATTTTTCTGTGGAGGTTTGCTCTGTGGGGATTTGTGGATGACTTGGAAGCTATCCCAACTCCTAGAGTCTTTAGCAAATGTATAGTCCTGTTTTTATGCATATATTTGTTGACAGCAATCATAGTCATATGCATATGTTCATTCAATTAGTCATTGGACATTTTTGCAAACAAAACAGAAAAAGTGAAACAAATTTAAAATTTGAAATTGACTTGTATTGATAATTTTCCTATAAACAGGCGATTTTGTACAAAGAGGTAGAAATCCTAGTAAGAGGAAATCATCGTAAAATGAAAAGAGTACAAGGTAAAACAAAAAATATAGCTATGTGTAAATGACCCAATCGAGTCCCAACTCTGCTATTGCCCTTATGTCTTTCAGTATCTCATCCCTCACTGTCGGAAGAAGTTGAATGAACTGATACGTACCATTTGAAATTGACATTGGTGACAAAGCTTGCTGTAAGTAGATGATCCAACAAGACATAGTCGTACGCTTTAATCCCTTAGTTTTTTCATGGACCGTTCTTTTGGGTTTTCAGTCCATCGGGATACCCTTTTTTGCCCAAGTCGCCTTTTCAGATTTTCAACTTGTCGGGTGTATAATCTTTTTATATATATATATATATATATATATATATATATATATATATATATATATATATATATATATATATATATATATATATATCCCTGATTTTTTCCCGAAACCTTTTTGTTCGTCGGGATGCCCTTATTTTTGCCTAGGCCAGTCAACCTAGTGGGTCTCTTTCATGCGTAGTATCTTTTGACTATGTCCGCGTTTACAGGGTGCGGAAAATCTTCACCGTCCATGGTGGTGAGTATTATAGTGCTGCAAGAAAATATCCTCTTAATGTCCCTTCGTAGGTGGGAGTCAATTTTCCCCTGGGATCACCTTGTGGTAGGATGACGCACTTTATTACCAAGTCTCCAGCCTAATATACTCGATGCTTGACTTTCTTGTTGAAGGCTTTAATCATACGCTTCTGGTACATCTGACCGTAACAAACAGCCGCAAGACTTTTCTCGTCAATCATATTAAAATAGTTCAGCCTAGTCTGAATCCATTCAACTTTGTCTAAATCCGCGTCTTTCATAATCCTCAGAGAAGGAATCTGGACTTCAACAAGTAGGACAACTTCCATACCGTAGACTAGAGAGAACGAGATTTCCCCAGTTGAGGTCCATACTAAAGTGCGATAGTCGTGAAGAGAAAATGGTAACAACTCATGTCACAATATATATATATATATATATATATATATATATATATATATATATATATATATATATATATATATATATATATATATATATATATATATATATATATATATATATATATATATATATATATATATATATATATATATATGTGTGTGTGTGTGTGTGTGTGTGTGTGTGTGTGTGTGTGTGTGTGTGTGTGTGTGTGTGTGTGTGTGTGTGTGTGTGTGTGTGTGTGTGTCATTGTCTTCTTCTGTATAATCACCTTGGTGTTCTTATTGGCGGCTTTCACTATGCCATTCCTCTTCAGTCGATACAGAGAAGAGTTGTGGTGTTGATCTTGAATTGCATGCAGAGTTCTGTGATCATAGTATTATTGAGATTGGTACCATTGTCTGTGATAATTCTTTCAGGAATGTCATATTGACAGATGAGGTTATGCTTGATGAACCGAGCCACGACATTCTTGGTAACTGAGGCAAATGAGGTTGCTTCAACCCACCTCGTGAAGTAATCAATGGCAACGAGAATTAAACGATGTTCGTTAAAAGAAGTAGGATTGATTTATCTAATCATATCAATTCCCCATATTGCAAATGGCCAAGGAGCAGTCAAGACATTCAGAGGAACCACAGGCATATGTACTTTGTCAGCATAGATCTGGAATTTGTGACAGGTTCTGGAGTGGTGGTGGAAATCGGTTTCCATGGTCGACCAATAATAATCTGCTCTCAGAATCTTCTTAGCCATAGTATGTCCACTGGACTGAGTACCAAAGATTCCTTCGTGCATATCTTCCATAATCTTTTCATATTCCTTCTTGTCCACACAACGAAGCAAAGTCGAATCATGGTTACGCTTGTACAAAACTTTGTTGCTCAAGAAGAACTCAGCATAGAACCTCCGTAGGAATTTCTTATCATTGATAGACGCCCCCTCAGGATACTCCTGAGCCTTAAGGTGCCTCTTCACTTCATGAAACCAAGGAATTCCCTCTACTCCATCAGTGTCAACTTCGTAGCAATGTGTCGGTTCATCCAATATTTCGATAGTATTTTGAGGAGCTTCATTATCCCATTTGACTTTGAACTTAGATGACATGGTAGATAATGCGTCCGCCAATTGATTCTCTTGTCGTGGAATGTGATCAAAGATTATTTCCTCTAAGTACGGGATTAAAGTAAACACATGTTCCCGATAAGGAATGAGATTCAGGTGCTTTATATCCCATTCTCCCTTGATTTCACTGATTACGAGGGTTGAGTCTCCTTATACATTCAAGAACTTGATTCTTATATCAATAGAAGCTCTGATGCCCATGACGCACGCTTCATATTCTGCCATGTTGTTAGTACAGTCAAAGCACAATCTAGCGGTGAAGGGCGTATGTCAACCTTTGGGAGGAATAATCACAACACCGATTTCGTTTTCAAGTGCGTTAGAAGCTCCATCAAAAACCATAATCCATCGGGATCCTGGCTCAGGTCCTTCATACGGTCCAGGTTCTTCATAATCTGTACCTAGCATGATATTCTCGTTCGGGAACTCGAAATTCATAGATTGGTAGTCATTCACAAATTGATGAGCCAAGTGGTTCGCCAGTACACTTCCTTTGACTGCTTTCTGAGTGGTGTACTGAATGTCATATTTTGTCAAGACCATTTTCCATCTGGCGATAATTCCAGAGAGAGCGGGCTTCTCGAATATGTATTTGATGGGATCCATTTTAGAGATCAACAAAGTGGTATGGGTTAACATATATTGTCTTAGTCAGCGAGCAACTCATGCAAAAGCGCAACAAGTTTTCTCGAGCAGTGAGTATCTTGTTTCACAGTCTGTAAACTTTTTGCTAAGGTAGTATATTGCATGCTCTTTTCGACCAGACTCGTCATGCTGCCCCCATACACACCCCATTGAGTTATCTAACACTGTTAGGTACATGACTAGAGGTATTACTCCAACTGGTGGCATCACAATTGGATGTTCTTGGAGGTACTCCTTGATTTTGTCAAAGGCTATATGGAAATCATCGTTCCACTTTACTACCTGATCTTTCTTCAGCAACTTGAAGATCGCCTCACAAGTAGCTGTCAAATGGGAAATGAATTAGGAAATCTAATCCAGTCGTCCCAAGAAACCTCTAACTTCCTTCTCAGTACGGGGAGCAGGCATTTCTTGAATGGCTTTGACCTTGGCAAAATTAACTTCAATACATTTACCACTGCCAACGAAACTGAGGAGTTTACCTGATCTTACTTCGAAGGTGCACTTGTTCGGATTCAACTTCAGCTTGTACTTCTTCAACCTCTCAAACAACTTGTGTAGATAGTCAAGATGTTCTTCTTCAGTCTAATACCTAGCTATCATGTGGTCAACAAAAACCTCTTTCTCATGATGGATCATGTCATGGAATAGGGCTACCATAGCACACTGATATGTTATGTCGGTGTTCTTCAACCCAAAAGGCATAACCTTGTAGCAAAAAGTTCCCCACTGTGTGACGAAAGTAGTTTTATCCATGTCTTCATGCGCAATATTGATCTGATTATAACCTGAGAAACCATCCACGAAGGAGAATACTTTGTGTTGAGCAGTGTTATCGACCAGAACATCCATATGTGATAATGGGAAGTCATCTTTGGGGCTCTCCCTATTCAGATCCCCGTAGTCAACATACATATGCACTTTGCCACCTTTCTTTGGTACCAAAACCACATTTGCAACCCATTGAGAATATGATGTAACAACCAAGAAACCAGTATTGAATTGTATCATAACCTCAACCTTGATCTTCTCTAACATCTCGGGATGCATGCGATGAACCTTCTGCTTTGTTTGGGAACAACCCTTTTTCATTGGTAGACGGTGAACCACAATATCGGTGTCGAGCCCTAGCATGTCTTCGTACGACCAAGCGAAGATCTCAACATAGTCATTCAACATCTAAATTAACCTGTTCTTAACGTCGTCTTCTAGGTTATCACTTATCTTAACTTCTTTCCTGTTAGTTTCGGTACCCAAGTTCACAACCCCCACTGGCTCTTCATGTGGTTGTATAGCTTTTTCCTCTTGCACTAATAGTTTGGAAAGATCTCCAAATATTTCACAATCTTCCTCACCTCCATCCTCGACTTGGTAGATCAGATTTTCAAAGTCATAAGTGGAAATAGAAGAATTGTTATCAATGGGATCCAGAGTGGATGTGGATCTGCAATTTATTGCACGGGTGTATGTAAGACCACATAACTATTTGAAAGTGATAAAAATAAAAGAAAGACAAAGAGCATAAAATTTGAATGCAAAATGTCCAATGCTTTATTAAATGAAGACATGTTTATGAAATGACAACCCTTAACAAATGGACCATTATGCCCCGGGTAAGGCACAAGGCTTAAAGTCATTGTTTAAAACAAATTACATAACAAAACTTCGAAAGCAATAAAATAGAAAGTGGCTATTACTCTTGACTAAAGGAGATTGAGATAATGTCTTGAGTCTTCCAGTTGCTGAGCCCGTTGTCGACGGTAGGGAAGATCCAGCTTCAAGGTCATAGCCAATGTCAGCATATTCTATAGTGTTGACTCCATTGTTGCTAACACGGAATGGTGGTCTTCCAGCATGAGCGTGACGAACAACCCTCTGAGCCTCTGTAGTGAAACCCAAACCAAATTGGTCAGATTTATACGGAATGTCAAGAAGATGACCAGAAGTAGTACAACCACCTTCTTCCTTGACAACTCTAGCATCCTTCAAAGAACCCATTATGGGAGGAATCCTGGTAGCCTTGGGAATAGCGGAAACGTCTTCAGTAGAAGTAGGAGGGATAACTTCAAAAGTATGGAAGGGAGTCTCGATGAATTCACTGTCTATCTCTACATACCAAAATGATTTCAAATGACTCACCATATACTCTTCTTCATCGTAGACAGTAACAACCTTTCCTTTCACAGGATATTTCAACTTCTGGTGTAAGGTTGAAGTAACAACTCTTTCCTCATGCATCCAGCGGCGTCCCGGTAGACAGGAATAAGCCGGTCGGATGTCCATGACATAGAAGGTAGATTCGAAGACTTGCGAACCTACTTCGATCGGAAGATCCACTTCTCCGTGTACCATCCTCTTAGAACCATCAAAGGCTCTCACCACAATATCACTTGGTTTCAGTATAACCCCTTCATAATCAAGTCTATCTAAAGCACCTTTTGGTAGAACATTTAGTGAGGAACCAGTATTAACCAATACATGAGCTAGAGTAGTCCCCATGCATTCGATAGAGACATACATAGCCTTATTTTGGTTCCTTCCTTCAGGGGTCAAGTCGAAATCAGAAAAACCTAGCCCATTATCAGTGATTAGGCTAGCAACATAACTTCTAAACTGATCGGCGGAAATCTCTTGTGGCACTTGAGCAGATTTTAAGAACTTTAATAGAGCCTGTACATGGGATTCAGAACACAGTAATAGGGATAACATGGAGATTTTAGAGGGGTCTGCCCCAGCTGTTCAACAATTTTGTAATCACTTTTCCTTATGATTTTCAATACCTTTTCCAACTCTTGCCTGGAGGTATCTCCAACTATAGCTTTCTTAGATGCCTCCGTCTGGGAAGGCTCCGTGATTTATTCTTTGCCATGAGCCTCATTCATTCACTCAGTAGCAGTAACTCAAATTGGTGTAGCGACAGTCTTCGAAGAGATTTCTGGAGAGAAAACCCTTCCGCTTCTAGTAACCTTACTGGTCCCAACAATATTGTCAATAGTGGGATCAATAACTTCTTCACAATCATTAGTTGATAGTTCTTGCTTGACGCCATGGTAGTAGGCGCCAGCTCCATAGTTCCAAGGGATGACTTTGTCCGAAGAATATGGAATAGGTTCGGGTGCAGTGATTATCAGGGGAGCAGCTTTGGCTTTAGCAGTGATCCTTACAGGACCCTTCGAAGTGATCCTGATAGGAGCTTCAGATATTACAGATACCTCTTCCAACTCCAAGTCTTGTAACAAATTCTCAACAAACAGAATCTTCTCAACCAAAATTAGGTGATTGTCCATTAGACGTTGAATACCTTCCTTCAGTAACTTGTAGCCATTGGGTTGGGCGGTATAGTAGTAACATCTTTCAATACAACCCAGAAATAAACCAACCTACAACAGTTTCTTCTTGATAATCGGGAGGGGAGTAGCTAAATCATTTACAGTAGAAACATGAAGAACATCATCAATAGCATTTATTCCTTTGTCGTTCTTCGACATAGGTGCAGTAATTAAATTGGTGGTATCGGGAGGATCAAACTCAATCTCTTTGTTGTCAATCATGTCCAGAATTTTGATTTTCAAGGCCCAACAACTATTGGTGTCGTGCCCGGGGCTATTGGAATGATAGGAACACTTCACATTTGGATTGTAACGAGAGGAGGTGTTGGGATTCTGAAGAGGATCCCTTAAGGTTATCATCTCTGCTTTCATTAAGTGTTGTAATTCCTAAGACAGTGGCATGTTGATCTTAGTAAACTTTCTTCTAGGCGTATCTGACCTTCACTGACTGCCACGTTGTTGTTGTACAGGCGCATGATTGGAAATTAGAACAAATCCTACATATGGATTGTGATTACCTCTAGTACGAACCTTCTGGACATAAACAACATTTGTTTCCTTCTTACCATTGAACGTCTTCTTTACAGTACTCGAAGACATAGCCATTTGAATCTTTCCACTTCTGATACCACCTTCGACGGGTTCCCCAATTAGAATCATCTCAGTAAAACCAGATGAGGAGCTTCCAATGAGATGGTTAAAGAAAGGACATGTCAGAGTTCCCATGAACATATCAACCAGCTCCTTATCAGATAAAGGAGGTTGCACTCTTCCAGCCAGATCTCTCCACTTTTGGCCATACTCCTTAAACCCTTCATTCGAGCCCATAGTCATACTTTGTAGCTGCACATGAGTTGGTGAAAGGTCAGCATTGTATTGATACTGCTTGTAAAAAGCAGCAGCCAGGTCTTCCCAAGTGCGGATGTTGGTTCCTTCCAGCTGATAGAACCATTCCAGTTGTGTCCCAGATAAGCTCTCTTGAAAGAAGTGAACCCATCACTTTCTGTCAACAGTATGGGGTTGGATCTTCTGAACATAAGACCGTAGATGAAGCTTAGGACAAGATATACAATCCTATTTAGCAAAGACGGGGACCTTGAACTTGTGAGGGATAATAACCCTTGAAATAAGACCCAACTCTTTAAAATCCAGCCCATACACTTTCTGTATCTCTATAGCATTAAGTCGATCTTCCAGCTGCTTGTATCTGTCATCAGTGGGAGGATACTATTTAATAGAATATTCTTCATCATAATCTTGGCCAGAACCAAGGTTGTTATTTTCTTCAGCTTTCACACTCTTGTCATCTTCTTGTTGGTTATCGTCTTCATTTGACGATACTTCAAAATCTAGAGCCATTTTGACCGGTCCTTTGAATCTTCTGCCCATATTAAGAAAGATTGTTGGCTTCTTAGTCTACTTTTTATTCTGTTTTATGATGAGGGTCTTCAACTTGTCTAGTCCCTTATCTAAGTTCAGGAACATTTGCAGAGACTGAGTGTTCTGAGCTTGATGTTCTTACGCAGTTTGTTCAAGAGCCATCTTTTACTAAAATAAACAGCAAGAAGATGATAAAACATGTCTAGAAAGTACTTGTTATATGATGATGTGCGTGATATGTAAATGAAAATGCAATGTTTTCAAGGATCTTTGTGGGATTTAAATTTGTTTAAACAAAAGGAAACAAAAGAAATTTTAGTAACAAGATCAAATTAGAATTGCCTTCTAGGCTTATAATGTCAACAAAAAGAGTTACAAAGAAGCAAAATATGAACTCAAGTCTCCCATGGGCGCTTCCTCTTTGTGTTGACATATGCATTAAGGCTTTTTTCTTCATGGAGTCATTCCGTCAGCTCCAGTACTTTCTTCTCACTAGCATAATACTGAGTCTCAAAGGAATCCCTTTCTTCCTCGAGTTAAATCCAGGACTTCTGTAGTTCTTTGAAGTCAGTAGGCATATCAGGATGAAGAATGGTATGAGGAACATATCCTTCAACAATCGGTTCTATGATCACTGGCAGGATAGCAGGATATGGCATCATAGGATTTTGAGCACGAGATCGCGCTCATCTAAGGTAAGGCTCCATAGGAATTGAATTCTTATGCCCCAAAGTCCTACTATCAATCTTATTGATCATTCTCTGAGCAC
Organism: Vicia faba; assembly: GCA_948472305.1. NCBI lineage: Eukaryota > Viridiplantae > Streptophyta > Magnoliopsida > Fabales > Fabaceae > Vicia > Vicia faba. The sequence goes on from OX451740.1 coordinate 467,369,759, forward strand.
GTATAAACCCTTGACAGTAACTCTGAGGATCGTTCTCATAGTCGAATACTATACCCTAGATGAGCATATCATGAGTACCGTCTCTTCTAGCATAACCAAACTGACGTAGAGCTAGGGAAGGGTTGTAAGTGATACCCCTCCCCCCCCCCCCTCGTTATTCCAAGGAGTGGCACAATAGGGAATTCCCCGCAAGGGTCAATAATAATGATGTCCTCCTGAGATCGAGAACACCAATGGATATCTGAATGGGTGAGTGATATCACCCTTTGAGACCACCTCAGGCCTTGTTCATTCTTCATTACTGATTGGGGGAGATGAAAATTAAACTACCCGGAAAGTAGAGGTATGCAATGCATGAGAGTCCCTTGCTTCCTCATAGTACGAGTGTGAAGAAATTGCAAAATATCTCCAATTAAAGTAGGTACTGGATTATAGGTACGAAATATTTTGATGGCATTTACATCTATGAGTTGGTCTGGGTTAGGGAAAAGCACCAAACCATAGATCAACAAAGCTAAAATAACCTTAAAATCACAAAGACTCATGGCATCTAGAAACCATTGAGCCTTCTCTATCATAAATTTAGGAAGAAAATCCTTGACTCCATTTATTTTTTCTCAAACAGATATGATGTCTGATCGTTTCAGATGTAAGGCTGCTGCAATGTCTTTAGGTTTTAAAACTTGCTCTAGACCGGTGAAAGGTATCTGATCAAGAATAGGAACTCTGAGTAACTTAGAGAATTCTTCCATTGTGGGCACCAACTGATTATCTGGGAAGGTAAAATCGTGATGCTTAGGATCAAAGAACTGGAACAAAACACTCATCATGTCTTCTTTGAAACCGGTAGTAACTAGATTGAGTAGATGATTGTTGTACCCCCAAAATTTTCCCTCCCATTTTCTTCAAAATATTCTCAAAAGGTTTTCAAGTACTCAAGGATACTCAAGGGTTGACTAGTCAAATGTTCCTCCTAAGCAGTGGGTCCACAACTAGGGTTTTATGTTTTTCAAGGAAGTTTTGTTTGCAAAGGTCTCAAGTGGTTTACATAGTTCTCCATAGTTCTTCAACAATTTTCATGCTAAGTTTTAAGTCTTGCATCACAAGTTTGCTCGGTCAATGGCTCAGATGATTGAAAATCAACTATATTGGGTAAAAAGTCAAATATGGTCAACATACAGTCAAACTTCAAGATTTTTGACCAATATCAACATTTTCAAGTGATATTCATCATTTTATCAATGGTTGATCATGATTCCTCAAGGAAAACCCTCAAATCATCAAAAGTCAAAAGTTGCCAAATTAGGGTTTCCTTAGGAGATGTCAACTGAACTTTAACCAAGCATAACTTTCACATGCTTCATCAAATTTTCCCCAACCAAATCCTATTTTGAAGGGAATTCAATTCTCTAGAAATTTGTATCTGTATGCTTATGATACGGTGGGAGAACTGACTAGGGTTTTGCGTTTGTTTTCGCAAATGTTTCGGTTGAGCAAGAGTCGCCACCGACTTTTTATTTTATCCTAAGGAAAGGTTTAAAAAGCACAGCAAAAACCTTTGAGATATTTTCTTGGGTTCGGGGAGTAGATTATAGAAAGGGAAGGTATTAGCACCCTTTCTATCCATGGTTATCCATGGGCTCTTAGGTACTTTCTTAGATCAACTTGCCTTGGTTTTCAATTGTTTGAAATGGTGCTTTGTGTGTGGTTTTGAAAAATGTTTTGAAAAAGATGCCTTGTATAGGCTACCCTTGTAACAATTCTTTACTCGAATGTTTTACAAAAGGTGTTTGTCTTTTTGAAAAGATGTTTCAAGGTTTTTTTTGAAAGTTTGTTTTGAAAGTGTGGTTTGAAAAATAGGCAAGTGTTTTCATTTTTTGCAAGTTGGCAAGTATTTAAGAGTTATCTACCCTAAAGTTCTCAAAGATTTTTTTGCTATGTTTTAACCCTTTTAAAAATTTTGTTCCACCATTGCATTGGGTGGACAATCTTGTGTTAGGATGTGAAAGGGACAGGCGCGGGTCATCGTTTAGACCATAATTGCAATGGTGTCGAGTATCTTTGGGCAATTTTTCCTTTAAGGGACTTGATCATTTTTAGGCAACTTTCGAAAGCGTCATCGAGGGACTATGATCATTTGATTGTTTGTTTTGTTTTTGCCCAAAGAGACCTAACATGCAATATGGCCCATTATTGAAGGCAACAAGTGGAATACCCTAGGGGTGCAAGTGTGATATGTGTTGTCCATTTTCATGCTTGATTATCTTGAAATTAGGTCAAACTATTTTGTTCTTTTTATTTGCATACAAACCCTAATTCTAACATGGCATATTTAGAAAGCGTTAAAGTGCGAAAAGTAAAGTTCTAAACTATTACAACACAATATGGGAAGGGGGGTACAAATGTTCAAATGGGGGGTATTTGACAAGAAATTTAAATCTAACTATTACATCAATTTGGAATATTTACAAAGTAATCAATTGTATAATTAAATGGAAATAAAATAAATATGCAAAATGTAAAAAAGGGTTTTTATATGTATGGAAAAAAGTATTTTTTTATGTCAAATAAAATAAAAATGAAAAGCATTATTTTTTGGGGTTTTTGTGTTTTAAGGGCAAAACCCTAATTTCTTAAATAAAGGGTATTATTTATTTAATGTGTACAATAATTAATAATTATATACAAAATAAAATAAAAATGAAGTATATTCATAAAAGAGTTTTTTTTTATGTCAAATATTAATAAAATAAAAAATGTATATATTTTTTGTATTATTTACCTAAATATACTAATATATATATATATAAATATCTTTATCATTTACTAAATATGTATTATATATACAAAATAATAATATTTAATATTTATAAAAAAAAAGTATTTTTGATATAAAATGTTTTCAAAAGAGAAAATAAAATAAAAATCAGAAATAAAATATATTTGCATTATTTTTCTAGTTTTTCTAAATAATAGTATTTATATATTATTTATGTACAAATGTCCATATAAACAAATAAATGCCTAAAAAATATAAAAATGGTGTAAAAAATGTTTTTTATGTTTTTAATATTATTAGCAAAAATAAATAAGTTAGAATAAAAAAAGAAAAATCAAAAAGTCATTAAAACAAACAAAATGGGCTCAGGGGGTGTCAAAGTGAAAATGGGGTGTGAAAAGAAATAACAAAGCAGGCCCAGCCCACCAAGTCTTTCTTCAACCTCCAGCCAGAAAAATGTTCCAAAACGCGCGCCTGTACTCCAATTCAAACATCTGGATTCCTTGACTTTTTGCACAAACTTTCAACATAAGAAATGTTAATCATCAAGCCACGATTCTAAATATGTAAAGAACTCATTCTAACTCAGAAATGAGAGAGAATTTTATCATTCCCAAATCCTAACCTAACTTTTTATCAATATTCAGACCTTAAATTCTCATAGCTCAGGCAAAATAAATGGAAAGTAAAAGTATGTACAGATTCAGGGGCATGAGTAGAACACTTATTATTCACAAACCTAGAGCTAATGATGCCTACATTGGAAGATAGAAGTTCAAAAAGATACCTGTTCAGTTGAAGTTGTATCTGATGATGGAGGTACTTTCAGAGCAGGGTGATGATTGGTACAGCTTCCTTGATGTCCAGGGATGCTATTCCAAGTTTTACTTTGCTTTGAAACACTTTGAATCGAGCTATGGAACTTCAACTGCAAAACAAAAAAGTGAAAATGGTGGAACTGATTAGAGTAGTTACAGGTCGTGTTTGATGTTTGGATTAGCTTCAAGGGATGTTGTAGGATGTGTTTGATGTGGTTTTAGCAGGAATGCATGAAAGGGATGAGAGTTGACATTCAAACTGCAGCAGGTGCTCTGTTTGGGCAGTTTGAGGGTGGTTCTGTGTTCTAGAGGGCAATGGAGGTGTTGGAGTCGTGTGCTAGCTCAGTTAGGATGTCTTGAATGTGTACAAAGTATTTGCTTAAGGGTTCTATTGCTGAGATCAAAGTTGTGTTACAAAATGCTAGGTTTCTTAACACTTAAGCAAGAAAAGGTCAAGTTGAGTTTTAGACAGCTAGAGGCCCCCCTAATGTGCTTCTAACCTTCCCCTTGATCAGTGTGTTTTGTTCATAATCTTGTGCCCAAGAGATTTGATCTGTACTTGCTGATTTGCAACTTGACATAAAGCTCACTTTTTGCAAAAATGGTTAAAGTGCTTTATCTATTTTGGGATTAATCCATCATGCAATGCTTGAACACATAGAACATGGTCTTGGCACAAAGAGTTTGCATTAAATTTATGAGTTTTGGATGGTTTAGAGGCCTGTAATCAAGGGAAGCATGCTGATTTGAAAAATTGCACAAGTTATGAACATGGAAATTGACCAATTCAAAAGTGAGTTTTTGCCATATTGCAAAATTCGATTCTCTCAAGTCATGAGGTTGTTTGATGAGTTCTTGGACATTTTGGAAATCTTGGAATGTGTACTACAATCCATATTTGAAATGAAAATTGAAATTCCAAGTGGAAGTATGTGAAAAATGGTCTTGAAGTTAGGTAAAAACCTTGCCTAAAAAGGTCAAAATTTCACTAAGTTAAGAATGGTTTAGTACCCTTGTTCCAAAAATTGTAACTTGAGATACAAGCTTCTTTTGGGAAAACTTTGTGAATCAAAGTTGTAGATTATGCAATAGGCTACAACTTTCATGTTTTGACTTTTGCTTGAATCCAAATGAATCTTGGTGAGAAAGTGGGGCAAAGTTGGGAAAAAATTAGGGTTTTTCATAACTTAGAAAAATTCTAAGTTATGAAAAATTCTCATTTCAAACCCTAATTTGCAATTTTTGATTTCTTGGTGAACAAGTTTCATGATTTGGCATGTTTTGATGAAAAATGAATCTTGACTCTTGATTTTGACCAAAAAGTCAAAGTTTGACTTTTCAGTATACAGTCAAAATTGATCAATTGACTGGGAAATTCAACTGTCAATCTTGTGCATTTGGGATCTTTTGAACTTGTTGAGCATGTCAAGACAATTCCATGGGGTCCTTGAGTCCATATGTGAGCTTGGTTTGCCATTGGCTAGGTCAAACAGTCAAAAATTGCCTTTGTGCAATCAAAACCCTAAAAATGACCATTTTGCCCTTTTGATGATCTGATCAAATTTCTTGTGGAATTGTGATCCAAACTTGATCAAATGGTTCATGTGAGTTCATAATGTTGATGTGGGTCAATTTTCATGAGATTTGACTGTCAATTGACCACAGTTGACTTTTTTCCCCAATACAGCTGATTTCTAGGTCAACTGTCCAATTGACTGGGCAAAAATTGGAATCAAGACTTGAAACTTGATGTGGATAAACTTGGGAGTCCAATATGAATCAAGAAAGTCATCTTAGGCATTTTTTGGTCAAAACATCTTTGTGCAAACACAAACCCTAATTTGGGTCAACAGTGCAAGGAGAAGTCTTAAGCAGATGAAACCCTAACTGGATCTTGATCTCCAAGGGCTTTGTGATGAGAAATCATTGAGAAATGGGAGGGAAAATTTTGGGGTACAACAATGCTCAAGTCCAAAAAGTGTTTCATTTGAGAGATATGAGCCCATACATCATAGATCATTTTAAAAGTCAACAAAAAGACACTTTTTGTCAAGGCAACTCACATCAAGATAAATTCTCCCAATGCAAAAATGATCAATAGAGATATTGTAGAGAACTTATTGAGCTTTCCAAAAAGTCCAAGATCACATTCAAAAGATGAAAATTAAGAGAGTTATGAGCAGTTCAAGTTGGGAAATTTAGAGGAAATGCATGAAGTGCAAAGTGAGCAAACTTGAAATTTTGAACTAGTGGACCTAGCTTTTGATGCTCAAACATGTTTACAATGTGTTAGAAAACCTCTAAATCCATGCACATATTTTTCATTTTTTTATTTCCTTTATTTGAATTTTTATTCATTTAAATGAAATTAAAACAAATAAAATATGAGGCAATGTCATAAGGCATGTGGGATTGCTTTCTTGGATCAATTCAGGCCCAAGACAACTCATCACCACCTTGCCAAAACCGTATGAGCTTCAAAATGACAAGGATTTCTCAAAAATGGAATTTTTAAATGTGTTGGTTTCTTGTCTCATGGCCATGATTGCTTGGTCTCCTTGCCATATTTGTTCACCATACTCCTTCCTCTATATATACATACAAGATCAGAAGCACAGGACACGCATCCCTGCCTCTAAGAGCTTGCAAAAATTCTCAACATTTTTGAAAGAACCCAAAGTTTTTAAAACTTGTGTTATAAGCACTCTTACTCCAAAACTTCAATATCATCTAATTCATGGATATCTACAGAGTAAGTACAGTCGATTTTCAATGGTTTTCCATGTTTGAAACGACCATGTTCATCATCTTGGATTGCATTTTTTTCATTTATCGTATTTTTAATGTTATGAATTGTTGGATCTTTCTAATCATCTAGATCAATTCATATGAATGTTTATAGCAGGTTTCAGCCATCGCATGGAGTTGGCAGCGTTCAAACTTCTGGTCACTATTTCTAAACCGCACTAGGGTTTCTCATTCGAAACCAATGATACAAAGACTTTTAGCTCAAACAAACCCCATATTCTGACTCAAAAGGATACTTTAGAGGGATAACATGTTTTTGTCTGCTTTCATTTTATGTATTTTGCATGTTCCAAAATCCTCTCATCAGAGAAGACGGTGGAAACCACCACATGCGGTGGTTTGACTATTCTGGTTGTATGTGTGGCAGGTTGGAGCATTATGATTGGCCCATTCAAAACACCTGGGCTTCACTTGGACCCACGCTTTATTATTAACTAATTTTTTGGAATTGATTTTGTATTATATACATTTTTGATTGATTATACTACCAAATGTAAGGGCTGCCCCAACGGTGGGAGAGTGTGTTACTAAGGCGTTCATATACTAGGGCATGGGTTCGATCCATGCCCCTGATATTTTATATTTCATGTTTTCTCTTTTACATATCAAGTGTGAATCTGCTAGCGCTGCCTCGTACACCTCCTGAATCATCACCTTCCAATCTAGATCCAGCGTTTGAGATCTCACATCCACGTTAAACCCTCTTGGAAGAGGTGCACTGGATCTCATTCAGGCAGTTGGGCCATCATGTGTGGGCTTAACGGATTTGCTTTGTTACACCCCCTGGGTTTATTTCTGCAGACCCATCAATTCTTTTTTTTTACAATTTCTTTTTTAAAATATCATTAACTTTTTCTAATTAATTAATTAAAACTAATTTAGATTTAGGTTAAATCAGCTTGACTTTTTTACTTTAATTTTAATAAAATCAAGTTAACTTTTTTTAAGTTAATTAATTAATTAATTTCCTTTCATTATTAAACTTTTCTTCAATTAAAAATAACTTAGGTTTTTATTAGGGTTTAATTCCCTTTACTCAAAAATAAAAAATCAATTAATCATCAATTATTTTCAATCAAATAATCTCCATGTTTCTTTTTGCAATCTTCGATGTTTTCTTATTTCCAAATTAATTTTATCATAATTTTGTAACTGATAAAGGTTGTAATAGATTAAATAGGTTTTTTTTATTTTTCTTTTTATTTCCCCTAAATTTTGTGGTTTGTATCCCCCTTACCCGAAGCTTTGTAATAGCATAGGAAATTTATTTGTTGTCTTTACCGATTTCTTTATAACTCTACTAGATGTATGCTAATAGGCTTGTATGGAAAGACTAAAAATCAAACGCTGGAAAACCTTAAATACAAGATAAAATAACTGAATCAAAACAAAATTCACTCACGTACTTCTAGGGTGACTCCACCACTTGCCTTCGGATAAAATGGTCATGTCCCTCGAACATAGGGATACCATTAGCAAGGACCCTCAGTTAAAAATCATCATAAATATCATAGTCCCTCGATGACCCTTCGATGCTGCCTTCGGTAAATGATCGTGTCCCTTGATGTTTCCTATTAATACATGATGATAGTCCCTTATAATTGCTAAAGGTACCCTTATGTTGCCTTTATGACTGTACGATGACCCGCGCCTGTCCCTCAAAACATCCAACGATAGGGCTTCCTACTAACCAATGATAGGATATCACTATCTAAATAGGAGAAAAAGAACAAACACATTTTGAGTAGGTATATAGTTCTTAATCGCTTGCTCGCGAACATTTCAAAACATTTTTCATACAATACACTTCTCTTCTGAAATATTTTCAAAATAAACACTTTTTATGCATTCTCAACTGATACGAGAATCATTACAAAGTTACTGAACTTAGGAATTTTCAAAATATTTTCAAACTTACACAAACACACAAAGCATTTTCAAAAGTGAGCTAGCAATTAAGAGCCTGTAGATAACTACGGATGAAAAGGTTGCTAACACCTTCCCTTATCATAACCTACCCCCCTTACTCAGAAAATTATCGAAGGTATTTCCTGTTATTTTCACCCTTTCCTATATTGGATAAAAGAAAAGTCGATGGAGACTCTTGTTATCCGCAACATTTGCAATAAAATGTAAAACCAAAAGTTAGTTCTCCCACCGTATTACAGAACTGGCGACTCTGCTAGGGATAACTAAAAGTGGGGTTGCCTTAAGAGTTAGATCACATTTTAAATGCTTTATTTACTTGATTTGTATGTTTTATATTTCAGGGTTTTGCTAGAGTTATTTTTGTAAAGATCATATACCCGGATCTAGGGCATTTTAGGTAAGTAGCAATAGATCGTGAAAATTGTACAGCGTATACCGATACGGTTGAAGTGATGGCTACGTTAGTGTGACATATTGGTTTGTGTTGGTGTCCCTTGAGTTAAATCTAGGAGAATGTTGGGTTGTCGTGTGGTGTCATAAAGCACTAACTGACCGTAGAACCTTAGTTGACACAACTTAGCCATTAGAAAGTAGTGAGATGGATGGCTTTGGTGCAAGTTGAAGTTGGTCGATACTCGATACTACACTCATTGAGATCATACTCTTGGATATTTCAGTTGCAAATCAGATGCTTGTGCTGAAACAATGCTTCGGAGAAAGATCAGTGATATTGGGGCTCCTAGAACCCGATTACTTTTCTTAGGACAGGTTGAGCCAACTAAAACTCAAGAGGGTACCTTACTTATAAACTCCATGAAATCTCGAACCCAAGGCCTTGTGTGTTTTGTTTGTGTATGATTAATTGTTCAAACATGACATCATAACATCATGACATCATACCATATCATTTTCACTAACCATTTCAAGGATCAAGGGATTTATCTTTGTTCTTTGTTGTAGGTTATAGCCTCCGCTCGTAGAAACATTATTTGGATCAACTTTGTAAGGGTGCCTTGTAACGCCCGTAATTTAATTAATTATTAATTAAATTATTTTTGGAATATTTGTGAAGATATGTTATTATTAAATTGGATTTATTTTATTAAGTGGATAAATAATAATATTAGAGGTATAATATTATTATGTGGTGAAATAATATTAGAAGTGTGATATTACTAAGGTGGGCTTAATTTGAGATAGTAGGTGTAATAAGGGGGTGTAGGTTTGGATCCCACTAAGGAATAATATAATATTAGGTTATTTTATTATTTGTGAGAAGGTAGAGAAGAAAGAAGCAGTAGAAGGAAATAAGGATTTGGAAGAGAACGTGAAGCTGCTGGAAAAAGTGGAAAATGGCAAGAACGAAGATTCAACCCGGAAATTGTAGAGCGACCTTCAATACAAGGTAAGGGTGGGGTTCTGACTTTATAATTGGGTTCATGATGTTTGATATGTGGGGTTAGAGGATTGCTGTTTTGTTCTTGAATTGGATATGTATATGATGATGTATGATGAAGATTGATGAATTTTGGATGAATAATGATGCCATGATGTTGTTTAATTGATGTAGTATTATAGGTTAATGTTAGGTGATGAATTTCCATGATTATATCAAGGTTTGTAGGACTGTAACATAATTCTCGTAGTGAAATTACAAAAGAAAACGCATAAATTATGCACACTGTAGCAGGATGTGTTGACCCCAAACGGGATGTGTCAATACATGAAGGTTAATTGACTGAAGATGGGTCGATACAAGAAGGGCTTGCATCGATACATGTGTGTGTGACACTCAAGATGAGTCGACCGGTGAAGCGCATGTGTCGATACATGCTGTGTTTAAGCCAGGATGAGTCGATCCATAAGAAGGATGTGTCAACTCATGATGTACAGATGAAGCAGTATGCGTCGATCCATAGGGTTTCGCATCGACCCATGTTATAAAGGAGAAGCAGGATGAGTCGATCCATAAGGTTTCGTGTCGATACATAATGTCTGGTTTCTGACAGAATTGGCTTTTAATTGCTGTAACTTGGGTTTTAGGATGCTGTTTGATATGCCGTTTGAAGCATTGATTAGCTACCGCAATGAGCTTTATTCTAGGTGATTAAATGATGGATAAGAAGTTTAATCGTAGCAGATAATGCATGATTTAGAATTAATTCCCGTAGATGACTGTTGTGCTGATTTTTGGACAGAATGATGAATAGTAGATGTTTAGAGGCCGCTTTTAGAATTATGACAGTAGGATTAGTGACAGTAATGATGTACAGTAGTAGAATAACAGTATGGATTACTGTAGTACTAATATATCATCAAGTTGTTAGTGAGATGTTGTTACAAAAACGGTGTTCGATAATTATGATGAACCAATTTCGTTTGATAAATAAGTGATGTTTAATAAATTACTTTGAGATGTTTATGAGATGCTGTAATTGAGATGTTTTGAGATGATTGAGATGTTGCTGTTTTGAGATAATTTAGATGTGTTATTTTGAGATGATTGAGAAGTTGTTATGTTAATTGAGATGTTAATTGAGATTTTGTTGTTTTGAGATGATTTGAGATGTGGGTAATTTGGGTGTTGTTATTACATTCATGATGAGTCGCATACATTGCATTTTTGAGATGGAGCTTATGCTCGTTGAGATGGCCTGGATTGGAACATTATGAGATGAAGGCTATGCCTTGTTGATGCCTCTATTAATTGGCAGATTTTTGATATGAGAGTTATGCTCCAATGATACCACATGCATTTGCATAGTTTTGAGTCGCATTATATGATTGAATAATGAAGTGTATTTGATGTTGATGAATGAGTATATATGCTGTAATTATTGTTTATTATGAGATGAGAAGTGGCGACATTATTGATCTGATTTAATATATTAATTATCACACGCTTTATTATATTGTTAGATATCTCACCCCTTCTGTTTCAATGTTGCCCTTATGTTGGTAACGTGCAGGTAATCGAGAGTGAAGGCTGTATACCTTCAATAGTTCGAGTCAGTGTCATTGCTCTGATATGTAACACTCGGGGGGATGAACACTTGCTGATTTAGACTGTTGTTTTTCAGTTGTTGAACTTTAAATTAATGATTATTGAATATGAGATGTTTCGTAGTTGCTGTTTTGTTTAAAGATGTTATTGAAGAATTCCGCTGCGTAGATGTTTAATTATTTTATTAAGGATCTTATGACGATGGTTCATCTGATGTTTTGAAAGTGTTATATATCCAAGATGAATGCAATGAATTTGTTAGAAGAATTTGTGACGTCCCGATTCATTTGTATGATTGAAATTTTATAACTCTGATTTATCTTACATAATTGCTTGGGGTAGAATTGGGGTGTTACAAAGTTGGTATCAGAGAAAAAGGTTGGTCTGACCTTGTCTTCTAGTCGTAGTTGTCTAACAGTCGATTATTGTTATTTGAGTTCTAATCGTTGTTTATGTTATAGTAAGAAGTTGAGATGGCTGGAAGGAATGATGCTGCTCTTGCTGCTACTCTAGAAGCAATGGCTCATGCGATGGAAAATCAGCCAAATGCTGACGGGAATGCTGGATCTCGTAGCTTGGCGACTTTCCAGAGAGATAATCCACCTACGTTAAAGGGAAAGTATGATCCTGACGGAGCATTGAGTGGTTGAAAGAGATTGAGAGAATCTTTCGCGTGATGGACTCTACTCCAGCGCAGAAGGTTCGTTATGGGACTCATATGCTAGCAATCGAGGCTGATGACTGGTGGCTAGAGACTTTTCAGAAGTTAGAAGTGGCAGGTGAGAATGTCACTTGGGCTGTGTTCCGTAGGGAGTTTTTGAGAAAGTATTTTCCTGAAGATGTCCGTGGTAAGAAGGAGATTGAATTCCTTGAGTTGAAGCAAGGGAATTTGTCTGTTGTTGAGTATGCTGCCAAGTTTGCTGAGTTGGCTAAGTTTATCCGCATTACGCTGAGGAAAATGCTGAGTTTTCGAAGTGTATTAAGTTTGAGAATGGGTTACGCCCGGAGATTAAGAAGGCAGTTGGATACCAGAAGATCCGTGTCTTTGCTGATTTGGTTGATAGCTGCAGAATTTATGAGGAAGATAATAATGCTCAATACAAGATTATGAGTGAGAAGAAGGGTAAGCACCCGCAGAATTATGGTAAACCTTATGATGCCCCAGCTGGTAAGGGTAAGCAGAGAGTTGCTCATGGTCAGAGGACTAGTGGGGGAGATGCTCCTGTTGGTGTGATTTGCTTTAAGTGTGGGAAACCTGGACACAAGAGTAATGTGTGAACTACTGAAGTGAAGAGGTGTTTCCGTTGTGGCAAGAACGGACATGTTGTAGCTGAGTGTGAGCACAAGAGTGTGGTTTGTTTCAACTGTAAAGAAGAAGGGAACATTGGTAGCCAGTGTCCGAAATCGAAGAGGGCCCAGTCTAGTGGTAAAGTGTTTGCTTTTGTTGAGGATCAGACAGCTGCTGTGGACGAACTTATTAGTGGTACATGTTTCATTAATAGTACTCCTTTAATCACTATTATTGATACTGGTGCTACCCATTATTTTATTGCAGTTGATTGTGTTGAGATATTGGGTCTTGTGTTGTCTTCTCTGGATGGAGAAATGGTCGTCGATACTCCAGCCAAGGGGTTGATGACTACTTCTTTTGTGTGTGATAAGTGTCCCTTGTCGGTCTTCGACAGAGACTTTATTGTTGATTTGGTTTGTTTACCATTAAGAGGTTTGGATGTGATTCTGGGTATGAACTGGTTAGAGCATAACTATGTTCATATTAACTATTATGACAAGTCGGTGAAGTTTTCTACTCTTGAAGAAGAGGAAGACGGTTTGTTGTCTGCTAGACAGTTGAGAAAGTTGATGCAAGAGGAAGCACAAATGTTTTCGTTGATGGCGTCGCTATCTGTAGAAACTCAAGCTATAATTGAGGAATTGCAGGTGGTGTGTGAATTTCCTGAAGTTTCCCCTAATGAGATTCCTGATGTACTGCAAGAGAGGGAAGTTGAATTTGCAATTGATCTTGTACCTGGTACCAGACCTGTGTCTATGGCACCATACAGGATGTCTGCATCTGAGTTGTCAGAGTTGAAGAAGCAATTGGAAGAGTTACTTGAGAAGAGGTTTGTAAGACCAAGTGTATCGCTGTGGGGAGCTCCAATGTTGTTAGTAAAGAAGAAAGACAGAAGTATGAGGCTTTGTGTTGATTATAGACAGCTAAATAAAGTGACGATTAAGAACAAGTATCCGCTTCCAAGAATAGATGACTTGATGGACCAATTAGTGGATGCTAGTGTGTTTAGTAAGATTGATTTGAGGTCGGGTTACCATCAGATTAAAGTAAAGGCTGAGGATATCCAGAAGACGGCTTTCAGAACGCGCTATGGACATTACGAGTATTCGGTGATGCCTTTCGGTGTTACTAATGCGTCGGGAGTATTCATGGAATATATGAATCGTATCTTTCATACTTATTTGGATCGGTTTGTAGTGGTGTTCATTGATGATATTTTGATTTACTCTAAGTCAGAAGAAGAGCATGTTGAACATTTAATAGTAGTATTGTAGATTTTGAAAGAGAAGAAGTTGTATGCAAAGCTGTACAAGTGTGAATTCAGGCTGAAAGAGGTTAGTTTTCTTGGTCATGTGATTTCAGGAGGTGGCATTGCTGTAGATCCATCGAAGGTTGATGATGTATTGCATTGGGAAACTCCAAAGTCAGCTACGGATATTAGAAGCTTCTTGGGATTAGCTGGTTATTATAAAAGATTTATCGAAGGATTTTCTAAGTTGTCACTTCCATTGACTAAGTTGACTTGTAAAGGTAGAGCGTTTGTATGGGATGTTCATTACGAAGAAAGTTTTACGGAATTGAAGAAGAGGTTGATGTCGGCTCCGATTTTGACGTTGCCTAATCCAGGAGAGCCTTTTGTGGTTTATTGTGATGCTTCTAAGATGGGTTTAGGAGGTGTGCTTATGCAGAATGGTAATGTAGTTGCGTATGCATTGAGGAAGTTAAGGACTCACGAGAAGAACTACCCTACGCATGATTTAGAGCTTGCTGTAGTTGTTTTTGTGTTGAAGATTTGGAGGCATTATCTTTATGGTTCTAGATTTGAAGTGTTTAGTGACCATAATAGTTTGAAGTATTTGTTTGATCAGAATAAGTTGAATATGAGGCAACGAAGATGGTTAGAATTGTTAAAGGATTATGATTTCAGTTTGAATTATCATCCATGAAAGGCGAATGTGGTAGCTGATGCGTTGAGTCAAAAGACTTTACATATGTCAGCAATGATGATTAAAGAGTTGGAATTGATTTAGCAGTTCAGAGATATGAGCTTAGTTTGCGAGGTTACTCCGCGAAGTGTTATGTTGGGTATGTTAAAGATTAATAAAGAATTCTTAGACAGTATCAGAGAAGCTCAGAAGTTGGATGTGAAACTAGTAGATTTGATGGTTGGGATTGATCAATCTGAGGATAGTGATTTCAAGTTAGATGAGCAAGGTGTGTTGAGATTTCGTAACCGGATTTATATTCCTGATGATGCTGAGATGAAGAAAGTGATACTTGAAGAGAGTCATAGAAGTAAGTTGAGTATTCATCCAGGAGCTACAAAGATGTATCAAGATTTGAAAGGTTTGTTTTGGTGGACTGGGATAAAGAGTGATGTGGCTTAATTTGTGTATGCATGTTTGACTTGTCAGAAGTCGAAAGTTGAACATCAGAAGCCTGCAGGATTGATGCAACCATTGGAAATTCCAGAATGGAAATGGGATATCATTTCAATGGACTTTGTGACGGGGTTGCCTAGTACTTCAAGAGGACATGATTCAATTTAGGTGATTGTTGATAGGCTTACGAAGTCAGCTCATTTTATTCCTATTAACATCAGTTTTCCAGTGTCAAAGTTGGCTGAGATTTATATCAGTGTGATTGTGAAGTTGCATGGTGTTCCTTTGTGCATTGTGTCAGATAGAGATCCAAGATTTACTTCTGATTTTTGGAAGAGTTTGCAAGAAGCCTTGGGTTCTAAGTTGAGTTTGAGTTCAGCGTATCATCCTCAGACAGATGGTTAGACTGAACGAACGATTCAATCGTTGGAAGACTTGTTGAGGGCATGTGTTCTTGAGCAGGGAGGTTCGTGGGATACTTATCTTCCGTTGGTAGAGTTCACATATAACAACAGTTATCATTCCAGTATAGGGATGGCACCTTTTGAAGCGTTGTATGGTCGAAGATGTAGAACTCATTATGTTGGCATGAATCTGGTGAGAGTGTAGTGCTTGGACCTGAACTTGTTCGTGAGACTACTGAGAAGGTGAATTTGATTCGAGAAAAGATGAAAGCTTAGCAAAGTAGATAGAAGAGTTATCATGACAAGCGAAGGAAGGATTTAGAATTCTAAGCTGGTGATCATGTGTTTTTGAGAGTTACACCTGTGACTGGTGTTGGGCGAGCATTGAATTCTAAGAAGCTCACTTCTCGTTTTATTGGACCGTATCGGATTTTAGAGAGAGTGGGGAATGTTGCTTATAGAGTGGCTTTACCGCCTAATCTTTCGAATTTGCATGATGTGTTTCATGTGTCGCAACTTCAGAAGTATATTTCAGATCCATCTCATGTGATTCATATGGACGATGTGCAAGTACGGGATAATCTTACGGTGGAGACGATGCCTGTACGGATTGCGGATCGTGAAATGAAGACTCTGAGGGGAAAAGAGATTGCTTTGGTTAAAGTGGTTTGGCTAGGAGCTGCAGGAGAAAGCATGGCTTGGGAATTGGAGAGCAAGTGCGAGACTCCTATCCTGAATTGTTTGATTGAAGTAAATTTTCGAGGACGAAAATATTCTAAGTGGGGGAGAGTTGTAACGCCCGTAATTTAATTAATTATTAATAAAATTATTTTTGGAATATTTGTGAAGATATGTTATTATTAAATTGGATTTATTTTATTAATTGGAGAAATAATAATATTATAGGTATAATATTATTATATGGTGAAATAATATTAGAAGTGTAATATTACTAAGGTGGGCTTAATTTGAGATAATAGGTGTAATAAGGGGGTGTAGGTTTGGAGCTCACTAAGGAATAATAGAATATTAGGTTATTTTATTATTTGTGAGAAGGTAGAGAAGAAAGAAGTAGTAGAAGGAAATAAGGATTTGGAAGAGAACGTGAAGCTGCTGGAAAAAGTGGAAAACGACAAGAACGGAGATTCAACCCGAAAATTGTAGAGTGACCTTCAATCTAAGGTAAGGGTGGGGTTTTGACTTTATAATTGGGTTCATGATGTTTGATATGTGGGGTTAGAGGATTGCTATTTTGTTCTTGAATTGGATATGTATATGATGATGTATGATGAAGATTGATGAATTTTGGATGAATAATGATCCCATGATGTTGTTTAATCGATGTAGTATTATAGGTTAACGTTAGGTGATGAATTTCCATGATTATATTAAGGTTTTTAGGACTGTAACATAATTCCCGTAGTGAAATTACAGAAGAAAACGCAGAAATTATGCAGACTGTAGCAGGATGTGTTGACCCCAAATGGGATGTGTCGATACATGAAGGCTGATTGACTGAAGATGGGTCGATACAAGAAGGGCTTGCATCGATACATGTGTGTGTCAGACTCAGGATGAGTCGACCGGTAAAGCGCATGTGTCGATACATGCCGTGTTTGAGCCAGGATGAGTCAATCCATAAGGAGGATGTGTCGACTCATGATGTACAGATGAAGCAGTACGCGTCGATCCATAGGGTTTCGCGTCGACCCATGTTGTAAAGGAGAAGACGGATGATTCGATCCATAAGGTTTCGTGTCGATACATAATGTCTGGTTTTTGACAGATTGGCTTTTAATTGTTGTAACTTGGGTTTTAGGATGTTGTTTGATATGCCGTTCGAAGCGTTGATTAGCTAACGCGATGAGCTTTATTACAGGTGATTAAATGATGGATACGGAGTTTAATCCTAGTAGATAATTCATGATTTAGAATTAATTCCCGTAGATGACTGTTGTGCTGATTTTTGGACAGAATGATGAATAATAGATGTTTAGAGGCCGATGTTAGAATTATGACACTAGGATTAGTGACAGTAATGATGTACAGTAGCAGAATAACAATATGGATTACTATAGTACTAATATATCATTAAGTTGTTAGTGAGATGTTGTTACTAAAACGGTGTTCGATAATTATGATGAACCAATGTCGTTTGATAAATAAGTGATGTTTAATAAATTACTTTGAGATGTTTATGAGATGTTGTAATTGAGACGTTTTGAGATGATTGAGATGTTGCTCTTTTGAGATGATTTAGATGTTTTATTTTGAGATGATTGAGATGTTGTTACGTTAATTGAGATGTTAATTAAGATGTTGTTGTTTTGAGATGATTTGAGATGTTGGTAATTTGGGTGTTGTTATTACATTCATGATTAGTCGCATACATTGCATTTTTGAGATGGCCTGGATTGGCAAATTTTGAGATGAAGGCTATGCCTTGTTGATGCCTCTATTAATTGGCAAATTTTTGAGATGAGAGTTATGCTCCAATGGTACCACATGCATTTGCATAGTTTTGAGTCGCATTATATGATTGAATAATGAAGTGTATTTGATGTTGATGAATGAGTATATATGCTGTAATTATTGTTGATTATGAGATGGGAAGTGGTGACATTATTGATCTGATTTAATATATTAATTATCATGCACTTTATTATATTGTTAGATATCTCACCCCTTTTGTTTCAATGTTGCCCTTATGTTGGTAACGTGCAGGTAATCGAGAGTGAAGGTTGTATACCTTCAATAGTTCGAGTCGGTGTCATTGCTCTGATATGTAACACTCGGGGGGATGAACGCTTGCTGATTTAGACTGCTGTTTTTCAGTTGTTGAACTTTAAATTAATGATTATTGTATATGAGATGTTTCGTAGTTGCTGTTTTGTTTAAATATGTTATTGAAGAATTCCATTGCGTAGATGTTGAATTATTTTATTAAGGACGTTATGACGATGGTTCATCTGATGTTTTGAAAGTGTTATAAATCCAAGATGAATGCAATGAAATTGTTAGAAGAATTTGTGACATCCTGATTCATTTGTATGATTGAAATTTTATAACTCTGATTTATCTTGCATAATTGCTTGGGGTAGAATTGGGGTGTTACATGCCTCCTCAGCTCAAGGAGTTAGTATCAAGGGTCCTCGAAAGTTCTCCATTCATCAAAAGGCATGGTCGAATACTCAGTCTGGTTACCCCAGGATTTGACGAAGACATGATGAGTGTCCTATTCTAGTTCTTTGACCCTGCACATCACTGTTTCAGATTTCCAGATTATCAGTTGGTACCCACGATGGAAGAATTCTCTCAACTATTGGGAGTACTTGTTCTTAATCAGACACCCTTCACCGGATTAGAGGAATATCTGAAACCAGAAGATATTGCAGCAGCCTTACATTTGTAGCGGTCCGACATTGTATCTAATTGGAAAACGAGAAGTGGAGTCAAGGTCTTTCTTGCTAAATTTTTGATTGAGAAGGCTCAATTGTTTCTGGATGCTATGAGTTTTCAGGCTTTCGAGGAGATCTTGACTCTGCTAATATATGGATTGGTACTATTCCCTAATCCATACCAACTCATAGATGTGAACGCCGTCAAAATATTTCTTGCTCTTAACCCTGTTCCTACCTTGATGGGAGATATTCTACATTCTCTTTACACTCGTACTATGAAGAGGCGAGGAACTCTCATGTGTTGTATACCTCTACTATCTAGGTGGTTTATTTCACACCTTCTCCGCTCGATAATGAAGAACGAACAAGATTTGAGGTGGTCTCAAAGAATAATGTCACTCGACATCTATTGGTATGCTTGATCTCATGAGGATATCACTATCATTGACCGTTGCGAGAAGTTCCCTAATGTGCCAATTCTAGGCATCAGGGGAGGTATTACATACAACCCTTCTCAAGCTCTATGTCAATTTGGTTATTCTCAAAGAGATGGTCTGCATGACACGCTTATCCAGAGTATTGTATTCGATTATGAGAATGATCCTCAACGTGATCATCTAAGGTTTATACATGCTTGGGCATGTGAGTAAGATTGATAGAAAGGCTTTAGGACAGAAGAATTCCATCCCTCTGGAGCCCTATCTGAAATGGGTACGAGCTCGTGCTCAAAACCTTATGATGCCACACCTTACTGTCCTACTGGTAATCATGGAGTTTGTTGTCAAATGAGACGTTTCTCGCACCATCCTCCAACCAGACATGCCCACTGTCCTTGAAGAATCATAGAAGTCTTGGATTCAGCTTAAGGAAGAATAGGGTACCTTTGAGACTAAATTCTATGCAAGTGATAAGAAAGTATTGGATCTCACGAAGCAACTTCACGAGGAGCAGATTCTTAACACATATGTCAACACAAAGAGGAGGCGTCCATGGAAAACTTAGAGTTTTAGGAGTTTTTAATTTATTTCTTTGTAATATTTTGTATTCACATAAACTTATTAGTAAAAATATTTGTTTATGTTTCCTTTTGGTTAGAAAATTTAAATCTCAAAAGGTTCTTGAAAACATTTCATATACATATCATGCATATCATTACATGACATGTGTTTCAAGATAGGCTTCTTATCTTGTTGATGTTTATTTCAGCAGAAATAATGGCTCTTAAACAAACAGTTAAGGATCTCGAGGCTCAGAACGCCCAGTTTCAACAGATGTTCCTAAGTCTAGCCAAGGGGCAGGAAGATCTGAAGGCCCTCATCACTAAAGTGAAGAAGGAGAAAGTCAAGAAACCAGATGGCTTCCTCAACATGGGTAGGAGTCTCAAAGGTCCGGTCAAACGAGCTTTAGAGTTTGAAGAAGAAAATGATGACCCAGAAGAAGATGATAAAATTATGAAGGCTGACAACCAGGATTCTGAAAAAGAAAAAGCGAATTATTCAGATGAACAAATTCCTCCGACTGAAAACAAGTATAAGCAACTGGAAGACCGTCTCAATGCCATGGAGATCTAGAGGGTTCCTGGGTTGTATTTTGAAGAGTTGGTTCTCCTCTCAGGGTTTTTTATCGCTCACAAGTTCAAGGCCCCCGTCTTTTCCAAATACGACGGTGTTTCTTGTCCTAAGCTTCACCTGAGATCGTATGTCCGAAAGATCCAACCCATACAATTGATAGGAAGTTATGGGTCCACTTATTTCAAGAAACTTTGTCAGACACTAAACTCGAATGGTTCTATCAGCTAGATGGAACCAACATCCGTATGTGGGAAGACTTGGCTGCTGCTTTTTATAAGCATTATTAATATAATGCTGACCTTGCACCAACTCGAGTGCAATTGCAAAACATGTCTATGGGCTTGAATGAAGGTTTCAGAGAATATGCCCAGAAATGTAGAGACTTAGCTGGAAGGGTGCAACCTCCCTTGTCTAATCGGGAGCTTACTGATATGTTCATGGGCACTTCGACTGGTCCATTCTTCAACTTGCTAATTGGGAGTTCGCCATCTGGTTTTACTAAGCTAATCCTGACGGGGGAACAAGTTGATAGAGGTATCAAGAGAGGAAAGATTCGGGTGGTTGCATCTTCTACTGTTGTAAAGAAGATGTTCAACAATAAGAAAGAAACCAATGTTGTCTATGGCCAGAAGGGACATGGTAAAAATGATCACCATCAGTCTGTGGGAGAAGTGATGATTTTTAATCCTGCATTTGTTCAACAACCATGAAGGGGGAATCAACATAGGTCGGATGCCCCGAGGAGGCAGTTCACCAGGATTAGTATGCTTTTGTCTCAGGCATTACAACATCTGTTGAAGGAAGAATTGGTAACACTATGGGATCCTCCTCAGAATCCCAACACCTCCTCTCCCAAATATAACCCGAATGTGAAGTGTTCTTATCATTCTAATCGTCCTGAGCATGAAACCAACAATTGTTGGTCCCTGAATAACAAAGTCCAAGATCTAATTGACAACAAAGAGATTGAGTTTGATCCACCAGAGACTCCAAATGTAATCACTGCACCAATGCCGAAGCCCGATAAAGGTGTGAATGTTATTGATGTTGTTTCTGCTATAGAAGACATTGATAGTGACTATGATTTAGACAAATGGATATTCCCTACTATCGGCGGTAGACTCAACAATTGGAAGGCTAAAGACTTTATACCAATCCCCTTTAGTCAGGAGTAATTTCTATTTCCTGTTATTTGCTTTCAAGTTTTTGGGATATGTAATTTTTAAAATAATGAATTTAAACCTTGTGCCTTACCCGGGGCATACCAGTTCACTTGTTAGGGTTCTTATCTTTCATCCGCATATGCTCATCTAATAAAACATTGGACGTTTTTGCATTAAAATTTTGCGCTCTCTGTCTATCCATTACTTTATTGCCTTCAAATATAGCTATGTGTTTATTACACACACCCATACCCTACATTGCAGATCCACATCCATTTTGGATCTCGTCGATATTGATTCTGCTACTACCTTTCATGACTTTGAAAATCCGATCTACCAAGCCGAGGACAAAGGTGAGGAAGATTTTGAAATACCGAGAGAACTTGCCAGGCTCTTAACACAAGAAGAAAAGGCTATCCAACCACATGAAGAACCAGTTGAAGTTGTAAACTTAGGTACCGAGACAGACCAGAAAGAAGTCAATATAGGCGCTAATTTAGAGAGAAGTGTCAAGAACAGGTTAATTCATATGTTGCATAACTATGTTGAGATCTTTTCCTGGTCGTACGAAGACATGCTAGGGCTCGATACTGATATTGTTGTTCATCGTCTACCAATGAAAGAGGGTTGTTCTCCGATTAAGTAAAAGGTTCATCGCATGCATCCCGAGATGTCAGAGAAGATCAAAGCTAAGGTTATGAAGCAATTCAATGCGGGATTCTTAGTAGTGACATCATATCCTCAATGGGTTGCTATAATTGTTCCTGTACCAAAGAAAGACGACAAGGTGCATATGTGTGTAGACTATAGGGATCTGAAAAGGGCGAGCCCTAAAGATGATTTCCCAATTCCGCATATGGATGTTCTAATCGACAACACCGCTCAACATAAGGTATTATCTTTCATGGATGGTTTATCGGGTTATAATCAGATTAAGATGGCGCCTTAAGATATGGAGAAAACTACCTTCGTCACATAGTGGGGAACTTTCTGCTACAAGGTTATGCCTTTTGGGTTAAAGAATGCCGACGCAACTTATCAGTGTGCCATGGTAGTTTTATTCCATGACATGATTCATCACGAGATAGAGGTCTACGTCGATGACATGATAGCAAGATCACAGACTGAAGAAGAGCACCTTGATCATCTACATAAACTGTTTGAAAGACTGAGGAAGTATAAGCTAAGGTTAAATCCGAACAAGGGCACCTTTGGGGTGAGATCTGGTAAACTCCTGGGTTTTTTTGTCAGCGGTAAAGGTGTTGAGGTTGATCCCGCAAAGGTTAAAGCTATTGAAGAAATGTCGGCTCCTCGTACTGTGAAGGAAGTTAGAGGTTTCTTAGGACAACTGAATTACTTTGCATGATTCATTTCTCATTTCACCGCTACTTGTGAGCCAATCTTCAAGTTGTTGCAGAAAGATCAAGTGGTAAAATGGAATGACGACTGCTGAAAACTATGCGGCCAGAACCTCTCATCTGGATGTTAATGAAACATCAATGAAGTCGCCACCGAACGTATTTTATCCCGCCGAGAGGGAAAGGTAAACATCGAGAAAACCTGAAAAGGGAGAAATCACGGTCTTTCGACCGAGAGATCGGGTAAGGGAGTCTGTTACGCGAGGGGAAGGTGTTAGCACCCCACACGCCCGTAGTACTCTATGGTATCCACTCTTGTTGTCTAATCTAAATGGGTGTGGTCAAATCATATATCTATGGCTTAAAACTGAAAAGGGAATGTATGCTAAAGGAAAAAGAAAATAATGTAGGGAAAATAAAAGTTGTGCTCGGTTGGGCCCTACCCCAATGCCTACGTATCCCTTTTAAGGAATCAGAGCAGCCGTAGTTCGGCTTAAGTGTTTTAGTTGGTTTGTGTTTTTTAGTTAAGACGAACAAAGATAGTCAAGATGGAAAAACATCAAATAAAACAACAAACAAATGAGATGGTAAAGCATCGGCTAAATGATAACAAGATAACATGTCGAAGATGGCGAAACATCAAATGAAACAAATGACAAAACAATCACACCTAACAATTATATTGCGAATCAAAGTAGGATAACAAACATGTGCGATGGCGAAACATCGGCTTCAAGGTAAACAAAGATATCATGGCAAAAGATGACGAAACATCGATAAAATAGATGGCAAAACATCACACCTAACAATGATATTGAGAATCAAAGTAGGATAACAAACATGTACGATGGCGAAACATCGACTTCAAGATAACAAGATATCATGGCAAAAGATGATGAAACATCGATAAAATAGATGGCAAAACATTACACCTAACAATGATATTGCGAATCAAAGTAGGATAACAAACATGTGCGATGGCGAACCATCGGCTTATGGTAAACAAAGATATCATGGCAAAAGATGACGAAACATCGATAAAATAGATGGAAAAACATCACACCTAACAATGATATTGAGAATCAAAGTAGGATAACAAACATGTGCGATGGCGAAACATCAGCTTCAAAATAACAAGATATCATGGCAAAAGATGGCGAAACATCGATAAAATAGATGACAAAACATCACACCTAACAATGATATTGAGAATCAAAGTAGGATAACAAACATGTACGATGGCGAAACATCGGCTTCAAGATAACAAAGATATCATGGCAAAAGATGGCGAAAGATCGATAAAATAGATGACAAAACATCACACCTAACAATGATATTGAGAATCAAAGTAGGATAACAAACATGTGCGATGGCGAAACATCGGCTTCAAGATAACAAGATATCATGGCAAAAGATGGCGAAACATAGATAAAATAGATGACAAAACATCACACCTAACAATGATATTGGGAATCAAAGTAGGATAACAAACATGTGCGATGGCGAAACATCGGCTTCAAGATAACAAGATATCATGGCAAAAGATGGCGAAACATCGATAAAATAGATGACAAAACAACACACCTAACAATGATATTGAGAATCAAAGTATGATAACAAACATGTGCGATGGCGAAACACCGACTTCAAGATAACAAGATATCATGGCAAAGATTGGTTTGTATCTTTTACTTTGAAGAAGGGTTTGGGTTCATTAGAGGTGTCTTATGATTTGCCAAGAAAACAAGCTTTTGTTTTAAGATGCAAAATGCAAAGAAAGGAAAAAAACAACTAAGGGGAACTAGCCTAGCATTATCCCTAGTGTTATCATACAATGGTTGATCCTAAGGTTGAGGATAAAGGAGAACCCTACCTTAATTATCATGCTAAAGGAAGCTTAACAAAACTATCCTATAGGGAACATGCAATGAGAGCGAAGTCGTGATCTCAATATCTAAATTGAGTGACTCATCGATCAACAATTAAAGAAGAAAAGCGATAAACATCCTATAGGGAGCATGCAATGAGAGCGAAGTCGTGATCTCAATGTCTAAATTGAGTGACTCATCGATCAACAACAAAAGAAGAAAAGCAATAAACATCATATAGGGAGCATGCAATGAGAGCGAAGTCGTGATCTCAATGGATAAATTGAGTGACTCATCGATCAACACAACATAGGTATTAAACAAAAAAAAACAGAGGGCCTCCTGACATATATCAGCAACAGAGGTCCCATCATGCAATCAGAGAACTATGCAAAATGAAAATGAAAGAAGGGAGATAGTGCAATACCAAACTGATAACTATCCGTAGCAACCGAGCAAGAATAAAAAGAAACCCAGAGAACTTCAAGCAAACTGGCACCAGTAGACGAATCAAGTCATAAATTACGCCATAAGGATGTAAGTAATGAGATTATCAGATATGAACAGGTCCCCATGGGCAATATATAGTATTCACAATATCATGTATATATCCTTCATGGAATATCAAACATGCCAAATACAAAAGCAGTGTCAGTGTAATAAGTTGTGTTCCACAAATAAAGTGGAACACAGTAGCCTCAGGTCAAAAGTGGGATGTTATACATTGTCAAAAAGTCTCCAAGATATGTCGAGGTCTCTAATCCTAAGTCCAAGAAAAAGTCTCATGCTCCATAATGAAAAGGATAGTAACCAAATAGTCCAAGTATTATTAAAGCTTTTTATGGTTCATGTTGATTATTAGGTGTTTTTTTTAAAAGAAAGAAAAGCTCAAGTGAGCAAAATAAAAATGACATAAAAGTAAATGCTCAAGTGAGCAAAGATGAAAATGGCATTAAATGTAAATGGTACATAAAGTAAATGGTACATAAAGCATGAAAAATAAAAGCATAAAGTAAAGTTAATTGTTAGTAATTAGTGGTTAGTTGGATGACCATCTTGAAACTTGCATTTGAAACTCATTAGAGGATTGGTAGAACCAAAGCCTCCACACAACAAGTTGAATTTGCTTTTTGTCAAGTATATCATCCATTTTGGAATTCTCACAAGGCAACATGTAATGATCCACGATGTTTAAGTGATCCGCGTTGACCAAAGGTGTTGTAGATCCATTAGAGGATTGGTAGAACCAAAGCCTCCACACAATGAATCTCAAGGTTATTGGATCAAAGAGATCAAATTAACATACTTGGGCTTGCAATCATAAGTTTGGGCCACGAATGATCATTTATTCGAATCGTGACAAAATTTAGCACTATGTTAAGCAATCGTAAGTGGACTTATGTAGAAGTCGCACCTATTTTGAGGCCGGTCAATAGCAATCTATGTACTTCATGTTTGGATAAATGATATAGAGATCACCATCCCTTAACATGTAGCACAAATAAAAAAGAAAGGGATAAGATGAAGAGGGAGGGGAGTGATAAGCTAATTTGGATTACCATTTCAAAATTCTTTCATCTTTAAATTCAACCACTCCTCTAGATGGATTAAAGTACTAAACATATCATTAATCCAAAGCACCAAGAATAAATTAAATAATTCACTCTTTGATAGATTTGAATTGATGAACATTTATCCAACTTCATCTACATCACAAAGTTCATTGAGTTTAAAAACAAATTGGACATTTAAAATTGCAATCTAAACCAACAATCAAAAGGAGTGAGTAGAAAAAGCATTTTGGATCAAAGCTGCCCCAAAACAAGGCAAAAAAGTGCATTCTGTCTCTGTGCAGTCGATTGCAGTAATTATGCAATCGATTGCACACAATGTTATTTTCAAAAAAATTGTGTGAAACGCTTCTGTGCAATCGATTGCACAGTTACTGCAATCGATTGCACACTGTTACAGTAGCAAAAACAACATTTTAAAAGGCCAATTTCTTGTTCAAACTTTCCATCAAACACCTTATGATCATGGATCCAATTGAGCGCAAAAATTCCATCAAATTAGGAGAAAATAACACCATTGGAATCACAAAATAATGCTCAAAGAATCAAACCCAAAGATCAACAAGAGATCACATTGTGAAAGATGAATTATCCAACTTACCAAAGGTAGATCTAGAGAATTGTCAAAACAACTTCAAGAATTTGCTTCAATTCAACCACAAGAATCAATTAACCAAGCATGGATGTAGAGAATTGATGGAGAAAAAGTGTTTGGATGAAGGTTTAGCTCAAAGATTAGTAAGCTTTAATGCAAAGCTTACTAACTTTTTGAAAATGGAGCTTTGAGTGAATTTGGTAGATGGAGAGAATTGAGAGATTTTTTAGCAAGGTGGATTTGGCTATCAAAAGCTTCAAATTTGAATGAAATGAGGGCTCTATTTATAGAGTTTTAGGATTGGGATTAGTGGTAATTTGGTAATTGATTCTTGGAGCCAAAATTTGAATTAATGATAATTCTTTCAAATATTAGAGCCAAAATTTGAATAAATGATAATTCTTTTTAAAAATGAAATATTGGCACTAAAATTTGAATTAATGATACATATTTCAAAAATGAAGGAAAATTGGAGCCAAAATTTGACAAGTTTAAAATGCTGATTTTTTTTTCAAATTTTCACGTGTGCAATCGATTGCACTACAGTGCAAATCGATTTGCACAATGTCTTTTTTCAAAAATGGCGCAAAATACACTATGTGCAATCGATTGCACTTTAAGAGCAGTCGATTGCATCAGTGAAAAAAAAATGAATTTTTGTTAATTTTCTTTCAAAAAAAGGGATTTTAGGAAAATAATACCAGGAATCTTTATTTGTCAGATGCTTCGACTTGGTACCTACAAAACACAAATATGCAAAGACAAAGACAAATATTTTTTTGTATTTTGATTAGAAGTTAGTCAATAACACATATACAAAATACACAACTAAAGTGCTTGTAGATAACTGATCAAGCTTCAAAACCCTAATTTGACTGGTGAACCAAGGAGTGATTCCCTCTTATAATCAAACACAAACTCCAATCCTATGAAGATCCAAAGAAATGGATGAAACATCTTGAGATATGCAACTAATTCTGAGCTTGAAAGATCCAGGGGTTCAAATGAAAAGGTTCCACTTGAGCAACTTGTCAAAGCAACCAACCTTCAAAGCTTAAGGAAGACTTGATAACCAAAGTGCTTTGATCCCATCACAATGTATGAATACAATGCAATATGATATTCATGATGAAACATAAGGGTTGTACCCCAAAATTTGACCTCCCATTTCCTCAACATTTTCTCACCACAAGACCCTTGGAGCTCAAGATCAAGTTAGGGTTTGCTCTGCTCAAGACTCCTCCTTGCACTGTTGACCCAAATTAGGGTTTGTGTTTGCACAAAGATGTTTTGACATAAAATGACCAAAGTGACTTTCATGCTTCATGTTGGACTCACAAGTTTATCCATACCATGTTTCAAGCCTTGATTCCAATCTTTGTCCAGTCAATTGGACAGTTGACCTAAAAATCAACTGTATTGGGGAAAAAGACAATTGTGGTCAATTGACAGTCAAACCTCATGATTTTTGACCCACATCAACATTATGAACTCACATGAACCATTTTATCAAGTTTGGATCACAATTCCACAAGAAATTTGATCAGATCACCAAAAGGGCAAAATGGTCATTTTTAGGGTTTTGACTGCACAAAGGCAATTTTTGACTAATTGACCTAGCCAATGGAAAACCAAGCTCACATATAGACTCAAGGACTCAATGATATGGTCTTGACATGTTCAACAAATTCAAAAGATCCCAAATGCACAAGATTGACAGATGAATTTTCCAGTCAACTGAGCCAAATTTGACTGTTTACTGAAAAGTCAAACTTTGACTTTTTGGTCAAAATCAAGTGCCAAGATTCATTTTTCATCAAGACATGTCAAATTATGAAACTTGATCATCAAGAAATCAAAAATCACAAATTAGGGTTTGAAATGAAGAATTTTCATAACTTAGAATTTTTCTAAGTTATGAAAATTCCTAATTTTTTCCTAACTTTGTCCCATCTTTTCATCAAGATACATTTGGATTAAAACAAAACTCAAAACATGAAAGTTATAGTAAATTGCAAAATCTACAACTTTTATTCACAAAGTTTCCTCAAAACAAGCTTGTAGCTCAAGTTATGATTTTTGGAACAAGGGTGCAAAACATTCTTAACTTAGAAAAATTTTGACCTATTTTAGGCAGGATTTTTGCCTAACTTCATGGCCACTTTTCACATGCTTCCAATTGGAATTTCAACTTTCATTACAAAGATGGATTATAGTACACATTCCAAGCTTTCCAAAATGTCCAAGAACTTCTCAAACACCCTTGTGGTTAGGGAGAATCGAATTTGTCAATATGGGCAAAAGTCACTTTGATTCATGGCCAAATGCATGTTCATAACTTGTGCATTTTCAAACTCAGCTTGCACAAAGCTAGTTACAGGCCTCTAATCTCATTTACACTCAATAATTTAATGCCAATCCTTTGTGTTCAAGCCTTATCTTGTGTGTTTAACCATTACATGCCAATTTAATCCATAATTAGAAAAAGTAACTTAGCCATTTTTGAAAAGGTGAACTTTATGTCAAACACAAATCTAAGAAGTACCAAAGCATATCTTCTAGGCACAAAGTCAGGAACCAATTCCACTAATCAAGAGTGATTTGTGCACCATACTTGAGGGGCCTGTGTTAGCCTAGAAACTAAGTTGACAAACTTTGCTTAAGATAGAAGAAACATTGCATAACTGATCACATCTCACATTGCTGCAAGAACAAGCTTAAGCAAACTTTCTCCACACATTCCATACTCCCTAACAGACCTGAAACACGACCAAGCCATCCCTAAAACTCCCTCATCCATCAAAACACAGTTTCGTGGTAAAACATGGTATCTTCTGCATATTGACTTCCACAGTTCATTTCCCTCGTGCGTTTTCATCCAAACCAACTCAAACACATTCAATAACATCCATACAAGCTATCCCCAACCTTAGATACAGACTGTAACAGCCATAACATAGTTTGCCATTTTCATTTTTCTCTCTTGCAGGTTGACTTACATGGAGTGATTCAGCAAGATTCAAAGCACACCAAACATTGGAGAAGCATCCCTGAACTTCAAGCAAGTTGTACAAGTCCTCACATTGCCTTGAAACTGCCTCCATTGTCATACATGTATCAAGATGAACATGTAAGTTCATGGACTTCTATCTCTAAATCTAGGAAGAGTTAGGTTTAGGTTTATGAATGAAAAATGCTCTACTCATGGCCCTGAAGCTACACATATAATTACTTTGCATTTATGTTGTGTGTGCTGAGAGAATTTGGAACCTGAATATTAGAAAAAACTTAGGTCAGGAATTAGGGATGAAGAAATTCTCCTTCGTTTCTTAGAGTTAAGTTAAGTTCTTTATATGTCTGGATTCGTCTCTTGATGCTCTACATTTTTGGTGTTATGAGTTTTGCTTGAAAGTCCAAGAATCGGGATGTTTGAATCAGCATGAGAAACGCGTGTTTTTGGAACAAACTGGCTGGAGGTTGAAGAAGATGGACTTGGGCTGGGCCTGAGTTTTGTTTTCCTTTTTGCACCATCTTTTTACACATACACCCCCCTGGCCCATTTTGAGATATATTTGTCATTTTTGATTTTTTCCTTTTGATTTTGATTTTATATTTTTATCCAAACATGAAAAAACATTAAAAATATTTTTCTCACATTTTTTGCATTTTATTTGGTATTTATTTTGTTTCATTTAGTTTATATGTAAATAAATATACATAATGTTTTGTTTAAAATATTAAAAAAAATAATACAAAAACATTGTTATTTTCTGATTTTATTTTACTTTATCTTTTGAAAACATTTTCTAAAATATACTTTTTTTTGTAAATAATAAATATTTTTATTTTTGTACATATTTAATATATTTAGTAAATAATATAAATACTTATATATTTATTAGAATATTTAGGAGAAAAATACAAAAATAATATATTTTTATTTTTATTAATATTTAACTTAAAAAATCACTTTTTTACAATATACTTCCCTTTATTTATTTTTTGTACATAATTAATAAACATTGTATATAATATATAATAAATACCTTTTATTTACAAAATTAGGGTTTTGCCCTAAACATAAAAATACCCAAAAATTATTCATTTTTATTTTTGTTTATTTGTCACATGAAAAATACCTTTTTACATACATATAAAAATCATTTTTTGCATCTTGCATATTTATTGTATTTTATTTAATTATTGTGCAATTAAATAATTTGTATATTCAATTTGGATGTAATAGTTTAGATTTAATTTTTCTTGCTAAATATCCCCATTTGAACATTTGTACCCCCCATCCCATAATTGTGTTGTAATAATTTAGGATTTTATTTTTCGCATTTAAAAGCTTTCTAAATATTCCATGCTAGACTTAGGGTTTTGTATGCAAAAATTAACCAAACGGATAGCTTGACCTAATTCCAAGATAAAAGCATGAAAATGGACAACACCAATCACACTTGCACCCCTAGGGTTACTCCACTTATGGCCTTCAATAATGGGCCATGTTGCATGTTAGGTGTCTTTGGCAAAGCAAAACAATTCAAATGATCATAGTCCCTCGATGACGCTTTCAAAAGTTGCCTAAAAAATGATCAAGTCCCTTAAAAGAAAAATTGCCAAAAGACACTTGGCACCATTGCAATCATGGTATAAACGATGACCCGCGCCCGTCCCGTTCACATCCTAACACAAGATTGTCCACCAAATACAATGGTGGAATAATACTGTTAAAAGGGTTAAAACATAGGAAAGATCTTTGAGAAATTTAGGAGTAGACAAACTCTTAGTTACTTGAATCAACTTGCAAAAACACTTGCCTATTTTTCAAAATACACATCACGACACACTTTCAAAACAACTTTCAAAAACATTGAAAACTTTTCAAAAGACATACACCTTTGTATACATCCCAACATGGATCATTACAAAGGTTGCCATCACATTGGCCTCTTTTCAAAACATTTTTCAAACCCACACACAAAGCACCATTTCAAACAATTGAAAATCAAGGCAAGTTGATCTAAGCAAGTAACTAAGAGCCCATGGATAACCATGGATAGAAAGGGTGATAATACCTTCCATTTCTATAATCTACTCCCCGAACCCAAGAAAACATCTCAAAGGTTATTGCTGTGCTTTTTAAC
Source organism: Vicia faba (assembly GCA_948472305.1). Classification (NCBI taxonomy): domain Eukaryota; kingdom Viridiplantae; phylum Streptophyta; class Magnoliopsida; order Fabales; family Fabaceae; genus Vicia; species Vicia faba. The sequence continues at coordinate 467,401,850 of OX451740.1, forward strand.
CTTTCCTTAGGATAAAATAAAAAGTCGGTGGCGACTCTTGCTCAACCGAAACATTTGCGAAAACAAACGCAAAACCTCAAGTCAGTTCTCCCACCGTATCGCCAGAACTGGCGACTCTGCTGGGGAGAATTTTAAAGTGGAGTAACCTTAGGGCCTAGATCACCCTCTTGCATGACTAATTGTTTGCTTTGATTTCTTTATATCTTGGCTCTCTTGTTTGGGTTTGCAATCCTACACCCGGATTTTGGGAAACATTCATAGATAGCAATACATTGTGGAAACTGTGCGGGGTATACCGACACGGTTGAAGCAATAGCTATATTAGTGCGACATATTTGTGAGTACCGGTAACCCTTGAGTTCAATCAAGGAGAGTACGGGGCCGCTGAGTGATGTCACTAAGCACTAATGACCTAGAACCTTACTTGACCATCTTGGCCTTTCATTAGGGGTAGTGAGATGACCGGCTTTGGTGCAGTTCGAAGTTGGTAGATACTCGATACTACACTCATCGAGGGTTGTTTTCTTGGAATATTTTGGTCGCTAGTTAAGTGGCTAAACCAAAACAATGAACATGGAAAACAATCCAATGATATTGAGCTCCTTAGAACCCAGTTACTATTTATAGGACAGGTTTTTAAGCCAACTTCACTCAAGAGGGTACTTACCTATGAAACCCCATGCAAGCCTGAAACTAGGGTTTGGTGTGAATTTCTTGTACATATGTTTGTGCATACATCATGAACATCATAAAGCATCATATGCATTCACTAACCATTTCAAGGGTTTGGATCTTCATCTTTGTTCTTGTTTTGTAGGTCATGGAAATTCTTCGCAGGAAAACTATCCAAGTCAACCTTGTGAGAATCCCTCCTCAACTCAAGGAGCTCACATCCAGGATTCCGGAAAGCTCTCCCTTCAGTGAAAGACATGGTAGACTGCTCAGCCTAGTCAACACCAGCATTGAAGAGGACATGGTAAAGGTGTTATTCCAGTTCTTTGACCCCCTTCACCACTGTTTCACTTTCCCCAACTATCAATTGGTGCCCACTTTGGAGTAATTTTCTCAACTCTTGAGAATTCCTATTCTTAATCAACTACCCTACAACGGTACGGAAAAAGAACCAAAGCCTAAAGATGTTGCTCAAGCACTACACTTGCAACCATCTGACATCAAGGGGCATTGGGAAACTAGAAGCGGTGTCAAAGGCTTCTTGGCAAAATTCTTGTTTGAGAAGGCACAAGAGTGTTGGAATTCATTGGATCTACAAGCCTTTGAAGAAATTGTGGCATTCCTCATTTATGGGTTGGTCTTGTTCCCAAATCCTGACCATCTTGTAGATGTCAACGCCGTCAAAATCTTCTTATCCAAGAATCCAATACCAACACTGCTTGGGGACATTCTTCACTCATTTTACACATGAACAATGAGAAAGAGGGGTGTTCTCATGTGCTGTACTCCTCTCCTTGCAAGGTGGTTTATTTCGAACCTTCCACAATCTGTCTTGAAGAATGACCAAGGTCTAAGGTGGTCACAACGGTTGATGACCCTCACTCACTCTGATGTACATTGGTGTTCTCGGTCCATAGAAAATGTCATCATCGTCGATCGCTGTAGGGAGTTCCCTAATGTTCCATTGCTTGGCATTAGAGGAGGCATTACTTACAACCCTTGTCTAGCTTTGAGACAATTTGGATATGCACGGAGGGATGGCCCTCACGACATGTTGATTCCTGACGTAGTTTTTGACTTCGACAACGATGCGCAAGGATTTCGCCAAAGATTCATCAGAGCTTGGAGGATGCCTAACAAGGTAGACAGCAAGACACTGGGGCACAAGAACTCCATCCCTCTTGAGCCTTATCTCAAGTGGGTACGAACCCGAGCCCAGAGTCTAATGATGCCTTACCCTCATGTTCTCCCTGTGATTAAAGAGCCCGTTAAGAAAGGAGAGGTTCCCTACACCATCCTATATCCTGACATGCCTACATCGTGGGAGGAGATGCAGAAGAGTTGGATCCAACTCAAGGAGGAACAGAACACTTTTGAAGCCAGCTTCTACGCCAGTGAGAAGAAGGTTTTAGAGCTTACCTGCCGACTCCATGAGGAAGAGACTCTCAACACCTACATCGCACCAAAGAGGATGCGCAACGTCTTTTTACCTTGAGAAGTTTTTTGTAATATTTGGCCCATGGGGCATTTATGTACTGACAAATTTCTTCTTATTAATATGATGCGCGTTCTTTTTGTTTGCAACAATTTTGAATTTTCTAAATCCTTGAATGCATTGCATACATAAGCATATCATTCATCATGTGCATAAGCAGGTCTCCACACCAGGTTTCCTTATCTTTCTTCTGTTTATTTCAGTAAGATGGATCTCGAACAGACGGTCAAGGACTTGCAGTCTCAGAACTTACAGTTTCAACATCTCCTGATGACCTTGGAAAAGGGTCAGGATGATCTAAAGGCCCTGCTCGGGAACAAAGAGCAAGTGAAAAAGAAGAAGAGAATCGAGGTGGCTACCCTAGGAAGAAGGTTTGAGGGTGAAGCCAGAAGAGTGCTTGAATTTCCCCCTACATCTGAAGAGGGAACCAGTAAAGGGAATGCGGCTGCAGTACCTTCTGAATCCGAAGCTGAAGAAGGAGAGGCTGAAGAGGACGAAGACTACTCTGAGAAACAATACCCTCCCGCCGATGATAAGTACAAAGGGTTGGAAGACAGGTTGGCAGCTATGGAGCTGCAGAGAGTTCCCGGCTTAGATTTCGAAGATTTGGGATTAGTTGCTGGAATTGTGATCCCCCCGAAGTTCAAAGTGCCAATTTTTGCAAAATATGACGGGCTATCCTGTCCGAAGATGCATCTCAGATCATATGTAAGGAAGATCCAACCTTACACTGCAGACAAGAACCTGTGGATCCATTTCTTTCAGGATAGCCTTTCAGGGGCTCAACTCGAGTGGTTCTATCAGCTGGATGGAGCCAGTATCCGAAACTGGGAGGACTTGGCTACCGCATTTTATAAACAGTATCAGTACAATTCTGACCTCGCTCCCACGCGTACCCAACTTCGGGGTATGTCACTAGGGACGGGCGAAGGATTCAAGGAGTATGCGCAAAAGTGGAGAGACCTGGCTGGTAGGGTGCAGCCGCCTTTGACTGACCGTGAACTTGTTGACATGTTCCTAGGGACCCTATCTGGTCCGTTCTTAAAACACCTGATTGGTAATTCTTCTGATGGGTTTACAGATTTGATCTTGACTGGTGAGAGAATAGAAGCTGGTATCAAGTCAGGGAAGATACAGAAAGGTGCCTCCGCAAGTATTGAAAAGAAGCCATTCAAGAAGGAAGCCAGTGCTGTTTATGGTCCAAGAAGACAGATTAAACCGGAACACCGCCAAGCTGTCAATGCATTGGTAATTTCAAAGCCTGCTGCTGCTCCTCAGCAGTATAATCAACAAAGGGATGAGAGACCCAAAAGACAGTACACTCGGCTCAGTATGACCCTGTCTCAAATTTTGCCGCAACTACTGTCAACCAATCTAGTAACTGTCAAAGAAGCTCCAAAGGTAGTGAACACAGCTTCTCCAAAATACAACCCCAACGCCTGCTGCGCTTATCACTCTAATAGCCCGGGGCATACTATGGACGATTGTTGGGCTCTGAGGAATAAGGTTCAAGACCTTATTGATGCTAAAGAAATACAGTTTGAGGCGCCCGAAAGGCCCAATGTTGTAACTGCTCCCATGCCCCAACATGGAGTGAATGCTATGGAAGAAGACCGATATGTAGCCTCCGTGGAAGAGATTGTTACTCCGTTGTTGACTGTCAAGAGGAACCTGTTGCTAGCCGATTTATTTCCGGGATGTGGTAAAGGTTGCCTGCTATATGTTGTTTCACCTGTTGGTTGTCCGTTGCTGAAATCAGGTATCCAAAGCCTGATGGATAGCAAAGAGATCTTGTTCGAGAAGATTGCTGTTCCTACTAACCCCTACTGAAGAAGTTTCTATTGTCACTATTTTCAACAAACCTCCTAAGGTTCCCTCAAAGAAGCCTGCCAAAATCATGTCCACTCAGAAGATTGCTCCTATCATCATCACTGTTCCGAGGCCTCTCCCCTATACATCCGACAAAGCTGTCCCATGGCACTATGGGGCAGATGTTTATGTCCTTGGAGTTAAGCAAGAGTTTGATACAAGTACCGGCGTCAGTAACATCACCGGGCCTGCCAAAATTACTCGCCGTGGTAAGCTGTTCTCGCCAGATATTGCGCCACCAGCTATTCAGAAACCTCTTATCATCACACCTGCAAGTGTGCTTGTTCCCCTTCCTAATCAAGTTCCCGTTTCTACCCTTGCTGCCAAGTCATCTGACGCCCGGGGCAAAGGGATTGCTACTGATTTGCCTGCCCTGACGGAGGCACCAAAGACAACCACTGTTGAAGCTTCCCAGCAAGAGATGGAAGAGATTCTCAAGATTATCAAGAAAAGTGATTTCAACATAGTTGAGCAGCTGGGGCACACCCCATCAAAGATTTCTATGCTATCACTATTATGGTGTTCAGAGGCCCACGCCAAGGCTCTGATCTCCTTCCTGAAGACAGCCCATGTGCCACAAGAAACATCTGCTGGTCAATTTACCGATTATGTGGCCAACTTGACTGCTGATAATGGGTTGGGCTTCTCTGACGCCGATCTGACCGCCAAGGGAAAGAACCATAATGACGCCCTGCATGTCTCCATTGAATGCAGGGGCACTACTCTTGCCCATGTGTTGGTAGACACCGGTTCTTCATTGAATGTATTGCCGAAGAAGGCCCTAGACAGGTTGGATTGTGAGGGTTTGGAACTAAAGCCTAGTAACATTGTTGTCTGAGCCTTTGACGGTTCGAAAAGGATGGTACATGGGGAAGTTGACATTCCAATCAGGGTTGGTTCTCAAGTTTTTGATTCAACTTTCTATGTGATAGACATCCGTCCATCCTACTCTTGTTTGCTGGGTCGTCCATGGATCCACAAGGCTGGAGCTGTGACCTCCACACTACATCAGAAGCTTAAGTACCCGGTTAGAGGAAAGATTGTTACAGTTCAGGGGGAGGAAGAATATATGGTCAGCCACCTCAACTCGTTCCGGTTCATAGAAATGGATGGGGAGTTCATTGAAACCCCCTTTCAACACTTTGAAGAGGTGCCTCAGACATTGGCATCAGCTGAAACTGTGATTGAAGACCCTCCTTTGAAGATGGCTTCCTTAAAAGATGCCCGGGCTGTGATTGAGAAGGGTGAGTGTGCAAACTGGGGCCGACTTCCTGACTTCACTCCAAAGACTGACAAGTTTGGTTTGGGTTTCACTGTTGAGGCTCAGAAGACTGTTCGTAAGGCAAGGATTGGAAGACCTCCTGTGTTCATCACCAACCCGGGAGTGAATGCTATTGAAGACGACGTGGAGGAATCTGAATTCGACAACTGGATCTACCCAACGACCGATAGTGGACCAAGCAACTGGACTGCCAAAGACTTCACACCTATTACTTTTTTCACTCAGTAATGAACTCTTTTATTTTGAATTTGTAACAAACAATATGTTGAAACTTTTATGGCTCGGTGTCCTACCCGGGGCACCGTGGCTTCATTTGTGAGGGCTTTTGTATGTCATTTTCATATATCATTAATCAAAACATTGGACGTTTGCTGCATTTCAAAATCTTGCGCTCCTTTTCTTTCTTTATTATATATTGCAAAACAGCTATATTTACACACACTCACCTATACAGGTTCCAATCCACTCTGGATCTCACTGGTAACGACTCTGCTACTGCCAGTTATGACTTCGAAAATCCGATCAACTTAGCCGAAAACGAAGGTGAAGATGATTGCGAAGTGCCTGGTGAACTTGCAAGACTGCTACTCCAGGAAGAGAGGGCCATTCAGCCACATGAAGAGCCAGTGGAAACGGTAAATATGGGTACTGAGACAGACAGAAAGGAAGTCAAGATTGGTGCCAATCTAGAGCTCAGTGTGAAGCAACGATTGATTCAGATGTTGCATGACTATGTGGAAATCTTTGCCTGGTCTTACGAAGACATGCCTGGGTTGGATACCAACATTGTGGTTCATCACCTGCCTACCAAGGAAGACTGCCCTCCGGCTAAACAAAAGGTCCCCCGTATGCGTCCAGAAATGTCCGAGAAAATCAAAGCTGAGGTTATGAAACAATTTGATGACGGGTTTCTAGCAGTGACTTCTTACCCTCAGTGTATTGCCAACGTAGTTCCAGTGCCGAAAAAGGATGGTAAGGTCCGAATGTGTGTTGATTACAGGGATTTGAACAGGGCGAGCCCTAAGGATGATTTCCCTCTGCCCCATATAGACGTTCTAGTTGACAACACTACTCAGCATAAAGTATTCTCCTTCATGGATGGCTTCTCCGGATATAATCAAATCAAGATGGCTCCTGAAGACATGGAGAAGACCACTTTTGTTACTTAGTGGGGCACCTTTTGCTACAAGGTCATGCCTTTTGGGTTGAAAAATGCTAGGGCAACTTACCAACGTGCCATGGTTGCTTTATTTCATGATATGATCCATCACGAGATAGAAGTATACGTTGACGATATGATTGCAAGGTCCCAAACTGAGGAGGAACACCTTGACCATCTACGGAAGCTGTTTGACCGTCTGAAGTTGTACAAGCTGAGGTTGAACCCAAACAAATGCACCTTTGGGGTGAGATCTGGAAAATTGCTAGGCTTCATCATAAGCGACAAAGGTATTCAAGTGGACCCTGCCAAAGTGAAAGCCATACAAGAGATGCCAACTCCCAAGACAGAGAAAGAAGTCAGAGGCTTTCTAGGACGGTTGAATTACATTGCCCGATTCATCTCGCATCTAACTGCTACCTGTGAGCCAATCTTCAAGCTGCTGAAGAAAGATCAAGTAGTACGGTGGAATGATAAATGTCAGGCCGCTTTCGAAAAGATCAAAGAGTATCTCCAAGAACCACCCATTCTTATGCCACCGGTTGAAGGGAGACCTCTAATCTTATACTTGACAGTACTTGACAACTCAATGGGGTGTGTGCTGGGGCAGCATGACGAGTCTGGCCAAAAAGAACACGCCATTTATTACCTTAGCAAAAAGTTTACCGACTGTGAGACATGGTATTCACTGCTCGAGAAAACTTGTTGCGCTTTGGTATGGGCTGCTCGCCGGCTGAGACAGTATATGTTGACTCACACTACTCTGTTAATTTCAAAAATGGATCCAATCAAGTACATATTCGAAAATCCTGCTCTGTCTGGAAGAATAGCAAGATGGCAAATGATCTTGACGGAATACGACATCCAGTACACGACTCAAAAAGAAATCAAGGGAAGTGTATTGGCAGACCATCTGGCACACCAGGCAGTGGACGATTACCAGTTGATGAACTTTGAATTTCCATACGAGGATATCATGGTAGTAACTGATTGTGAAGTACCTGGACCGGATGAAGGACCTGAGGAAGGATCCCGATGGTCTATGCACTTTGACAGAGCCTCGAATGCTTTGGGTAATGGTATCGGCACTGTGATCATATCCCCTAAAGGCACTCATACTCCACTCACCGCTCGGCTATGTTTCAACTGCACAAACAACATGGCGGAGTATGAGGCATGCATCATGGGTCTTCAAGCTGCAATTGATTTAAGGATCAAGTTTCTGAGTGTCTTCGGAGATTCCGCTCTCGTGATCAATCAGGTCATAGGCGAGTGGGATACGAAACACCCAAATCTTATTCCTTACAAGGAGTATGTGCTGACATTGCTTCCCCACTTCGAGGAGATAACTTTTGAACACTTCCCAAGAGAGGAGAATCAGTTAGCGGACGCATTGGCTACGATGTCTTCTATGTTCAAAGTCAAATGGGACAACGAGGCACCCCAGATCATTATCTGGAAGTTGGATGAACCTGCACATTGTTGCGATCTCGAGACCGAATAAGTAACAGAAAAACCCTGGTATCATGAAGTGAAGAGGTACTTGGAAGCTCAAGAATACCCCAAAGGCGCATCTGTTAATGACAAGAAATTCCTGAGAAGGTTTGCGGAAAAGTTCTTCCTCAGCAACGGCATTCTGTACAAGCGAAACCATGATTCAACCTTACTGCGTTGTATGGATAAGACTGAAGCATAAAAGATCATGGCAGAGCTACATGAAGGTACCTTCGGAACACATTCCAGTGGACATACCATGGCAAAGAAAATCCTTCGGGCAGGGTATTTCTGGTCCACCATGGAAGCCGACTGTTATCAGCATTCTCGAACTTGTCATAAATGCCAGATCTATGCTGATAAGGTGCATATCCCTCCGGTTCCTCTGAACGTCTTGACAGCACCTTGGCCTTTTGCAATGTGGGGCATTGATAAGATCGGCGAAATCCGACCTACGGCATCCAACGGGCATCGCTTCATCTTGGTAGCGATTGATTACTTCACAAAGTGGGTTGAAGCAGCTTCCTACGCTACCGTAACCAAGAGCGTCGTGGCACGGTTCATTCGGCATAACCTGATCTGTCGATATGGTGTACCTGAGAGGATCATTACGGATAATGGTACCAATCTTAACAACAAGATGATCACTGAGCTCTGCGAGCAATTCAAGATACAGCACCACAACTCTTCTCCCTACCGGCCGAAGATGAATGGGGCTGTCGAAGCGGCGAATAAGAACATCAAGAAGATTGTGTAGAAGATGACAGTGACCTACAAAGATATGCACGAAATGTTATCGTTTGCTCTTCATGGGTACCGTACCTCAGCACGGACGTCAACAGGGGCAACTCCCTTTTCCTTGGTCTACGGCATGGAAGCAGTCTTGCCTATTGAAGTCCAGATACCCTCTCTTCGGATAATGAAGGATGCAGACTTGAGCGAAGATGACTGGATCCAGACTCGGCTTGATCAATTAAACCTAATTGATGAAAAGAGACTTACTGCTATTTGTCATGGTCAGACGTACCAAAAACGGATGATCAGGGCATTTAATAAGAAAGTCAGACGACAAGAGTATCAAGTCGGAGACCTGGTAATCAAGCACATCATTCTTCCTCAAAGTGATCCCAGGGGAAAATGGACCCCTACGTACGAAGGGCCATTTGTGGTTAAACATATCTTCTCAGGAGGGGCTATGATTCTAACCACCATGGATGGTGACGACCTTCCTCACCCTGCCAATGCAGACATAGTAAAAAGATACTACGCATGAATCAAAGACCCGCTAGGTTGACACACCTAGGCAAAAATAAGGGCTTCCCGGAGAACCAAAAGGGTTCGGGCAAAAATAAGGGCTTCCCGGCAAACCAAAAGGGTTCGGGCAAAAATAAGGGATGAAATAAAAAAATCTATACACCCGACAAGTCGAAAACCTGAAAAGGCGGCTTGGGCAAAAATGGGTATCCCGTTGGACTGAAAACCCGAAAGGGCGGTCCAGGCAAAAGTTAGGGATAAAGCGTAATACTATGTCTCATTGGATCACCTTGCATCCAGAATTCGGCATCAATTATCGGGCTCAGACGGCATCGATCAATCAACTTCATATTTAACTAAGCAGCAAAGTGATGAGACGCTTGAAGACATAAAGGCGATAGCAGAGTTGGAACCCAGTGGGATTATTTTCACATAGCTGTTTTGTTTCCTTTTCACAAAATTGTATAAACTCTATGTTGCTCGGCGGCGTTCTCTTCCTAGGACGTCAGCCTCCTGTACATAAAACGCCTATTAACAGGCAAATTTCAAAATCAATACAAGTTCAATTTTTTAGACAAATTATCCAATTGTTTTTCCTTTATCTGTTTTGTTTTGCAAAGAACGTCCAATGTTCATTTTTGATATATGCATTTGACACTAATTGCTAACTCATAAATACTTGCATACGAAACAAAGGACTAATTACAGGTGAGATCAGAAACAGGGGCAATTTAGAGTTGTCTAAGCGACCTAGTTGCTCTGTCCACCAAGGTACCAAGGTAGGTTCGGCTGAAGAACGTAATCAAGTTACCTCAATTCCCCACAGAGTAAGACAAGATTCAGCAATACTCTCTCCAGGAAGAGTTGGTCTCCCATCAACCCTAAAAAGGCACATTGTTCCCCTAGCAGGCCAGCGGTACTCTCCCCGAGCAGAGTTAGTCTACTGTCAGCCTTAAGGAAGTTGGGTATCCCCAGAAGATCTCAATATTCCCCCAGCAGAGTATAGGCATTCCTCAGCAAGCATCCCCGGCAGTCTTAACATAAGATTGTTCCCCGGCGGAATACAAGACACCCCAGTGGAGACACTTCCCCAGTACAGTCCAAAGTTTCCCCAGGAGAGTGGAAGCTTATCCCCAGTAGATTCTGGAAGCTTATCCCCAGTAGATTCTGGAAGCTTATCCCCAGTAGATTCTGGAAGCTTATCACCTGCAGAGTATGAACGCAGCTCCCCGGCTTTATTCAAAGGTTATTTCCCATCAGGGCTTATAACTGGGTTATCCTCAGCTAATTACCACGGAAAGATCGTCCTCAGCAAAGTTCTTGCTATCCCCCAGCGGAGTTCATCAAGTTCCCCAACATAACTTCTCAGTGGAATCCCCAGCGGAGTCCTCATCAAAATCTCAGTGAAGTATCTCTTCCCACAGAGTCATTCCCCGCAGAGTAATCTCTCTAACAAGTTTATTCCCCAACGGAGTCATCTTCTCCTACCGGTTTATTCTTGCAACCGTCATCCCCAGCGGAAAAGAAGAACTCCACTCTTCAACATCAGCCCAGGATTCCACAAACTCCCGGCACTCGTCAAGGATTTATTTTCCTAGACGAAAATACATTCATAGACATTTCACATTTCATACATCATGTTTACATACATGATAAAGTGCATACAACACTATCTCATTTTGAGCATCATGACATCATGCAACTCATACATCATGACATTGCATACAACTAATGTTTTGCCTTTTCAGGAAAAGTTCAATCCGAAGATGATTACTATCAACTATCGCAATTCCAGATTCGATTCATGTATCTAGCCAGGGCATATCTGTGAGCAATTGATTGTAGATTCGATACCTGTATCTAGCCAGGGCATATCTACATGAAGAGTTTGAAGATCAACCCCTGTAACAGGCCAGGAAATTATTTTTCATTCTCAGGTCAGAGGTTTACACCTGTATCCAGCCAGGAAAGCTATCTCTACCAACCTTTTGCAAATTCCAGATTTGATTCCTGTATCCAGCCAGGGCATATCTGTAGACGACCAATTCCGGATTCGATTCCTGTATCTAGCCAGGGCATATCTGAAGATGACCAATTTCCAGATTCGATACCTGTATCCAGCCAGGGCATATCTATGAGTATTTGATTGTGGATTCGACACCTGTATCCAGCCAGGGCATATCTGCATAAATAGCTTAGAGATTCGATACCTGTATCCAGCCAGGGCACGTCTGTAAGCAACCTTTTGAAGTTCCAGATTCGATTCCTGTATCTAGCCAGGGCATATCTGTGAGTGATTGATTGTAGATTCGATACTTGTATCTAGCCAGGGCATATCTGCATAAAGAGTTTGAAGATCAACACCTGTAACAGGCCAGGAAACCATCTTCCTTTCTCAAAATACGCAAGTTCTCGCTAAGGAATCTCTTACGCGATCAACACTTCCAAATGGCATCTATATGCCCATTCCCGACAAGGTTCTGTCACGTCTCCAGATAGAATCTATAAGCCCATCCTCCTATCCACCATCTCTCCAAATGGCATCTATAAGCCCATTCCCGCCATCACATTGCTGATACTCCACTATGCGAGTGCAAATTTCTGGGCACACTAGTGTTCAATCATCTTCCACCTTCGGATCACGAAAGGCACGCAAGCCAATCTACATCCTCAGGTCTAAGAAGATTGAACAGGGGCAACTGTTGTACCCTAAAATTTTCCCTCCCATTTCCTCAACATTTTCTCACCACAAGACCCTTGGAGCTCAACATCAAGTTAGGGTTTGCTCTGCTCAAGACTCCTCCTTGCACTATTGACCCAAATTAGGGTTTGTGTTTGTACAAAGATGTTTTGACCTAAAATGCCCAAATTGACTTTCATGCTTCATGTTGGACTCACAAGTTTATCCATACCAAGTTTCAAGCCTTGATTCTAATCTTTGCCCAGTCAACTGGACAGTTGACCTAGAAATCAGTTGTATTGGGGAAAAAGTCAACTGTGGTCAATTGACAGTCAAACCTCATGATTTTTGACCCATATCAACACTATGAACTCATATGAACCATTTGATCAAGTTTGGATCACAATTCCACAAGAAATTTGATCAGATCACCAAAAGGGCAAAATGGTCATTTTTAGGGTTTTGACTGCACAAAGGCAATTTTTGACTGTTTGACCTAGCCAATGGCAAACCAAGCTCACATATAGACTCAAGGAATCAATGATATGGTCTTGCATTTTCAACAAATTCAAAAGATCCCAAATGCACAAGATTGACAGATGAATTTTCCAGTCAACTGAGCCAAATTTGACTGTTTACTGAAAAGTCAAACTTTGACTTTTTGGTCAAAATCAAGTGCCAAGATTCATTTTTCATCAAGACATGTCAAATTATGAAACTTGTTCATCAAGAAATCAAAAATCACAAATTAGGGTTTGAAATGAAGAATTTTCATAACAGAATTTTTCTAAGTTATGAAAATTCCTAATTTTTTTCCTAACTTTGTCCAATCTTTTCATCAAGATACATTTGGATTCAAACAAAACTCAAAACATGAAAGTTATAGTCCATTGCAAAATCTACAACTTTGATTCACAAAGTTTCCTCAAAAGAAGCTTGTAGCTCTAGTTATGATTTTTGGAACAAGGGTGCAAAACATTCTTAACTTAGAAAAATTTTGACCTATTTTAGGCAGGATTTTTGCCTAACTTCATGGCCACTTTTCACATGCTTCCAATTGGAATTTCAACTTGCATTACAAAGATGGATTGTAGTACACATTCCAAGCTTTCCAAAATGTCCAAGAACTTCTCAAACACCCTTGTGGTTAGGGAGAATCGAATTTGTCAATATGGGCAAAAGTCACTTTGATTCATGGCCAAATGCATGTTCATAACTTGTTCATTTTCAAACTCAGCTTACACAAAGCTAGTTACGGGCCTCGAATCTCATTTACACTCAATAATTTAATGCCAATCCTTTGTGTTCAAGCCTTATCTTGTGTGTTTAACCATTACATGCCAATTTAATCCATAATTAGCAAAAGTAACTTAGCCATTTTTGAAAAGGTGAACTTTATGTCAAACACAAATCTAAGAAGTACCAAAGCATATCTTCTAGGCACAAAGTCAGGAACCAATTCCACTGATCAAGAGTGATTTGTGCAGCATACTTGAGGGGCCTGTGTTAGCCTAGAAACCAAGTTGACAAACTTTGCTTAAGATAGAAGAAACATTGCATAACTGATCACATCTCACATTGCTGCAAGAACAAGCTTAAGCAAACTTTCTCCACACATTCCATACTCCCTAACAGACCTGAAACACGACCAAGCCATCCCTAAAACTCCCTCATCCATCAAAACACAGTTTCGTGGCAAAACATGGTATCTTCTGCATATTGACTTCCACAGTTCATTTCCCTCGTGCGTTTTCATCCAAACCACCTCAAACACATTCAATAACATCCATACAAGCTATCCCTAACCTTAGATACAGACTGTAACAGCCATAGCATAGTTTGCCATTTTCATTTTTCTCTCTTGCAGGTTGACTTCCATGGAGTGATTCATCAAGATTCAAAGCACACCAAGCATTGGAGAAGCATCCCTGAACTTCAAGCAAGTTGTACAAGTCCTCACATTGCCTTGAAAGTGCCTCCATTGTCATACACGTATCAAGCTGAACAGGTAAGTTCATGGACTTCTATCTCTCAATCTAGGAAGAGTTAGGTTTAGGTTTATGAATGAAAAATGCTCTACTCATGGCTCTGAAGCTACACATATAATTACTTTGCATTTATGTTGTGTGTGCTGAGAGAATTTGGAACCTGAATATTAGAAAAAACTTAGGTCAGGAATTAGGGATGAAGAAATTCTCCTTCGTTTCTTAGAGTTAAGTTAAGTTCTTTATATGTCTGGATTCGTCTCTTGATGCTCTACATTTTTGGTGTTATGAGTTTTGCTTGAAAGTCCAAGAATCAGGATGTTTGAATCAGCATGAGAAACGCGTGTTTTTGGAACAAACTGGCTGGAGGTTGAAGAAGATGGACTTGGGCTGGGCCTGAGTTTTGTTTTCCTTTTTGCACCATCTTTTTACACATACACCCCCCTGGCCCATTTTGAGATATATTTGTCATTTTTGATTGTTTCCTTTTGATTTTGATTTTATATTTTTATCCAAACATGAAAAAACATTAAAAATATTTTTCTCACATTTTTTGCATTTTATTTGGTATTTATTTTGTTTCATTTAGTTTATATGTAAATAAATATACATAATGTTTTGTTTAAAATATTAAAAAAAATAATACAAAAACATTGTTATTTTCTGATTTTATTTTACTTTATCTTTTGAAAACATTTTCTAAAATATACTTTTTTTTGTAAATAATAAATATTTTTATTTTTGTACATATTTAATATATTTAGTAAATAATATAAATACTTATATATTTATTAGAATATTTAGGAGAAAATACAAAAATAATATATTTTTATTTTTATTAATATTTAACTTAAAAAATCACTTTTTTACAATATACTTCCCTTTATTTATTTTTTGTACATAATTAATAAACATTGTATATAATATATAATAAATACCTTTTATTTACAAAATTAGGGTTTTGCCCTAAACATAAAAATACCCAAAAATTATTCATTTTTATTTTTGTTTATTTGTCACATGAAAAATACCTTTTTACATACATATAAAAATCATTTTTTGCATCTTGCATATTTATTGTATTTTATTTAATTATTGTGCAATTAAATAATTTGTATATTCAATTTGGATGTAATAGTTTAGATTTAATTTTTCTTGCTAAATATCCCCATTTGAACATTTGTACCCCCCATCCCATAATTGTGTTGTAATAATTTAGGATTTTATTTTTCGCATTTAAAAGCTTTCTAAATATGCCATGCTAGACTTAGGGTTTTGTATGCAAAAATTAACCAAACGGATAGCTTGACCTAATTCCAAGATAAAAGCATGAAAATGGACAACACCAATCACACTTGCACCCCTAGGGTTACTCCACTTGTTGCCTTCAATAATGGGCCATGTTGCATGTTAGGTGTCTTTGGCAAAGCAAAACAATTCAAATGATCATAGTCCCTCGATGACGCTTTCAAAAGTTGCCTAAAAAATGATCAATTCCCTTAAAAGAAAAATTGCCAAAAGACACTTGGCACCATTGCAATCATGGTCTAAACGATGACCCGCGCCCGTCCCGTTCACATCCTAACACAAGATTGTCCACCAAATACAATGGTGGAACAATACTGTTAAAAGGGTTAAAACATAGGAAAGATCTTTGAGAAATTTAGGAGTAGACAAACTCTTAGTTACTTGAATCAACTTGCAAAAACACTTGCCTATTTTTCAAAATACACATCACGACACACTTTCAAAACAACATTCAAAAACATTGAAAACTTTTCAAAAGACATACACCTTTGTATACATCCCAACATGGATCATTACAAAGGTTGCCATCACATTGGCCTCTTTTCAAAACATTTTTCAAACCCACACACAAAGCACCATTTCAAACAATTGAAAATCAAGGCAAGTTGATCTAAGCAAGTAACTAAGAGCCCATGGATAACCATGGATAGAAAGGGTGCTAATACCTTCCCTTTCTATAATCTACTCCCCGAACCCAAGAAAACATCTCAAAGGTTTTTGTTGTGCTTTTTAACCTTTCCTTAGGATAAAATAAAAAGTCGGTGGTGACTCTTGCTCAACCGAAACATTTGCGAAAACAAACGCAAAACCTCAAGTCAGTTCTCCCACCGTATCACAATAAGCCAAAATCAAGAGGGTAAATTTTGGGGTACAACAATTGCCCCTATTAAAATATCTTCAACATGATAAGTGAGAAAAATGACAATTTTCAAGCGTACTAGGTTGAAGATGTTTGAATACGAAAGAACCCAAAAATTTACACCCTTGAAAAAAAAAAGAAACAGAAACAGAAAACTCCCAAGATGTGTGTCAGAATGAAGCTGTAACGCAGGTTGAAACCGAACAAAAACAAAGAAGAGTAGACGCGACTAAACCTCCAGATAGATGTGCTAGGGAAAAACTGGGCTTCAAAAAGGGACGAGACAAAACTCAAACCATAGAGTATAGGAGAAACTAAGCTCTGAAAAAGAAAATGTACGCGGGTGAGGAGACGAAACACTGAGCTCGACCCAAAGCAAAAGTGGCTAGAGTGCGCGATTCTAGGAGCACTTGCTAATCTCAACTAAGATAGACAGTATGAAGGAACTGAAAGAATCTCAAAAATGAGGAACAAAAGCGAGACGAAACTCGACTAAATAACTAGTTAAATGAAACTAAACTAGATGAGTACGAGGCCGAAACTGGATTTCACGCACGGGTAACGAGGCAAAACTCGACCCATACCAAAGTGATGAGAGCGCATGTTTCTCAGAGCACTTGCTGGTCTCAGATTAATGGATAAACAATGACAAAAATTGATAGAAGAATCCAAGGAACAAAAGAGACTGATTTCAAACCAGGGACGCAGTACGAACACTGCACTCGGTAAACGAACATCGTCAAAGGGTCCAAGGTATGAAAGCAAAAACGAGACGAAACTCGGCTCAATAACTAGTTAGGAGAAACTAAACTAGATAAGTGCCAGGACGAAACTGGATTTCATGCACAGGCGACGAGGCGAAACTCGACCCAAAGCGAGAGTGATGAGAGCGCATGTTTCTCAGAGAACCTGCTGGTCTCAGATCAATGGATAAACAGTGACGAAAACTGATAGAAGAATCCAAGGAACAAAAGAGACTGATTTCAAACCAGGGACGCGGTACGAACATTGCACTCAGTAAATGAACACCGTCCAAGGTATGAAAGCAAAAACGAGACAAAACTCGACTCAATAACTAGTTAGGTGAAACTAAACTAGATGAGTTCCAGGACAAAACTGGATTTCATGTGCAGGGTGAGGAGACGAAACTCTGAGCTCAACTCAAAGCAAGGAGATTAGGGCGTACACCTAAAAACCCGCTGAAAGCGAATATCAGGATTAGACTGGTATTCGAAAGGTGCATCAATAGACATTGGAATGAACCGGAGAGGGTAGTGAAGACTAAACCCGAGAAAGATCGTGTCAGGGAGAAACTGAACTACGGTCAAGAGTAGACACTCAAACAAACAAAAGATTGACATCAAAAGGATACTGGTATGGGGAGGAAACTGAGATAATGAGGTCAAAGACCTCGCTGGGGATTTAATCCGAAGTATTAGTAGAATCACTGGTGATGACGAAAATAAAAATGGCTTACGTTCCGATGCATGTTTGAATTCTTTTTTTATAGCTCAATGCTCCATATAATGTAAATGTTGCGCGTTTTGGTAGATGCAAATGTAATGATTCATGTTTAAAAGTTCCACTGGGGAATGGCCAATTGAGAAGCCAATAACCAAGAAGTCAGGATCTGACATGACTTGCAAAAATAAATTGCAAAGTCCAAAGGAGAGGAGAAAATATGGGGAACCACTAGAGAGGGAACCTTGAAGAGATGAAGCTTCGAGGGGAATAACAAACGAGCAACCAGCAAAAACAAGCCACAAACATTGAGGGGAGCTGCAAAAATAAATTGCAAACTCTGGGGAAAATCAGGTCGACATTGTAGCTTCTGGAGAAGATTAGACATTGAGGGATAAGATCAGGGCAAGACTGTAATCTCTGGAAAAGACGGCGCGCGGCCGTGTTGAGGACGACACCAAGACAACAAACCCGACGTGAGGGGTGAAAACCTTTACTGGGAGAACAAAGTTCTACTGAGTATACGGGACTTCACCGGGGATACAGAACCCTGCTGAAGAGGTGGAACTTCACCGGAGAGATAGAACCTCGTTGAAGATTATCTTACTGGAGAGATATTCTCTTGGAATGCAACCAAAGGACGAATCCTGCAGATAGTCACATGGTAACAAGACCTTACTGGGGAATAAAAGCAGACCCTTAACAAAGGATGCCCCGGTCAACAGATCGGCTGGGAAATGAGAGGTCGAAGCGAGGGCTCCCGGCTTAACGACTCCATTGAGGATAGGCGACACATCCAAACTTAAAGTCTTGGAGCAAGGCTTTTAAAAGAAGATTCCTGGGGTAACAAATTTTTTTGTAGAAACGAAACCTCACTAGGGATAGGAAATTTCACTGGGGAAATGAAACTTCACTAGGAATACGAAACTCCACCGGGGATAAGAAACTTCCCTGGGGATAAGAAACTTTCCTGGGGATACGAAACTCCACTGGGGATAAGAAAAATCCTGAACATACATGGGTCCTGTCTAGCAGAGAAAAAATCGAATTTCCCTTCTTGACAATCATTAAGCTCTTTACAGGTGTTCAATGTGTAAACTCTCTTTTGATGTCAAATAAATGTTTTGCATGCAGGAAGATGTTTATTTTGAGAACGACAGACCTGATGCGATGATTATTTAAGCCTTGAAGTTGAAAATTTTAACAAAAATGTCGCATCTCCGTTGTGAACGAATCACTGGCTAGAGTGCAAAAAGGTTTTAAAACTTTTCTTCTTCTTTTGAAAAACAAGTCAAGATACGAGTGACAAGATACCAACACGTCCATGCAACACATATTCAGAGAGTTTAGGAAATACTATCCCGTTGCAGTATGCTTTCGAGTTAAACCCTCGTTTCAGTTAGGACTTTCAAAGGTTGTAATGTGGCCTGGTTCAAGGTTCTTTTAAAAAAAAAAATTTCATGGCTAAAGTTATTTGGTGCCCACCCCCTTCGTGATATTCTCCTGTCCTAAGTTCAGCTGACTTATCACAAGCATTCATCTTTCAAAAGGTTTTGTAACGGTTGAGTGGTCACGACAAATTCTCCAACATGATTGTCGCTTAACTTTTGTTGCTTTTGTTTTGGATGTTATTGTTCCTCCTCTTTTGATGAAAATTTTATTGGATAATCTTTTGGCCTTTTAGGCTCTTTTCCCTAATTTTTCCTGGACAAAAATCTCTTGAATTTCCATTTTTGGGAGTCCAACGGGATGCCCTAACTTTTTCCTAAGCGACTTGTTTTCAAGTTTCGACTTAGCGGGGCTTTTGTTTCCTTCTTTTTTTTATTCATGCTTTTCACCTTAAACAAGTCAGCATGACTTTTGGACTTTTTTTCGAAAACAGATGCCTCATTCCTTGGTCGGGGAGGGATAACCATTATTGTATCAGTTCGATCTCGACCTTAGGATTTTGTGAGGAGATGAACATCGTGGTTCAGACACACATCTCTTTTTTTTATCTCATGATGTGAAAGATAAAATGTAGTGATCCTCAGATGGGACATTCCTTCTGAAATTTGAATGCTTGGGCAAATCAACTGAACATCTACCCTGCCCCTGGTTAAAAGGTTTTGTTTTATTATTATTTTTGAACGAAAAAGAAACTCCTACTTCGAAGGCTCAGAGGGGTTAACGAGGGTCTAACTCCCTTATGTCTCCGGTGTTTGGGGATTGAAACAATGCATGTACATCGTTAACAGGGTTCTACTCAAAATCATACCACTACAGTCATTTTTTTTAGCTAAACTCCTTCCTCCAAACTTTTGGCTAAGCAAAAGGATTGGCACAGCTGGTATCAAAATGCCCGAAAAACAATTGAAAAGTGATTTTGTATGAAAAATTCTTTCAAGGCAAAAACATTCAATGCAACAAGGCTGAAATTCTGCTATAAACAAAATCCTATATGCAGACAATGCTAAAACAATCAATCAAGATGACACATGAAAGTGCAGCAAAGAAACGTAATAAAAGCCATTATGGGGAAGCAATATCTCCAGCCTGGTTCACCGGTCCTACCGACCTTGATATTTACCCTGACTCATGACCTTTACCGACAACACGAAATTGTGAAACAAAATGGAACGACACCCGCCAGTAAAGAGAAGTCCATCAAACAGAGAAACAAACATGCCCCTTGCGCAGTGGATATTGCATTTGTTATCCGTATTTCAAGCGATCAACCAATCGTGACTTAGATTATCATATCTATGTAAGGGCCACGAAGTTTATATGCACATGTTTATCAAAAATATTGGACGTTTTTTCAAACAAAATAGTAAAAGGGAGCAAAGAAATGCATACGCATACTTGAAAGAAGATATTTTATTGATTTTGAGAGATCAGCCTGTGAAAAATGCATTTATATTTGGAAGCAAATAATTTCAAAATTAAAACAAGCAAGTGTTTACAAATGGCAATGTGAATGTGAATATCCATCGAGTCCCCACTTTGCTATGACTCTGATGACTCTCATCTTCCTGCTTTTGGATAGATCAAACTTAGATTAGCCTCGAGCTTATGCCAGGTAAAAGAGTGGAGGAAAGAAACAAAGGATCCCATGCTGAGCGTAGTTATTTGCTTTAAGTCCCTAACTTTTGCCTGAATCGCCCTTTCGGGTTTTCGATTCACCAGGACACCCTCTTTTTGCCTAAACCGCCCTTTCGGGTTTTCAGTTTAGCGGGTTTTTATTATTATATTTTTTTATGCAAAGTATTTTTTAACTACGTCAGCATTCACAGGGAGAGGGAAGTACTCTCCATCCATAGTCGTGAGCATCATCGCCCCTCCAGAGAAAACTTTTCGGACCACGAAAGGACCTTCGTAAGTCGGAACCCACTTGCCCCTGGGATCTCCCTGGGGAAGAATTATCCTTTTGAGCACAAGGTCGCCTGGTTTGTAACACTGAGGTCACACCCTTTTATCGAAAGCTTTTCTCATCCTTTGTTGATATACCTGACCGTGGAAAACAACCGTCAATCTCTTTTCATCAATGAGTTCCAGCTGATCCAGCCGATTCTGCACCCATTCACTTTCATCCAGCTTAACATCTCTCATGACCCTAAGAGAGGGGATCTCGACTTCTACCGGCAGTACCGCTTCCATGCTGTAGACCAATGAAAATGGGGTTGCCCCAGTCGAAGTACGCACCATGGTGTGATAACCATGCAAGGTGAAAGGCAGCATCTCATGCCAATCTTTATAGGTCACCAACATTTTCTGCACAATTTTCTTGATATTTTTATTGGCCGCTTCGACAGCGCCGTTCATCTTTGGTCTATATGGGGAAGAATTATGATGCTTAATTTTGAAGGACTCACAAAGCTACTTCATCATATTGTTGTTCAAGTTAGACCCATTATCAGTAATGATCTTTTCAGGCACCCCGTAACGTCAGATAATGTTATGCTTAATGAACCGAGTTACCACTTGCTTGGTGACATTGGCATACGATGCTGCTTCGACCCATTTGGTAAAATAATCAATGGCAACTAGAATGAAACGGTTCCCATTGGACGCATTCGGTTTAATCTTTCCGATCATATCAATTCCCCACATCGCAAACGGCCAAGGGAAGGTCAAGACATTCAAAGGCACTGGCGGCACATGCACCTTATCAGCGTAGACTTGACATTTGTGACAAACCCGTGCATGATTGTAACAGTCAGTCTCCATGGTGGACCAATAATAACCTACTCTCAAGATCTTCTTAGCCATGGTGTGCCCGTTGGAATGGGTCCCGAAATCACCTTCATGTATCTCTTCAATGATTCTAGCCGCTTCTTTCTTTTCAACACATCTGAGCAGTAGACCATCATGATGCCTTCTGTACAACACACCACTACTGAGAAAGAACTTGGCTGAAAACCTTCTCAAAAACATCTTATTTGTGATGGATGCCCCTTCAGGGTACTCTTGCCTCTCCAGATATCGCTTAACATCATAAAACCAAGGATTACCGTCTGGTTCCAAACTGGCCTCAAAATAGAAAGCTGGCTCGCTCAAAATCCTGATGGTAATGGAAGGTGCCTCATTAGCCCACTTAACCTTGAACATGGAGGACAAAGTTTCTAGTGCATTAGCTAGATTGTTTTCTTCTCTGGGAATGTGTTCAAACGTGATCTCTTCGAAGTACGGAATCAGCTTCATAACATGCTCACGATATGGAATTCGGTTCTGATGGCGAGTCTCCCAATCTCCATTGATCTGGATGATAACGAGATTGGAATCCCCATAAACTTTCAAGAATTTGATGCGCAGGTCGATTGCTGCTTCAATACCATAAATGCAAGCCTCATATTCAGCCATTTTGTTAGTGCAATCGAAACAAATATGATCCGTGAAAGGAATGTGGTATCCCTCAGGGGAAGTGACAACAACCTCGACGCCATTGCCCATGGCATTAGAGGCACCATCAAAAACAAGCATCCAACGTGATCCCGGCTCGGGTCCTTCGTCTGGGTCTGGTATGTTACAATCCCGAATATACACAATTTCCTCATCTGGAAAATCAAACTTCATCGGTTCGTAATAATTCATGGGCTAATGAGCAAGATGGTCAGCCAATACACTACCCTTAATTGCTTTTTGAGTAGTGTATTGGATATCATATTCAGTGAGTATCATCTGCCAACGGGCTACCCTGACTGTAAGAGCTGGCTTCTCAAAAATGTACTTGATAGGATCCATTTTGGATATCAAGTAGGTGGTGTGAGTTAACATATATTGCCTCAAACGTTTAGCGGCCCAGGCGAGTGCGCAACAAGTCTTTTCTATCAATGAGTACCTTGACTCGCATTCTGTAAACTTCTTACTCAAGTAGTAAATGGCCTGCTCTTTCTTCCTTGTCTCGTCGTGCTGACCGAGGACACAACCCATTGAGGTCTCCAACACAGTTAAGTACATGATTAGTGGCCTTCCTTCCATTGGTGGCATGAGTATCGGAGGTTCTTGCAAATATTCCTTTATCTTGTCAAAGGCCTTCTGGCAATCATCATTCCATTTCACTGTCTGACTTTTCTTCAACAACTTGAACATAGGTTCACAGGTGGCTGTGAGATGAGAAATAAATCTGGAAATATAGTTTAACCTCCCCAAGAAACCACGTACTTCCTTCTCTGTCCAAAAGCTTGACGGATCTCACCCTGAAGGTGCACTTATTCGGATTCAACCTTAGCAAGAACTGCCTTAGTCTCTCGAATAATTTCTCCAGATGAACAAGATGTTCCTCTTCCGTGTCGGACTTAGAAATCATATCGTCTACATATACCTCAATCTCTCTGTGAATCAAATCATGAAAGAGAGTGACCATGGCGTGCTGATATGTTGCCCCGACATTTTTCAAACCAAACGGCATCACTTTATAATAGAAGGTTCCTCAAGGCGTGATGAATGTTGTCTTCTCCATATCCTCCGGAGCCATCTTAATTTGGTTATAACCCGAAAAACCATCCATGAACGAGAACACCTTGGAATGAGCAGTATTATCAACCAACACATTAATATGCGGAAGATGGAAATCGTCTTTAGGGCTGGCCCTGTTCAAATCCCTATAATCCATGCACATCCTGACTTTACCATCTTTCTTGGGCACTGGCATAATATTTGCGATCCATGGTGAATAATTGACAACCTTTAAGAAATTTGCGTCCAACTGCTTTTGGACCTCTTCCTTGATCTTCTTGGACATCTCAGGATGAGTTCTTCGGAGCTTCTGCTTGATAGAAGAACAACCTTCTTTGAGCGGTAGTCGATGCATCACTATGTCTGTATCCAATCCAGGCATATCCTTATAAGACCAGGCGAAGATATCAGAATACTTACGGAGTAGCTCAATCAATATGGCTTTTACACTGTCTTCGAGATCGGCCCCTATCTTGACTTCTCTTCTTACCTCTTCTGTTCCAATATTCACCACCTCAACTGAATCCTTATTTGGCTGGATAACCCTCTCCTCTTGTTTCAACAGTCTTGCTAATTCCTCAGGAAGATCACAATCCTCATATGCTTCCTCTTCAGCTTGATAAATAGGAGTATCAAAGTCATAATGAGCCATAGCAAAGTCGTTATCAATAGAATCTGGGGTGGAAGTGCATCTGCATGAATGACATTTTTTGCGTTTTTAGTGACTGTGTGTGGAAAGAGAAACATTGCCATTTTAAAAAGAAAAAGAAACAAGATTTTGAATGCAAAAACGTCCTTTATTTCATGATAAACTTGCAAAATAAACATGGTGGCCCTACACAAATGATTCACTACGCCTTGGGCAAAGCGTAGGAATTATGATATGATAATAAAAGAAACAAGAAAATTACTCCTCAGCGCTTGAAACTTGGATAACATCCACAGAAGTCCAATTGTTGAGTGTCTGGCCTGGAATATTCGGACGAATCCAATCTTCAACATTGTAGCCATCAGCCCTATCATCGCCAACTGTATTGGCGTGTCCTTTTTGAGTAGCACAAGGACGGGAAAACTTCACAGGAGTAGATAAACCGGATGCTCTGGGAGATGCACTTTGCTGACCTGGGCTAAAACCAAGACCAAATCTATCAAGCTTTGGAGTACCGTCCAACACCTAACCCCAACCCTCAAGGTTACCACCTTCCACTACAGCCTTCGCATCTTTGAGGGAAGACATAACAATTTCCGATTTCTTTTTCTGCTCTGGAGGAGGAATATTGACAACATGAACTGTCTCAAATGCCTGAAATGGAGTTTCATGAATTTCGCCTTCAAATTCAACATAGCGGAATGATGTCAAATGAATCACGATGTACTCTTCTTCGCCGCATACAATTATCACCTTTCCCTCTGCAGGATACTTGAGTTTTTGATGAAGAGTATAAGTGACTGCTCTTGCTCTATGAATCCACGACCTTCCCAACAAGAAACAGTATGCTGGCCGTATATCCATCACAAAAAACGTGGCCGTGGAGGTACGAGGACCAACCTTAATTGGTAACTCCACTTCCCCAAACACTTATCTTCGAGACCCATCAAACGCCTTCACCATCAAGTCGCTTGGGCGCAACTCCAGCCCAGAATAATCAATCTTCATCAATGCTGACTTGAGAAATACATTTAAAGACGATCTTGTGTCTACCAAAACCCGAGATAAAGTAGTGCCTCTGCACTCCGTCAAAATATGTAACGCTTTATTATGGTCTGGTCCCTCTGGAGGAAAATCAAAATCGGTGAAGCCCAAACCATTCCCGACAGATATATTGGCACAAACATTTTCAAACTGGTTGACTGTTATCTCATGTGGTACGAATGCATTCTTCAACAACTTCATCAAAGCATTTCTGTGAGGTTCTGAATAAATCAACAGGGATAAGATAGACATCTTGGACGGAGTATGGCTCAAATGATCAATTATGCTATAATCACTCTTTCTGATAATTCGCATAAACTCTTCAACCTCATCGGGAACTGAAGAAGCTTCTGGTATCGGAATCGATTGAGTCACATTGGCTGGCATAACCCTTGGATTGCCAATCATTACCTGTTGTTTCCATTTTTCTCTTGCAGAAGCATCTTCCGCATCTTGCACATTGGAAGGACCAAATAATCTCCCGCTTCTAGTCATTCGACCCACACCAAAAAAGTTATGGACTTCCTCTTCATCACCTTCAGCATGTTCTTTCTCAGACAAAAGAGCATCAACCTCCTGCTTTACCCCATGGTAATAAACATCGACACCGTAATGCCACGGGACAACCTTCTCACTAGTATACGACATAGGACCAGGTACCGTAATCGTTAGAGGGGGTGCCCTCGAAAGGGCAGGAATGCGTGCAGGGGTGTAAGGAATAGATATCACAGCAACATCTTCTTCAATAATCTTGCGGTAGCTCGGTCTTCTATCAAATTGTAGGGAGCCCTCACTTATCAACAAGTGGATACCTGCTTTCAAATCATCACAGCCCTTCGGTTGCTTTTTACACTTGACACACTCAGAAGTACAACCCGGAAAAACAAAATAGTCAAGCAAATACCTCTTAACACTTTTCAACGGAGTAGTTACTTGTTCCACATCCATGATTAAATTTAACATTTCACCATTATCATCAATCATGTTAACAACACCCCCTCCATGCCTTGGCATTGGGTTTTGAGTAACATTTGGACCGGTCACTGGAGTAAACTCAATCGCCTTTGCATCCAACAAATCTTGTACTTTACACTTCAACGCAAAACAATTGTCAGTAGAATGACCAACTCCGCCTGAATGGAATTCGCATCTTGCATTAGCATCATAATTAACAGGGAGTCTCGCAGGTGGCAGTGGCATATTTCTCAAACCTATCAACTTCAAATCAAGCAGATGGTGGAGCGCTTCAGTAAGAGTCACCGGCAAGGGGTCGGATTTTCTGGGTTGTCTCTGTTGTTGGTTATTATACTGACAGGGAGCATCTTGCTGCCTTCCTTGTTGAGGCACTGCATTTGGTCTCTGCTGTAGAGGAGCATTAACAGGAATAGAAACAACATTTATTTGTTGATGCTGACGGTCCTCTCTTCATCCTCTATGGGAGTAAATCGCGCTTGCGTCACCTTCCCTTTTCTTAGGGTAATTGTTGAATGGTTTCTTACTGCCCCCTGACGAGCTGCTAGAACCTCCAACCTGAATCCTTCCCAGTTTCAAACCCACTTCAATTCTTTCACCAGCCGTGACTAAGTCTGCAAATCCTGCCGAAGTGCTTCCTATCATGTGCTCATAGAAAGGCCCTTGCAGGGTACTCATAAACATATCAATGAGTTCTCTCTCCATGAGTGGAGGTTGAACTCTCGCAGCCAACTCACGCCACCTCTGAGCGTATTCCTTGAAAGATTCTTTTGGTCCTTGCGACATATTTTGTAACTGAGTGCGATTAGGTGCCATATCTACATTGTACTGATAATGTTTGACAAAAGCCCGAGCAAGATCATTCCAACAGCGAACATGAGCTTTTTCCAGCTTTATGTACCATTCCAAGGATGCCCCAGACAGGCTATCCTGGAAAAAGTGAATCAAAAGCCCTTGATCCTCAGTATGTACTGACATCTTCCGGAAATAAGCAGTTGCATGGGTAATAGGACATGATGCTTCGTTGTACTTTTCAAAAGTAGGAGGCTTGAATTTCGGAGGGACCTTCACCCCAGACACTAACCCGAGATCATTAGCATCCATACCAAGGATTCCTTGCCCTTCCACAGCCTTCAGGCGCTCTTCCAACAAACGATACTTCATATCCTCAATCTGAATCCCCGGCTCTGAACGCCGCACAGAAAACCAATCTTCATCCTGGTCAAAGTCAAAATCTTAATCCTGATAATTCCTTACACCACCCTGATTATCTCTCTTGTTCCCCACAAGACGGGGTCCGGGAGATGGAGGAAACTGCCCTATGTTGCGCACAAAAGGATTTCCCGGCATCCCGTGAAAATTTGCAGCTGGCTAATCTTGTACGTCCCCATTCCTACAGAGATATCCTGATAAAGCCCTTGATTTCCAACATCCCCTAGATGGCAGCGTTGGTTGTTGACAATAGCAGCGAGCTCTTCCTGTCGGCGATTCACGTTGGTGATGACCTCTATGAACTGAGTCATCTGAGTAGCCATCTGAGCCCCCATTTCAGCGAGTTCAGCTTGAACCTGTTCCATTTGTCTTGGCAAGTTGGTTCTGGTGGAATATCGATGAGTAGTCATCTTGAATTCAAAATAAGAAAAGCAGCAGAATAAGAAAACCATCTTAAGATAACCTGTAATGTTATGAAATGCATGATGTGCATGATATGTTTGTCATTTCCAAGTATCCAAGAGTCCTTTTATTCATCAGTCACGGCGTGCAACCATACAATAAAAAAATAGAAAGGATAAAAAGATGAACACTTCAATTATTTACAAACAAAGAAACGACGTCTAAATGTCTTCGGACCATTAAGAGTAAAAATGACAAATGACTAAATACATGTCTTAACAATAAAGAAAAGAGAACTGAATAATAACAATCACTTGGCCCATTCCAACAATTCTGAGGGTGACCAAATACACCAAAAGTAAATAACGAAACTAAATCTCCGGAGCTAAGCGCGCTTCAAGGTGTTGACAGTACTCTTCCAGTCTGGCTTTCTCCTTCAAGAGTTGACATACAACTATTTTACCTTCTTGGAACTGATCTTCCGCGACTCGCTTCTGGGTCATTTCCTTCTCAAGCTGAGCGTCTTTGTCCTTGATCTGTTTTTCCAAGTTCTGAATCTTCTTCTTGTAGCTACTTTCTGAGGCCTGAAGCTTCTGACACTCTCGCTGAATCTTGCTCAATTCTTATTCCATTTCAACATGAGACCTCTTCCTAGAACCGGTTGCATCAGAAGTTTCCCTTTGAGCTTCCATGAGTTTACGATATAAGTCGGCTCTTTCTTGATCTGCCCAATAAAGTTTCATCCCCACCTCACGGTCTTTTGCACGAAGTTGTATATTCTCAACATGAATTTGGGTAAACATCTCAACAAGAGATCACATTGTGAAAGATGAATTAACCAACTTACCAAAGGTAGATCTAGAGAATTATCAAAACAACTTCAAGAATTTGCTTCAATTCAACCACAAGAATCAATTAACCAAGCTTGGATGTAGAGAATTGATGGAGAAAAAGTGTTTGGATGAAGGTTTAGCTCAAAGATTAGTAAGCTTCAATGCAGAGCTTACTAACTTTTTGAAAATGGAGCTTTGAGTGAATTTGGTAGATGGAGAGAATTGAGAGATTTTTTAGCAAGGTGGATTTGGCTATCAAAAGCTTCAAATTTGAATGAAATGAGGGCTCTATTTATAGAGTTTTAGGATTGGGATTAGTGGTAATTTGGTAATTGATTCTTGGAGCCAAAATTTGAATTAATGATAATTATTTCAAATATTAGAGCCAAATTTTGAATTAATGATAATTCTTTTTAAAAATGAAATATTGGAACTAAAATTTGAATTAATGATACATATTTCAAAAATGAAGGAAAATTGGAGCCAAAATTTGACAAGTTTAAAATGCTGATTTTTTTCAAATTGCAATCGATTGCACTACAGTGCAAATCGATTTGCACAGTGTCTTTTTTCAAAAATGGCGCAAAATACACTATGTGCAATCGATTTCACTTTAAGAGCAATCAATTGCATCAGTGAAAAAATGAATTTTTGTTAATTTTCTTTCAAAAAAAAGAGATTTTAGGAAAATAATACCAGGAATCTTTATTTGTCAGATGCTTCGACTTGGTACCTACAAAACACAAATATGCAAAGACAAAGACAAATATTTTTTTGTATTTTGATTAGAAGTTAGTCAACAACACATATACAAAATACACAACTAAAGTACTTGGAGATAACTGATCAAGCTTCAAAACCCTAATTTGACTGGTGAACCAATGAGTGATTCCCTCTTATAATCGAACACAAACTCCAATCCTCTGAAGATCCAAAGAGATGGATGAAACATCTTGAGATATGCAATTAATCCTGAGCTTGAAAGATCCAGAGGTTCAAATGAAAAGGTTCCACTTGAGCAACTTGTCAAAGCAACCAACCTTCAAAGCTTAAGGAAGACTTGATAACCAAAGTGCTTTGATCCCATCACAATGTATGAATGCAATGCAATATGATATTCATGATAAAACATAAGCAAAAATCAAGAGGGTAAATTTTGGGGTACAACAACTGCCAAATAGCCTTTGATAAAATTAAGGAGCACCTGCAAGAACCTCTGATTCAGATGCCACCTGTTGA
Organism: Vicia faba; assembly: GCA_948472305.1. Classification (NCBI taxonomy): domain Eukaryota; kingdom Viridiplantae; phylum Streptophyta; class Magnoliopsida; order Fabales; family Fabaceae; genus Vicia; species Vicia faba. The sequence goes on from OX451740.1 coordinate 467,431,656, forward strand.
AGGAAGACCTCTAATCATGTACCTAACAGTGCTAGAGAACTCAACGGGGTGTGTACTTGGGCAACATGACGAGTCTGGCCGAAAAGAGCATGCAATATACTACCTTAGCAAAAAATTTACCGACTGTGAAACAAGATATTCACTGCTCGAGAAAACTTGTTGCGCTTTGGCATGGGATTCTCTCCGACTAAGACTATATATGTTGACTCACACTACTCTATTTATTTCTAAAATGGATCCCATCAAGTACATATTCGAGAAGACAACTCTCTTCAGAAGAATAGCCTAATGGCAAATGATCCTGACAGAATACGACATTCAATATACCACTCAAAAGGAAATCAAGGGAAGTGTACTGGTAGATCATTTGGCACATCAAGCTGTAGGTGACTATCAGTCTATGAATTTCGAATTCCCGAACGAGAACATTATGCTAGTCACAGATTGTGAAGAACCCAGACCGTATGAAGGACTTGAGCCAGGATCCCGATGGACTATGGTTTTCGACGGAGCTTCCAACACACTTGGAAATAGAATTGGTGCTGTAATTATCTCTCCTCAGTGTTGCCATACATCTTTCACCATCATATTATGCTTTAATTGTACTAATAACATGGCCGAATACGAAGCGTACATTATGGGTATTAAAGATGCTATTGACCTAAGAATCAAAATTTTAGACGTATATGGGGACTCATCCTTGGTGATCAGCTAGATCAAGGGAGAATGGGATACGAAGCACCTGAATCCCATTCCTTATAAAGAGCATGTGTTAACCTTAATATCATATTTCAAGGAAATTACCTTTGAGCACATCCCACGAGAAGAGAATTAGTTGGCAAACACATTGGCTATGATGTCATCTATGTTCAAGGTTAGATAGGACAACGAGGCTCCCAGAATTACCATTGAAAGAATGGACGAACCAGCACACTGCTATGAAGTTGACACTGATAGAGTAGAAGAAAAACCTTGGTTTTATGAAGTGAAGAGGTATCTTGAGACTCAAGAGTACCCTGAGGGGGAGTCTATCAATGAAAAGAATTTCCTATAGAGGTTCTTGGCTAAATTGTTCTTGACCAATGGAATTGTTATGTGGTCAAGAAAGAAGCAGAAACGATTATGGAAGATATGCACGAAAGTATCCTTGGTACTCACTCTAGTAGACATACTATGCCCAAAAAGATCCTGAGAGCGGGTTACTATTGGTCGACTATGGAAACCGACTGTCACCACAATTCAAAAACTTTCACAAGTTCTAGATCTACGCTGATAAATTACACGTGCCTCCAGTACCTCTGAATGTCTTGACTTCTCCTTGGCTATTGTGGGGCATTGATATGAACGGAGAAATCAAGCCTACTCCTACTAACAGACATCGCTTCATCCTCGTCTCCATTGATTACTTAACAAAGTGGGTTGAAGTAGCCTCGTTCGCCTCTATTACGAAGAACGTTGTGGCTCGGCTCATTAGGCATAACCTTATCTGTAGGTATGGCATCCCCAAGAGGATTATCACGAACAATGGTACTAATCTCAACAACACTATGATCACTGAACTTTGCATGCAATTCAATATCAAGCACCACAACTCTTCTCCATATCGACCAAAGATGAATGGCACAGTGGAATCCGCCAACAAGAATATCAAGAATATTGTGAAAAAGATGGTTGTGACCTACAAATACTAGTAGGAGATGTTACCATTTGCTTTCCATGGCTATTGCACTTCAGCTTGAACCACAATTGGGGAAACCTCATTCTCTCTGGTTTACGGTATGGAAGCCATCCTACCCATCGAAGTTTAGATTCCTTCTCTGAGAATTATGAAAGATGCAGACTTACACGAAGACGAGTGGATTCAGACTAGGTTAGATCAGTTAAATCTAATTGACGAGAAAAGGTTTGCGACTGTCTATAACAGTAAGATGTATCAGAAGCGCATGATCAATGAATTCAACAAGAAAATCAAGCATCAGGTATATCATGCGGGTAACTTGGTAATAAAGCGTATCATCGAACCACAGGGTGATCCCAGGGGAAAATGGACTCCCACCTACGGAGGGCCATTTGTATTCAAGAAGATATTTTCAGGCGGTGCCACGATACTAACCATCATGGACAGTGAAGATTTCTCACACCCTATAGAGGCGGACATAGTTAAAAAATACTACGCATGAAAAAGTGACCCGCTAGGTTGACTGGCCGAGGCAAAAATAAGGGCATCCTGGAGAACCAAAAGGGTTCGGACAAAAATTATGGATATATATATATATATATATATATATATATATATATATATATATATATATATATATATATATATATATATATATATATATATATATATATATATATATATATATATATATATATATATATATATATATATATATATATATATATATAAGTGTACACCAGGTAAGTCGAAAACCTGAAAAGGCGGCTAGGGAAAAAAAGAGTATCCCGGTGGACTGAAAACCCGAAAGGGCGGTCTAGACAAAAGTTAGGGTTTAAAGCGGACGACTAGGTCCCGTTAGGTCACCTATAGCATGCTTTATTACCAACGCCAAGTTCAAACGGTACATATCAGTTCAGTCAACTTCTTCCGACAGCAAGGGATGAGATGCTTGGAGATATAAGGGGCAATAAGAAGAGTTTAAACTCGACGAGATTATTTCCATATAGCTATATGTTTTGTTTTCACTTTATACTCTTTGCATTTCACGGTGATTTCCTCTTACTAGGAATTCTGTCTCTTTGTACAAAACCGCCTGTTTATGGGCAAACTTTTAATAGAAATACAAAATTCAAAATTCGAACTTTTGATTTACTGAACTGATGCATATTCCTATGAAAACTTCCAATAAATAAATTGAATGAACATATGCATATGAATATGATTACTGTTAACATGTATACGCATAAAAACAGGAATAAGCATTTGCTTAAGAATCTGGGAATTGGGATAATGTTCAGGTCGTCCATGTATCCATGCAGAAAAACTTCCATGGGATTATCCCTACAGAGTAGTCTTAACAAGCTCATTTTCAACGAAGACATATTTCACCTGCAGATCCCTCTAGCGGATGAGGGTCTATGATATTTTCCCCAGAAACATCGCCAACCTACGGAGTCCCAATCTCCATCATAGACTATGGCATCAGTATAATTTATGGAAATTCTCTTCCCCAGCTGAGCTTATTTATCCAACGTTGTAAAATCCCCTACAGAATTCTCATTCTCCAAAAGAGCTCATGTCAACAACAAGGGTATTTCCTCAGCAGAGTACTCCTATATCAAAGTTCAGAGTTTATTTCCCCAACAGGGTTTATCTCCCTAAGCAGGGTTTATTTCCCCAACGAAGTTCAGTCTCCCCAGCTTGAGCCTAGTTCTCTAACCACTACAGATAAATGGAAAAATTTATCTCTCCAGTGAAGGGCAGTCCAGAGCACTAATCCCATAGAGTTGTTATAAAAGACCTGGATATCGTTTAACCTTATGCTCTCTAGACGAGTCGACATCCATATCAAAAACAAAGTCAGAAAACACTTCAAGAGGTTATCCATTTCTTTAATCCCCAGTCAGGGTATATAAGAATTAAATTCTCAGTAGAGCAATGAACGACCAACGTTCTTGCACGCTTCTGCCCAAACGGAAATCAACGTTTCCCAACGGAGTTTCCTCAAACAGAAATCAGGAATCTAAAACAACATTCAGGGATTTATTTTCCGAGTCAAAAATGTTGTGCGAAATTACTAATACACTTCAACGACATCTCACATTCATATACAAACATCATAGCATATGCATACAAAATTCATATAACACACTCTCATTTATTTTGAGAATATCATTACATAATGCATTTCATACATCATGACATTGCATACAATTAACTCTTTATCTTTTCAGGTAAAGATCTACAAGCAGATTCCTCAGAAGCTATATCTGACAAATAACTACTTAAGCACTCTCCCCAGAAGGTCATACTAAAAAGTTACCTTTCCTAGTTGAAGTTGAGCGTAGATATCTTCTAGTTTAGATGAAATCAAACGTAGATTTCTTTCTGGTACTCTTTTTGGAAAAGTCTGGAATATACTTTTTCTGGTACCTCTCCTTGTTGAATTCGTGCGTAGACATCTTCTAGTTCGGATGAAATCGGGCGTAGATTTTTTTCTGATACTCTTTTTAGAAAAGATGGGCGTAGACTTTTTCTGGTACCTCTCCTAGTTGAAGTGGGGCGTAGACATTTTATAGTTCGGATGAAATCAGGCGTAGATTTATCTTAGATACTCTTTTTGGAAAAGTCAGGCATAGACTCTTTCTGGTACCTCTCCTAGTTGAAGTCGGGCGTAAACATCTTCTAGTTTAGATGAAATCTGGCGTAGATTTTTCTGATACTCTTTTTGGAAAATTCGGGTGTAGACTCTTTCCAGTACATCTCATTGTTAAAGTCGGGTGTAGACATCTTCTAGTTTGGATGAAATCAGGCATAGATTTCTTTTTGATACTCTTTTTGGAAAAGTCGAGCGTAGACTCTTTCCGGTACCTCTCCTAGTTGAATTCAGGCGTAGACATCTTCTAGTTCAGATGAAATCAGGCGTAGATTTCTTTCTGATACTCTTTTTTGAAAAGTAGGGCATAGACTCTTTCCAATATCTTTTCTAGTTGAAGTCGGGCGTAGACATCTTCTAGTTCGGATGAAATCAGGTGTAGATTTATTTTAGATACTCTTTTTGGAAAAGTCAGGCATAGACTCTTTCTGGTACCTCTCATAGTTGAAGTCGAGCGTAGACATCTTCTAGTTTAGATGAAATCTGGCGTAGATTTTTTCTGATACTCTTTTTGGAAAATTCGGGTGTAGACTCTTTCCAGTACATCTCATTGTTAAAGTCGGGTGTAGACATCTTCTAGTTTGGATGAAATCAGGCATAGATTTCTTTCTGATACTCTTTTTGGAAAATTCGAGCGTAGACTCTTTCCGGTACCTCTCCTAGTTGAAGTCGAGCGTAGACATCTTCTAGTTCAGATGAAATCAGGCATAGATTTATTTCTGATACTCTTTTTTGAAAAGTAGGGCGTAGACTCTTTCTAATATCTTTTCTAGTTGAAGTTGGGCATAGACATCTTCTAGTTCGGATGAAATCGAGCATAGATTTATTTTTGATACTCTTTTTGGAAAAGTCGGGTGTAGTCTCTTTCTAGTACCTTTTCTAGTTGAAGTCGGGCGTAGACATCTTCTAGTTCGGATGAAATCAGGTGTAGATTTCTTTCTGATACTCTTTTTGGAAAAGTCTGGCGTAGACTCTTTCCGGTACCTTTTCTAGTTGAAGTCGGGCATAAACATTTTCTAGTTCGGACGAAATCGGGCATAGATTTATTTTTGATACTCTTTTTGGAAAAGTCGCGTGTAGACTCTTTCTGGTACCTTTCCTAGTTGAAGTTAGGCGAAGATATCTTCTAGTTTGGATGAAATCAGGCGTAGATATCTTTCTGATACACTTTTTGGAAAAAGTCGGGCGTACACTCTTTCTGATACCTCTTCTGGTTAAAGTCCGGCATATACATCTCCCGGTTCTGATGAAGTCAAGTGTAGATTTCTTTCTGATACTCTTTTTGGAAAATTCGGGCGTAAACTCTTTTTGGTACCTTTTCTAGTTGAAGTCGGGCGTAGACATCTTCTAGTTCGGATGAAATCGGGCATAGATTTCTTTCTGATACTCTTTTTATAAAAGTAGGGCGTAGACTCTTTGCGGTACCTCTTCTGGTTAAAGTCAGGCATAGAAATCTTCTAGTCCGAATAAAATCGAGCGTAAATTTATTCTGATTCTTCTTTTGGACAAAGTCGGGCATAGACTCGTTCCAAATGCATCTTCTAAGACAAAGTCGGGCGTATATTTAGTCTGATATTCTTATCATCAGTTATCCTAGATGGCATCAATAAGCCCATCTCCTACGACTCTCCGTCACCTCTCCAAATGGTATCCCTAAGCCCATTCTCGGTATAATCGACCAACAATGTTACTTTGTGCAAGGACGAGTGTAAATTTCTGGGCACTTAAGTGTTCAATCATCTTCCACCTTCAAGTCACGAATGGTGGACATGCCAATATAACTCTTCAAGTTTAAGAATATTGAACAGGGGAAGCTGTTGTACCCTAAAATTTTCCCTGCCATTTTCTTCAAAACATTCTCAAAAGGTTCTCAAGTACTCAAGGAATGACTAGTCAAATGCTCCTCCTAAACAATGGGTCCACAACAAGGTTGGGTGTTTTCAAGGAAGTTTGGCTTGCAAAGGTCTCAAGTGGTTTCCATGGTTCTCCATAGTTCTTCAACAATGTTCATGCCAAGTTTCAAGTCTTGCATCACAAGTTTGCTCAGTTAATGGCTCAGATGATTGAAAATCAATTGTATTGGTTAAAAAGTCAACTATGGTCAACATACAGTCAAACTTCAAAAAATTTGGTCAAAATCAACATTTATAAGTGATATTAATCATTTGATCAATGGTTGATCATGATTCCTCAAGGAAAACCCTCAAATCATCAAAAGTCAAAAGTTGCCAAATTAGGGTTTCCTTAGGAGAAGTCAACTGAACTTTGACCAAGCATAACTTTCACATGCTTCATCAACTTTTCCCCAACCAAATCCAATTTTGAAGGGAATTCAATTATCTACAACTTTGTATCTATATGATCAAGTCCAAAAAGTGCTTTATTTGAGAGATATGAGCCCATACATTATAGGTCATTTCAAAAGTCAACAAAAAGACACTTTTTGTCAAGGCAACTTACATCAAGATAAAGTATGAAAATTGTAGAGAACATATTTAGCTTTCCAAAAAAGTTCAATAGCACCTTCAAAAGATGAAAATTGAGAGATTTATGATCAATGCAAATTGGGAAATTTTGAGCAAATGCATGAAGTGCAAAGTGAGCAAACTTGAAATTTTGAACTAGTGGACCTGACTTTTGATGCTTAAAGATGTTCACAATGTGTTAGAAGACCTCTAAATCCAGGCACATATTTTTCATTATTTTTATTTCCTTTATTTGAATTTTTATTCATTTAAATGGAATTAAAACAAATAAAATATGAGGCAATGTCATAAGGCATGTGGGCTTGCTTTCGTGGATCAATTCAGGCCCAAGAAAACTCATCACCACCTTGCCAAAACCGTGTGAGCTTTAAAACGACAAGGATTTCTCAAAAATGGAAGTTTTTAAATGTTTTATTTTCTTTTCAATTGGCCATGATTGTTTGGTCTCTTTGCCATATTTGTTCACCATACTCCTTCCTCTATATTTACACACAAGATCAGAAGCACGTGACACACATCCTTGCCTCTAAGAGCTTGCCAAAATTCTCAACATTTTTCAAAGAACCCTAAGTTTTCAAAACTTGTGTTATAAGAACTCTTACTCCAAAACCTCAATATCGTTCACTTCCTGAATATCTATAGAGTAAATACAATCGATTTTCAATGGTTTTCCATGTTTGAAATGATGATGTCCATCAATTCCGATTGCATTTTTTTTTCATTTATCGTATTTTTAATGTTATGCATTGTGGGATCTTTCTAATCATCTAGATCAATTCATACGAATGTTTAGAGCAGGTTTCAGCCATCGCATGGAGTTGACAATGTTCAAACCATGGGTCATTATTTTTGAACCGCGCTAGGGTTTCTCATTTAAAACCTATGATATAAAGACTTTTAGCCCAAACAGACCCCATATTCAGACTTAGGAGGAAATTTTGGAGGGATAACATGTTTTTGTCCGCTTTGAATTTATTTATTTCGCAGGTCCCAAACTTTTATCATCGGAGAAGATGGTGGAAACCACCACAGGTGGTGGTTTAACTATTCTGGTCGCATGTGTGGCATGTTGGAGAATTATGATTGGACCATTCAAAACACAAGAGCCCCACTTGGACGCGCATTTTTTTATTGACTGATTTTTGGGAATTAATTTTGTATTATATACATTTTTGAATGATTATACTACCAGGTGTAAGGTCCGACCCAGCGGTAGGAGAGTGTGTTACTAAGATGTTCATATACTAGGGCATGGGTTTAATCCCTGCCCCTGTTATTTTATTTTTCATGTTTTCTCTTTTACAGATCCAGTGGGAATCAGGTAGCGCGCACCTCGTACACCTCCTCAATCATCACCATCCAATCCAGATCCAGCGTTTCAGATCTCAAGTCCATGTTAGGCCAGCATATTTGGGCATAACGAATTTGCTTTGTTACACCCCCTAGGTTTACTTCTGTAGGCCCATCAATTCTTTTTTTTACAATTTATTTTTAAAATATAATTAACTTTTTCTAATTAATTTATTAAAACTAATTTAGATTTAGTTTAAATCAACTTGATTCTTTTTCTTTAATTTTAATTAAATCAAGTTAACTTTTTTAAGTAAATTAATTAAATTAATTAACTTAATTTCCATTCATTATCAAACTTTTCTTCAATTAAAAATAACTTAGGTTTTTATTAGATTTTAATTCCCTTTTCTCAAAAATAAAAAATCAATTAATCATCAATTAGTTTCCATCAAATAATCTCCCTATTTCTTCTTGCAATCTTCGCGTTTTTCTTATTTCCACATTAATTTTATCATAATTCTGTAACTGATAAATGTTGTAATAGATTAAATAGGTTTTTTTTTATTTTGCTTTCTATTTCCCCTAAATTTTTTGGTTTGTATCCCCCTTCCCCGAAGCTTTGTAATAGCATAGGAAATTTATTTTCTGTCTTTACCGCTTTCCTTATAACTCTGCTAGATGTATGCTAATAGGCTTGTATGGAAAGACTAAAAATCAAATGCTAGAAAACCTTAAATACAAGATAAAATAAATGAATCAAAACACAATTCACACACGCACATCTAAGGTGAGTCCACTTGTTGCCTTCGGATAAAATGGTCATGTCCCTCGAACATAGGGATACCATTAGCAAGGACCCTCGGTGAAAAATCATCATAAAGATCATAGCCCCTCGATGACCCTTCAATGCTACCTTCGATAAATGATCGTGTCCTTGAATGTTGCCTATAAATACATGATGATAGTCCCTTCGAATTACTAAAGGTATCCCTATATGTTGCCTTTATGATTGTACGATGACTCGCACCTATCCCTCAAAACATCCAACTATAGGGCTTCCTACTAACCAATGATAGGATAACACTATCTAAAGGAGGAGGAAAAGAAAAAAAAGACTTTTTAGTAGGTAGATAGTTCTTAATCGCTTTCTCGCGTACATTTTAAAACATTTTTCACACAATACACTTCTCTTCTGAAATATTTTCAAAACAAATACTTTGTATGCGTTTTCAACTGATACGAGAATCATTACATAGTTGTTGAACTTAGGAATTTTCAAAATATTTTCAAACTTACACAAACACACAAAAAAATTTCAAAAGTGAGCTAGAAATTAAGAGCCTGTATATAAATACGGATGAAAAGGGTGCTAACACCTTCCCTTTTCATAACCTACCCCCTTACTCATAAAATTCTCGAAGGTATTTACTGTTTTTTTCACCCTTTCCTTTATTGGATAAAAGAAAAGTTGGTGGTGACTCTTGTTATCTGCAACATTTGCGATAAAACACAAAACCAAAAGTCAGTTCTCCCACCGTATTACAATGACCATGTCTCTTGGTGAATTGAGAATTTCAAGAAACCTTTGAGACTAATTCCCTAAACTTGGAAGGTACCTTTACAAAGTTGATTCAGATATTATTTCTGCAATTGGAATCCACGACCCTGCAACAAATAACGAAGATAAATCCTTTGGATCCTTGAAAAGGTTAGTGAAAAATGTCATGATATGATGTTATGATGTTATGATGTCATGTTTGAAAAGATAACAAACACAAAAAAAGCACACAAGAGCCTTAGGTTTAAGGCTTGCATGGGGTCTGTAGGTAAGTACCCTCTTGAAGTTTAGTTGGCTCAACTAGTCCTAAAATAATATTCGGGTTCTAGGGATCTCAATATCACTGGTTTTTCTTGCAAGTTTTGTTTAGCACGACAACTGACTTGCCACAAAAAAACCCAGAGTCAAATCTCAATGAGCGTAACATTGAGTATCAACCAACTTCCTATCTCACTACCTTATATTGTCCAATTTGGGTCAGTTAAGGTTCTAAAGGTCAGTTAGTGCTTATGACACCACACGGCAGCCTAATATTCTCCTCGACTGGCTCAAGGGACAGAAGTACCAACAAATGTGTCGCACTAATGTAGCAATCACTTCAACAATATCGATCTACGCTGTACAGTTTCCATGATCTATAGCTACTTACCTAAGGGTACCCCTAGATTCGAGTGTAGGATCTTTGCAAAAAAAGTAAACCCGAGCAAACCCAATAAAGATAAAACAAACTAATCAAACAAAGCAGATAAAGTGATCTAACTCTAAAGGTAAACCCTATTTTTTATGTCCCCAGAAGAGTCGCCAGTTATATAATACGGTGGAAGAACTTGCTTTTTGGTTATATCCAAATGTTGCGGATAACAAGAGTTTCCACCGACTTTTCTTTTATCCAATAAGGAAAGGGTGAAAAGAACATGAAATACCTTGAAGATTTTGAGTTCGAGGTGTAGGTTATGAAAATGGAAGGTGTTAGCACCCTTTTCATCCGTTTTCATCTACAGTCTCTTAATCGCTAGCGCACTTTGTTTTGAAAATTTCTTTGTGAATGTGTGTTTGAGAAAATATTTTGAAAATTCCAATTGTAAGGCAAGACTTTTAATGACTCTAGTTTCTATTCTTGAGAATGCGTACAAAGTGTTTGTTTCAAAAATATTTTGAAACTGTTTTGTGTGAAATGTTTTGTTTGTTTTGAAATGTTTGTGAGCAAGCGATTAACAGTGGTCTACCTACTCAAGGTCTTTCTTGTAATATACTCTTCCTTTAGATAGTGCTATCGTACCATTAGTTAGTAGGAAGCTCTATCATTGGATGTGAAGGGGTAGTCATTTAAGGCAACTAGTAAGGATGCTTTAGCAATTATCATTAAGGGACTAGATCGTTTACCAAATACAACATCGAAAGGGTCATCGAGTGACTACGATCTTTGTTTTCGAGGGACTGTGCTAAAGCGTCCCCACTTTCGAGGGACATGACTGTTTTTTCGAACGCAACAAGGGATGTTACCCTGGAGGTGTGAGTGTGCAAGTGATTTGTGATTCAGTTATTTTAATCTTGCAATTAGGGTTAGCTATCGTTTGCTTTTAATCTTTCCATACAAGCCTAATTACTAAGCAGTAAACATAACAATAATGAAAAATAGTAAAGTGCGGAAAATAAACGGGAAAAAATATAGCCCTAGACTATTACAACACTTTGAGAGAATTACATAATAGAAATGCGGAAAATAAAAACCTACAACTATTAAAAACCGGGAGACAATTACATAATAATTAAAAGAAAAGAAAATGCGAGAATAGTAAACCACGAGAAATGTAAAAATAGGAAAGAGGGAAGCGAACACATTTTCGGTGATTTTTGATATAAAAAAAGTTTTAATGATTAAGCTAAAAAACCCTAGTTAATTTTAATTAAAAGAAGAATTTATTAATTAAATAAAATAACTAAACCCTAATTTTGATTAGCGTTTGTGAAAAGGTTTTCAGTTTGGTGAATTTAAGGTTTTGTAAGGAAATAATGATAGAAAAAAAAGTTTAATTTTTTTTACCAGGGTTGGGTGTTGAACCCACACCCTTTGCCCTTTCCACCAAGACCTTCACCACCAGGCCAGGTGTGCGCCTGTGTCAAGGAACAGGAACCAGCGCGTTTTGTATATAATCTTGTAGAAAATCAGAATTTATGGAAAAAAATAGCAAAAGATAGGGATCGAACCCACACCTTGATAGAGTAATGCCTTATCACGTGCATTTTAATCATTGGGGTGGTGATACATCCATTATTTAAACTAAAACAATTTAAATAAGTATTAAACAAAAACGCATTGACTGGAGAAGCGCCAGAGCCCTAGCTCCGGTAATCTTCTCCGGTGAGACTTTTCTTTAAACCAGCAAAATAAATAGTGTTAGAGGTCCAAAGGGACACTGCCCCCCTAAATTGATGCATACGAATTCAATGGAGTCATTGTTTTTAACTGAAATGCAATGGTTTGAGAGTTATGACAAAAATATTATGAATTATTGTGGTTATGGTGATTCATGGTTTGATCATCATGGGACTACCTTGTTGGTCTATTCCTGCATATTAATACCTCATGAACATGTTAGAAAAGTCAGTATGCAATGAAACATGAAGGAAATCAAGATATGAATTTTGCAAAAAAAAAACATGAATCGACCATGTAAGTGTGCAGGTTCTAGAGGGTTTGGATCACTGTGTTGGATCCATTCTTACTTTCTACCTCTTCAGGAATCAATTGGGAATGCAAGAATTATTGGAAAATGGTTGCAAGCTAGGGTTTGAAGGTCTCCATAGTTTGATAATTTTGTGATTTTTTGGAAGTGGTTTTTAGCATAAATTTATTCGTGGCTTGTATGTCTGAATGAGGAAGAATATATAGCTTGCATTTTAGGTCAAATAACATGGGCTTGGACTTGTAAAAAAAGCCTTGTCTTATTTTATCTTATTTTGAATTTTAAATAAATAAAAATAAAAAAATAAAAAAAATAAACCAAAAGGAGGTGTATGAACAAGTCTTGAGGTGCATATAGAGTGTAGAACACGTTTGATTTTTGAAGTAATAGCCTAATAGCCCAAAAAAATCAAGTTTTCTCAATTTGAAATTCTTGTATTTGCTCAAAATTTCCCAACTTGCATTGGTCATAACTCTCTCAATTTTCATCATTTGAAGGTGATCTTTGACTTTTTGGAAAGCTTAATATGTCCTCTACAATCTCTATGATGAACATTTTTTCATTTGAAGACTTATCTTGATGTAAGTTGCCTTGACAAAAAGTATCTTTTTGTTGACTTTTGAAATGACCTGTAATGTATTGGCCCATATCTCTCAAATGAAGCATTTTTTTTACTTGAGCTTATAGAGTCAAACTTGTAGAGAATTGAATTTCCTTAAAAATAAGTTTTTATTGGGGGAAGATCTGATGTAGCATGTGGAAGTTATGCATGGTCAAAGTTCAGTAGATTTGAGAGTTTTCCTTGATGAATCATGATCAACCCTTAATAAAATGATGGACATGACTTTAAAATATTTCCGTTGACCAAAAATCTGAAGGTTTGACTGTATGTTCACCATAGTTTACTTTTTACACAATACATATGATTTTCAGTCATCTGAACCATTGACTGAGCCAACTTGTGATGCAAGGCATGAAACTTGGTATGAACATTCTTGGAGACATATAAAAGACCATGAAATCCACTTGAGACCTAAAAACCCCAATCTTCATTGAGAAACACAAAACCCTAGTTGTAGGTAAATTGCTTAGGAGGAGAGTTTGTTTGATCAATTCTTGAGTAACCTTGAGCATTTGAGAACCCTAGGAGAATGTCTTGAATAAAAGGGAGGGATAATTTTGGGGTACAACAGCAGTGCTGCCCCATGTTCTACTTTCATGTTCTACTTTCATGTTCTGATACTTGTTAGAATGTTATTTATATGCATTGTGACCTTATTTTGAGTTGTTATATGATTGCTTGCATCCAATTATGCTTTCTTGTTACCACTAACTCTTCTTGTGTGCTCGTGCAAGCTCTAAAAGGCTATTTCTCGCACCATACGATTTGTAGATTACTTGTATTCGTATAGACTATATCTTGGGCAGGATTCTTATACGATATTGGATATGAATTTGATTTTATTTCACATGAATGATGCTTCGCAGTTCATTATTATTATATGATTTCTGACTATGTTGTTTATTGGTTAAACTTGCATGAATTTTTTTGGGTTTCTTTGCTTCGTCTGATAAATTGACGAATTTGTGTTTGATTGGTATTCTCTTTTGTTCCCTTTACTTTTGTATTGTATTTCCGTTTCCTTGCCATGAGAAGTATGAATAGATATGCATAATTGGGAGTCCCTACTTTAGACGGGAAATACTATTTTAAAAGACCTTTAGAAGGAAATTCCTACGTGTGCTTGCTTGTTTAAAGGCCTCGATAAAGGCAATTTTGTGTGTTTACATTTGTGCCAAAGACCTCAAAGAAGGAATTACCATTCCCATTCCCCATTTATAAAGTCCTCAAAGAAGGAATAAGGTGGAATAAGGGTCTGCAATCGACCCCCATCATTTCTAGTCCCCAAGTCATTCGTAGCTCACGTCGCACGTCGATGCTATGAATAACGCTACTCTTTTTTTCGAGTCACCTCGATGATAAGATATCTTGGTTAGGTGTTTAGTCGCCTATGACGATTCACTTTCGTTCTTCTCTTGCCTAGATGATACGATATCTTGGTTAAGGGTCGACACCCCCTATTCTTCTTGCCTTGATGACATGATATCATGGTTGAGAGCTATTCATTCCCCCATTTTTGCTTGCCTCGATGACTCGATATCTTGGTTAAGCCCTCCTTTATTCTACCTTGGTGACATGATATCATGGTTAGGTGTCCTACTTCCCTTATCCTACCTCGATGACACGATATCGTGGTTAGGTGTTATCCTTCTCTTTCACTACCTTGATGACATGATATCATGGTTAGGTACTTGAGCGAGTGGATACTCCACAAGCTTTGTGTGTTTGATTTCTATTACGTGATCACATGATCCCCCCATAGGATTTTAGTTCATATCTTTCAAGTTTGAACTAATTAGACCATAGGCTTGAATCTGCATGCCAACACTAGGTAGATTCTCCCTTTGTTAATCCTACCGTTAGGACTATGATAACATTATGGATATAACTAGGTTAGTCTCCCTTAACACTGCCAAAAATTCCTAAAGTTCTTAAACAGGGTTTATCAGCATACCTTGTTGATTCTATTTCTCTGTTGCATAGAGCCCTATAGAGTTTTGCTTGCATTTCATAGGGCGTGTTGTAATACGGATGGAGAAATGACTTTTGGTTTTGCGTTTTATCGCAAATGTTGCGGATAGCAAGAGTCTCCATCGACTTTTCTTTTACCAATAAGGAACAGGTGAAATGAACAGGAAAGACCTTGAGATTATTGAGTTCCGGGGGTAGGTTATGAAAAGGGAAGGTGTTAGCACGGTTTTCATCTGTAGTTATCTACAGGCTCTTAATCGCAAGCTCACATAGTTTGAAAATATTTAGAAAAAATGCCAATAGTAAGGCAACTTTGTAATGATTCTTTTATTGGTTAAGAAGTGTACAGAGTGTTCATTTGAAAATATTTTGAAATGTGACAGTGAGAAATGTTTTTGTTTTGAAAAATGTGAGCAAGCGATTAAGAACTATCTACCTACTTAAGGTCTCTTGTATTATTTTTCTACTCCTTTAGATAGTGATTCCCTACCATTAGTTAGTAGGAAACCCTATCATTGGATGTGAAGGGACAGGCGTAGGTCATCATACAATCATCGAAGGCAACTCATAGGAGCGTTTTAGCAATTCCTAAGGAACTAGATCATTTACCGAAGGAAACATTTGAAGGGTCATCGAGGGACTACGATCCTTTTAATCGAGGGACAGTGCTAAAGCGTCCCCATGTTCGAGGGACATGATTTTTTAATCGAAAGGCAACATGTGAGGTTACCCTAGAGGTGTAGGTGTGCGAAATATTTTGTATTTTAAGCATTTGTCTTTGATTAAGATTATCTATTGTTTGCTTTTAATCTTGCCATACAAGCCTATTAACTAAATAGTTATAAGGAAAGAGATAAATGTAGAAAGTAAAGGCAGAAATTAAATATTCCTATGCTATTACAAGGCTTCGGGAATGGGGGGTACAATTAGTAAAAATGCGGGAAAAGAGTAAAACCTTAATTATCTATTACAAACCTTAAGCAGTTACAATAACCGAAAAATGCGAAAATGATAAAATACGCGAAGCGATAAGAACAGAAAAAGAAAGGGAAATTGTTTGGATTGATTTTTAATAGAAAAGACTTGATGGTTAACCTAATGACCTAATTGATTTTAATTAGTTAAAAAAGAAATCGATCAATTAAGTTAATCAAGCCCTAAATTGATTTTAATTAATTAAAAACCTAAAAAAACCCTAATTAATTTTAATTAAAAAAGTTTATTAATTAACCAAAAACTAAACCCTAATGTTGATTAGGGTTTGTGAGAAAATTAATTGATAAAAAAATGGTTTAATTTGATGAATTTAGGGTTTTATAAGTGAAAATAGTAGAAAATAAAGGGTTTAAAAAAAGTTACCAGGGTTGGGTGTTGAACCCACGCCCTCTACCCTTTCATTCAGCACCTTCATCACCAGGACAAGCGCGCCTTAGTGTTAGTAGATAGCTTCAGTGTGTTTTGTACTCAATCCTGTGAAATATGAGAAATTATGAAAAAAGCAGCAAAAGGCAAGGATCGAACTCATGCACTTTGACACCATTTCCTTAATGTGCGCGCTTCTGCCACTGGGGTGGCTATACATCCATTAATTCTAATCAAACAATAAATATATAATATAAAAACTGTTCATAAATCGGAGAGACGCCAAAGACCTAGCTCCAATCGTCTTCTCCGATAGCCTCTTTCTTCCAAACTTGTAAAACAACCAATATTAAAAATCCAGGGGGGGCCTACCCCCCTAAATCAGAGTCTGTGATTTCAATGAGAGGGTTATTTCAGCATAAATCGCAAGGGTTTGAGAGCTACGAAGCAAATTGCATGGATCGGTGCTATCATGGCTTTGCACCACCCGACCATTATGGGACTCTCCTAAGGGGTCACTCATGTATTGTCAAACCTCATGAACACGTTAATGACATTAGTATGTGTTAAAGCAAACAAAAAATCCAAAATATGATTTTTGCAAAAGTATGAAATCAGAGATGTAATGTAATGGTGATTTATTCATTTTGGACCATCAAACTTGATCCATTCTTACTCTATATGATTGCTTGGAGTGAATGGAGTGGATTTTTTGTAGTGAAAGAGACTATGAATAGGGTTTCAAGTTCTTTAGGGTTCTTGAAATATTTGAGATTTTTTGGATAAGTTTTATATAAGGGTTTTTTTTCGTGCTTTCATGTCTGAAAACAATGGTAATATATAGAATAAATTAGGTCAAATATCTGTGGACTTGGACCTTGTAAGAAAGGCCTTGTATTATTTCCTTTAATTTTGACCTAAATTAATTTAAAAAATAAAAAATAAATAAAATAAAGAGGTCAAGGGATGAATGAGTAAGATTTTAGGTGTATGAGGAGTGTAATACACATTTGGACTTTAAAACAATGGCCCATTAGTAAAAAATATCAAGTTTTCTCAATTTGAAGTTCATGCATTTGCTCAAAATTTCCAATCTTGCACTAATCATAACTCTCTCAATATTCGTCTTCTGAAGGTGATCTCGAGCTTTATGGAAAGCCCGAGGTGTCCTCTATAATCTCTATATTGATCATTTTTTCATTTGAAGAGTTTATCTTGATGTGAGTTGCCTTGACAAAAAGTGTGTTTTTGTTGACTTTTGAAATGACTTGTAATGTATTGACTCATATCTCTCAAATGAAGCATTTTTTAGACTTGATCTTAGAGATACAAAGTTGTAGAGAATTGAATTTACTTCAAAATGAGCTTAGGTCGGGGGAAAAAACTGATGAAGCATGTGAAAGTTATGCTTGGTCAAATTTTAGTTTACTTCTCCTAAGGAAACCCTAATTTAACAACTTTTGACTTTTGATAACATGAGAGTTTTACTTGAAGAATAATGATCAATCATTGATAAAATTTTGAATATGAGTTCAAAATGTTGATGTTGACCAAAAACCTTGAAGTTTGACTGTATGTTAACCACAATTGACTTTTTGTTCAATACAGTTGATTTTTCGTCATCTGAGAAATTGACTGAGAAAACTTGTGATGCAAGGCATGAAACTTGGTATGAGCATTCCCTGGGACATATAAGAAACCCCATGAATTCCGTTTGAGACCTTAGACACCTAATTTTCCTTGTTAAATATGAAACCTTAGTTGTTAATCCATTGCTTAAGAAGAGAATTAATTGATCAATTCTTGGACATCCTTGAGCATTTAAGAATCCTAGGTGAATGTTTTGAAGAAAAGGGAGGGAACATTGTGGGGTATAATAGCTGCCCCTGTTCAATCTTCTTAAAACTGAAGGGTTTGATTGGCATGTCCGCCATTCGTGACCTGAAGGTAGAAGAGGATTGAACACTCAAGTTCCCAGAAATTTGCACTCGCATGTGCTGGAGGTGACGCTGTTGGTTGATAATATTGCTTGAACGGGCTTAAAGATACCATTTAGAGAGGTGACAGAGAGTCGTCGGAGATGGGCTTATGGATGCCATCCAAATTAATTGTTGATAAAAGTATCAGAATGATTCTACGCTCGACTGTATCCGAAAATGCTTTGCAGAATGAACCTCTAGGTAAGGTATTTGAGTAGTTGCTTTCCAGATTTAGTCACTTAGGGAATCGCTTGTCATGTAGATAGTCGCACTGTCTTGTTTTGGGATTTGATCTATAGTTTGTTTTTTGTTGGGAAACCCGTCCTGTTTCGGGAATTCATACCACTTGGTAATAAAGATAGTCGCCCTGTCCTATTTTGGGAATTGATCTTCACCTGGTCATAGAGATAAATAGATAGTTTCACTGTCATGTTTTGGGAGTTAACCTTTGCTCGGTCGCATAGATAGTTTCTCCGTCTCGTTTTGGGAGTTAATCTTCGACCTGTTTATGTCGATAGTCACCCCAACCTGTTTCAGGATTTGATCTATAATTTTTTTCACATATAGTTTCCTTGTCTTGTTTCAGGAATTAATTTGTATCTGGTCATATTAACAGTTTCCTCGTCTTGTTTTGGGAATTAATCGGTGACGTATTCGAGAATTGTTGATGATATTCGTTTGTTTATAGGTTTTTACTTGGAAAGATAAAAGTTAGTTGTATGCAATGTCATGTTGTATGTGATTCATTGCGTGATGATGTTCTCAAAGTAAATGAGAGTGTCATATGCATTTCATATGCACATGCTATGATACTCGTAAATGATGTATGGAGGTGAGATGTTGTTGAAGCGTATTGGTAGCTTCGCATAACATCTTTGACTGGGGAAAATAAATCCCTGATGGTGATTGGGGATGAAGGATAAGTTTAATCTTCAATCTTTCCTACAATGTTTCTGTTAGGGATTCTGGCTTATTGTTTAAGGGAATTCTGCTGGGGAATTTGATTTCTGCTTGGAAGAAGAGTTCAGGAACTTTGGTCGTTCGTCACTCTATTGGGGAATTTAACTCTCATATATCCTGATTGGGGATAAAAGAGATGGATAATAACCTTCTGAGGTGCTTGTATGATCGAGTTTCTGATATGAATGTCGACTCATTTGGGGAGGATATGGTTAAATGATATCTGGTCTGGTTTCATATTCTGTAGCAAATCTATGAGGATAGCAGCCTGGTCTGTCCTTCACTAGAGAGGAATTTTGCCGGTGATTTGTAATAGTCAGAGAAATATAATCAAGTTAGGGAGACTGAATTCTGTTCAGGAAATAAACCCCACTGAAGAAATATACTCCGCTGAGGAAATGAGTGTTGTTTGAGAAATATATTTTGCTGAGGAAATGTGCCCTGCGGGAGAAGAGAGTTATGCAGGGGTTTTTATAGTTTTGGAGAAATAAACTCAGCCGGGGAAGAGAATTTCTATGAACTGTGTTGAGGACATAATCTCTAATGAGGATTAGGACTCCGTAGATTGGTGGCATTATCGGGGAAAATATCACACTCCTTTATCTTCTATGGGAATCTATTGGGGAGTATGATTAGGTTAATTGCTGGAAGATGCCCTAATTCCTGTTTTGAAAGCATATAGCGTTTATGGGGAATGCATCTTTGTCAGGAATGAGCTTATGAAGATAGCTCTTTGGAGATTTCTCTATAGAGATATGTGGATGACTTGGGAGCTATCCCAACTCTTAGAGTCTTGAGTAAAAGCTTATTCCATTTTTTATGCATATATTTGTTAATAGTAATCATATTCATATGCATATGTTCATTTAATTTAGTCATTGGATGTTTTTGCAAATAAAACAGAAAAAGTAAAACATAAATTTGAATTTGAGATGGTATTTGTACTGATATTTTTCCTATAAACATGCGGTTTTTGTACAAAGAGACAGAAATCCTAGTAAGAGGGAATCTTCGTAAAAATGAGGAAAAGTACAAAGTAAAGCGAAGCAAAAACAACTATGTGGAAATAATCTTGTAGGCTTTCAACGATGATATTGCCTCTATAACTTCAAGAATCTCATCCCTTGCTGTCGGAAGAAGCTAATTGAATTGATATGTACCGTTTGAACTTGACGTTGGTAACAAAGTTGGCTGTAAGTGATCCAATGGGACTTAGTCATATGCTTTAATTCCTAACTTTTGTCTGGACCGCCCTTTCGGGTTTTCATCCCACCGGGATACCCTTTTTTGGCCAAGCAGCCTTTTCAGGTTCTCGAATTGTCATGTGTATAATCTATACCTATATATCCCTAATTTTTTCCCAAACCCTTTTGGTTTGCCGGGATGCCCTCATTTTTGCCTAAGCCAGTCAACCTAGAGTGTCATTTTTATGGGTAGTATCTTTTGATTATGTCCGCGTTTACAGGGTGCAGAAAATAATCACTGTCCATGGTGGTAAGTATCATTGCACCGCCAGAAAATATCTTCTTAACTACAACTGGACCTTCATAGGTGGGAATCCATTTTCCCTTGGGATCGCCTTGTGGTAGGATAATGTGCTTTATTACCAAGTCACCAGCATAATATACCCGATGCTTTACTTTCTTGTTGAAGGCTTTGATCATACGCTTTTGATACATCTGACCATGACAGACAGCCGCAAGCCTCTTCTCGTCAATCAAATTCAACTGGTCCAACCTAGTCTAAATTTATTCGTCTTCGTCTAAATCTGCATCTTTACTAATTCTCAGGGAAGGAATATGAACGTCGACAGTTAGGACAACTTCCATACTGTAGACTAGAGGGAATGGGGTCGCCCCAGTTGATGTTCGTTTTAAAGTGAGATAGCCCAGAAGAGCGAATGGTAACATCTCGTGCAAATCTTTATACCTCACAGTCATCTTCTGTATAATCTTCTTAATATTCTTATTGGCGGCTTCCACTGTGCCATTCATCTTCAGTCGGTACAAAGAGGAATTGTAGTTCTTGATCTTAAACTACATGCAGAGTTCCGTGATCATAGTGTTATTGAGATTGGTACCATTGTCCGTGATAATCCTTTCAGGGATGCCATACTGACAGACGGGGTTATGCTTAAAGAGCGGGGCGACAACATTCTTAGTAACAGAGGTGAACGAGGTTACTTCAACCCATTTCGTGAAGTAATCAATGGCGATGAGGATGAAGCGGTGTGCGTTGGAAGCCGTAGGCTTGATTTCTACAATCATATCAATGCCCCACATTGTAAACGGCCAAGGAGCAGTCAAGACATTTAGAGGTACTGGAGGCATATGTACTTTTTCAGCGTAGATATGGCACTTGTGATAGGTTCTTGGGTGGTGATGGCATCCAGTTTCCATAGTCGACCAATATTATCCTGCTCTTAGAATCTTCTTATCCATAGTATGTCCACTGGAGTGAGTACCATAGATACAGTCGCGCATATCTTCCATAATTTTCTCTGCTTCCTTCTTGTCTACACAACGAAGTAGAGTTGAATTATGATTGCTTTTATACATAACCTCGTCACTCAGGAAGAACTTGGCTGAGAACCTCCATAGAAATTTCTTGTCGTTGATAGATTCAACCTCGGGGTACTCTTGAGCCTCAAGGTATCTTTTTACTTTGTGAAACTAGGGCTTCTCTCCTACTCTGTCAGTGTCAACTTCATAGTAATGTGCCGGTTTATCTAGCCTCTCAATGGTAATTCTGGGACGCTCCTTGTCCCATCTGACTTTGAACATAGATGACATTGTAGCCAATGCGTTTTCCAACTGATTCTCTTCTCGTGGGATATGCTCAAAAGTAATCTCCTCGAAGTACGAAATTAGCGTCAATACATGCTCCCGATAAGGAATGATATTCGAGTGCTTAGTATCCCATTCTCCCTTAATTTGACTTATCACCAGGGCTCAATCCTCGTATACATTTGAGAACTTTATTCTCAGGTCAATAGCATCTTTGATACCCATGA
This sequence comes from Vicia faba, assembly GCA_948472305.1. Classification (NCBI taxonomy): domain Eukaryota; kingdom Viridiplantae; phylum Streptophyta; class Magnoliopsida; order Fabales; family Fabaceae; genus Vicia; species Vicia faba. The sequence continues at coordinate 467,453,924 of OX451740.1, forward strand.
TGCACACTTCGTATTCGACCATGTTGTTGGTGCAATCAAAGCACAATCTGGAGGTGAAGGGTGTATGGCAACCCCAGGGAGAGATGATTACAACACCAATTCCGTTGCCAAGTGCGTTATAAGCTCCATTGAAAACCATAGTCCATCGGGATCTTGGCTCGGGTTCTTCATACGATCCAGGTTCTTCATAATCCGTTACTAGCATAATATTCTCGTCCGGGAACTCAAAATTGATAGACTGGTAGTCGTCTACATCTTGATGATCCAAATGATCTGCCAATACAGTTCCTTTGATTTCTTTCTGAGTGGTGTACTGAATATCGTATTTAGTCAAGACCATTTTCCATCGAGATATCCTTTCGGAGAGAGCTGGCTTCTCGAATATGTATTTGATGGCATCAATTTTAGAGATCAACAAGGTAGTATGAGTCAACATATACTATCTTAGTCAGCAAGCAGCCCATGCCAAAGCGCAACAAGTTTTATCGAGTAGTGAGTATCTTGTTTCACAATCCGTAAACCTTTTTTCTAAGGTAGTATATTGCATGCTCTTTTCGATCAGACTCGTCATGTTGTCCTAATACATACCCCATTGAATTCTCTAACACTATTAAGTACATGATTAAAGGTCTTTCTTCAACTGGTGGCATCAGAATTGGAGGTTCTTATAAGTACTCTTGACTTTTTAAAAGGCTACCTGGCAATTGTCGTTCCATTTTACTACATGGTCTTTCTTCAGCAACTTGAAGATCAGCTCACAAGTAGTAGTGAAATGAGAAATGAATCAGGCAATATAATTCAGTCTTCCCAAGAAACCTATGACTTCCTTCTTAATATGGGGAGCATAAATTTATTGAATGGATTTGACCTTGGAGGGATCAACTTCGATACCTTTACCACTGACAACGAAACCTAGGAGTTTACCGGACCTAAACCCAAATGTGCATTTGTTTGGATTTAATCTCAGCTTGTACATCTTCAGTTTCTCAAACAGCTTGCGTAGATGGTCTAGATGCTCTTCTTCAGTTTGCGATATGGCTATGATATCATCGATGTAGACCTCTATTTCGTGATGGATCATATCATGGAATAAAGCTACCATGGCATGTTTAGATGTTTCACTAGTGTTCTTCAACCCAAAAGGCATAACCTTGTAGCAGAAAGTGCCCCACTGTGTGACGAAGTTCGTTTTCTCCATGTCTTCAAGTGCCATCTTGATTTGATTATAACCCTAGAAGCCATGCATGAAGGAGAATACCTTATGTTGAGTGGTGTTGTCGACCAAAACATCTATATGTGGCAGTAGGAATTCATCTTTAGGGCTTGCCCTGTTCAGATCCCTGTAGTTTACACACATACGTACCTTGTCGTCTTTCTTTGGTACCGGAACCATGTTTGTAACCCATTGAGGATGAGGTAACCTCCAAGAAGCCCGCATTGAATTTTTTCATAACCTCGGCCTTGATCTTTTCTGACATCTCGGGACGCATGCGACTAACTTTCTGCTTTATTGGAGAACAACCCTCTTTCATCGACAGACCGTGAACCAAAATATTAGTATCGAGCCCTGGAATGTCTTCGTATGACCAAGCAAAGATCTCACATATTCATGCAACAATTGTATTAACCTGTTCTTGACACTGCCTTCTAGGTTGGCGCCTATCTTGACTTCTTTTCTGTCAGCTTCAGTACCGAAGTTTACAACTTCAACTGGCTCTTCATGTGGTTTAATAGCATTTTCCTCTTGTATTGACAGTCTGGAAAGTTCTCCCGGTATTTCACAATCTTCCCCACCTTCTTCCTCGGCTTGGTAGATCGGATTTTCAAAGTCATAAGTTGCAATAGATGAGTCGTTATTAACGAGATCCAGAGTGGATGTGGATCTGGAATTTATTATGTGGGTGTGTGTAAGAACACATAGCTATTTGAAAATGATAAAAGTAAAAAGAAAGACATAGAGCATAAAATTTGAATGAAAAACGTTCAATGCTTTATTAAATGAAAATATGTTTATGAAATGACAACCCTTAACAAATGAACTGTTGTGCCCCGGGTAAGGCACAAGGTTTAAAGTCATTGTTTAAATATTACATAACCAAACATTTAAAGCAATAAAAATAGAAATGTAGTTATTAATCCTAACTAAATGAGATAAACATAATATATCGAGTCTCCCAGTTGTTGGGTCTGTTGCTAGTGGTAGGAAAGAACAGTTGTCAAGGTCATAATCACTGTCAGCATCTTCTATTATGTTGACTCCGTTGTTGCTGACACGGAATGGTGGTCTTCCAGCACGAGTGTGACGAACAACCCTTTAACCCTCTGCAGTGAAACCCAAACCAAGTTTTTCAGATTTATATGGAATGTCAGGAAGCTGACCCCAAATAGTACAACCATTTTCTTCTACAGCAGCTTTAGCATCCTTCAAAGAAGCCATTCTAGGAAGAACCCTGGTAACTTTAGGAATAGAAGAAACGTCTTCAGTAACGGCTGGAGGGATAACTTCAAAAGTATGACAGGGAGTCTCAATGAATTCTCCGTCCATCTCTACATACCGGGATGAGTTCTAGTAGCTAACCATATATTGTTCTTTGCCACAGACTGTAACAACCTTTCCCTGCACGGGATATTCAGCTTCTGGTGTAGGGTTGAGGTGACAATGCCTGCCCCATGGATCTAGGGGCGTCCTAGTAAGAAAGAATAAGCTAGCCAAATATCCACTACATAGAAGGTAGATTCAAAGACTTGCGAGCCTACCTTAATTGGGAGATAAACTTCTCCATGCACCATCCTCTTTGATCTTACAAAGGCTCACACTATAATATCACTGGGTTTCAGTACAACCCATTCATAATCCAGTATGTCAATAGCACCCTTCGGTAGAACATTCAACGGAGAGCCAATATCAACCAATACATGAACCAGAGTTGTGCCCCTGCATTTAATGGAGACATACAGGGCCTTGTTGTGCTTTCTTCCTTCCGGAGTCAAGTCAGCATCATAAAAACCTAATCCATTTCCAGTCATTAAGCTAGCGACATAGTTCTCAAATTCATCGGCAGAAATCTCTTGTGGCATATGAGCAGACTTCAAGAATTTCACCAAAGCTTGTGCATGGGCTTCAAAACATAGTGACAGGGAAAACATAAAGATCTTAGATGGGGTCTTCCCCAGCTGTTCAACAATCTTGCAATTGCTCTTACAGATGATCTTAAATATCCCCTTCAACTCTTGCCTAGAGGTGTCTTCAGCTGTAACTTCTTTATGCTCCTTTGTCTGGGAAGGCTCAGTTATTTGCTCTTTGCCCCGAGCCACAACAGTTGACTCAGTAGCAGAAACTCAAACAGGTGTAGCAATAGTCTTCGGAGAGATTTCCAGAGAGAAAACCCTTCCACTTCTACTAACCTTACTGGTCCATCAATATTGTTAATGTTGGAATCAGTAGTTTCAATACTTTCATCTTCAGTAGTTGGTAGTTCTTGCTTGATGCTATAGTAGTAGAAGTCAGATCCATAGTTCCAAGGAATATCTTTATCCGAGGAAAATGGAATAGGTCTCGGTGTAGTGATGATTAGAGGAGCAACTTTTGGATTGGTAGTAATCTTTATAGAACCTTTGGAGGTGATCCTGACAGGAGGGCCAAATATTACAAATAATTCTTGAAATAGATTCTCAGCAGACAGAATCTTCTCAACCAGAATTATGTGATTGTCCAATAGGCATAGAATTTCTTCCTTCAGTAACTTGCAGCCATTGGGTTGGGATGCGCAGCAGTAACATCTTTCAATAAAGCCCGGAAATAAACCGGCCTGTAACCGATTCTTTTTTATAATTGGGAGGGGAGTAACCAATTAACTTACAGTAGCAACATAAATAAAATCATCAATAACACTTACACCTTTGTCATGCTTTGGCATTGGTGCAGTAATTACATTCGGAGTCTCCGGAGGATCAAACTCTATCTCTTTGTTGTCAATCATATCCTGAATCTTGTTTTTCAGGGGCCAACAATTATTGGTGTTGTGCCCAAGACTATTGAAATGGTAAGCACACTTGACATTCGGATTGTAGCAAGGAGAGGAGGTATTGGGATTCTGAGGAGGATCCCTTAATGTAATCAGCTCCACTTTTAGTAAATGTTGTATTGCCTGGTATAGTGGAATACTGATGTTAGTAAACTTTCTTCTCGATGTGTATGTCCTACGATGATTGCCATGTTTATGTTGTACAGGTGAATGATTAGATATTAACACCGCTCCTATAGACTGGTTGTGGTCACTTCTAACACGACCCTTCTGGCCATAAACAACATTAGCCTTTTCTTTCCACTGAATGTCTTATTTACAACACTTCAAGATGCAACCAATTGAATTTTTCCGCTCTTGATACCACTTTTGACATGTTCCCCAGTTAGAATCAGCTCAGTGAAACCAGATGAGGAGCTTCTTATAAGGTGATTGAAGAAAGGACCAGTCAGAGTTCCCATAAACATGTCAACTAGCTCCCTGTCAGACAGAGGGGGTTGCACTCTTCTAGCCAGATCTCTCCACTTCTGGGCATATTCTTTAAACCCTTCATTCGAGCCCATGGTCATATTTTGTAATTGCACACGAGTCGGTGTGAGGTCAGCATTGTATTGATACTGCTTGTAAAAAGCAGTAGCCGGGTCTTCTCAAGTACGAATGTTGGTTCCTTCCATATAATAGAACCATTCCAGTTGTGTACCAGATAAAATTTCCTGAAAGAAGTGAACCTATAACTTTCTGTCAGTAGAATGGGGTTGGATCTTTCAAATATAAGATCGTAGATGAAGCTTTGGACAGGACACACCATCATTCTTGGAAAAGGTATGAACCTTGAACTTGTGAGGGATAACAACCCCCGAGATAAGACCTAACTCTTCAAAGTCCAGCCCAGGCACTTTCTGTATCTCCATAGCATTAAGTCGATCTTCTAGCTGCTTGTATTTGTCATCAGCAGGAGGATATTGTTTGGCAGAATAGTCTTCATCAGAATCTTGGCCAGAACCAAGGTTGTTATTATCTTCAGCTTTCACACTCTCGTCATCTTTCTCTTGGCTATCATCTTTGTTCAGGGGGACCTCAAAATCTAGAGCCCTTATGACTGGACCCTTGAATCTTCTGCCCATATTAAGAAATACTCCTGGCTTTTTAGTCTTCTTCTTATTCCCCTTTGTGATGAGGGTCTTCAACTCGCCTTGACCCTTAGCTAAGTCCAAGAACATCTACTGAAACTGAGCGTTCTGAGCTTGAAACTCTTTCGCAGTTTGCTCGAGTGCCATATTTTACTGAAATAAACAGCAGGAAGATGAGAAAACCTGCCTAGAAAGTACCCGTCATGTGATGATATGCATGATATACAAATTCAAGTGCAATGTTTTTAAGGACCTTTATGGTATTTAAATTTGTTTAAACAAAAGAAAACAAAAGAAATTTCACTAACAACCTCAAATTATAATTGCCTTCTAGGCTTATAATGATAATAAAAAGAGTTACAAAGAAGCAAAATATGAATTCAAGTCTCCCATGGACGCTTCCTCTTTGTATTGACATATGCATTAAGGCGTTTTTCTTCATGGAGTCGTTTCGTCAGCTCTAGTACTTTCTTCTCACTAGCATATAACTGAGCCTCAAAGGTATCTCTTTCTTCCTTGAGTTGAATCCAGGACTTTTGTAGTTCTTCAAAGTCAGTAGGCATATCGAGATGAAGAACGGTATGAGAAACATCCCCTTCAACAACAAGTTCTACGATCACTGGTAGGATAGCAGGATATGGAATTTTGAGATTTTGAGCACGAGACCAAACCCATCTGAGGTAAGGCTCTAGAGGAATGGAATTCTTGTGTCCCAAAGTCTCGCTACCAATCTTGTTGTCCATTCCCCAAGCATGTATAAACCTTTGATGGTAATTTTGAGGGTCATTCTCATAGTCGAACACAATACCCTGGATGAGCATATCATGAGGACCTTCCCTTCGAGCATAACCAAACTGGCGCAGAGCTAGAGAAAGGTTATAAGTGACACCCTCTCTTATACCAGGTAGTGGTACATAGGGAATTCCCTACAATGATCAATAATAGTGACATCTTCCCGAGATCAAGAACACCAATGTATATCTGCATGAGTGAGTGACATCAACCTTTGAGACCACCTCAAACCTTGTTCATTCTTTATCACTGATTAGGGTAGGTGAAAAATAAACCAGCTGGGCAATAGAGATATTCAACACATAAGAGTTCCTCGCTTCTTCATAGTACGAGTGTGGAGGGAATGCAGGACATCTCCAAGAAAAGTAGGTACTGGATTATGGGTGAGAAATATTTTGATGGCATTCACATTTATGAATTGGTCCGGATTAGGGAATAGTACCAAAATGTATATCAGCAAAGCTAAAATGTCCTCAAAAGCACGAAAATTCATGGCATCTAGAAACCACTGAGCCTTCTCTATCAGAAATTTAGGAGAATAACCTTTGACTTCATTCCTTGTTTCCCAATTAGATACAATGTCTGATTGTTTCAGATGTAAGGCTACTATAACGTCTTTAGGTTTTGGAACTTGCTCTAGACTGGTGAAGAGTTTCTGATCAAGAATAGGCACTTCGAGCAATTTAGAGAATTCTTCCATTGTGGGCACCAACTGATAATCCGGGAAGGTAAAAGAGCAATGCTTAGGATCAAAAAATTGGAACAGAACACTCATCATGTGTTCCTGGAAGCCAGTAGTAACCAAACTGAGTAGATGACCATGTCTCAGTGAATTGAGAATTGTTAGGAACCTTTAATACTAATTTCTCAAGCTCGGGAGGTATCCTTATGAAGTTGATTCAGATAGTATTCCTACGACTGGAAGCCATGACCCTGCAACACAGAACAAAGATAAATCCCTTAGATCCTTGAAATGGTTGGTCATGATATGATGTTATGTTTAAATAGATAATAAAACACAACCAAAGCATACAAGGCCTTGGGTTTAATGCTTGCATGGGGTTCGTAGGTAAGTACCCTCTGGAATTTTAGTTGGCTCAACCTATCTTAAAGAAGTAACCGGGTTCTAGAGATCTCAATATCACTGATTTTTCCCACAAATTTTGTCTAGCACGGCAACTGACTTGCCACCAAACAAAACTCGAGAGTCGGATCTCAATGAGTGTAGCATTTAGTATCAACCAACTTCAGACAACACAAAATCCGACTAAGTCACTTTTTTCTAATCTCTAAGTAGGGTCAATTAAGGTTCTAAAGGTTAGTTAGTGCTTATGACACCACGTGGAAGCCTAGTATTCTCCCTGACTGACTCGAGAGACACCAGTACAAACCAATGTATCGCACTAACATAGCCAACACATTCAACCATATCGGTATACGCCGCATAGTTTCCATGATCTATGGCTACTTACCTAAAATGCCCCCAGATCTGAGTGTAGGATCTTTGCAAGAAAATAAACCCGGGAAACCCTCAAATGTAAAGCATACAAGAAAAACAAGGAAATCATTTAAAAATGATCTAACTCTAAAGGTAACCCCACTTTTAGTTTTCCCAAGCAGAGTACCATATCTATAATATGGTGGGAGAACTGACTTTTAGTTTTGCATTTTATTGCAAATGTTGCGAATAGAAAGAGTCGCCACCAACTTTTCTTTTATCCAATAAGGAAAGGGTGAAAAGAAAAGGAAAGACCTTGAGATTATTGAGTTTGGGGGTAAGTTATGAAAAGGGAAGGTATTATCACCCTTTTCATCTGTAGTTATCTACGGGCTCTTAATCTCTAGCTCACTTTGTTTGAAAATGCTTTGTGCTTGTGTACGTTTGAAAACATTTAGAAAAATGCCAATAGTGAGGAAACTTTGTAATGATTCTTGTATTGGTTAAGAATGCATAAAAAGTGTTCATTTGAAAATATTTTGAAAGTGTGACAGTGAGAAATGTTTTTTTTTTGAAAAATGTGAGCAAGCGATTAAGAACTATCTACCTACTCAAGGTCTTTCGTATTATTTTCCTCCTCCTTTAGATAATGCTACCCTACCATTAGTTAGTAGGAATCCCTATCGTTGGATGTGAAGGGACAGGCGTGGATCATCGTATAGTCATCGAAGGCAACTCGTAGGGGCGCTTTAGCAATTCGTAAGGTACTAGATCGCTTACCGAAAGCAACATTCGAAGGGTCATCGAGGGACTACGGTATTTTTAATCGATGGAAAATGCTAAAGCGTCCCCACGTTTGAGGGACATGACTGTTTAATCAAAAGGCAACAAGTGAGGTTACCCTAGAGGTGTGGGTGTGTGAAGTGTATTGTGTTTCAAGCATTTGTCTTTGATTAAGATTAGCTATTGTTTGCTTTTAATCATGCCATAAAATCCTATTAACTAAACAATTATAAGGAAAGCGATAAATGCAGAAAGTAAAGGCAGAAATTAAAGATTCCTACGCTATTACAAGGCTTTGGGAATTGGGGGTACAATTAGTAAAAATGCGAGAAAAGAGTAAAACCCTAATTATCTATTACAAACTGTAAGCAGTTACAATAACCGAAAAATGCGAAAATGATAAAATACGCGAAGCAATGAGAAAGGAAAAGGAAAGGGAAATTGCTTAGATTGATTTTTAATAGAAAAGACTTGATGGTTAACCTAATGACCTAAATCAGGGTCTACGATTTCAATGAGAGGGTTATTTCATCCTAAATCTCAAGGGTTTAAGAGCTACGAAGCAAATTGCATGGATCAGTGTTAACCTGACTTTGCACCATCCGACCATTGTGGGACTCTCCTAAGGGGTCATTCCTGCATTGTCAAACCTCATGAACACGTTAATGACATTACTATGTGTTAAAGAAAACAAAAAATCCAAAATATGATTTTTGCAAAACTATGAAATCAGAGATGTAATGCAATGGTGATTCATGCATTTTGGACCATCAAACTTGATCCATTCTTACTTTGTATGATTGCTGGGAGTGAATGGAGTGGCTTGTTTGTAGTGGAAGGGACTATGAATATGGTTTCAAGTTCTTTAGTGTTCTTGAAAAATTTGAGATTTTTTGGACAAGTTTTATATAAGGGTTTTTCATGCTTTCATGTCTGAAAACAATGGGAATATATAGGACAAATTAGGTCAAATATTTGTGGACTTGGACCTTGTAAGATAAGCCTTGTATTATTTCATTAAATTTTGACTTAAATTAATAAATAAATAAAAAATAAATAAAATAAAGAGGTCAATGGGGTGAATTAGTAATATTTGAGGTGTATGAGGAGTGTAATACACGTTTGGACTTTAAAACAATGGCCCATTAGTCCAAAATATCAAGTTTGCCAAATTTGAACTTCATGCATTTGCTCAAAATTTCCAATTTTGCACTGGTAATAACTCTCTCAATTGTTATCTTTTCAAGGTGATCTAAGACTTTTTGGAAAGCCAATGTGTCCTCTTCAATCTCTATGCTGATCATTTTTGCATTTGAAGATATTACCTGGATGTAAGTTGCCTTGACAAAAAGTGTCTTTTTGTTAACTTTTGAAATGACCTGTAATGTATTGACTCATATCTCTCAAATGAAGCATTTCTTGGACTTGAGCTTAGAGAGACAAAGTTATAGAGAATTGAATTTCCTTCAAAATGAACTTTGTTTAGGGTAAAACTAATGAATCATGTGAAAGTTATGCTTGGTCAAAGTTCAGTTGACTTCTCCTAAGGAAACCCTAATTTAGCAACTTTTGACTTTTTATGACTTGAGAGTTTTCCTTGAAGAATCACGATCAATCCTTGATCAAATGATTAATATTAGTTAAAAATATTGATGTTTACCAAAATTATTGAAGTTTAACTGTATGTTGACCATAATTAACTTTTTGTTCAATACAACTGATTTTTAGTCATCTAAGTAATTGACTGAGTAAACTTGTGATGCAAGGCATGAAACTTGGTATGAGCATTCCCTGGGACATATAAGAAACCCCTGAATTCCATTTGAGACCTTAGAAACCTAAATTTCCCTATGAAATATGAAACCCTAGTTGTAAATCCATTGCTTAGGAGGAGAATTTGTCTGATCAATTCTTGGACATCCTTGAGCATTTAAGAATCCCGGGTGAATGTTTTGAAGGAGAGGGATAGAAAAATTTGGGGTACAACACGTGCCTTCTCTGAATATTATTGCATAACCTGACCCTTGTGCCACTTTTTGTTATTTATTCTTTTAATGAGGATACGGTGGTGAAGAAATGCAGTTTATAGAAGAGACAATTTGTAATGGATGAAGGTTTGTGGATATTAAAATGGCATGGAAAATGGTTATAAATAAAAGTTATGGTGTTAAGTGTGGGTAGTGGATATAAATGCAGTGCACTATTATGGTCAAAGAGAGAAAAAAACGTGTGCAGGAAGTTGGAGGGGCGGACGTGGCTGGAATGCAAGGGAGGAGGGATGTAGTGGGGCCATTATATAGGTGTGGCAGGAGCCACGTGGAGGAGTTTGGCAATCACCACACTGGTTATATTAGTGGCAGGATTAAAGACGCGTGACAGGGACATTAGTGGTTGCTGCACTTTCTTTTTTACCAAGGTTGCATGCATTTTTATTGGATCATATACTTGTCATTTATTGACTATAATGATAGCATTAATGAAATAATAAAAATAATTTAAAAGAAATATGATAGAATTAACTGAAAGAAACTCAAGTATTGAAATAAAAGAAACAAACTACAAACTTAAAAAGTTGTTAGATGAAATGAAAACAATATAATTAAAAAATCCTATATTAGTAAACGGTAAAAGAAAAATCGTAATTAGGAAACAAGAAAAATATATATCTCCTCCCACAACTAAACAAAACACTGACCGCAATGTTTTAGCATAAAGATTAGAAAAAACGATAATATGAAGAAACAGCCACGGTGGATGTCAGCGGGATGGTACTGTCTCTTTAAAGAGTGAAGCTCCTGATGATACATATGGTCAAACAGCTCATTTGTGACGTTCATAAATCCATAGAAATCCTAGCAAAGAGTAGTGAACTCGGCATGAAGAGTGGTAAACTAGGTTCATAGAGCATTGATGGCAGCGACATGGTCAACTGGAGGTGGTGCAGTGACCGAAGAGGAAATAGGAGGGGTGGTAGGTTCTTGGGATAGATAATAGTGGTAGAGCGGAGGGGTCTCAGGGTCGGGGTCAGTCTCGTCTTGCACTTCTAGATCATAAAGCCTATTATCTTTGTCGTACACACTAGTTTTTTCAATATTGGGCAATGTGAAATGATGAATAGGCTCATGGTTTATTAACAGTTGAAAATCATTAGGACCAAGGTTTCGAATTAGTCCCGTATTGAAATAGAAAATGATGTACATTGGGAAATAACCTCTTAAAGGGTTTAAGAGTTAAAATGGGGTTCTTAAGGCCAAAGTAGTGGCAATCATAGAAACAAGACCACCAATCAGGATAGGGCCATGAGTAGCTTATGCAATATTGTGTAAGTTAGCAAGCATGAAGGCAGCACCATTTATGGGTCTAGACTGGAAAACATAGAACATAATGAAAAGGTCATCCCTAGACACTAAGGTATCATTTTAAAGGTTATGGATTTGGGTGGATTGCATTGTGTTTGGATCATGATTATGTTGCCCATAAATTTGACTCCAAAAATAGTTGAGTTCATTCTACATAAATAAATCCTCTTGCGCTTCTGTATAAAGCATTTGGTCCATTAGGAAAACCTAACAGTTATGAAATCTTACGAGTGGTCATGTGATAGCTAAACCCAAATAGTCTAAAAGAAGTCCTTCCTCTATTTAATCCCATTCCAAGGATAGGGTCATAAGTGAGAGAGCTTATGAATTCTAAAGTCATATTATGTTAAGTGGGGCATTTCTTCCTAATAAAACCTTCTCATCCTATTTGGTTAAACATGTAGTAGATGCTTTCCACAATACTTAGAGAAGTCATGGTAGGGCCATTGGCAAATTTTGTATGTGCCATCTCTCTTTGAAAAATAATATCATAACATCGCTGATGGGCCTCGCTTCCAAAAGTGACAGCCATATTATCTATGTTATCCCTCTCCAAAGTTAGTTAAGAAGTTAGTAGCTTGAAAGGAGATACAGATAATATTAGTACTAATCATAACAATTAAACCATAAAATATTTGGGGGAACGTAGAAAAGAAACAAAAACATAATATATATATATATATATATATATATATATATATATATATATATATATATATATATATATATATATATATATATATATATATATATATATATATCAAAAAGTCAAATATTGTGGGTTTCCTCCCACACAGCGCTTCGTTTAATGTCGTAAGCTCGACAAAGTTTTAACAATAACTAATTTTATGAAGGAGCGGGTAGCTCTTCAAGATTTAGACTAGTATAATAGTCTCTGTCTTCGACGTAATGATAATGTTTCAAATGTTTCCCATTCAATGTAAATGGTTTAGTAAATTTATCCCTGATTTCTATCGCACCATTTTGAAAAACCTTGTTAATTTCAAAGGGCCCGGACCACCTAGAGCGAAGTTTACCCGAAAAGAGTCAAAGTCGAGAGTTGAATAGAAGGACTAAGTCCCCTTCTTTAACTCTTTTCTTACTATGTGTTTATCATGCCATTTCTTTGTTCATTCCTTGTAAATTTAAGCATTCTCGTAAGCATCTAGTCGTAATTCCTCGAGTTCATGATTATCTAACACTCATTTTTCACTTATGGCTGCATAGTCCACATTTAGGGCCTTAATGGCCCAATAAGATTTATGCTAATTCAACCGGCAAATGGAAAGACTTACCATAGATTAATATAATGGCGTTGTTCCTACGGGAATCTTATAGTCTGTTCTATATGGCCATAAAGCATCAGGTAGCTTAGAGGACCATTCTTTCCTAGATGTAGCAACTGTCTTTTCTAAAATTTGATTAATCTCCCTATTAGAGACTTCCACTTAACCACTTGTTTGTGGGTGGTAAGTTATTGCTATGAGGTGTCTTACTCCATACTTAATTAATAATTTTTCGAATATTTTACAGATAAAATGAGACCCACCATCACTAATTACAAATATCAGTACACTGAATCTAGGGAATATTTGATTACAATTTTGACACGTAATCAACAGCTACGAGTATAAACTTATTTCCAAAGGACGATGAGAAGGGCCCCATAAAGTTAATACCCCACACATTAAAAACTTCTAGTTCTAGGATATTATTCAATTGTATTTTGTTTCTCCTAGTGATGTTACCAGTGCGTTGACAACGGACGCAATTTATAACTGTAGCGTGTACATCCTTCCATAAGTTGGGCCAATAGAGACCAAATTGTAGGATTTTCGCACAAGTTTTAGAAGTGCTTATGTGGCATCCATAAGGCGCAACATGGCAGTGAGTTATAATACTTTTTATCTCCACTTCAGGCACGCGGCGTTGGAAAATTCCATTAGTTCCTCTCTTGAAGAGAAGGGGTTCATCCCAGTAATACTGTTTAAGGTCATGGAAAAATTTCTTCTTTTGTTGGTAGGTTAACTCGGGTGGGAGAACACCGGCTACTAAGTAGTTTACGTAATCAGCATACCATGGTATAGCGGAATGAGCCAAGGTGGCTTCCACTAATTCATCAGTTTTAAAATCGGGGTTTTCTATTTCTGAAGAATAATCATATTGAATTTCGTTAGTTTCTAACTGGGCAATAAGTTTATCACATTAGAAGTCATCATTGATTGGCACTTGTTCATATTTTAGGTTTTCAAGTGTAGAGAGGTGATCTGCTACAACATTTTTGGTTCCTTTTTTATCTTTGATTTCTAAATCAAAGTCTTGTAATAACATAATACATCTCAATATTCTAGGCTTAGCATCTTTCTTAGTTAATAGGTATCTAATAACGGCATAGTCAGTATAGATGATTAGTTTAGCTCCTACTAAGTATGAACGAAGTTTGTCTAATGCAAACACTAATGCTAAAATTTCCTTTTAGGTTATGGCATAATTCATTTATGCTGCATCTAGAGTTCTACTCGCATAATATATAACATGAAGTTTTTTATTCTTCCGTTGTCCTAGGACAACACCTACAGCGTATTCACTCGTGTCACACATTATTTCGAATGATTCACTCCAATCTGGAGGTTGCATAATAGGCGTTGATATTAATGCTTGTTTAAGTGTTTGAAATACTTCTAAACATTTGTCAACAAAGATGAATTCAACATCTTTCATTAATAGCTCAGTTAGTGGTTTGGTTATTTTAGAGAAATCTTTAATGAAACGTCGATAGAAACCGACGTGACCTAAAAAGCTTCTTATTTCTCTAACAGTTTTGGGAGGTTGATGGTTTTCTATGACTTCTATTTTTGCTTTATCAACTTCAATCCCCTTGTCGGATACTATGTGTCTAAGTACAATTCCTTGTCGGACCATGAAATGGCATTTTTTCTAGTGTAGCAACAGATTAACACTTACGCATCTTTCAAGTACCATTTTTAGGTTCGATAGGCATCCTTCAAAGCTCTACCCACAAACAGAGAAATGATCTATAGAAAATTCCATTATAATGTCTAGAAAATCAGCAAAGATTGACATCATGCATCTCTAAAATATTGCAGGAGCGTTACACAGTCCGAATGGAATTCTCTGATAGGAAAATGTACCATAAGGACAGGTGAAGGTAGTCTTTTCTTGGTCATCAGGATGAATAGGGATTTGGAAAAATCTTGAATACTTGTCTAAATAGTAGAAATGGGAGTGTTTAGCTAGACGTTTAAGCATTTGATCAACAAAGGGCAAAGGGAAATGATCCTTACGAGTGGCTTTGTTTAGCTTTCTATAGTCGATGCACATTCTCCATCTGGTTTAAGTATGTTTTGCAACAAATTCACCCTTTTCATTACTGACAACTATAACACCTCTCTTATTTGGTACAACATGCACTGGGCTAACCCATTTACTATCGGATATCAAATATATGATTCCTTCTTCTAATAACTTTTGTACTTCTCTCTTAACTACATCACTTAGAATGTTATTAATTCTTCTTTGATATTCTCTAGAGGTCTTACAGTCTTCCTCAAGCATAATGTGATTCTTGGGGATAGAGGGACTTATTCCTTTTAGATCTTAAATGTTATAACCTAAAGCAGTTGGGTATTTTCTTAGGACATGTAATAATTTTTCAGTTTCTATCTGCCTAAAATTTGTGGTGACTACAACCGGTCATTCAAGTTCTGTGTCTAGGAATTCATACCTTAGATCTTTGGGTAGTGTTTTAAGTTCCATGGTTGGTTTCGTTGGGCAAGGCATAGGGTCAGGAGTTAGTGCAAGACATTCCCTCAAGTTGTCATCTACGAATCGTTCACGCCAATTATCGTCTTCAAATATAGGAGGTGCTGAAACCTTTAGTACTTCAGTATACTAAGTTTGTTTTACCTCCAGTTCTTTAACGAATTCTTCAATGACATCTAAGGAATAACATGAATCATTTATATCAGGTGCCTTGAAGAATTGTGTGAGAATAAATTCAACCTTTTCTTCGCCAACCTCAAAAGTTAGTTTTCCCTTTTTTACATCTATAATGGCTCTGGCGGTGGCTAGGAATGGTCTTCCTAGTATAATAGGGATGTTGGAATCCTCCTTAATGTCCATAATTATGAAATCACTAGGAATATAGAATTGTCCTATATGTATTGGAACATTTTCTAGCATACCTAAAGGAAATTTCACTGAACGATCAGCTAGTTGCATGAAGATTCTTGTCGGTCTCAATTCTCCCATGTTGAGCTTTCACAAATTGATAAGGGCATTAGGCTAATATTGGAACCTGAGTCGCATAGAGATTTCTCTATGACAAACTTTCTGATTAGACATGGTATGGAAAAACTACCTAGGTCTTTTAGCTTATGAGGCATGTTTTTTTGGATTATAGCACTGCACTCTGCAGTAAGCATAACGATTTCGTTATCCTCAAGATTTTTGTTATTGGATAAGATCTCTTTAAAGAACTTAGCATAAGAGGGAATTTGTGTGATAGCTTCTGTGAAAGGTATAGTGATATTTACTTGTTTCATAAGTTCAACGAATTTCTTAAACTGTCATACACTTTTAGACTTAGCAAGCCTTTAAGGATACGGTATAGGTGGTTTGTATGGTGGCGGAGGAACATAAGGTTTTTCTTTCTCTTTGGCCTCTTCGATTTTATCTTCCTTCTCATTTTCTTTTGGTTCGTCTTCCTTTTCAATTTCTTTACCATGATTTTGATACATGGCTTGATTTTTGATTCTCAAATCAATTGGTTCATCTAATTTTGTCCCACTCCAAAGTATTATAGCATTCGCATGGCCTTTTGGATTTGGTTATGGTTATCTAGAAAAAGTACCAGCTGGAGTAGCGGTAGCCGCTTGCAGTTAAGCCACTTGAGAGATTTTTCGTTTATAGCATTTTTTTGTGAGTGGCTAGGGCATCAATATTATTTGATAGTTGCTTGAGTTGTTCGCTAGTGTGTATGTTCTGATTTAGAAAATCTTTGTTTTGTTGAGCTTGAGTGGCTACAAAATTTTCTATCATGATTTCAAGGTTGGATTTCCTAGGAACATTTTGGAACAATTGGGGCGGCTTTCTGATATCTTGGCAGTGTAGCTGGAGCTTGGCCAGGTGCATATAATATATTGTTGTTTTTGTACAAAAAGTTTGGATGGTTATTCCAACTAGAGTTATAGGTATTACCATAAGGGTTCCCTTGAGCATAATTCACATGATCAACTGGTACTCTTGTCAAAAGTGGGAATTCGGGAGCAACGTGCCCATGAAGTTCACATAAATCATAGTTTTGAGCTACTGCAGCCACGGTGGCTATGGGGGTTGTGGTCAAGTTTTCTATATTTTGGGTAAGAGCTTCTAACTTGGAATTAACTTGGTCTAAGCTACTAATACATACCTCCTTTCATTTGAGGATTCTCCATAATAGTTCTATCTCTTCCCCATTGGTAGTGATTTTGATCCATACTTTCAATAAGCTGATAAGCATCTTGGTATGATTTATCCATCGGTGTGCTGCCAGCAGCATCTATTGTCAATCTTGTGTTATATAAGAGACCATTGTAAAACGTATGGATAATTATCCATTCTTCTAGATTGTGATGTGGACAAAGACGCAACATGTCTTTATATCTTTCACATGCTTCAAAAAGAGATTTGCTTTCCTTTTGTTTAAAATCATTGATATTGGCTCTTAGCATAGCCGTCTTACTTGGCGGGAAATATCGTGCTAAGAAAACGTTCTTCAACTCATCCCACGTGGTAACAAAGTTGGATGGTAGAGACTAGAGCCAAACTCTAGCTTTATATCTTAATGAGAAAGGGAAAAGACGTAGTCTTATTCCTTCGGAGCTGACACCATTTGCTTTTACTGTGTCTGTGTACTGCACAAACACTAATAAATGTAAGTTTGGGTCTTCCGTAGGACTTCCTGAAAATTGATTTTGTTAGACAGCTTATAACAACGAAGGTTTCAACATGAAATTGTTTTGGTTAATAGCGGGGGCAGCAATGTTGTTGTGAGTTTCTTCCTGTGACGGGTCAGCATAATCCTTGAGATGACGATTTTGTGGTCCTTTATCCATTCTTGGTTCTGGTTCAGGAAGATTAAAGTCGAGAAGATTAAACTCAGGAAGATTGTACTTAATATGGTATTTTTAGATTTGGCGTCTTATACTAACAAAACGCTTGATCTCGTCAATTGGTTACTCTAATTTCTCGACTTGAGAGCGAGTCCTTGGCGTACAATCAACAGATTAAAAAATAAAATATTGTTGCCTTAGTCTATATTACGTAATAATTGAATCACAATATGGACTAAATAAGTCCCCGACAACAGCGCTAAAAACTTGGTCACGACTTTAAATATCTATCGAGTTTACTGACTACAAGTGCACAATCTAATCGTTTAGTTTTAAAAGATATCGAACCCACAGGGACCGATAATCAAACTAATGTTATCTAATGTTACTGTGTCAATCTAAGGCTAATGATTTATCTTGGGTTTGAGGAAAATGGGAAATAAATTCAAACTTTAATAAAAATATTCAATAATGGGACATCGGTATGTAAATCATCATACTTTGGGGATTCGATAAAATGTTGGCGTATAAAAAGTGTCAAAATACTTTTCGGTAGTGAAGCAACAGACAAAAAACACAAAGCCACCATCGAACTTTATTTATCCTGAAGGAATGGGAAATATAGAGAAAATTCCAAGAGGATGGATAAGATGGTCTTGTGACCAAAAGAGAGGGTATGGAAGTCAAGTATGTGAGGGGAGGGTATTATCACCCCTCATATCTGTTGTACTCAACGGGATCCATTTTGATTGTTTGTTTCTAATGGTGTGTCAAAAACTATATTTGCTAAGGGAAATGAAATGGTTTTTATTAGTGAGTTCGTGAGGGTCTCGTAACCCTTTTCCTATGTATCCCGTGAAGGAATCAGCACACCGTAGTTCTTCTAGAAATTATTGGTTTATTGGGGTTTTTAGTGGGCGACGTTAACGCACACATTCTAGGAATAGGCATGGCCTGTATCGCGATAGAAAAAAGATAACATGCCATTTTGAAGAAATATTTGATTTTTTGAGTGTATTTGTTAAGTGTGAAATGGGTTTGAATAACAATTAAGTGTTTTCTTCGGTATTTTGATTTAAGAAAAGAAATTTTTAATTTTAATTTAGAAAAGAAGAAAAAGTTTAAGGAGAGACTAAGAAACCTAATTGTTGTCACACAAGGTGTGGACTTAAAGTTTGAGATGAAGGGAGAAAATTTAGCTAAGTTAGCATGTGAAGTTTGGCCTGGGGTTAAGTTTAAGGGAATTACCTAGTGTTGTCATACAATTAAAAAGAAAACTATATCCTAAAATTTGTAATGCTAAGATCTAAAACCTAATACCTAATTCAACATTAAAACAATCCAAACAATGTTTAATCGTATAATGGAATTCTTAAGGGGACATGTTATCAAGAATCAATAAATCAACCTAAAATAAAAGAAAATACAATTCTAACATTTTTTGGGTTTTTATCAAGTAAATAAAATAAGGTAAAAGAATTAAAACTCTCATTTTTTTATGTTTTTAAAGAAGAAATTAAACCAAATTAAACCAATAAAATGAATAAAATTAAGAGAAAACAAGAGAGATTGGAAAGAAAACCAAAAATGGTCCCTATGAGTATCAAACCCGGAACCAGTGGTTTGAAACTGTTAAGTTTTACTAACACAGCCAACATGCTTGACTTGTTAATAGGATAAACAGAAAACTAAAAGAATTTAAACAAATGGGTAGATATATTTTAACAAAAATGGATCGGGTTAAGGGAGGCCCAATTGCAAGGTTAAAAAAAAGGAAATAAAACCTTAATACAGTAAGAGGCAGTTGATCCACATTGGTTATTGTTCCTCATTTATCTCAATTAATATTTCAATAATTGAAACGAAACTCTATCTCTCTCAGTCTTAACAATTTTTTTCTTCACTCTGCTTCGTACTTGTTCTTCTTTCTCGTCTGATTCCAAACCTCCATGCGTAAAGCTCAAAATCTCTCAACCGAAACAGCAAAATAAGAAGAAGAAAAAAACATACAAACCTTCAATCCCTTCGTAACCCCAATCCATCTGATTTTTGATGGTGAAACCCTCAGGTACCTCTTGATCTTTTAATTTTGATTTTGTTTTTTTACTTCTTCTTTTGAGTTGTATATCTACCTCTTCTATGCTTACTTTTGTGTGAGTCTGTGATTATGCTTTCTGTTTTCTTGTTGTTTATATGGTATGCGTGTTGTGATTGATGAATTCTGATGTTGAGGTTTTTTGAGTTGTGAGTGACAATGGTATGTTGCGGTCAGGGGGAACGAGTGTATTTGGAGGTGTGGATGACGTGAGTTGGAGGTAGGTTTTAGCAGAGGTTTGTTGTGATATTTCATTTGGTTAGCAGAGGTTTAGTGTGGATTAAGCAGAGTTTTTCTTTGTTCCTTGATGTAAAATCAAGCTTCTCAAATGAGCTTTTGGTTTTGATAAAGACAGACCATGATTGACAAAGAAGGCAAAGATTTATGATCAAGCTCAAAGCATCTAAGGAAAAAATCTTCAGTTCAAACCTCTCAACAACTTTCAAGGTATAATGATATTATTTACTTTGATCTTAATATATAGATGCTCAATGATGAAAAAGAAATGTTTAAAAATCATTACTCAAGTTTTCCAAAGTTAAAATTCATTTTTCACTTCAGTGCAATCGATTTGCATATTAGTGCAATTGATTGCATGCTTCAAATTTTTAGATATTTTGCTTTTGTTTCTCTGTGCAATCGATTTGCATTGCTTGTACAATTGATTGCATACTTAAAATTTTCAAAATGTTTGCTTCTGTTTCTCAGTGCAATCAATTTACATTGCTTGTGCAATCGATTGCACTCACTTACTTTTTGTTACTGACTTCACATGCAATCGATTTACATTGCTAGTGCAATCGATTACACACTTAAAACTTTTGAAAATATAGTTGTTGAAACCTTGTGCAATTGATTTACACAAAGGGTGCAATATATTACATGTTGCACGATTTTGAAAAACAACAGCTTTTCACATGCTTGTTCATCATACCTTTTCATTGAAACCTTTCACTCAATCTTGGCATTTGTTCATGATTCATTTTCAAAACTTCATGATGTTTTAAAAGGGTGTTATGAACATATAATTATTCATTTTCAAAATCATTTTCAACACCTTTTCCATAAATATTTTCTGAATTTTCAAAAAACAAACTCAAGCATTCCTTCACTTTCATGCATAAGTTTTCTGCACATTTTCATACGTTATTAAACAGAAAACTTTGAGCAATTATATCTTGAGTCATTGTACAATAACATTATTGGAAGAGAAGATTATTCATTTTTAAATAACTCTAAGTGATCAATACTACTCAATTCACTCTAACTCAAATATTGATAGTTACTTACTTATTTTTCCAGGATTGTTGGAAATAAGTTTAAGTGTTTTTTAAATCTTGTCTTTCCAGGATTGTTGGATACAAGTGTAGTCACTTTGAGAGGATTGTTCTCATAGTTGACATTGTGAAAATACAAGAGGATTGTTCTTGGATTTTTGGTAGTTTTTGTTTAAGTTTGCCACAATAAAGAAATCTCTTTCATGTTGAAAGGGGACTGGAGTACTCTCGGACTGTGAGGGGAACCAGGATATATCGCCCGTGTCTCTTTATTTTTCTGCACTTTTAATCTTTCCTAAACTCATCATTAACCAGAAAAATAAGATCCATCATCACTAAAACGAGAAATTTTTAAAGTACCTAATTCACCCCCCCCCCCTCTTAGGCGCACTTCGTACTTACAATTGGTATCAGAGCAGGTTATAGGTAACTTGTTCCTAAAAGATCCAAAATGGCTTCCACAAATCAAAATCCCGTTTTTAGAGATGGTGGTAGTAACAACAAGCCTCCTTTATTTTATGGTGAATATTTTGACTTCTGGAAAATACGCATGGAGGCACATCTAGAAGCACAAGGAGAAGAAGTATGGGATGCCGTCGAGAATGGTCCATTTATCCCTATAATGGTAATCAATGGTGTTGGCTCATCAAAGCCTAAAACTGCATGGGACGATGATGATAAGAAGAAAGTTCTCTATGATAAAAAGGCAATAAACCTTCTTCAAGGTGCACTTAGCATGGATGAATTCTTCCGTGTCTCGGCATGCAAGACAGCAAAAGAAATATGGGATACCTTGGTACAAACTCATGAAGAAACTGTTGAAGTTAAAAGATCAAGACTAAATACCCTGAGTCAATAATATGAATTATTTCGAATGCAGCCCGGAGAAACCATTCTTGACTTATAAAAGAGATTTGTGCACTTGACAAATCATCTAAGTGCTCTTGGTAAGACTTTGACGAATGATGAACTAAATCTGAAAGTACTTAGGTCCTTAACTAGGGAATGGCAACCAAAGGTAACGACAATTTCAGAGATGAAAAGTCTCTCCTCCATGACATCTACAAATTGTTTGGAAAACTTCAAGAATATGAAACGAAACTCAGAAGACTTGAAAAGCATGAAAATCAAGAGAAGAAATCCAAGAATATTGCTTTGAAGATAGATTCCAAGGAAGTTGAAAAGGAAGACAATCCGGAAGAAGATGAAAATTTAATGTTTCTTGTTAAAAGGCTTGGTAAGTTCTTTGGTAGAAATGAAAAACCCTTTTCTCATTCAAAAGGAAAGAAACAATTTAAGAAAAAGGAAGCTTCCACATCAACACAAGAAATCACATGTTATGAATGTGGTAAGCAAGGTCATATCAAGCCGGATTGTCCAAAACTTTCCAAGAAAGGTGGCTTCAAAAGCAAGAAGGGATTCAAGAACAAAAAGACTTATGTCGCATGGGAGGATAATGAAATAAGTTCCTCATCCGATTCCGATAGTGATGAAAGTGCAAATCTAGCATTGATGGCCTCACACCATTCCGATGATGAAGACAATGAGGTTAGTAATGAATTTTATCTTTTTGATAGTGATGCACAAGGTGCTATAGATGAACTATTGAATGAAATCAAAATTCTGTATAAAACTATTTGATCACAAAAGAAACAAATTTCATCCTTAGAAGAAAAATGTGATTCTATGGAAAAAGATTTCAAAGAAGAAAAACAAAAAAACAAGTGATGAACAAAAAGAGAATTTTGTATGCAAAAATTGTGAATCACTCTCTTTCCAAATTGTCCAATTAAAAAGAGTCATTGAAAGATATGAAAAAGGCCAAATTGGATTGGAAGGTGTTCTTAGTCAACAAAGATACTCCAATGATAAAAGTGGACTTGGATATTCAAAGTTTTCAAAACCAAGTTCTAACAAAACTATCTTTGTTAAGGCTAGTGATCAATCATCCAAAGAGAAAGTGAGCAAACCTAAAATAGTTCGTCACTATCCTAAAAAGAAAACATTTCCTAAGAAGAAATCTTATCCTTCTAGATATAAAAGTAACTTTGAACCTACTTGTTTTTATTCTGGCATTAAAGGCCATACACCTAATGCTTGCTATGTTAGAAACTTCAGTGTGGCAAGTGGGAATTATGTGTGGGTTAAGAAAGGCACTAATTATGAAGGACCCAAAGAAACTTGGGTACCTAACAAAACCTAATTTGTTTTACAGGTATGCTTGAAGACCACATGCAATCTTTGGTATCTTGATAGTGGTTGTTCAAAGCATATGACCGGAGACATAAACCAATTTTCAAATCTAGTGCTAAAGGCCAAGGGTTTTGTCACTTATAGAGAAAATAATAAGGGAAGAATCCTAGGCAAAGGAAAACTTGGTGCTCCACCTTTCACATCCATTGAAGATGTTCTTTACGTTGAAGGACTAAAGAACAATCTTCTTAGTATTAGCCAACTTTGTGACAAAGGCTTCAAAATCAAGTTCACCAAGGATGAATGCTTGATAGAAGACGAAGTCACTCATGAGGTTATACTTAAAGGTAAAAGAATCAATAATATATTCATGATTTCCCTTGATGATCCGTCTTTGAAGGTAAAATGTCTCATGGCGAACAACGATGATTCATGGCTGTGGCACAAAAGAATTGCTCATATTCACATGGAACACTTGAATAAACTAATCAAGCATGATATTATAATTGGATTTCCTAAGAGAAATTCCGTCAAAGATAGACTATGAGATGCTTGTCAAAATGGGAAACTAACTAAATCAACTTTCAAATCTAAGAATGTGGTGTCCACTACAAGGCCACTACAATTGTTACATGTGGACTTATTTGGTCCATCAAGAACAAGAAGTTTCAGAGGTAATGTATATGATTTTGTTATTGTTGACGATTTCTCCAGATATACTTGGACATTCTTTTTAGTGCAGAAAAGGGATGCATTCAAGGCATTCAAGAAGTATTCTAAACAAATTCAGAATGAGAAGTCCCTAACAATTGCCTCCATAAGAAGTGACCATGGTGGAGAATTTGAAAATGCTCTATTTGAAGAATTTTGTGGAGAACATGGAATATCTCATGTCTTCTCGGCACCAAGGACTCCTCAACAAAATGAAGTGGTAGAAAGAAAGAATAGGTCTCTTGTGGAACTTGCTAGAACAATTCTTAGCGATTCAAATTTTCCAAAATACTTTTGGGCGGATGCGGTGAGAACGGCATGTTTTGTTAGCAATAGAGTTAACATAAGACCGATCTTAAAGAAAACTCCATATGAACTCTTCAAAGGGAGGAAACCAAACATTGCTTTCTTTCACATCTTCGGATGCAAATGCTTTGTCTTAAACAACGACAAAGATAACCTTGGTAAGTTTGATGAAAAATTTGATGAAGGTATTTTTCTTGGTTACTCTCTTTCTAGTAAAGCATATAGAATATACAACAAAAGAACTTTGACAATTGAAGAATCTATGCATGTGTTCTTTTGATGAAACTAACCCCTCCAAGGAGGATAATATTGTTTATGATAATGATAATGATGAAATACTAGAAGGTCCTCAAGAAAATTCTTCCAAAGATCAACCCATTCAACACGAAGAATCACCCCAACAAGAGTCAAATCTCAATGATCTACCAAAAGAATGGAGAACTCATAGATATCATCTTATCGATAAAGTAATTGGTGATATAAGTCAAGGAGTGTCAACAAGGTTAAATCTCAAGGATGCTTGCCTAAACATGGCGTTTGTCTCTCAAACTGAACCTTACAAAGTTGATGAAGCCTTAGGCTATGGCCAATGGATTATCGCCATGCAAGAAGAATTGAATCAATTTGAAAGGAATCAAGCTTGGGAACTTGTCCCTAGGCCAAGCAACAAACACTTTATTGGAACAAGATGGGTGTTCAAAAACAAACTTGACGAGAATGGAATAATTGTTCGCAACAAAGCAAGATTGGTAGCACAAGGCTACAATAAAGAAGAATGAATAGACTTTGAAGAAACTTTTGCTCCGGTTGCAAGGTTAGAAGCTATTAGTCTCTTACTTGCCTATGCTTTTTCATTAAATTTTCAGCTTTTCCAAATGGATGTCAAAAGCGCAATCTTGAATGGATATATCACTATAGAAGTCTACGTTAAGCAACCCCCGGGGTTCGAAGATTTCAAGAATCCATCTCATGTATTTAAATTGAGAAAAGCTCTCTATGGATTGAAACAAGCACCAAGGGCATGGTATGATAGTTTAAGCAATTTCTTATGCGAAAAAGGTTTTGAAAAGGGCAAAGTTGACAAGACTCTATTTATAAAGAAAATAAAAGATGATACTTTGCTAGCACAAGTCTATGTTGATGACATCATTTTCGGTTCTTTAAATCAAGAAATGTGTGAAGAATTTTCAGCAATGATGCAAGGAGAATTTGAAATGTCCATGATGGGTAAAATGAACTATTTTCTTGGACTTCAAATTAAACAACTAAAAGATGGCATCTTCATCAACCAATCCAAATATTGCAAGGAACTCTTGAAAAAATTTGACATGGATAACTGTAAGGCAATGTCTACACTAATGGGTTCTGGTTCATATGTTGATCAAGATGAATTAGGTGTTTCCATGGACATCACAAAGTATAGAGGCATGATTGGCTCCTTATTGTATTTGACGGCAAGCCGTCCTGACATAATTTTTAGTGTTTGTCTATGTGCTCGCTTTTAAGCTAATCCAAAGGAATCTCACCTCACGGAGGTAAAGAGGATCATGAAGTATCTCAAAGGAACAACGAATGTCGGATTGTGGTATCCTAAAGGTAGTGTTTGCAACTTAGTTGGTTATTCTGACGCGGATTATACAGGTTATAAAACGGATAGAAAAAGCACAAGTGGTACTTGTCACATCCTCGGTAATGCATTAGTATCATGGGCCTGCAAGAAACGGCCGAAGCTGAATATATTGCAGCGGTTAGTAGTTACGCTCAAATTTTGTGGCTAAAACAACAACTTCGTGACTACGAACTCGATCTAGGATGCATTCCACTACTGTGCGACAACACAAGTGCAATTAACATTACAAAGAATCCCGTCATGCATTCAAGAACTAAACACATAGACATACGGCATCATTTCCTCCGTGATCATGTTCTTCAAGGAGATGTCGAGGTAACCTTTGTAGATACTCATAATCAGCTTGCCGATATCTTCACCAAACCTTTGGCAAGAAAACCGTTCTACAAGATTCGACGAGAGCTTGGCATACTTGATGAACACGACTTATAAGGTGCATTCTACCCTTGTTATGATTTATATATATGTTTTAAACATGCTATGTGTAAATATATGTTATGTGGTATTTATTTTTCAAGAAAAATTTGGTTTTGGACATTTTTTGTTGATGCAAATCGATTGCACAAAGAGTGTAAATCGATTGCTCACTGAGTTTTTATCAATCCTGACCTTTCCGTTTCAAGTGCAAATCAATTGCACCATCAATGTAAATCGATTGCACCTTGTGTGTTTCGGTTTCATTTTGGTTCTGTTTTATGTGCAAATCGGTTGCACCTGAATGCAAATCGATTGCACCTACTGCAACTTGCTTTTATGACAAAAATTATGTTGGTCAGAATTCCTCTCTCTAATATTCCCAAGCCAAATACACTTTAATACAATCCACTCATTCCCTATCTACTCAAATCATTTCCAAATCTCAGCTCACAAACACCTTTCTCTCTCACAAAACCTAAAATCCGCAAAACCCTAAACTCCATTCCCATGGCTTCAAGACAAAAAGGGAAGGTGCCAGCTTCAGATAAAGGGAAGAAAAGGGTTGCTTCATCTTCTAATCCATTACTTTCATCTCTCACCGAAGAACAAGAAGCCAGATTCACAAAATATTTTCAAAGGAAAATAGTATCCAATCCCAAATATGGTATGCTATCCTCCTTTCCCCAAGAATGCTTCTCTTTTCAAAATGATTTAGCTGCTTATGGTCTAGAACCATTAATCTCCTCGTTTGGTCCATATTACCCGGATTTGGTAAGAATGTTTTTCAGCAATCTAACACCCCAAAAAGGTAAAATGGTCACATATGTGCTGGGTACTCGTATCTCTCTAACTCCTCAGGTTGTTGGTGAGATCCTTCATATTCCTTACACTGGAAGTTCCCTATATGACCCTGAAAACGAGATATGGGATGAATACCGAAAAAGGATTTCTTTTACAGCATTGGGAGGCTAAGTGAAGCTGAATTCCGCGCCAAACGAATTCATGGTCTTGGCGGAGTAATTCCATCCAGAGACTCCTAGAGTGCAGGTAACTTCTATATAGACGCTCGCTTATATCATTATTTTATGGTCTATATTATGTTTCCAAGAGCTGGAAACCACTGCACTGTTACCGACTAGGAAATGCATCTGATTTATGCTAGAAAGAAAGGGATAAGTGTAAACTGGGCAAGGCTTATAATGCTGCATATGCTAAGATTCGACGCAAAATCGAAATTTCTTCCATATTCTTATTTTGTTACTTTAATTATGGAGGAATTTAGAGTGGATTTATTGGGTTTGAAAAAGTGAATATGGATCCAAATCTGAATAAGATCTCCATCAAGAATGTTGACTCCAGGATGGGCGTGCATTACTGTGATACGGTGGCAGAACCGACTGTTTTAAAAAATGCTGGTTTGCGTTTTACGTTTTTTGTTCGCAAAATGTCGCGGTAAGCAAGAGTCACCACCGACTTTTATTTCATCCAATTGGAAAGGAAAAAAGCACAAAAAAATCCTTTTTCGAGATATTCTGAGTACGGGGGGTAGATTATAGAAAGGGAAGGTATTAGCACCCTTTCTATCCATGGTTTTCCATGGGCTCTTAGGTACTTTCTCATCTTTTGAAAATTGTTTGTGTATGTGCTTTGAAAAGTTATGTTTTACTTCATTTTAACCCTTGTTTCTGTCCTCAAGAGTGTTACGAAGATTTTTTTTGAAAACTTTGTTTGAAGAGGGTTTGAAAGTGTATGGTGTGAAAAGTTTGACTTAAGCAAGTACCTACTAGCATCTACCTACTCGAAAAAGGATTGTTTCTGTTCTCGTTTCCTTTAGACAGTGCTATCCTACTATTGAGAAATAGGTAGCATCGTCGTTGGAGTTGTAAGGGTCAATTCGTAAGGGATGTACGATCACTAAAGCAATGTTAGGACGTCTTAGTAATAGCCCTAAAGTCTTAAGATCATATTCGAGGCAACATTTCCGAGGAAACCTTTTCGAGGCAACATTTCCGAGCGGGACATTTGATCTTTGTTTAGACAGGAGGGCAACCACTAGGACACCCTATACTTAATGACCATTTACTGAAGGAAACCGAAGTCAGAGTATACCCTAAGAGTGCGCATGTGCGAGTGATTTGGTTTCAGTTATTATCTTTGCACATTAGGGTTTTCTAGCCGTTTTAAATTATCATGCAGTCTTGTCATACAATCCTATTAACATACATCTAAACAGTTAATATTTGCAAAAGTTAAAATGCGAGAAAATAAAACCTACGCTATTACAAGGCTTCGGGGTAGGGATTAATTACATAGCCAAAAAATCCGTAAAAAACAATAAATAAAGAAAATCCTAGATTAAAATATTACATACTATAGACAGTTACATTAATATTGCAAAAAAATATAAATGCGCGCGATGAATCGAAAACGAGAGATTTAGGGTTTTGACCCCAACTACCTAATTGTAATTTACAAGAAAAATCTTTTTTTTTGTCGTTTTTGTGCTATTTCGAGAGAATAAAGTTCAATTGAATAAAAATAACCTAATCACTAATTAATTTTAGTTAAGAAAAATAATTAAATTAACCTATCTTTTTGTATTTTTTATTTTATTTGAGAAAGAAATAAAAATTAAATCACAAGCTTAACCCTAATTTTTCTAATTGATTTTAATTATAAAAAAAAAGTTAGAATTACCCTAGATTAAATCAAACTAAATTATATTAAATTTGATAAAATAAAAACCCAATTCTAATTTTTTTGTGAAACTCTTGATTTTATGATTTTGTGAAAAAAAGAAATTAATTGTGTTAGAAAATGATTAAACAAATTAAATCAAATAAAATAAATAAATAGAAAAGAAAAAGAATGGGCCTGGTTGCTTTTAGAAAAAGCGGGGTGCTGTTTGCAAATCTAAGCCCAACAAGCTCAGGCCTTTGTTGACTTTGTCCAATCCCCTGCACATGCTTGACTGGGGCGCATGGTGGTCCTTCATTGGATAGTCTTGGATCTGCAAACTTGAGTACATCAGGTGGCTGATGTGGAGAGTGCATGGAATACGATTGGGAATGTGAACCACTGGATTATCTTGAAATTGTTGAGAAAATAAAATGCACACGCCTGGGATCGAATCCAGGACGTGTGCATCAAAGGCCAGGAACCTTACCATATGCGCTAATCATGTTAGTTGTAACAATAATGAAATAAATAGAATATAACACAAACAACGTGCCACGCTTCCCAAAACACGCGAAATTCAAACTGACCATCCACAACTGCCACGCCATTGTCTTCTTCGTTGCTTCCATCATTTTAGATAAAAGACTTTTACCTATGGACACCAAGCGTAGGTATAACCCTTGTTCATTCCAAAATCCTGCATGTGTATGATAAATGAAAACCAATGGTACCAATAAACTCGTTTCAACCTCACGAGCATCATGGTACCATTATTAAGGTCCAATTTTCCCTGTACAAGAAATCCCTAAAAATGACACACGAACCCTAGCCATGGCAGTTTGGTGTACAGTCCATAAAAATGCAATTAAACATAGTCATTAGATTACAAATATCTCAAGGATTAAAAATATGCCAATCAATCATGCTAAATATGCCAGAATTAATGTAGTCGAATTCAAGAAAATATGCAAACTATGTGACTCTTACAGGGCGTTTCAAGGCATGGGGAAGCTTGCTAGCGATTGAAACACGATCCTGGGGATTCCAGCAATTGATTGGTCTGATTAGAATGGCTTGAGATGGCCTGAAACTTGGAAATCAGTTTTCACTTTTTTCTTGAATTTTTACAATTTGTTCTTTGCCTTTGCACGCCTCTAGCCTCCCTCTTTTGATCTGTTTTTGTTCCTTATGTATACTAGAGTGCATTAGGGTTGCAATTTTGTATCAAATCTCTTCCAATTATGAATATTGATTCATGATTTGATCCTTGTACCAAATCTTTCCAAAACAAGCAAATTCAATCTTTTTTGTCCATTTTGAACCTTGCACGATTTGATCTTGTTTCCAGCTGTGTAATGGACTTAATCATGCACAAAATCTCAAGATTTAATTAGTTTTTGATATTTTCACTATTTTATATTGATTTTATTTGATTTAAATGAAATGAAATCAAAATAAATAACAAAAATAAAATAATGACAAGTGGAAGGGCTCATGGGTCTTGGGTCACATTACAAACTCAGTGCAAGCATAAAAAGTTGGGCCCATTTAGCAAAAAATGCAATTTTGGACACATTTGACTTTTGGCAATTTTGCAAAAAGGGTCAACTTGTACAATGCATAACTCTCTCAATTTTGATCCTAGAGAGGTGTTATTTGACTTTTTAGAAATATTAATATGTCTTCTAAGCAACCCTTTTGGTCTCATCTCAATTGACTCTTCCATGTTCATGTATGAAGTTTTGACCTAAAAGGTGTTTTTGTTGACTTTTCAAAATGACCTATAATGTCCAAATTCATATCTTCTTGTGAGTGCATATTTTGAACTTGTGAGCTGAAGTTGGATTCTAGGGAATTACATCCTATTAAAAATGGGCTTTGGATGGGTCATTTTTGATAAAGTATGAGAAAGTTATGCTTGGTCAAAGTTGAGTTGACTTTTCTTGCAAAACCCTAATTTAGCAATTTTTGGGTTTTGATGAATTGTGAGAAATCCTTGAGGAATCATGATCAACCCTTGATCAAATGATGAATAATACTTCAGAATGAGAATGTTGACCAAAAATCTTGAAGTTTGACTGTATGTATGTAACAGTTGACTTTTGCCCTAGCACAGTCGATTTTCAGGCCTTTGAGCAATTGACTGAGAAAATTTCCTGTGCAAGGCTTGAAACTTGAAATGGATGATCTTGAGAACATATTAGGACAATGGTGAGCATTTGGGATCCTTTGGACTCAGGCATCTTGATGCAAAATGGAACCCTAATTTGAGATAGATTTCCTTAGGAGAGAGTTTGTCTGTTCAACTCTTGGACTTCCTTGAGCAATTTGAGGACCTCACTTGAAATGTATTGCCAAATATGGGAGGGCAAATTTTGGGGTACAACAGCTGACCCTGTTCATTCTTCTTAAACCTGAGGATGTAGATTGGCTTGTCTGCCTTTCGTAATCCGAAGGTGGAAGATGATTGAACACTAGAGTGCCCAGAAATTTGCACTCGCATGAAGTGGTACTGGTCTTAGATATCGGGAATGGGCTTATAGATGCCATTTGGAAGTCAATGACAAAAGATGGGCTTAAAGATTCCATCCGAAGAAATGTTGATCGCATAAGAGATTCCTCTGTGAGAACCCGTATACCTGTTGTTGAGGAAGATTTCGCTGGGGAATGTCGGTCTCTGTCTTGGAAGAAATAGAATTTTAGGAGCTTCAGTTGTTCATTATTCTACTAGGGAATCATCTCTTAGTCGAGGATGTGAAAATGAACTGATATCTGGTCGTGCTTCAGGCTTCGCAATTTCTCCATTCTTATCTGGTCGTGCTCCAGGCTTCAGAAGCAATTAAGTGGTTATCCGGTTGCATCTGGGCTTCAACTTGAATTTAAGGCATACTAATATCCGGTCGATTTCCGGGCTTCATAGTAATTGGCCGAGTAAACTGCTATTTGGTCGAATTCCAAGCTTCGTAGTACCTTATACTGTTATCTGGTTGTTTCCCAGTCTTCACAGTGTCTTATACCGTTATCTGATCGTGCGCCAGGCTTTACGGTGTCGTATACCACTGTCTGGTCGATTCCAGGCTTCATGGTATCTTGTACTACTATCTGGTCGATTTCTAGGCTTCACAATAACTTGTTGAGGGTTAAGCTGTTTTCCAGTCGATTTCTGGGTTTCAAAGCTTGAACTTGTATAGAAATCTTAGTATCGATTTGACTGAACCAGGGGAAACTTGTGGGAACTTTAACTGGGAGAGAAATCTTAGTGTCGATTTGACTGATCCCGGGAGGGGTCTCGGTTTAACTTTGACTGGTATAGAAATCAGGGGAATCTTAGCGGCGATTCGGCTGACCCAGACGAAAGTCTTAGAATGTCTTCAACTAGAATAGAAACCTTAGTGTCGGTTTGACTGAACTAGAGAAAACTTGTCAGAATTTGATTGCATATTTCCCTGAAAGGTAAAGAGTTAGTCGTATGTAATGTCATGATGTATGAAATGTATTGTGTAATGATGTTCTCAAAATAAATGAGATTGTGCTGTATGATGCATATGAGCATGCCATGACGTATGGATATTGTTGTACCCCAAAATTTTCCCTCCCTTTTTCATAAGAAATCACAACTTCAGGGTTTTCCCTGATCTTTCAAGATTGGCTCAAGAATCGGTCAAATAGACTTTTCTTTATCAGTAAATCCAGAATTAGGCTTTCCACTGATTTTCTTGAGATTGGCTAAGGAATTGATCAAGCAGACTTCTCTTTGACAACAAATCTGGAATTAGGGTTTGCGCTCGCATTTCTCAGAAGAAATTGAATCCACAATAATTCAATTCACTGTTACATTATTTTTACGCTTGTTCAAGATTACTGGTTATTTCTCAAAACCTAAATATCTGGGATAAGAGCTGAGGCTTTTGTTTGATACCTTGAGGCATTGGTTTGATCAGTAGAGTGAAAGGTATATGGAATGCTTGTTTGTTTAAACTGAACAACGCAGATGTTAATTGGAATACCTGGCGTATTATAATTAATGCAAGGTTGTGAGACGGTAAAGTTTGTTGATTATTTATTTCATCTGGATTAAAGTTATTGGGATACATTTCCAGTTATTTTAATTTAAGAGACTTAAATAATTAAATAGACAGTACAAAGGAAAGATTGGAATATTTGACAGTAGAAAATTCTTATTTAATAAAGACTTTTTATTTATTTATTTCAAATATTGTTACAAATTTTATTTGAATATTGTAAATTTATAATTTATAGTGTTTACAATAATATTTATTACAATAAATGAAAAGAAAATAAATCTAAAGCCTAAATCTCTTGAAATCTTTGATCTTTACTGCGTCCTCCATTATTCAACTGATACTTACCTGCAAAGGACAGAAGAAAAAGGAAATCAGTGCAATTAACTGAAGAGCATTTTTAAGCAGACAAATAAAAAAAGTCATCATTAAAGCTTGTTGGCCGGAATCAGATTGTTATTGGATTCATCATGTTTTACTTATTCTCTTTGCAAATCACAAGAAGATTTCTCTTCTTGGTTCACAAAGAGGAAAGTAAAAATAATTTGCAAGCATACAATTAATTCAAAATGCAAAGATATAAGGCAGCAAGACAAAGCAAACTGAATTCCCAAACTGCATTTGTCAACTAAGTCAGCATGAGCAAGCATTACAAGCTAACTACAAATGAAAACTAATGTCAAACTAAGTTACCAAGCTGTCAAAGCAGAAAAGCTGTCAAAGAAAGCATACAATGCAGGAAATATGGAAACAAGTACACAATGCAGAGATAAACCAAGATACAAGCAAGAAGGCTTGTCAATTTCATCATCATGTTCTGCCCAACAAGCTTTTCAGATTAAAATATAATAAGCAATTTAAAATGCTTTTATGGAGAGAGAAAGAGAGTGAAGTGGGGTTTGCAGTTTTTGGCAGGCTGTAAAAAGCAGTGAGAAAGCAAATAAATATAACAGTCTAACAGTCCAAGATAGGAGATATACAGAGCAAAAACTGCAAAACCTGTTTGAAAACTAAAAAAACCTGCAGTCTTCAAAACTACAAAAGCAACAAGCTCACCAAAACCGAGGAGCTCAGTTCAAAACTGCCTCCAAAACTAAAACCTACAAAATGCCTTCAATTGAACCTACATACCAGAAGCCAGCATAACCTGCAAGACTGCTTCTCAAGCCAACAAGCCCAAGCCTGACTTCCCAAAAGCTCAAACAACAAACTTGTAAAACTAAAACACTACAAGTTACCAAGCCTGCATAACTGCAACTCAAAAAACCTGCCTAAACTCATCAAACTGCAGTCACAAGAACTGCAAGTTACCTAGTCTGCATAACTGCAGCTCAAAAATCTGCAAAACACCCTGCATTACAAAACGCAACAAACTGCATTAACAAGGAAAAACCGGTTAAACTGCATAGCTTGCTTTCAAAAACACAACAGCAAGCCTGCCTAAAGCTTACCAAAAACATGCAAGCTTACTCAAACACTAAAACCTGTTAAACTGCATCAAGAAAAGCTCAACAAACATCCAGGCCTGCCTCACAAATCACACAAACCTGTCCAACTACACAACAAACCTGTAAGTCCAAAACAAACCTACTATCAAGGCCAAAAACTGCCTAAACTTCAAACAAGTCAACTAACAACCTCATCTCCAACAAGAGAAAGGAAGCACTTGCAAAACAAGCAAGACAATAATATTGACTTTCAGGTTCACCATCACAAAACATCAGCAAATTCAAATCCAAGCTAACAACAAGCAATACTTCAGAATACATATGTTCATCATCAAATAAACACGATACTCAAAGAAGAAGAGAGAATCAGAAACAAATATTCAAGTGTGTTCAGAACAACATCATCATCAGATAATCAGGGAGGAAAGATGTAGAGACAAAAAAAAACAAAGACCAAATCTCAGAAAGTCATCATCATTGATACCAAATACCCAACACTCAAAGAAGAGGAAGAAGTCCAGAAGTGAAGAAAACAACAAATAAGTTTCAGAATATAAGCTTCATCATCAAAGAATCATCAAATCAAAAGCACAACAGAAATACCAGAAAAGCCAACGCAATCGTCACGCTCCTCCCTCCTCCTCCGGCCACCTAGAGCGTCGCCGTTCCAATCCTCCATCCATTCTCCAGAAACGAAGCACCAAGGTATTTTTCCATCAATTTTCCTACATCTCATGCATGAAACATCAAAGATTAAACATTGCAAAACAATAAAGCATACACGAATTAAACATGCAAACTGTAAAAAATGCGTTCGGAACAAAAGAGAGATACCTTCTAAGCCACCGCCTTGTATCGTTGTGGAGGGGAGATGGTTGAAGGCGGCGCTCTGGAAGCTTGAAAGTTAGAGGAAGGATCAGAGGCCCATGGGTTTGAGAAAGGCGAAGATAAAACGAAGAAGATGAGAGGAGCGGCACCGTTAACTCAAAACTGTGAACCCTAATTGTTGAATACACAAAACTCCAAACCCTAAAAAATTGTTCAAACATCAGATTGGCCTTTGCCCAAACCAAAACCAGCAAGCCCAATCATTTCCTAGCGCCTACACCCCCTGATTTTCGTTCTCCTCCCCATTTTTTTTTCTTTTTTTTGGGCCATAACCCTAGGCCCATCACCCTTCTTTTTGATTTTTAAAATAATACTCTTTTCTCTTCTTTACTAATTAATTTACTTTCTTTAGAAAAATTAATACTTTTCTTTTTATTTTTTATTCTAAATTTTTTTTGTTTTGTTAATAATAAAAAGAACTAATAATAGATTAAAGTTTTGTTTTGATATAATTTCTTTAAATATTTGTATATTTAATTAAATATAAAAAATACTATGTTTAATTAATCTTTTTATATAAGTTCCTAAAAAACATAAAATACAAAAAATAATAATAAATACTGAAATCTTTAATTAGGTTAATTTTTATTTGAGCATTTATAAATAAATATACACATCTCAAATTTCTTTGATTTTCATTATCTTATACCTTGTTATAATTTTACATTGAGAATGTGACAGTTCGATTTGGTTGTAATATATACTTGGACATTACTATTCTGATAAGACTCATCCCCATTTGTAAACATTTGTACCCCCATCCCCGGATACTTATTTGTAATAACTTAGACTTTAAATTCCCGCAATTTATCGCTTTCAATATACTGTATAGTAATTAGGGTTTGTATGCGAAGATTCAAAATCAATCGCTAGATGACCTAATACAAGATAAATGCATGAAAATCAATACACAATTCACACTTGCACCTCTAGGGTAACCTCGCTTGTTGCCTCAGAAAATGCAATCATGTTCCTCGATTATGAGACACTATAGCAAATGCCCCTTCAATAAACAAAGATCGTAGTCCCTCAACGACCCTCGATGTTGCCTTCGATAAAATGATCTCGTCCCTTACAAAATTGCTAGAGCGTCTCACAAGTTGCCTTCAATGATTGTGTGCGATGACCTGCGCCTGTCCCATTTAACATCCTAACACAAGGTTGTTCATCAAATACAATGGTGAAACAACACTGTTAAAAAGGGTTAAAAACATAAGAAAGATCTTTGAGTAAAATAGGGTAGACAACTCTTAGTTACTTGATCAAAAATCTTGCAAACCATCCTTGCCATTTTTCAAACACACTTCAAAACTCAACTTCAAAACAGTTTCAAAACAACTTTCAAAAACATTGGAATATCTTTTCAGAAAGACACACACCTTTGTATATATTCAAACAAGAATCATTACAAAGGTTGCCTAGACAAGGCATCTTTTTCAAAACATTTTTCAAAACCACACACACAAAGCACCATTTCAAACAATTGAAAAGCAAAGGCAAGTGATCTAAAACAAGTAACTAAGAGCCCATGGATAACCATGGATGAAAAGGGTGCTAGCACCTTCCCTTTTCATAATCTATCCCCCGAACCCAAGAAAACATCTCAAAGGTCTTTCCTGTGCTTTTTGACCTTTCCTTTGGATAAAATAAAAAGTTGGTGGAGACTCTTGCTAAACCGAACAAGTGTGAACACAAACGCAAAATCCCAAGTCAGTTCTCCCACCGTATCACAGATATGAAATGTTCTTGTGATATTCTCCGACACGGGAGAATAAATCCTGGACTGCTGTTGGAGAGTACAAGGAGTTGAGTTCTTTGTTCTCG
This sequence comes from Vicia faba, assembly GCA_948472305.1. Lineage (NCBI taxonomy): Eukaryota > Viridiplantae > Streptophyta > Magnoliopsida > Fabales > Fabaceae > Vicia > Vicia faba. The sequence goes on from OX451740.1 coordinate 467,491,054, forward strand.
CTGGGGATAGTGACCGAAGATGATTAGCTGGAGACTTGCGTCTGTTCTGCTCGAGAATATTCCGCCGGGAGAGACTCTGTTTGAGAATAATCCTGTAGGGGAATGACTTTGTGGGGAAGAGAGATACTTCGTTGGACGATCTTCCAATTTGGAGAAATAAACCCAGTTGTGGATGAACTTTTGCTGCTGGCGATAGATAAACTCTGCTTGGGGAGACTTTTGTCGACTCATTCGTGATTATGAACCTCGGCTGGGGAGAGCTAACACCACTGTCTTTGGATACTTCCAACTCTGCGGGGAATGTATGAACTTTCAGTTATATTCTCAAGCTGGCTCTATCCCTGTACCTGGTGGGTAGAGCAACTGTAAGGTTTGGACACTTCTTGTTTGCCCCTATTCTTGGAATTACGAGTAATTGTCTTTTGCTTTTTCATGCAAACATTTATGAGCAACAATTATTCTCAAATGCATATATCAAAACGAATCATTGGACGTTCTTTGCAAAACCAAAATAGAAAAAGAAAATCAAATTGAAATTTCTTGTAAAAACGAATTGTATTGATTTTGAAGTTGGCCCATAATAGGCGTTTTTGTATAAGAGGCTGACGTCCTAGTAAGATAATGCCGCCGAAAGATAGAAATTATACAATTTGTGAAAAAGAAAGAAAAACAGCTATGTGAGACCATCCCATTGGGTTCCAACTCTACTATTTCCCTTATATCTTCAAGCGTCTCATCACTTTGCTACTTGGTCGAAGGTGGATCAGATTGATTGGCGTCGTCCGAGCTTGATAGTTGATACCGAAGTCTGGTTGCAAGATGATCCAATGAGACATAGTGTTACGCTTCAATCCATAATTTTTTCCTGAACTGTCCTTTCGGGTTTTCAGTCCAATGGGATACCCTTTTTTTCCCAAGCCGCCTTTCCAGGTTTTCGACTTGCCGGGTGTATAGTTTTTTTCATTTTCATCCCTTACTTTTGCCCGAACCCTTTTGGTTCGCCGGGAAGCCCTTATTTTTTCCTAGGCCAGTCAACCTAGCGGGTCTTTGATTATGTGTAGTATCTTTTCACTATGTCTGCATTGACGGGGTGAGGAAGGTCGTCACCATCCATGGTGGTTAGAATCATAGCTCCTCCCGAGAAAATGTTCTTAACCACAAATTACCCTTCGTATGTGGGGGTCCATTTCCCCCTGGGATCACCTTGCGGTAGTATGATGCGTTTGATCACCAGATCCCCGACTTGATATTCTTGACGTTTGACTTTCTTGTTAAAAGCCTTGATCATTCGCTTTTGGAACGTCTGACCATGACAAATAGCAGTAAGCCTCTTTTCATCAATTAGATTCAGCTGGTCAAGTCGGGTCTGGATCCAATCGTCTTCGTTCAAACCTGCATCCTTCATAATCCGGAGAGAGGGTATCTGGACTTTGATGGGTAGGACTGCCTCCGTGCCATACACCAGAGAGTAGAGTGTTGCCCATGTTGATGTCTGCGCTGAGGTGCGATACCCATGAAGAGCGAATTGTAGCATCTCGTGTCAGTCCTTGTAGGTCACCGTCATCTTCTGAACAATCTTCTTGATGTTCTTATTGGCCGCTTCCACAGCCCAATTCATTTTCGGACGGTAGGGAGAAGAGTTGTGATGCTGTATCTTGAACTGTTTGCAGAGCTCAGTGATCATCATATTGTTGAGATTTGTACCATTGTCCGTAATGATCCTCTCTGTTACACCGTATTGATATATTAGATTGTGTCAGATAAACCGTGCCACGACGTTCTTGGTTACTGTAGCAATGGATGCTGCCTCGAACCACTTTGTAAAATAATCAATAGCTACCAGAATGAAACGATGCACGTTGGATGCAGTAGGTCTGATCTCGCCGATCATGTCAATGCCCCACATTGCGAAAGTCCGAGGAGTTGTCAAAACATTCAGAGGAACTGGAGGTACATGCACCTTATCAGCATAGACTTGGCACTTGTGGCAGGTCTGAGAGTGCTGATAACAATCGGCTTCCATAGTGGACCAATAATATCCTGCCCGTAGGATCTTCTTTGCCATGGTATGTACACTGGAATGAGTTTTGAAGGTACCTTCATGTAACTCTGCCATGATCCTTTCTGCCTTGATTTTGTCCACACATCACAGTAAGGTTGAATCATGGTTATGCTTATAAAGGATCCCATTGCTGATGAAGAACTTTGCAGCGAACCATCTCAAGAACTTCTTATCATTAACAGATGCACCCTCGGGGTATTCTTGAGCCTCAAGATACCTCTTTACCTCGTGAAACCAGGGTTTATCTGCCACCTCTTTGGTCTCAATGTCATAGCAATGTGCGGGTTCGTCTAACCTCTCGATGGTAATCTGGGGAGCTTCATTGTCCCACCTGACCTTGAACATAAAAGACATGGTAGCTAGCGCGTCCGCTAACTGATTATCCTCTCTTGGGAAGTGTTCAAAGGTTATCTCCTCAAAATGTGGGAGCAATGTCAGTACATACTCTTTGTAAGGAATAAGATTTGGGTGCTTCGTATTCCACTCGCCTTTGATCTAACTGATCACTAAAGCAGAATCTTTGAATACACTCAAGAATTTAATCCTCAGGTCAATAGCAGCTCGAAGACCCATGATGCACGCTTCATACTCCGCCATATTGTTGGTGCAGTTAAAGCATAACCGGGTGGTGAACGGAGTATGACAACCCTTAGGAGATATAATCACAGCGCCAATGCCATTACCCAATGCATTTGATGCTCCATCAAAATACATAGACCACCGGGATCCTTCCTCAGGTCCTTCATCCGGTCCAGGTTTTTCACAGTCGGTCACCAACATGATGTTCTCATCCGGGAAATGGAAATTCATGGATTGGTAGTCATTCACGACCTGATGCGCCAAATGATCTGTCAATACACTCCCCTTGATTGATTTTTGGGTGGTGTATTGGATTTCGTACTCGGTTAGGATCATCTGCCATCTTGGTATCCTCCTGGAGAGAGCAGGCTTCTCGAAAATATACTTGATTGGATCCATCTTTGATATCAACAAAGTGGTGTGAGTCATCATATACTGTCTCAGCCGACGAGCAGCCCATGCCAAAGCGCATCAAGTTTTCTCGAGCAATGTGTATCGGGTCTCACAGTCGGTAAACGTTTTGCTAAGGTAGTAAATGGCGTGCTCTTTTCGGTAAGACTCATCATGCTGCCCCATCACACACCCCATTGAACTATCCAGTACTGTCAAGTATAAGATAAAAGGTCTTCCTTCAACTGGAGGCATCAGAATTGGTGGTTCTTGAAGATATTTTTTGATTCTTTCGAAAGCGGTATGACATTCATCATTCCATTTTACCACTTGATCTTTCTTCAACAGCTTGAAGATTGGCTCCCAAGTAGCAGTTAGATGTGAAATGAATCTGGCGATGTAATTTAGACGTCCCAAAAAGCCTCTAACTTCCTTTTATGTGCGGGGAGCCGACATCTCCTATATGGCTTTTACCTTGGCAGGGTCCACCTGAATACCCTTATCACTGACAATGAAACCCAGCAGCTTACCAGACCTTACTCCAAATGTGCACTTGTTCGGGTTTAACCTCAGTTTGTACATCTTCAACTTTTCGAACAATTTATGGAGATGATCTAGGTGCTCTTCCTCAGTCAGGGACCTTGCTATCATGTCATCAACATAAACTTCGATCTCATGGTGAATCATGTCGTGGAACAAAGCGACCATGGCGCACTGATAAGTTTCCCCAACATTCTTCAACCCGAAAGGCATTACCTTGTAATAGAAGGTGCCCCACTGTGTAACAAAGGTTGTCTTCTCCATGTCTTTAGGAGCCATCTTGATCTGATTGTAACCAGAAAAACCATCCATGAAGGAGAAGATCTTATGCTGCGCGGTGTTGTCGACCAGAACATCGATGTGAGGAAGTGGGAAATCATCCTTGTGGCTTGCCCTATTCAGATCTCTATAGTCCATACACATTCGTACCTTCCCATCCTTCTTAGGCACTGGAACAACATTGGCAACCCACTGCGGATAAGAAGTGACAACTAAAAATCCGGTGTCAAACTCTTTCATGACCTCAACTTTGATTTTCTCAGACATCTCAGGGCGCATACGACGAACCTTCTGCTTTACCGGGGGACAGTCTTCTTTATGTGGCAAGGGATGAACCACAATATCAGTGTCTAAACTAGGCATGTCTTCATAGGACCAGGCGAAGATCTCGACATAGTCGCGTAGCATTCGTATCAACCGTTGCTTGACACTAGGCTCCATATTTGCACCTATGTTGACCTTTTTCATGTCTTCCTTTGTACCCAAATTCACTGATTCGACTGGCTCTTCATGGGACTGTATGGCCCTTTCTTCCTGCAGTAACAGTCTAGCGAGTTCTCCAGACACCTCACAATCATCCTCACCTTCGTCCTCGACTTGGTTGATCGGATTTTGGAAGTCATAACTGGCAGTAGCAGAGTTGTTATCAATGGGATCCAGAGTGGATACGGATCTGCATTATGATACGTGAGTGTGTGTAAGAGAATAGTTGTTTTTGATAAAGCGAGAGACAGAAAAAGAAAAACAAGGAGCACAAAATTTGTGATGCAAGAAACGTCCAATGTTTTATTAATGATATATGAAATGAAAAATAATAAGCCCTCACAAGCAAAGCCAAAGCGCCTTGGGCAAAGCACCGGGCCGTAAAGTTTCAGACTGTCTATTACAAATCTTAAAACAAAGAGTCAACTACTGCGGAATAAAAGAAATAGGTATGAAGTCCTTCGTCGTCCGGTTGTTCAATCCACCATTGGTCATTAGGTAGATCCAGTTGTCGATATCTGAATCTTCTTCACCATCTTCAATCGCATTAACTCCCTGATTGCTGATGTGCAGAGGAAGTCTTCCAATTCGCGCACGCCTAACAGCCCTTTGAGCCCCTGTTGTAAAGCCCAAACCAAATTTGTCAGTTTTGTGCGTGAAATCAGGGAGCTGACCCCAATTGTTACACCCACCTTCTTCAATTACAGCTCTGGCATCCTTGAGAGAAGCCATCTTCATTGGAGGTTTGTCGGTAGCAACTTCAGTTGACGCCAAAGTCTGAGGGACCTCTTCAAAGTTCTGACAAGGGGTTTCGATGAACTCCCCATCCATATCTATGTAGCGGAAGGAATTGAGATGACTCACCATATACTCCTGTTCACCTCGTACCGTGACAATCTTCCACTTTACCGGATATTTCAACATTTGATGGAGTGTGGAAGTCACTGTGACACCCCAAATAATCCGGTTACTAAATAATTAGAATTTTTAATTATTAATTTAATTGGAAATTTAATTATTGGTATTTTTGGATTATTGGAATTAATTTAATTAATTAAAGGAAAGAAGTATTGGTGGTGTGAAGAGTGATTAGAGGGTGTGAGGGGTAAAATACTCTACTCTTACTAATTTCTAATTTAATTATTTTATTGGAATAATAAAAGGAGTATTAAAAGGAAAAAGAAGAGAAAGAGAGTTATTTTGGAATATTCATCATACGTGCATTTGAGAAGAGGAAAAAGAAGGAGAAAACCGGAAGCGTCAGAATTCGAAGAACCCACAAGGTAAGGGGTGATTTCGATTAGTTAATTCGTATTATCGGTTTAGATATTCAATAGTATGGATCATAGTATGTTAGGGAATCCCGGTTTGGAATTCTAGGGTTCCGTAGAATTGTCCCTATTGCGTCGAATTGTAGGTTGAAAACCATTAGGGTGTCAGATGATAAAAAGGAATGATGAAATAATGTTGTTTGATGTTATAATGGTGCAAAATGGATGTGTTTTGGTGTTTCTCATGTTGCAATTCGTATGGGTATGTTTGGAATTGGTTTAGAATGAATAAATGCTGTCAAAAGTGCAGAATTTGACTCTGCAGGTCGTGGGAACCGGTTCCCAGTGGGGAGGAACTGGGTTCCACTGTGTGAATTTATAAAAACTGGCAAAAATGCACGTAGGAACCGGTTCCTGTATAGGTAGGAACCGGGTTCCCATACATTTTTCCAGAAGCGTGATTTTTGAACTTCGCAGGAACCGGTTCCTGCATATGTAGGAACTGGGTTCTGCTATAACTTTTGAAAAATATTAAACTTTGAAAATTCATAACTTTCAAACCGTAAGTCCGTTTTGAGTGCCGTTTTGGAAGTTATTTCTTAAATTTAATGCTCTATTTTATAAAATGAAAAGATTTCCTAAAACCTGATATTATTTTGAAAATGAGTCAAATCCCGGAATAAGTGATTATTGGCTAACGCACATGGGTGTGTATGTAGCAGTGAACCTGTGATGGATGGATGTATTAGTATTGTGTGAATGAAAGACATGTTTATGTTGCTAATGATGGTGTGCATGATCGTTGAGATATCATGTTTTTGGTTTTGGTTCAGTTATAATAAATTGATGTATTTCATAGACTGACATGATGTTGCATGCTAGTGATGTGCGTGCATATGCATTGTTTTGGTGAAGTTAATTCCCATTGTGTGGAATTTGACTTGTATTGCCGTTAACCAATACCCGGGTGATGATGGGTGGTTAGGATGGATTCGTGTCCGGGTGTTTATGGACGAATCGATGGTTGCTGTATCCGGTTGATGATGGATCAGTGTTGGGTGACTTGGTCACGTGTTGGTACCACATGCATTGTGTCTGCATTTGTGTTTGCATGGAATTGTAACATGTTAGGATCTCTTCCAGTGTTACAATTCTTTGTTTGATTATTGATTTGTGCATAATGACTTGTATGATTGGAACTGCGTGTTGAATCTGAATTTATGCTAAAATGGGTGAAATAATATGCTTGTGATATAATGTTGATTGAGAAGCTTATAATGCATGTTAATTATGAGAAATCTCACCCTTACTTTAACAATTTCAGATTAAAGTTAGCAACTCAGGAGTTGGTGAGGATGGCTCTAGAGCTATGTTACTTTAAGTCCGCGTGTCAGTGTCGTGCTCTGATAGGTTGTAACACTGGGGAACGTTTAGTTGAGGAATTAGTTATTATTCAATTGTTTCTTTGAATTTCATTGGGAATAATTATGTTTTGGTTTATTCCGTTTTGGTTATGGTATTTTTCCGTTGTGTAAGACATGGTCTTAAGTTGATTGAATTATTTGAATAATGACCCTCAGTGTAGCATGACTACTGTTTTATTGGAAGTTTTATTTATTTCATAATTGTGACATCCTATGTTCCGTGTTAACTCTGATGGAATATGTCTTTAATCATTGATATAACTAATATTATTCGGGGTATTTTAGAAGGGGTGTTACAATAGTGGTATCAGAGCATAGTCGGTCTTGTCTTGTGTCGTTATCCCTTTTGTATGAGACTAGTGTAAGATGACACTGTCGATACTTGTGTGCTGATGTGGTTGTTTTGTAATGTTACAGAACAATGGCCGGAAGAGGTAACGGAAGAAACGACGATGCTATTGCTGAAGCATTGGGAATGTTGGCTGGAGTACTCGGAGGGAACCAGCAGGGAGCTGTGATTGGTGCTGACCGACAATTGGGGAATTTTCAGAGGAATAATCCTCCGTTGTTCAAGGGTGCACATGATCTCGAAGGTGCTCAGAAGTGGTTGAAGGAGATCGAGAGGATCTTCAGAGTAATTGACTGTGCTGAAGGGTTGAAGGTGAGATACAGAACTCACATGTTAGCAGAGGAAGCTGATGACTGGTGGGTTGCTACCAGAACTGAAATTGAAGAAGATGGTATTGCGTTGACTTGGGCTGTGTTCAGGAGGGCTTTTCTGAGGAGGTACGTTCCTGAGGACATCAGAGGCAAGAAGGAGATTGAGTTTCTGGAACTCAAGCAGGGTAACAAGACTGTCAGTGAGTATGCTTCGAAGTTTACTGAGTTAGCGAAGTATTATGCTCATTATACTAACGATGCAGATGGAGAATTTTCCAAATGTATCAAGTTTGAGAATGGTCTTCGCGATGAGATTAAGCAGGGTATTCGGTATCAGCGTATCCGAAGATTTCCTGATCTGGTTGACTGTAGTAGGATTTTAGAGGAGGATCTTGCTAGCACTAAGTCGAATTCTCGAGGGTATGTTGATAGGAAGGGTAAGCAACAGATGGATCATGGTAAGCCTTATGATAGAAGTAATCAGAGACCCGGTGGTTGGAAGAAGTTTGGTGGAGGAGATTCTAGTTCTTCCATTAAGTGCTACAAGTGTGGTGAGACAGGACATCGTATGGTGGATTGCAAAAGTAATGATAAGAAGTGTTTCAAGTGTGGGAAACTCGGCCATGTGGCCAATGATTACAGAGTAAGAGTGGTAACTTGTTATAACTGTGGTGAAGAAGGTCATACTCGTCCTCAGTGTACAAAACCCAAGAAGGAGCAAGCTGGTGGTAAAGTGTTTGCATTGTCTGGGTCAGAGACTAAGCCAGATGATCGACGGATTAAAGGTACATGTTTTATTAATGACATACCTTTGATTACGATTATTGATACTGGAGCTACGCATTCTTTTATTTCTTTGGATTGTGCTAAAAGATTGAATTTGGAAATTTCTAATATGGATGAAAGTATGGTTATTGATACTCCTGCGTCGGTTTCAGTGACTACTTCGTATGTTTGTAGGAATTGTCCTATTGTGATTTTTGGTAGGGGTTTCGGTATGGATTTAGTGTGCCTACCGTTAGAACAACTTGATATCATCCTTGGAATGAACTGGTTGGAATTCAACCAGGTTCATATCAACTGTTTTGCAAAGACGGTTATTTTTCCTGAAGAGGTTGGTGTCGAAGATGTGACTATGTCGGTTAAACAGATGAACCTAGCTGTGAAAGATGGTGCTGTGGTATTTATGTTGTATTCTGCAATAGAAGCGGAGGGAAAAGCAAAGAGTGATGGATTGCCAGTGGTGAATGAATTTCCAGAGGTGTTTCCGGAAGACGTTAGTGAATTTCCACCTGAGGGAGGTAGAATTTACTATAGATTTGATTCCTGGAACTAGTCTGGTGTCGATGGCGCCTTACCATATGTCGGCATCTGAATTAGCGGAGTTAAAGAAACAGTTGGAGGAGTTACTTGAGAAGAAGTTTATTCGTCCGAGTGTTTCACCGTGGGGTGCTCCAGTGTTGTTGGTTAAGAAGAAAGAAGGTTCAATGAGATTATGTGTTGATTACAGACAGCTGAATAAAGTTACAATCAAGAATCAGTATCCTTTGCCGAGGATCGATGATTTGATGGATCAACTAGTTGGAGCTTGTTTATTTAGTAAGATTGATCTGAGATCTGGATATCATCAGATTCGTGTGAAGTCGGAAGATATTCAGAAAACTGCATTTAGAACGAGGTATGGACATTACGAGTATTCTGTTATGCCGTTTGGAGTTACTAATGCACCTGGTGTTTTCATGGAGTATATGAACATGATATTTCATCCATATCTTGATAAGTTTGTGGTGGTGTTCATTGATGATATTCTAATTTATTCGAAGAGCGATGAAGAGCATGCAGAACATCTCAGAGTTGTGTTGGAATTGTTGAAATAGAAGAAGCTTTATGCGAAGTTGTCCAAGTGTGAATTCTGGTTAAGTGAAGTAAGTTTTCTTGGCCATGTAATTTCCAAGAATGGAATTGTTGTGGATCCTACGAAGGTAGAAGCAGTATCTCAGTGGGAAGCGCCGAAGAATGCTTCTGAGATCCGTAGTTTTCTGGGTCTTGCCGGTTATTACAGGAAGTTTATAGAAGGATTTTCCAAATTAGAGTTACCGTTGACTAAGTTGACCAGGAAGGGTCAGATGTTTGTTTGGGATGTTGAATGTGAGAAAGGATTTCAAGAGCTGAAGAGGAGGTTGACAAGTGCTCCGATCTTGATTTTGCCAAATCCGACTAAGTATTTTGTTGTGTATTGTGACGCATCATTAATGGGATTAGGTGGTGTGTTGATGCAAGATAAGCAGGTGGTGGCTTATACTTCGAGACAATTGAAAGTACATGAACGGAATTATCCGACTCATGATTTGGAGTTGGCAACTGTTGTGTTTATTTTGAAGTTGTGGAGGCATTATTTATATGGTTCTCTATTTGAGGTGTTCAGTGATCACAAAAGTCTGAGGTATCTCTTTGATCAGAAAGAGTTGAATATGAGGCAGAGGAGATGGTTAGAATTTCTAAAGGATTATGATTTCGGTTTGAATTACCATCCTGGTAAGGCAAACGTTGTTGCGGATGCCTTGAGCAGGAAGTCCTTGCATATGTCGATGTTAATGGTCCGTGAGTTATATTTGGTTGAGCAGTTCAGAGATTTAAGTTTGGTATGTGAAACTACTCCGAATAGTGTGAAATTGGGTATGTTGAAACTGACTAGTGGTATTCTGGAAGAAATTCGGAATGGACAGAAGTCTGATGTTAGGTTAGTTGATAAATTGACATTGATCAACCAAGGTCAAGGAGGCGAGTTCCCGATTGATGAGAATGGTGTTATGAGATTTGGTAATAGGGTGTGTGTTCCGGATGTTGTAGAGATTAGGAAGAGTATTTTGGAAGAAGGACATCGTAGTGGATTGAGTATTCATCCTAGTGCTACTAAAATGTACCATGATTTGAAGAAGTTGTTTTGGTGGCCGGTAATGAAAAAGGAAATTGCTGAGTTTGTGTATGCTTGTTTGGTTTGTCAGAAGTCGAAGATTGAGCATCAGAAACCGTCAGGATCGATGGAACCGTTGTTTGTTCCGAAATGGAAATGGGATGGAATCTCTATGGATTTTGTGTCTGGTTTGCCAAGGACATCGAAGAATTGTGATTCTATCTGGGTTATTGTTGATCGGTTGACGAAATCTGCTCACTTTATTCCGATAAGAATGGATTATCCGATAGAAAGGTTGGCAGAATTGTATGTTGAGAAGATTGTGAGTTTGCACGGTATTCCTTCTAGTATTGTGTCGGATCGAGATCCGAGGTTTACATCTAAATTCTGGACGGGATTGCAAGAAGCTTTGGGTACTAAGTTGCGTTTGAGTTCCGCTTATCATCCACAGACAGATGGTCAGACGGAGAGAATGATTCAGTCGTTGGAAGATTTGTTAAGAGCTTGTGTGTTGGAGAAAGGTGGAGCTTGGGATAGTTATCTACCATTGATTGAGTTTACCTACAACAATAGTTTTCATTCGAGCATTGGTATGGCTCCATTTGAGGCATTGTATGGTAGGAGGTGTCGGACACCGTTGTGTTGGTATGAATCTGGAGAGAGTGTTGTGATTGGACCGGAAATTGTCCAACAGACTTCGGAAAAGATTAAGATGATTCAGGAGAAGATGAGGACTTCTCAGAGTCGTCAGAAAAGTTATCACGATAAGAGGAGGAAATATCTTGAGTTTAGCGAAGGAGAACATGTTTTTATGCGAGTTACTCCGATGACTGGTATTGGTCGAGCTTTGAAGTCAAAGAAGTTGACTTCATGTTTTATTGGTCCGTTTTAGATTACCAAGAGAGTTGGGAAAGTTGTTTATCAGATTGCTTTGCCGCCGTCACTTGCAAATTTGCATGATGTTTTTCATGTATCTCAGCTAAGGAAGTACATTGTTGATCCGTCTCATGAGATTCGGGTAGACGATATACAGGTACGAGAGAATTTGACTGTGGAAGCGGTACCTACGAGAATTGAGGATCAGAAGTTGAAACAGTTGCGAGGCAAGGAGATCGCGTTGGTAAGAGTGGCTTGGGGAGGACCAGCATATGGAAATGTCACTTGGGAGCTGGAGAGTCAGATGAAGGACTCGTATCCCGAACTGTTCGTCTAAGGTATGTTTTCGACGACGAAAACTCTTTTAGTTGGGGAGAGTTGTGACACCCCAAATAATCCGATTATTAAATAATTAGAATTTTTAAATTATTAATTTAATTGGAAATTTAATTATTGGTATTTTTGGATTATTGGAATTAATTTAATTAATTAAAGGAAAGAAGTATTGGTGGTGTGAAGAGTGATTAGAGGGTGTGAGGGGTAAAATACTCTACTCTTACTAATTTCTAATTTAATTATTTTATTGGAATAATAAAAGGAGTATTAAAAGGAAAAAGAAGAGAAAGAGAGTTATTTTGGAATATTCATCATACGTGCATTTGAGAAGAGGAAAAAGAAGGAGAAAACTGGAAGGGTCGGAATTCGAAGAACCCACAAGGTAAGGGGTGATTTCGATTAGTTAATTCATATTATCGGTTTAGATATTCAATAGTATAGATCATAGTATGTTAGGGAATCCCAGTTTGGAATTCTAGGGTTCCGTAGATTTGTCCCTATTGCGTCGAATTGTAGGTTGAAAACCATTAGGGTGTCAGATGATAAAAAGGAATGATGAAATAATGTTGTTTGATGTTATAATGGTGCAAATTGGATGTGTTTTGGTGTTTCTCATGTTGCAATTTGTATGGGTATGTTTGGAATTGGTTTAGAATGAATAAATGCTGTCAAAAGTGCAGAATTTGACTCTGCAGGTCGTGGGAACCGGTTCCCAGTGGGGAGGAACCGGGTTCCACTGTGTGAATTTATAAAAACTGGCAAAAATGCACGTAGGAACCGGTTCCTGTATAGGTAGGAACCGGGTTCCCATACATTTTTCCAGAAGCGTGATTTTTGAACTTCGCAGGAACCGATTCCTGTATATGTAGGAACCGGGTTCTGCTGTAACTTTTGAAAAATATTAAACTTTGAAAATTCAGAACTTTCAAACCGTAAGTCCGTTTTGAGTGCCGTTTTGGAAGTTATTTCTTAAATTTAATGCTCTATTTTATAAAATGAAAAGATTTCCTAAAACCTGCAATTATTTTGAAAATGAGTCAAATCCCGGAATAAGTGATTATTGGCTAACGCACATGGGTGTGTATGTAGCAGTGAACCTGTGATGGATGGATGTATTAGTATTGTGTGAATGAAAGGCATGTTTATGTTGCTAATGATGGTGTGCATGATCGTTGAGATATCATGTTTTTGGTTTTGGTTCAGTTATGATAAATTGATGTATTTCATAGACTGATTTGATGTTGCATGCTAGTGATGTGCGTGCATATGCATTGTTTTGGTGAAGTTAATTCCCATTGTGTGGAATTTGACTTGTATTGCCGTTAACTGATACCCGGGTGATGATGGGTGGTTAGGCTGGATTCGTGTCCGGGTGTTTATGGACGAATCGATGGTTGCTGTATCCGGTTGATGATGGATCAGTGTTGGGTGACTTGGTCACGTGTTGGTACCACATGCATTGTGTCTGCATTTGTGTTTGCATGGAATTGTAACATGTTAGGATCTCTTCCAGTGTTACAATTCTTTGTTTGATTATTTATTTGTGCATAATGACTTGTATGATTGGAACTGCGTGTTGAATCTGAATTTATGCTAAAATGGGTGAAATAATATGCTTGTGATATAATGTTGATTGAGAAGCTTATAATGCATGTTAATTATGAGAAATATCACCCTTACTTTAACAATTTCAGATTAAAGTTAGCAGCTCAGGAGTTGGTAAGGATGGCTCTAGAGCTATGTTACTTTAAGTCCGCGTGTCAGTGTCGTGCTCTGATAGGTTGTAACACTGGGGAACGTTTAGTTGAGGAATTAGTTATTATTCAATTGTTTCTTTGAATTTCATTGGGAATAATTATATTTTGGTTTATTCCGTTTTGGTTATGGTATTTTTCCGTTGTGTAAGACATGGTCTTAAGTTGATTGAATTATTTGAATAATGACCCTTAGTGTAGCATGACTACTGTTTTATTGGAAGTTTTATTTATTTCATAATTGTGACATCCCTTGTTCCGTGTTAACTCTAATGGAATATGTCTTTAATCATTGATATAATTAATATTATTCGGGGTATTTTAGAAGGGGTGTTACAGTCACTGCCCCAACATTTTGAATCCAAGGGCGACCCAGCAAGCAAGAATATGATGGTTTGATATCTATCAAATAGAAGGTGGATGCAAAAGTATTAGAGCAAACTTTAACAGGGATTTCCACCTCCCCGTGCACCATTCTCTTTGACCCGTCGAAAGCCCTGACCACAATATTTCTCGGCTTTAGAATCAAGCCTTCACAGTCTAGACGGTCTAATGCTTTCTTTGGCAGAACATTCAATGAGGACCCGGTATCCACCAGTACATGGGCCATAGTAGTGCCCCTGCACTCGATCGAGACGTGCAGAGCATCATTATGATTTCTCCCCTTAGCAGTCAGATCTGCATCTGAGAAACCCAACCCATTGTCGGCAGTCAGGCTAGCTACGCAATCTTTGAATTGATCAGCTGAAGTTTCCTGCGGCACATGCGCAGTCTTGAGGAATGCAATTAAAGCCTTTGCATGGGCTTCAGAACACAATAACAAGGATAACATGGAGATTTTCGACGGGGTCTGCCCCAACTTCTCGACTACGTTGTAGTTCCTCTTCTTGATAAACTTCAAAATTTCTTATATCTCTTGTTTCGAGGTTTCTACAATGATCTTCTTAGGTGCCTCCATCCGGGAAGGCTTACCTATGATTTCTTTGCCCCGAGTCCCAGATGGCTCGGCGACAGGGGTGATAACTGGAATAGGAATCGAGACAGTAGTTGGTGTAATAGCAGACGGAATGACAACAGGTTTGTGAACAGTCGGAGGGTTCTCGGGAGAAAAGAGTCTTCCGCTTCTGGTGACCTTGTTAGCCCCGACAATATTGCTGACATCAACATCAGCTTCTTCACTTTTTAAGTCTTGTTTAACTCCATGGTAATACACATCTGCACCATAGTGTCGAGGGACAGCCTTATCTGAAGTGTATGGGATAGGACCAGGGACAGTAATTATTAACGGAGCAATTCTTGGGACGGGTGTAATGCTAACAGATTTTCTCGAGGAAACCTTGGAAGAATTGGCGGAAATGGTTATGATGGCAACATCTTCAATTGGAACCAACGGAATCATGGTCTTTTTGAACAAGATCTCTTTATTATCCATCAGGCGCTGAACACCTTATTTCAATAAGTGGCAACCAGCAGGCAGAATTGAACACATGTGGCAACCTTCACCACAACCCGGAAATAAACCGGCCAACAAAAAATTCTTCTTAACTGTCATCAAAGGAGTAGAAATTTCTTCCACAAAGGTTACAAATAAATCACTGTTCACAGCATTTACTCCATGACCAGGTTTGGGCATGGGAGCAGTTATGACGTTGGGCTTCTCTAGAGCATCAAACTCAATCTCTTTGGCTTCGATCAAGTCTTGCACTTTGTTTTTCAAAGCCCAACATTTGTTTGTATCATGACCTGAACTTTCAGAGTGACAGACACAGCGGGCATTCGGGTTATAGTGGGGAGAAGTGGTGTTGGGGTTCTTCGGGGCCTCCCTCAGAGTTACCAGATTGTTCTTCAATAATTATGGTAGAATTTGAGACAAAACCATATTGAGCCAAGTGAACTTCCTCTGTGGTCTTTCCACCCTTTGTTGATTGTTGCGTTGTGGAGCAACTGTGGGTCTTGATAACACTACTGCATTTACTACTTAACGGTGTTCAGGTTTGCTTTGGCCCCTCGAGCCATAGACTGCACTAGCTTCCTTATTACCGGTGAAAGGCTTCTTTACTGCACTTGACGAAGTATCCTTCTGTATCTTACCACTTCGAATGCCAGCTTCTACTCTCTCTCCAGTCAAAATTAACTCAGTAAACCTTGATGATGAATTGCCGATCAGATGATTGAAAAATGGACCAGATAGCGTCCTTAGAAACATATCAACCAACTCCCTATCCGACAAAGGGGGTTGGACTCTTCCAGCCAAGTCTCTCCACTTTTGAGCATAGTCCTTAAAACCTTCACTTGCACCCATACACATACCCTAGAGCTGAGTACGAGTAGGAGCAAGGTCGGCGCTATACTGATACTTCCTGTTAAAAGCAGCAGCAAGGTCTTCCCAGTTTCGGACATTGGCTCCTTCCAATTGATAAAACCATTCAAGTTGAGTCCCTGACAGACTATCTTGAAAAAAGTGTACCCACAAATTTCTATCAGCAGTGTGGGGTTGGATTTTCCTGACATACGAGTGGAGATGAAGTTTTGGACAGGACACTCCATCGTACTTGGAAAAAATTGGAGCTTTGAACTTATGAGGGATCACCACTCCCAATACCAATCCCAATTCTCCGGAATCTAAACCAGGGATCTTCTGAATCTCCATAGCACTCAGACGGTCTTCTAACTGCTTGTACCTATCCTCGGCAGAAGGATATTTCTCATCATCATAATCCGTATCATTATCAGAAAATGCTGGACTAGGGTCCTTTGTCCTTTCTTGGTTCTCCCTGTCTTTGGATGAGGAGGTAATATCATATGACTATCTTATCCTTTCTCTGAATCTTCTACCCATGTTCAGAATACCAACCTTCTTCTTCTTCTTTTCTTTCAGAATCAGGGTCTTCAAATCTTCTTGCCCTTTAGCCAAGCTTAAGAACATTTGTTGGAATTGGGCGTTATGTGCCTGATGATCTTTGATGGCTTGATCAGAAGACATTTCTTCTGAAATAAACAGAGAAGAAGATGAGAAACCCGTAACGGTACCTGTAATGGTTTGCATGATAATGGGATGCGCATGTAATGATTTCAAAGACGTTGGGAAATTTAAATTTGCAAACAAAAAATAAACAAACTTTATTAGATTAACTTGTAAAAGGTTCAACAATTCCTTTGAGGCGTTACAAAGAATTAAAAGGAAAACAAATCTAAAACTATAAAAGCAAAATCAAAAGTCCCATGGACGCTTCCTCTTTGTGCTGACGTAGTCATTGATCACTCTTTCTTCCTCGAGCTGCCTGGTGAGCTTCAAGATCTTCCTTTCTTGCTCATGTTACTTTTCCCGGTAAGTATCCCTCTCCTCATTCAGCTGAATCCAAGACCTTTATAATGCCCGAGGATCAGTAGGCATGCAAGGATAAAGAACTGTGTAAGGAACAATTGTACCCCAATTTTTGCCCCTAAGATCCCTTCATCATACCATATTGTTTCAACCACCACAAAATCACATTAGGGATTTTTGTTCTTCTACTTATCTTTAGCTTTGCTCTATGAGGAGTTACCAAGCACCTTAACTTGTTTTCTCTCATAATCATGGATATTTTGCTTTGATTTTCTCTATAAATTAACAAAATGCAATATTGGTTTGTCTCACTTGTTGATAATGTAGGTCAATGCAATGAGGTTTTTAACATGTTGCTTCATAGGTTCATGAGTTTATTTCCATGCCCTGGTCAAAGTCTTGAGAAATTTAAACCTCACCATTGAAGTTGTTTTGAAGTTGGTATGAGATTGGTTGGTGGCCATAGGTCCTCATCATCATCCTCAACAATTTCTATTCACAAAGGAAGAGTATTGGCAGAAAAAGTTGTTCAAATTTGGCAAAGTTCCACCAAGCATTCTCTTGTTCTAGAGGCTAGGGTTTTGGACTTCAAAGAGGCATATCTTGCTCATATTTTGGTATTTTTGAGTGATGCCAAATACATTCTTCTCTTCAAAGAATTACCAACAAATCACTTCAAAAGTTCCAAAGAGTTTTCATGTGGAAGGAACTTGGTGAAGAAGAAAGATTACAAGTCATCCAGTTGAATCCCTAATTTCCCATATGTGACTTAAAATGGTCATAACTTGGTCAATTTTTATCACATTGAGCCCATTATTTTTCCATGATGATCTTAAAGATGTTTACTTCATACCTTCTTTTATGTGCAAAGTAAAAAAATGGATGGAAGTTTCCTTAAGAATGAAAAATATTATAGGTCATTCCATGATTTTTGGCCAACTTCAACAAGTCATAACTTGCTCAATTTTTGGATATTTTGAGTGGTTCAAATTGAAAAATGTCATTCAAGAGATCTACTTTATTCCATATTTTTTGATCAAGAGTAAATTCTAAGTGCAAAGCCATGTTTGGACGCAAGAGATTATAGGTCTTTTTTTAAAGTAGAATTTGAAATATTTCTAAGTATGGAAAGTCAAGTCTTTTTCTCCAACTTTGACTCCATGTAATTTTCAGCTCAAACCTCAAATTTATTCCATTCTTTTTACATTACAAAGTTTGTTACCTCATCTTTCCAAAGCATCAAGAATCACGCCTTAAGACTGTTAGAACAATGTTTGAATCTACTACCCTATATTTAAGTTTTGATGATAACAAAGTGAAAAGATATAGTATTTATATTTTAATCAGCGTATCTGCAAGTCAGAGTAATTCTGGAAGCTGCCAGTTTCTGGGAGAAAATCTGATCTCGTGGTCCAGCAAAAGGCAATCAACAATTGCTCTGTCAACAGCAGAAGCTGAGTACATAGCAGCAGCAGGATGTAGCACACAAATGCTCTGGATGAAAAGTCAGCTTGAAGACTTCCAGATTTTTGAGAGTAACATTCCTATTCTTTGTGATAATACTTCTGCTATTTGCTTAAGTAAGAATCCTATTTTACATTCTAGAGCTAAGCATATAGAAATTAAGCATCATTTCATTAGGGACTATATTCAGAAAGGTATTTTAAACTTAAAATTTATAGATACAGACCATCAATGGGCTGATATCTTTACTAAACCCCTTTCAGAAGATAGGTTCAATTTCATTCTGAAACATCTCAGCATGAAAGTATGCCCAGAATGAAAATGTGTTAATTCCATATATTTATCTTCAGAATGTAATTATATTACTGTGAACTTCTGATCAATCTTCTTTCAGAAAGATAGAACATGCAGATTGTATCAGATGCAAGTCTAAAGATCTGAGAGTCTAATCTCAAAGACAGACGTGCTGATCACTACATCAAACAAGTGTCATCCAATCATCAGCAAATCCCTGAAGCAGAACGCGTGCACGCTTCTGAGAAGGCAAAGCGCTGATTGGGTGCATTGAGACACATGTCTGGTAACCGTTTTTAAGTATCTTTCTCAAATCCCCCAAAATCAGCAAGCATTTAATGAAAAGTAATCACGCTTGTTAAATGGCAATCATTATTTTTTCTCTCTCTTAAAAACGTTTAATTTTTCAAAATAATTTTTGAAAACTCTATTTAAGCACATTAATCCTTCATTTTTATTCTTTACGCTTTCTCATAATCTCTTAAGCATTTTCTGCATATTTCTGAGTTTATCTCCTACAAACCTTTTTCTCTCAAATCATTCTCAAAGCTTTTTTAGTGAGAACAATGGCATCCTCCAGCATTTCTGCAGGCAATCAGAAGAAAGAAACCTCTGAACAATATCAGGTGCCTCTCAGAACTCTTCTCACACCGGTAAAGAATCTTGAAGTTCTCTCTGAGTTAATCATCGACTTTGAAAGTTTGAAGGAAAATGGATTTGACCTAACTGAAGAAATTAGGGCTCAAAAGTGGGAGAGGTATTTCGATAGGTTGGTTGGACCAACATTCCCAGCGCTAGTCAAGGAATTTTGGATTCACGCCAAGATTTCTAAACATCTAGTCATCTCTTCTGTCATGGGAAAGAAGATAGTGATTTCTGAAGATCTCATTGCAAAGCTAATCGGTCAAAGTGGTGGTGGAGTCCGTTGTGTGGACATGGCTGATAGATGCCCTGATATAGGCGTGGTAGCTAACAGCATTTTCACTCTTGGATTGCCCAGCAGCAAAATTAAGGATCTGAAGGATCACTGCAGAGTATGGGCCAAGATTGTTCTGGGATGCTTCAACCACAGGAAACCAACAAGTTCTCCTGATTATATAAACGTGGATCAGCAATTTCTGATCTACTTTATTGATCAGAGGGTAAAGATCAATCTGGCACACTTCCTGTTCAACCATCTCAAGACCAGTGTCAAAGAAACAAGAGAAGAAGAAAGGACCAAAAGGGACTGGATACCGTTTGGAAGGCTTATATCAGATATTCTGACAGAGAATAAGCTGATAGAGTATCTGAGCGAAGCTCAAGTGCTGAGCACTATTGAACCAACTGTTGGAAAACCGCTGAACGCTAAGAACCTGAAAAAGATGAAGCTGATAGAAAATATTAAGAAGGAACCCAGAGCTACTTCAACTGCTGACATCTCCAGCAGAAGAGTGCCTCTGAGTGATTTTCCGGTATTTTCTGAAATGGAATCCAAACCAGAGATGTTTCTCAAGTATCCAGATTCATACAAGGAAGCAGATACAGGTTCAAAGCTGAAGATCAAAGATCTGAGTCAAATCCAACCAGAAGTGACTCAGAAGAAGACAAAGAAGAGGAAAGCGCCAGCAGAAGGATCATCTCATCAGACTCCAAAGAAAAGAGGTATTTCATCTGCTGCCCCTGTTTTAATTTCATCTACTATTCCAACATCTGCTGCCCCTTCTCAAACCTCTCACAGAATATCAATCCCAATCCCTACCATTGATGAAACCATACCAGAAGACCCTTCTGAGGCCTTACAACTCAGAAGAACCAGAACTAAGATTCCCAAACAACCAACTGTTTCAACAACACCAGCACTTGATAGAGTGCTAGCTGATATTGAGCGTGAACATGCTTCTGCTCAACCAAATTCTGAACCACCAAATATTCCTCCTCCACAACCAGAACCACAACCTGAACCAGAAATACAACAACAACCACAACCAGAACCACAATCACAACAACCACTCACAGAAGAACCTCTAATCCCTGAGCAATCAGAGATTCCACCTCCTCAACCAGAAAACAATCCACCTTCACCATAAACAGAGTTTCACCACTATGAAACCCCTTCTCCTCATCATTCTGACCCTCACTCACCTCAACCTTCACCGCTGGCAATCCAGTTGCCATGTGGAACCACTACTGTCAGGCCCCAGTTGCCATCCTCATTAGAATCAACACCTCCAAAAACTCCAACCACTCCAATAGAAATATCTGACTCTGACTCTGATACCCTTCCTCCAAAACAAACAACCTCTCAGAAAACCGCTGAAAACCCCAGCAGAACTTTCATTGACTTAACAAGTCTTGAACGTCTTGCTGATCTAAGACACAAAATTGCCATACCCAAACCAAAGCAACCAGATGTTGGCTCTGGTATTTTGAATTTTGAAACAGGTATGCTGCAATGGATTGCTTCTTTGAAGCAAGTCTGTCCTGGGATGATTGACCCAGCTGCTTCTGATCAGCTCTGGTCACAGTTCAGACTATGGGTACGTGCTGAAGCCCTCAAGCTGCAGGACGTCAACTATGAGCAGGCTCAACAGAACTTCAGCAAGCTGCTGAAGGAAGTTGAAAGTCAGCTGCCTCAAGAAGTTGTGCTCCCTCTGGACAGTGAATCTTGGTCTGAGAAAGAGCAAGCTGCAAAGGTGCAACCATCAGAAGAAGACAAGACCATTCAGGCTGAAGAAAATCCAGCAGAAGATGTCGCTGAAAGTTCTGAGAAGCTTCCTCCTTCTGATACTTCTCAAGCTGCCTTGGACAGGCAGGCTCTGGAAGAATTAAGGCTGAATGACTTGCGTCTCCAGCAGCGGATGGACGACAATGATCAGAAGATGAAAGCAAGAATGGATGTACAGGACAGCAAGATTGACACTGTGGTCAACATGGTTCAGAAGCAGAATGAAACTTCTGAAAAGATTCAAGCAATGCTGGAAAGCCTGTTCTCACGCATGCCCCCTCAATCTTAAATCTTTTTCATGCATAACATTTTCATGCTTTCTTCATTTTCTGATGTACTGTTTTGACTATGTTTTGTAATGTCTTTTGCTCTGATTCTGGACTATTAATATGATTAGTTTTTCTGATCAAATTGTTTTAGCACATCACCAACACTTTTTGATTGCTGACAAAAAGGGGGAGAACAAGAATGATATTTAAAATCAATAACGGCTAACTAGACAGAAATTCTCAAACATTCTAACTCTATTACTTGAAATGTTTTTCTGTTTTGTTTTAAGTCTACAGGCACAAGGAAGCTCCTGAACACTATGAAGACTAGAAGCTCTGATCAGAATGTAGAAGCTCTGATCAATGTTGCTCTGATCAAATATGAAGTTCTGATCGACCAAATACTCTGATCCAAAGCAAAGCTCTGACAGGAAAAGCTCTGAAGCTCTGCTCTCTGATAAGTCAAAGACTCTTATAATCTGATGTTCAAAGAAAGAAAAAGATCTGATCTTGAAGAACACGTATCATCAAAGGGAAGTAATCAACTCAGGGGGAGTATCTCTTAACTCTGATTTCTCCTTACTTCTTATCTCTGAAACATTTCCCAGACACCTTTTCACGTTATTTTTCATTTAAAATATCTAGTTTTTGTCATCATCAAAAAGGGGGAGATTGTTAGAACAATGTTTGAATCTACTACCCTATATTTAAGTTTTGATGATAACAAAGTGAAAAGATATAGTATTTATATGTTTCATGTTTGAACTATATGCTGCCTAAAATTACTATGCTCTGACTTGCAGATACGCTGATTAAAATAAGCAAGATCACTTCTTCAGCATCAGAATTTGATTTCATACACCAGCATCAGAAGCTGCTGAATCAGAACGTCAAGATCAGATGATCAACTCACGTACATGCTGAAGCTTGATGAACAGAACTGCGCGTAAACACTCTGATACAGAAACACAATAGTTCATCAGCAGCGAAGCAGAATCAGAATGAGCCAAGCCAGAACGTGCATTGAAGAAGCAACGGTACTGTGCATTGAACGCTAATTAATTCCAACGGCATCATTCTAGACAAGATCTGCTCAAAAAGGAAAGCTTGTTATTAGCATTGAATCAAGAATATTGCATTCAACGTTCATCTTCTCAAGTGCTATATAAACAAGGCTTCGAAGATTATAATGGCTAATGCTCTCCAATTCTCTACACGCACAAAGCTGAACAATAATCTTCATCTACCAGTTTTGCTAAACCACAAACTCTGATACTCCATTAGTGTTTAGCAATCTAGTTTCTAAGCTTCATTTTGTGTATACATCACAGTTGTGATAAAGTTTTGTAGAAAACATTCACACACATTGTTTTATACCTTTGTAAGAAAGTGTTGCCTTGACAAACCGGATTGTGGTTTGAATCAAGAAGGCTTTAGCAGTTGTTAAAGCAGTCTGTAATATTCAGTTGAATATAGTGAATTAAGACCTCGTTGGAGAGAGGCGAAATCACCTTGACGGGTGGATTGGAGTAGTTTGAGATCAAACGAACCAGGATAAAAATATCTTGTCAATTGCTTTAAGATTTCAGTTTTACAATTCAACCCCCCCCCCCCCCTTCTTGTGTTTTTCACCCCTTCAATTGGCATCAGAGCGCCTGGTTCTGAGCTAAAACACTTAACCGTGTCAGTACAAGATCCAGCGTCAGAAAAACACAATGGCAGGAAACAACTCTCATTTCAGCAATGACAACAATGAGGACAGAGACAGATTCAGTGGCAAACCTCCAGTTTTTGATGGAGAAAACTTTGATTACTGGAAAGACAAAATTGAAAGCTTCTTTCTAGCACATGATGCTGATCTGTGGGATATGGTGACAGATGGATACACGCACCCTGTGAATGCAACTGGTCAGAAGATTGATAGAAAATCAATGACTGATCAACAAAAGCGTGACTTCAAGAATCACCATAAGGCCAGAACCATCCTCCTCAGTGCCATCTCCTATACTGAGTATGAAAAGATCTCCAACAGAGATACAGCTAAGAACATCTTTGATTCTCTCAGAATGACGCATGAGGGCAACGTTCAAGTCAAAGAAACAAAAGCTCTGGCGCTCATTCAGAAGTATGAGGCGTTCAAAATGGAAGAATCTGAATCCATTGAAACTATGTTCTCTAGATTCCAGATTCTGGTAGCTGGTCTCAAAGTTCTGGACAAAGGATACTCTACTGCTGACCATGTCAAGAAGATAATCAGAAGTTTACCCAAGCAGTGGAGGCCTATGGTTACTACTCTGAAGCTAGCGAAAGATCTCAACAAAATCACTCTGGAGGAACTTATAAGCTCCCTCAGAAGTCATGAGATAGAGCTAGAAGCTAACGAGCCTCAGAAGCAAGGTAAGCCTTTAGCATTAAAATCTAACAGAAAATCTGAGTCTAAAGTTTTGCAGGCAGTTGAAGAAACATCTGATGGATCCTCATCAGTAGAAGACGAACTTTCCCTTCTCTCCAGAAGAGTAAATCAACTGTGGAAGCAAAGACAAAGGAAGTTCAGGAATCCCAGAAGATCTGATCAGAACGAGTCTTCTTCCAGATACAGAAGGACAAATTCTTCCTCTGGATACAGAAGATCTGAAGGCTCCTCCAGTAGCAAGAAGCCAAACACAAAAGACATCATCTGCTACGAGTGCAATGAGCAAGGACACTACAAGAGTGACTGCCCAAAGCTTCAGAGGGAAAAGCCCAAAAAGAAGTTTGGAAGAGAGAAGAAGAAAAGTCTCATGGCCACATGGGATGACTCTGACTCGTCTGAAGCTGACTCAGAATCAGATGATGAAAGGGCAAACATAGCGCTCATGGCTAACATTCCAGATGATAGTGAAGCTTCTGAATCAGACTCAGAATCAGACACAGAAGAGGTATTCCCTAACTTCGCTGTTAATTTTACAAAGGCTGAACTTGCTGAAAGCCTCAATGAAATTCTGGAACGTTATCAGCAGATTAGAGCTAAATTCAGAGACCTGAAAAGGAATCTTGAATCTGACTCTAATAAGTCTGTGAGTCTCAAATTGGAAAACTCTGAGCTGAGAGATAAAATTTCAAAATTAGAAAACTCTTTACAAAACTCTCAGAAGGAACCAATTTCTGAAACTCCCAGCAACGCTGATGAGATCATCAAGGAGTATGATCACAGTTTCCAGAAGTTCCTTGCTAAAAGCATAGATAGAAGCAGAATGGCTTCAATGATCTATGGAGTTAGCAGAAACGGCAGGAAAGGAATAGGATACCTAGGTAAGGTTCCTACACCAAAGAATGTCATGGATTTAACCATTAAACACACTCCTCTAAATTCACACTTTGTGTATGGTCACACACATGATATCAAATATACTAGCAGTAAGCACTCTGTGAAACCAAAATTCAACCAGAGTTTTGGTAAAACTAACAAATCAGGACCCAAGAAGATCTGGGTACCTAAGGATAAAATAATACATGTTGCAGATATCTTTAGCAGCAAGTCAGAAACACCAGTCATGGTACCTGGACTCTGGCTGCTCACGACACATGACGGGAAGAAGGCATATGTTCCAAAGCCTGGAACTTAAGCCTGGAGGCCACGTTGGCTTTGGAGGCAATCAGAGGGGAAAGATAATTGGCTCTGGAACTGTAGGTAATGGAAATCTTCCCTCTATTAATAATGTTCTGCTAGTTGATGGTTTGATGCATAATCTGTTATCCATAGGTCAATTAAGTGATAACGGTTATGATATAATCTTTAATCAAAAATCATGTAAAGCTGTTAGTCAGAAAGATGGGACTATCCTGTTTAATGGAAAGAGGAAAAACAACATTTACAAAATCAAACTTTCTGAACTAAAGAGTCAGAATGTAAAATGTCTTTTGTCTGTTAACAACGAGCAGTGGATCTGGCACAGAAGATTGGGGCATGTTAGTATGAGAAGAATATCTCAGATTAACAAACTCAATCTGGTCAGAGGACTTCCAAATTTGAAGTTCAATTCAGATGCTCTGTGTGAAGCATGTCAGAAAGGCAAATTTGCAAAACCTTCTTTTAAATCCAAAAATGTTGTTTCTACCTCTAAGCCATTAGAACTTCTGCACATTGACTTATTTGGACCAGTTAAAACTGCTTCAGTCAGTGGTAAGAAGTATGGGTTAGTAATCGTAGATGACTATAGCAGATGGACATGGGTAAAGTTCTTAAGACACAAGGACGAGTCACACTCTGTGTTTGTTACCTTCTGTAACCAAGTTCAGAATGAAAAAGATCTTAGAATCGTTAAAGTCAGAAGTGATCATGGTGGTGAATTTGAAAATAAAGATTTTGAGTCATTCTTTAATGGCAAAGGCATTCTGCATGATTTCTCTTGTCCTAGAACTCCCCAACAAAATGGAGTTGTAGAACGAAAGAACAGAACATTGCAAGAAATGGCCAGAACCATGATCAATGAGACAAACGTTGCTAAGACTTTCTGGGCAGAGGCAATAAACACAGCGTGCTACATTCAGAATAGAATCTCAATAAGACCTATTCTGGAAAAGACTCCATATGAATTGTGGAAGAACAGAAAGCCCAACATTTCGTATTTTCATCCATTTGGATGTACTTGCTTTATGTTAAATACAAAGAATTATTTGAACAAGTTTGATTCTAAGGCACAGAAGTGTATTATGTTAGGATACTCTGAACGCTCAAGAGGGTACAGAGTATACAATACAGAAACACAGATTGTGGAAGAATCAATCAGTGTTCGTTTTGATGACAAGCTTGACTCTGAAAAGTCAAAGCAGAATGAAAATCTTGCAGGTATAGAAATTGAATTTGCAGGTTCTGAAGACAAGTCATCAGAAGCTCTCAACACAGACATTCCTTCAACGTCTGAAAGGAGCAATGCTAGAAATCCTACAACAGCTGCTGATCAACCTCAGAAGAGATTGCCCAGAAGCAGTTTGGATCACCCAGAAGAGACTATCCTAGGAAGAAAGGAAGATCCAATCAGAACAAGAGCAAGCTTCAGAAACTCTGAAGAAACTCTTATGGGACTTGTGTCTCTGATTGAACCTTCTTCTATTGATGAAGCACTTCTGGATAATGACTGGATTCTGGCAATGCAAGAAGAGCTGAATCAATTCACCAGAAACGACGTATGGGATCTCGTTCCCAGACCAAAAGGATTCAACGTCATTGGAACAAGATGGGTGTTCAGAAACAAGCTAAATGAACAAGGTGAAGTCATCAGAAACAAGGCACGACTGGTTGCACAAGGTTATAGTCAGCAAGAGGGGATAGACTATACAGAAACCTTTGCCCCAGTCGCCAGGTTAGAATCTATCAGACTTTTAATTTCATTTGCTGTTAATAGAGGCATCACTCTGTATCAGATGGATGTCAAAAGTGCATTCTTAAATGGTTATATAGAAGAAGAAGTTTATGTTCACCAACCCCCAGGTTTTGAAAATACAAAACATCCAGAACATGTTTTCAAACTAAAGAAGTCACTGTATGGTCTGAAACAAGCTCCCAGAGCTTGGTATGAAAGGCTAAGTAACTTTCTGCTTGAAAATGAATTCACCAGAGGGAAAGTGGACACTACTCTATTCTGTAAAACAGTTAAGAGTGACATTTTAGTCTGTCAAATCTATGTTGATGATATTATTTTTGGTTCTACTAATCCTTCTCTTGGAAGAAAATTTGCTAAGTGTATGCAGGCAGAATTTGAGATGAGCCTCATGGGGGAACTGAAATTCTTTCTAGGAATTCAGATCAATCAAACTCCAGAGGGAACTTACATTCATCAGAGCAAATACATCAGAGATCTTCTGAAGAAATTTGACCTCTCAGAATGTAAGCCATCAAAGATTCCAATGCATCCCACGTGCATTCTGGAAAGAGAAGAGGTAAGCAAAAGTGTAGAACAGAAAGTCTACAGAGGTATGATTGGTTCTCTCCTTTATCTGACAGCTTCAAGACCTGATATCTTATTCAGCGTATGTATTTGTGCTAGATTCCAATCAGATCCTAGAGAATCTCACTTAACAGCTGTTAAGCGAATTTTCAAGTATCTGAAAGGTACTACTAATCTGGGTTTGTTTTATAGAAAATCTAGTGATTACAGCTTAGTAGGCTACTGTGATGCTGATTTTGCTGGAGACAGAGTGGAACGTAAAAGTACTTCTGGAAGCTGCCAGTTTCTGGGAGAAAATCTGATCTCGTGGTCCAGCAAAAGGCAATCAACAATTGCTCTGTCAACAGCAGAAGCTGAGTACATAGCAGCAGCAGGATGTAGCACACAAATGCTCTGGATGAAAAGTCAGCTTGAAGACTTCCAGATTTTTGAGAGTAACATTCCTATTCTTTGTGATAATACTTCTGCTATTTGCTTAAGTAAGAATCCTATTTTACATTCTAGAGCTAAGCATATAGAAATTAAGCATCATTTCATTAGGGACTATATTCAGAAAGGTATTTTAAACTTAAAATTTATAGATACAGACCATCAATGGGCTGATATCTTTACTAAACCCCTTTCAGAAGATAGGTTCAATTTCATTCTGAAACATCTCAGCATGAAAGTATGCCCAGAATGAAAATGTGTTAATTCCATATATTTATCTTCAGAATGTAATTATATTACTGTGAACTTCTGATCAATCTTCTTTCAGAAAGATAGAACATGCAGATTGTATCAGATGCAAGTCTAAAGATCTGAGAGTCTAATCTCAAAGACAGACGTGCTGATCACTACATCAAACAAGTGTCATCCAATCATCAGCAAATCCCTGAAGCAGAACGCGTGCACGCTTCTGAGAAGGCAAAGCGCTGATTGGGTGCATTGAGACACATGTCTGGTAACCGTTTTTAAGTATCTTTCTCAAATCCCCCAA
This sequence comes from Vicia faba, assembly GCA_948472305.1. Taxonomy (NCBI): domain Eukaryota; kingdom Viridiplantae; phylum Streptophyta; class Magnoliopsida; order Fabales; family Fabaceae; genus Vicia; species Vicia faba. Next base: position 467,519,587 of record OX451740.1, read on the forward strand.
AATCAGCAAGCATTTAATGAAAAGTAATCACGCTTGTTAAATGGCAATCATTATTTTTTCTCTCTCTTAAAAACGTTTAATTTTTCAAAATAATTTTTGAAAACTCTATTTAAGCACATTAATCCTTCATTTTTATTCTTTACGCTTTCTCATAATCTCTTAAGCATTTTCTGCATATTTCTGAGTTTATCTCCTACAAACCTTTTTCTCTCAAATCATTCTCAAAGCTTTTTTAGTGAGAACAATGGCATCCTCCAGCATTTCTGCAGGCAATCAGAAGAAAGAAACCTCTGAACAATATCAGGTGCCTCTCAGAACTCTTCTCACACCGGTAAAGAATCTTGAAGTTCTCTCTGAGTTAATCATCGACTTTGAAAGTTTGAAGGAAAATGGATTTGACCTAACTGAAGAAATTAGGGCTCAAAAGTGGGAGAGGTATTTCGATAGGTTGGTTGGACCAACATTCCCAGCGCTAGTCAAGGAATTTTGGATTCACGCCAAGATTTCTAAACATCTAGTCATCTCTTCTGTCATGGGAAAGAAGATAGTGATTTCTGAAGATCTCATTGCAAAGCTAATCGGTCAAAGTGGTGGTGGAGTCCGTTGTGTGGACATGGCTGATAGATGCCCTGATATAGGCGTGGTAGCTAACAGCATTTTCACTCTTGGATTGCCCAGCAGCAAAATTAAGGATCTGAAGGATCACTGCAGAGTATGGGCCAAGATTGTTCTGGGATGCTTCAACCACAGGAAACCAACAAGTTCTCCTGATTATATAAACGTGGATCAGCAATTTCTGATCTACTTTATTGATCAGAGGGTAAAGATCAATCTGGCACACTTCCTGTTCAACCATCTCAAGACCAGTGTCAAAGAAACAAGAGAAGAAGAAAGGACCAAAAGGGACTGGATACCGTTTGGAAGGCTTATATCAGATATTCTGACAGAGAATAAGCTGATAGAGTATCTGAGCGAAGCTCAAGTGCTGAGCACTATTGAACCAACTGTTGGAAAACCGCTGAACGCTAAGAACCTGAAAAAGATGAAGCTGATAGAAAATATTAAGAAGGAACCCAGAGCTACTTCAACTGCTGACATCTCCAGCAGAAGAGTGCCTCTGAGTGATTTTCCGGTATTTTCTGAAATGGAATCCAAACCAGAGATGTTTCTCAAGTATCCAGATTCATACAAGGAAGCAGATACAGGTTCAAAGCTGAAGATCAAAGATCTGAGTCAAATCCAACCAGAAGTGACTCAGAAGAAGACAAAGAAGAGGAAAGCGCCAGCAGAAGGATCATCTCATCAGACTCCAAAGAAAAGAGGTATTTCATCTGCTGCCCCTGTTTTAATTTCATCTACTATTCCAACATCTGCTGCCCCTTCTCAAACCTCTCACAGAATATCAATCCCAATCCCTACCATTGATGAAACCATACCAGAAGACCCTTCTGAGGCCTTACAACTCAGAAGAACCAGAACTAAGATTCCCAAACAACCAACTGTTTCAACAACACCAGCACTTGATAGAGTGCTAGCTGATATTGAGCGTGAACATGCTTCTGCTCAACCAAATTCTGAACCACCAAATATTCCTCCTCCACAACCAGAACCACAACCTGAACCAGAAATACAACAACAACCACAACCAGAACCACAATCACAACAACCACTCACAGAAGAACCTCTAATCCCTGAGCAATCAGAGATTCCACCTCCTCAACCAGAAAACAATCCACCTTCACCATAAACAGAGTTTCACCACTATGAAACCCCTTCTCCTCATCATTCTGACCCTCACTCACCTCAACCTTCACCGCTGGCAATCCAGTTGCCATGTGGAACCACTACTGTCAGGCCCCAGTTGCCATCCTCATTAGAATCAACACCTCCAAAAACTCCAACCACTCCAATAGAAATATCTGACTCTGACTCTGATACCCTTCCTCCAAAACAAACAACCTCTCAGAAAACCGCTGAAAACCCCAGCAGAACTTTCATTGACTTAACAAGTCTTGAACGTCTTGCTGATCTAAGACACAAAATTGCCATACCCAAACCAAAGCAACCAGATGTTGGCTCTGGTATTTTGAATTTTGAAACAGGTATGCTGCAATGGATTGCTTCTTTGAAGCAAGTCTGTCCTGGGATGATTGACCCAGCTGCTTCTGATCAGCTCTGGTCACAGTTCAGACTATGGGTACGTGCTGAAGCCCTCAAGCTGCAGGACGTCAACTATGAGCAGGCTCAACAGAACTTCAGCAAGCTGCTGAAGGAAGTTGAAAGTCAGCTGCCTCAAGAAGTTGTGCTCCCTCTGGACAGTGAATCTTGGTCTGAGAAAGAGCAAGCTGCAAAGGTGCAACCATCAGAAGAAGACAAGACCATTCAGGCTGAAGAAAATCCAGCAGAAGATGTCGCTGAAAGTTCTGAGAAGCTTCCTCCTTCTGATACTTCTCAAGCTGCCTTGGACAGGCAGGCTCTGGAAGAATTAAGGCTGAATGACTTGCGTCTCCAGCAGCGGATGGACGACAATGATCAGAAGATGAAAGCAAGAATGGATGTACAGGACAGCAAGATTGACACTGTGGTCAACATGGTTCAGAAGCAGAATGAAACTTCTGAAAAGATTCAAGCAATGCTGGAAAGCCTGTTCTCACGCATGCCCCCTCAATCTTAAATCTTTTTCATGCATAACATTTTCATGCTTTCTTCATTTTCTGATGTACTGTTTTGACTATGTTTTGTAATGTCTTTTGCTCTGATTCTGGACTATTAATATGATTAGTTTTTCTGATCAAATTGTTTTAGCACATCACCAACACTTTTTGATTGCTGACAAAAAGGGGGAGAACAAGAATGATATTTAAAATCAATAACGGCTAACTAGACAGAAATTCTCAAACATTCTAACTCTATTACTTGAAATGTTTTTCTGTTTTGTTTTAAGTCTACAGGCACAAGGAAGCTCCTGAACACTATGAAGACTAGAAGCTCTGATCAGAATGTAGAAGCTCTGATCAATGTTGCTCTGATCAAATATGAAGTTCTGATCGACCAAATACTCTGATCCAAAGCAAAGCTCTGACAGGAAAAGCTCTGAAGCTCTGCTCTCTGATAAGTCAAAGACTCTTATAATCTGATGTTCAAAGAAAGAAAAAGATCTGATCTTGAAGAACACGTATCATCAAAGGGAAGTAATCAACTCAGGGGGAGTATCTCTTAACTCTGATTTCTCCTTACTTCTTATCTCTGAAACATTTCCCAGACACCTTTTCACGTTATTTTTCATTTAAAATATCTAGTTTTTGTCATCATCAAAAAGGGGGAGATTGTTAGAACAATGTTTGAATCTACTACCCTATATTTAAGTTTTGATGATAACAAAGTGAAAAGATATAGTATTTATATGTTTCATGTTTGAACTATATGCTGCCTAAAATTACTATGCTCTGACTTGCAGATACGCTGATTAAAATAAGCAAGATCACTTCTTCAGCATCAGAATTTGATTTCATACACCAGCATCAGAAGCTGCTGAATCAGAACGTCAAGATCAGATGATCAACTCACGTACATGCTGAAGCTTGATGAACAGAACTGCGCGTAAACACTCTGATACAGAAACACAATAGTTCATCAGCAGCGAAGCAGAATCAGAATGAGCCAAGCCAGAACGTGCATTGAAGAAGCAACGGTACTGTGCATTGAACGCTAATTAATTCCAACGGCATCATTCTAGACAAGATCTGCTCAAAAAGGAAAGCTTGTTATTAGCATTGAATCAAGAATATTGCATTCAACGTTCATCTTCTCAAGTGCTATATAAACAAGGCTTCGAAGATTATAATGGCTAATGCTCTCCAATTCTCTACACGCACAAAGCTGAACAATAATCTTCATCTACCAGTTTTGCTAAACCACAAACTCTGATACTCCATTAGTGTTTAGCAATCTAGTTTATAAGCTTCATTTTGTGTATACATCACAGTTGTGATAAAGTTTTGTAGAAAACATTCACACACATTGTTTTATACCTTTGTAAGAAAGTGTTGCCTTGACAAACCGGATTGTGGTTTGAATCAAGAAGGCTTTAGCAGTTGTTAAAGCAGTCTGTAATATTCAGTTGAATATAGTGAATTAAGACCTCGTTGGAGAGAGGCGAAATCACCTTGACGGGTGGACTGGAGTAGTTTGAGATCAAATGAACCAGGATAAAAATATCTTGTCAATTGCTTTAAGATTTCAGTTTTACAATTCAACCCCCCCCCCCTTCTTGTGTTTTTCACCCCTTCAAAGACTCCCTGAGGTGGAAATGCCATTGTTTCAAAAGTGGTAACTTGGAATTGAAGTTTCTCTGCAAGTCAGAATTTGAATTTCATGTTACAACCTCTAAACCTCAAATTAGCACGCGTTTTGGGTCTAAACATGATAAGCCAACTTTCCCAAGTGGATTAGTGAATCAAAATGCAAGAATTGGATGAGTTTTGGTGAAGTTTGGATCACACTTCACTCGTGCATCAGGTTTGCACGAATTCCCTCCAAATTGCATCATTCACCCTTCCTTTTGATCCCATTTGCTTCTCCTATAAATACATGTACTACCCTATTCAATTTCCCAAGCTTAGATAGCCAGAATCACCCTGCAAACTTGCTTCCCAACTCAAAATTAAGCTACTTAAAATCCTATTCTCAAGCCTTTTTCAATCCATTTTCTCCATCAATTCACCTACCTTGATCTTCCCTGAACCTATCCATAGATTTACATTCAAGAATCGTGCCCTACATTGCTCCATAGAAGTCCAGTTTCAGAGCTCTGCAACTCAACTTCAATAGGTAGATTCCTTCATCAATTCTTCAAAACTTTGGTATCATTGTGTTGCTCTCATTGCCCTGGTTCTAGTCGCAATAGTTACTTTCTTCTAGAAACGCGTTTGGACCATGTATTTTCAAATCCCCTTTCAAAACATTCCTTCCAAATTGCTTGAGCTACAGTTTATATAAAAATGGCGCGAGGGTATGGTTGTCATCATCTTGAAGAGATGAAACGAATGACATAGGTCTGAGCTTCTGATTTTACAGTTTGAGAGACCTGCAATTCGTGAGGCTGGAGGTTGAATATGACCAACGTGTCACCTTCTAACCAATGAAAGTGTGCCATTTGTTTTTTTGAATTTCTGATTTTACATTTAATTCAGTGCTTTATTCAGTAAAGACCATGATATGCACAGTGCGTCAGATCCTTCGGATTTGATTACTAACGCGTTTTGACTCTCATCCAATGGTCCACATCTTTTTCTTTTATTTTCTTTTTTCTGATTTTTATATTTTAATTGTTTTAAACTTCAAAAAATCATAAAAAATTCATTTTTAGTCCAAAAAATATGAAAAAATTATGAAAAATACTTTTGATTATGCTCTATATGATTCTTATTTTTTCACAATTTATTTTTGTGTTTTGATATTTTTTATGAAATTTACACTTATTTGATTTGTTTAAAATGTTTAAAAATACTTTTGCACATTTTTTAATTCTGAAAAAATTATGGAATGATCGAATGACATTGTGACAAATATTGGTGACCTCATTTTATTTTTGTTTCTGACTTTGTTATTTTTTACTATTTTTGTTTATTTTATCCATTTATATTAATTTTTAAAAATAGTTTCTGACTTTTAAAAATTACCAATGTTTTTATAAAAATATTTGGATCCATCTCTGATTTTTCTATGACCTTATTTTATATTTCTTGATTAATTTGAATATAATTGATATTTTCCTCATTATTTTCTATTTTTAAACTTTTTTTAACCCTTTAAATGTATATATTAAATATATTATTATTTTGTGATTATTTTCTGGCTGTCTTGAGTTGATTTTTTTGATCATGACTTTATTAACATCATTGGATCTTGGGTGTTGAGTTCCACTCCACCAAAATGGATGAATTATTTTAATAATGGTTTGATTAAATATTATTCAAAAGTGGTTTATTCTTTTTTACCCTAATCCCTCTTCATCTCATCCCCTTCTTCTTGCACTAAATGTTGTTAGAACACGATCTCTATATCATATCTCAAAACAAATGATTCATAGATTGCTATTGACCGGCCTCAAAATAGGTGCGACTTCTACATAAGTCCACTTACGATTGTTTAACATATCGCTAAAGTTTGTCCCGATTCGAATAAATGATCATTCGTGGCCAAAACTTATGATTGCAAGCTCAAGTATGTTAATTTGATCTCTTTGATCCAATAACCTTGAGATTCATTGTGTGGAGGCTTTGGTTCTACCAATCCTCTAATGGATCTACAACACCTTTGTTCAATGCGGATCACTTAAACATCGTTGATCATTAAATGGTACTTATGAGAATTCCAAATGGATGATATACTTGACAAAAAGCAAATGCAACTTATTGTGTGGAGGCTTTGGTTCTACGAATCCTCTAATGAGTTCCAAATGCAAGTTTCAAGATGGTCATCCAACTAACCACTAATTATTAACTTGCTTTATTTTTTGTTATGCTTTTTTTTATTTTTTTATGCTTTATGCACTATTTACTTTTAGCATTTTCATATTATGTCATTTTCATCTTTGCTCACTTGGGCATTTATTTTCTTGTCATTTTCACTTTGCTCACTTGAGCTTTTCTTTTTCCTTTTCCTAAGATACTTAATAACCAACTTAAAGCCTAAAAAACTCTTAATGGTACTTGGACTATTTGGTTACTATCCTTGGCATGATGGAGCAGTGGACTTTTTCTTGGACTTAGGATTAGAAACCTTGGCCTATCTTGGATACCTTGTGCTCTTATCTGATTATTTTGTCTGGAGCTCTTGAGGTTTACCTCAAGACATTGGGTTGCTTGTTTGTTTTTGTGTGCAGGTTTTTGTGATTGCATCCTTTGTTTGTAATCTGGAATTCACCCGCATACAGCCGTTACTCTGCCCAATTTTTTAGAAAACTTAATACACTTGAAGAGGTCTAGTATCTTTGCTTGTTTGGTTTCAATCCAAAGAATGGGAGTTCTATCCTGACTCGTAATGTCAAGTTGTGGCTTCTTGTTGGTCAGATGGTCCTTATCCTTAGCTTTTACCTTATGCTTTAGGATAACCTCTTCTTCTCCTCCCATCTTCTTTAATTTCAAAAATCTTCTCCCTCCTTTTGAAAACCATTCTTGTTTTGGAGACTTGAAACACTTTCATAATAAACTTGGACTTATGTCTATGCATTTTCAAAACATTTTCATCAATAAACTTCAATCAATTTAATAATACCTTGACATTTTTTGGGAGAAGACTAAAAGTCAATCAATCTCATTCCAAACCTTTTTTGCCACTTTGGCTTTTATCTTTAAACTTTTCTCAAAAATATTAGACTCTTGTTAATCCTTGTAGTGACGCAAACAACTATACTTCTACAACATGTAGTGAAGAGAGATATTTTAAACTTGGGTGTTGAGTGAGGCATTGTTGATTTTAAAATCCAAGCCATATCCTCCACTTTGAGATGATGCAAATTCTCCTTTCTCAGGATTGTGGGTAGTAAGTATGTTTTCCACACGGACAATGACGATGATGTCTTATCTCTTAAAATTAACCAACACATTTGTTTCAAACTTTTAAAAGAGGAACTACGTGTACCCCGATCCTCTATTGCACGAAAGGTGGTATGTAGGCATTAAAGGTTCGCAACTGTGGCGGGCGCAAACGTCATAAAAATATATATTTCTTTTCTCACCTCCACCATCCATTTTATATATAACACACTTTATAACAAAAATACACAGATTTTACAAAGAGGTTCATGCGGAGTACCGTAGATGTTTAGGGTGCTAATACCTTCCCTTTGCATAACCAACCCCCTTACCTTGAATCTTTCCCCCTTTTTTTTGGGTTATTCGCTCTTTTCCCATTCCTTTGGAAACAATAAAGCGCGATGATGGTTTTTATTTTGATTTGTATAAAGTCTAATCAATCCAATGGCTTAGTCTTGAACATTTCTACCGCTACATGAATGCCCTCTTCATTGGTGGGCTCCACAATCACTGGTAACACGACTTCATAAGGCATCCCAAGCCTCTGGGCACAAGCTCGTACCTATTAGAGGTAAGGCTGCATAGGAAGGGAAGTCCTTGGTCCCAGCTCTTGGGGGTCAGATCTGTTCACCATGCCCCAAACTCGTATAAACCTCCGGCGGTGCTCGTCAACGTCTTCCTTGTAGTCAAATGCAATATCCTCAAGAAGTAGCTCATGAGGACCATATCTCCGAGCACGACCAAATTTTCGCAAAGCTAGACAAGGATTGTAGGTTATACCCGCTCTGATTCCAAGCAATGGGACATTAGGGTATCCCCCACAACGATCAATGACAGTAGTGTCCTCCATACCCTGGGAGCGCCAAAGAATGTCTGTATGGGCAAGTGACATTATTCTGTAGGACCAACCCAAACCTTCTTCGTTCTTCAACATAGACTTAGGGAGGTGCGAAATAAACCACCTCGATAGCAACGACATGCAACACATGAGAGTCCCTCTTCTTTGCACAGTACGAGTGTAGAGGGCATGCAAGATATCACCCAACAGGGTAGGCACAGGATTGCAGGAAAGGAAAATCTTGACCGCATTCACATCCACAAAGGAATCTGAATTCGGGAAGAGAACCAAACCATAGATAAGGAGAGCCAAGATATCTTCGAAAGCCTGAAAATCCAAATTATCCCAGAATAGCTGAGCCTGATCTATCAGAAATTTGGCTAAGAAACCTTCGACCCCACTTCGTGTTTCCCAATTGGATACTACATCAGCCCGTTTCAGATGCAGAGCTGAGGCAATGTCTTCTGGTCTAGGTGTCTCTTCCATACCTGTGAAGGGAACCTGTTCAAGGATGCATATGCCCAATAAGTGAGAGAACTCTTCCAAAGTTGGAACCAACTGGTAATCTGGAAAGGTGAAGCAATGATGCACATGATCAAAGAATTGGAAAAGTACACTCATCATCTGCTCATCAGGCTTTGAGGTGACCAAGCTAAGAAGTTGACCATGTCTGTTAATGAACATAGAAGTCTCAGAAACTCTTGAGGCTAACTCTTTAAGTTGAGCAGGTATTTGAACAAAGTTAACTCGTATGGTATTTCTGCGCACGGAAGCCATAATCTGCAAAACAGAACAAAGATAAATTCCCTTGGTCTTTGAAATGGTTAGTATAATTAAGTAAGAATGACATGTTATGATGCATGATGTCATGATAAAAAACAACAGGTATAGCAGATAACAGGCATGGAAAAGGCAAACAAGTCACACAAAAGCCCTTAAGTTTAAGGCTTGCATGGGGTCAGGGGTATTACCCTCTTGAAGTTCAGTTGGTTTCAACCTGTCTTACAAAAAGTAACCGGGTTCTAGAGGTTCTCAATATCACTGACCATCCTCCATCGGTCATGGTTTCAGCTCACGCAATATTTTCTTGCGGCTGGAACTATCTCGAGAGTATGGTCTCAATGATTGTAGCATCGAGTATCAACCAGTTCTCAGCTTTACACCGAGGCCGGCTATCAAATAGAAAAAATCCTTTTTTGAGATATTCTGAGTACGGGGGGTAGATTATAAAAAGGGAAGGTATTAGCACCCTTTCTATCCATGGTTTTCCATGGGCTCTTAGGTACTTGCTCATATTTTTAAAATTGCTTGTGTATGTGCTTTAAAAAGTTTTGTTTTACTTCGTTTTAACCCTTGTTTTTGTCCTCAAGAGTGTTACGAAGTTGTTTTTTGAAAACTTTGTTTGAAGAGGGTTTGAAAGTGTATGGTGTGAAAAGTTTGACTTGATCAAGTACCTACTAGCATCTACCTACTAGAAAAAGGATTGTTTCTGTTCTTATTTCCTTTAGACAGTGCTATCCTACTATTGAGAAATAGGTAGCATCGTCGTTGGAGTTGTAAGGGTCAATTCGTAAGGGACGTACGATCACTAAAGCAATGTTATGACGTCTTAGTAATAGCCCTAAAGTCTTAAGATCATATTCGAGGCAACATTTCCGAGGCAACCTTTCCGAGGCAACATTTCCGAGCGGGACATTTGATCTTTGTATAGACAGGAGGGCAACCACTAAGACACCCTATACTTAATGACCGTTTACCGAAGGCAACCGAAGTGAGAGTATACCCTAAGAGTGCGCATGTGCGAGTGATTTGATTTCAATTATTATCTTTGCACATTAGGGTTTTCTAGCCGTTTTAAATTATCATGCAGTCTTGTCATACAATCCTATTAACATACATCTAAACAGTTAATATTTGCGAAAATTAAAATGCGAGAAAATAAAACCTACGCTATTATAAGGCTTCGGGGTAGGGATTAATTACATAGCCAAAAAACCCATAAAAAAACGATAAATAAAGAAAATCCTAGATTAAACTATTACATACTGTAGACAGTTACATTAATATTGCAAAAAATAATAAACGTGCGCGATGAATCGGAAATGAGAGATTTAGGGTTTTGACCCCAACTACCTAATTGTAATTTACAAGAAAAATCATTTTTTGTCGTTTTTGTGCTATTTCGAGAGAATAAAGTTCAATTGAATAAAAATAACCTAATCACTAATTAATTTTAGTTAAGAAAAATAATTAAATTAACCTATCTTTTTGTATTTTTTATTTTATTTGAGAAAGAAATAAAAATTAAATCACAAGCTTAACCCTAATTTTTCTAATTGATTTTAATTATAAAAAAAAGATAGAATTACCCTAAATTAAATCAAACTAATTTATATTAAATTTGATAAAATAAAAACCTAATTCTATTTTTTTTGTGAAACTCTTGATTTTATGATTTTGTGAAAAAAAGAAATTAATTGTGTTAGAAAATAATTAAACAAATTAAATCAAATAAAAGAAATAAATAAAAAAGAAAAAGAATGGGCCTGGTTGCTTTTAGCAAAAGGGGGTGATGTTTGCAAATCTAAGCCCAACAAGCTCAGGCCTTTGTTGACTTTGCCAATCCCCTGCACATGCTTGACTGGGACGCATGGTGGTCCTTCATTGGATAGCCTTGGATCTGCAGCCTTGAGTACATCAGGTGGCTGATATGGAGAGTGCATGGAATACGCTTGGGAATGTGAACCTATGGATTATCCTGAAATTGTTGAGAAAATAAAATGCACACTCCTGGGATCAAACCCAGGACGTGTGCATCAAAGTCCAACAACCTTACCATCTGCGCTGATCATGTTAGTTGTAACAATAATGAAATAAATAGAATATAACACAAACAACGTGCCACGCTTCCCAAAACGCGTGAAATTCAAATTGACCATCCACAACTGCCACGCCATTGTCTTCTTCGTTGCTTCCGTCATTTTAGATAAAAGACTTTTACCTACGGACACCAAGCGTAGGTATAACCCTTGTTCATTCCAAAATCCTGCATGTGTATGATAAATGAAAACCAATGGTACCAATAAACTCGTTTCAACCTCACGAGCATCATGGTACCATTATTAAGGTCCAATTTTCCCTGTACAAGAAATCCCTAAAAATGAAACACGAACCCTAGCCATGGCAGTTTGGTGTACAGTCCATAAAAATGCAATTAAACATAGTCATTAGATTACAAATATCTCAAGGATTAAAAATATGCCAATCAATCATGCTAAATATGCCAGAATTAATGTAGTCGAATTCAAGAAAATATGCAAACTATGTGACTCTTACAGGGCGTTTCAAGGCATGGGGAAGCTTGCTAGCGATTGAAACACGATCCTGGGGATTCCAGCAATTGATTGGTCTGATTAGAATGGCTTGAGATGGCCTGAAACTTGGAAATCAGTTTTCACTTTTTTCTTGAATTTTTACAATTTGTTCTTTGCCTTTGCACGCCTCTAGCCTCCCTCTTTTGATCTGTTTTTGTTCCTTATGTATACTAGAGTGCATTAGGGTTGCAATTTTGTATCAAATCTCTTCCAATTATGAATATTGATTCATGATTTGATCCTTGTACCAAATCTTTCCAAAACAAGCAAATTCAATCTTTTTTGTCCATTTTGAACCTTGCACGATTTGATCTTGTTTCCAGCTGTGTAATGGACTTAATCATGCACAAAATCTCAAGATTTAATTAGTTTTTGATATTTTCACTATTTTATATTGATTTTATTTGATTTAAATGAAATGAAATCAAAATAAATAACAAAAATAAAATAATGACAAGTGGAAGGGCTCATGGGTCTTGGGTCACATTACAAACTCAGTGCAAGCATAAAAAGTTGGGCCCATTTAGCAAAAAATGCAATTTTGGACACATTTGACTTTTGGCAATTTTGCAAAAAGGGTCAACTTGTACAATGCATAACTCTCTCAATTTTGATCCTAGAGAGGTGTTATTTGACTTTTTAGAAATATTAATATGTCTTCTAAGCAACCCTTTTGGTCTCATCTCAATTGACTCTTCCATGTTCATGTATGAAGTTTTGACCTAAAAGGTGTTTTTGTTGACTTTTCAAAATGACCTATAATGTCCAAATTCATATCTTCTTGTGAGTGCATATTTTGAACTTGTAAGCTGAAGTTGGATTCTAGGGAATTACATCCTATTAAAAATGGGCTTTGGATGGGTCATTTTTGATAAAGTATGAGAAAGTTATGCTTGGTCAAAGTTGAGTTGACTTTTCTTGCAAAACCCTAATTTAGCAACTTTTGGGTTTTGATGAATTGTGAGAAATCCTTGAGGAATCATGATCAACCCTTGATCAAATGATGAATAATACTTCAGAATGAGAATGTTGACCAAAAATCTTGAAGTTTGACTGTATGTATGTAACAGTTGACTTTTGCCCTAGCACAGTCGATTTTCAGGCCTTTGAGCAATTGACTGAGCAAATTTCCTGTGCAAGGCTTGAAACTTGAAATGGATGATCTTGAGAACATATTAGGACAATGGTGAGCATTTGGGATCCTTTGGACTCAGGCATCTTGATGCAAAATGGAACCCTAATTTGAGATAGATTTCCTTAGGAGAGAGTTTGTCTGTTCAACTCTTGGACTTCCTTGAGCAATTTGAGGACCTCACTTGAAATGTATTGCCAAATATGGGAGGGCAAATTTTGGGGTACAAAAATTACAATCCGGAAACAAAAATCATCACTTACATTGGTGAAGATGTTCTTGGCGATGAAGGGAATGACCAAGAAGTCGAAGGCGGTGAAGCTGTGCCTCCTCCACCTACTGCGCCTTCTGGTCCAAGCAATCAAGAGCTTATGGATTACATGTCTCAACAATTTGCTTCCATGAACACCAACATCAACAACCAGTGGAGTGCGATCAATGATTCTACGACAACCCGGATTAATGACTTCCGTACAGATGTGAATCAACAGTTTTCATACCTTTACTCTCATCCTCATATTCCACCATATGATCCAAATAATCCAGCTGCACCTCCTCAACACTACACAGAACCCCCACTTCAACAACAATTCTTGAATCAAGGCTCTTGGTCCTATAACCACCCGTACATGCATCACCCTTGAAATTCTGGCTAACTCTTTTTCTGTTATGGCATTGTCTTGTTATTCAATCTTTTGTTTGTTCAATTTTTGTGTAATCGTTGAACAATTTGTGTTACTTGTTTTAATTCAAGTTTTCTCGATATATTGCTCTATTATTGTTTGTTTTGTGCATCTTTCCCTTCTTTTTGATAATGTCAAAAGGGGAGAAAGATGTGGTACTTTATGCTTGTATTTTTCCTTGTCTTAATTTTTAAGGTACTCTCCAACCAAGATGAAGAAATACAAAGGATTCCAAACTTCTCATACATAGGGGGAGTTTTGCATCTTAGGGGGAGAAGATTTTCCAGAAAGTACATTGCATAAAGCAAGATTGTTTGTCATCATCAAAAAGGGGGAGAATGTAAAATCAATCTTCTCAAATGAGCTTTTTGTTTTGATGAAGACAAACCATGATTGACAAAGAAGGCAAAGATTTATGATCAAGCTCAAAGCATCTAAGAACAAAATCTTCAGTTCAAACCTCTCAACAACTTTCAAGGTATAATGAAATTATTTACTTTGATCTTAAGATATAGATGCTCAATGATGAAAAAGAAATGTTTAAAAATCATTACTCAAGTTTTTCAAAGTTAAAATTCATTTTTCACTTGAGTGCAATCAATTTTCATATTAGTGCAATCTATTGCATGCTTCAAATTTTTAGATCTTTTGCTTCTGTTTCTCTGTGCAATTGATTTACATTGCTTGTGCAATCGATTGCATACTTAAAATTTTCAAAATGTTTTCTTCTGTTTCTTAATGCAATCGATTTACATTACTTGTGCAATCGATTTCAGTCACTTACTTTTTGCTACCGACTTCACATGCAATCGATTTACATTGCTAGTGCAATTGATTACACACTTAAAACTTTTGAAAATATAGCTGTTGAAACCTTGTGCAATCGATTTACACAAAGGGTGCAATCGATTGCATGTTGTACGATTTTGAAAAACAACAGCTTTTCACATGCCTGTTCATCATACCTTTTCATTGAAACCTTTCACTCAATCTTGGCATTTGTTCATGATTCATTTTCAGAACTTCATGATGTTTCAAAAGGGTGTTATGAACATATAAATATTCATTTTCAAAATCATTTTCAACACCTCTTCAATAAATATTTTATGAATTTTCCAAAAACAAACTCAAGCATTCCTTCACTTTCATGCATAAGTTTTATGTACATTTTCATACATTATTAAACAGAAAACTTTGAGCAATTATATATTGAGTCATTGTACAATAACATTATTGGAAGAGAAGATCATTCATTCTTAAATCACTCTAAGTGATCAATACTACTCAATTCACTCAAACTCAAATATTGGTAGTTACTTACTTATTTTTCCAGGATTGGTGGAAATAAGTTTAAGTGTTTTTTAAATCTTGTCTTCCCAGGATTGTTGGATACAAGTGTAGTCACTTTGAGAGGATTGTTCTCATAGTTGACATAGTGAAAATCCAAGAGGATTGTTCTTGGTCCAAGAGGATTGTTCTTGGCTTTTTGGTAGTTCTTGTTTAAGTTTGCCACAATAAGGAAATCTTTTTCATGTTGAAAGGGGACTGGAGTACTCTCGGACTGTGAGGGGAACCAGGATACATCGCCTGTGTCTCTTTATTTTTCTGCACTTTTAAACTTTCCTAAAATCATCATTAACCAGAAAAATAAGATCCATCTTCACTAAAACCTTAATTTTTTAATGTACCTAATTCAACCCCCTCTTAGGCGCAATTCGTACTTACACTTGATTCCTGTTCAACAATAATAAAAATAATAATAATAATATGCTTCTGATGATCGTTGTTAACTGAACAACAACAATGGCTCTCAGGGTTTTCAGGATTACAACAACAAGATTTAGATTTCAAGCGACATCAACAACAGTATCACGAGACAAAATCGTTATGTTCATCGAATGCAGATTATGCATAAAAATAAGAAAGAAATGGAACCTGGATTTAAAGCGGAGATAAATAAAAAAATAGAGATGAGGTAATATTCGATCTGCTTCACTCTTTTTCGTTCTTCTTCTCCATAAAATTTGCTTCGATTCTGGTTTATTAGTGGTGTTTCGTCAGTGAAATTGTCGGTGTTGTTATGTTTTGCAAGGAATTTGAAGTTTGAGGATGAAGGTTGAAGAGGTGCAGATTGATGAAGTAAATAGGAAGAGGTTTTTGACAGATATTTTGCAGGGAACTGGTGAGGTTTTTGGATGGAAACTTGTCACTGAATTGATGTTAAGTTGAGCAGAGAGAGGCAGCGTTTGGTAAGGTTTTTGAGTTGTATTGGTCACTATTTGAGTAGAGTTTTTCAGAGAGATTTCTTGGCGTCCCTTCTCTACTCCTTTCCTGTGTGTTTTTGTGTCTGTTTTATAGTGAAAAGAAAGGGCTTTTGGGGGAAAAGTTGGTGATATTTGAACTGTTTTAGCATATCGTTTCTTGATTTCTTGATGCAAGAATGGTTTGATACATTTTTTTGCAATTCTTTGATGCAGGGAAGCAGGTCTAGTTTTATAGGTTTTTGGGACTGATATGTACAGGTTATGCAGTGCTGGATTTGGATTGTTGTGGCCAGTATAGGACTGCTTTGAAAGCAGGGCAGTTGGACATGTTTTGGACAGTATTGCAAGTTGTTTTCGTAGGGCTATTTTTGTCTGGTTTTGACTGTTTTAATAGCAGGTTTTATGGCAGGTTGGACAAAGGGTGTAACATATTTCGGTTTGTGTTGAGAGCAGGTATGTATAGGAGCAACAATGCTGGTTTTGGCTGTAGCAGAATTTGGAAGGGTTGGCATGTCCTTATGGTGCATGGTTTGAAGTAAGGAAAATTGAGAAGGACTGAAGAACAAGCTTGAAAAAAAGCTTTAGGATAGGTGACTCATAAATCAATAGGCTTGGCTAAGATCTTCCTATTTTACTTATTCTCGTGTAATTATTGTAGTAGCTTTTGTAATCTTGTAATAACTTGTATATTAAAAACAGCTTGTACAAATCTCGATGTTTGATGAAATTTTCCTTCTCTGAACCTGTTTCCCTTTTCTTTGTCTCAATTAAGTGCCTCTTTGGAATAATAATTGATCCTAAGCATATCATGAACAACACCAAATCTTTGAGGTTCTTGATCAAAATGTAACAGGGCCACCGTATATGTCTTGATTGTAATCTTCTCACATGATAGCTTTTGTGCTAACCTTGTAATTTTGTAACGAATGATGATTCCAAAGAATGAAATAGTGCGAAGATACTTGGAACTCGAAAATGAATCTTGATGAATTCTCATGTTTGTAATCGAATGAACATTGATGCAATATGATGAATATGGCCATGGATGAAATTTGACAAGATTAGAATACAACCATTATTCTTGAATTCCAATCTTGCTTTCTTCAAAGTTAAAATTTTATTTCTTCCAATCTTTTGTAAACTTGCACTAATGGTCACCGTCACCAATGATAAAAAGAGAGAATTAAACTTGAACTTTTGCCTAAAACTTCATAGTCATTGAATCCAAATCGAACACTCATATGCCATGCTTGATCAATAAAACCTAATCTCATGATTGAATCTCAAGCTACGGTACCTTGCAAACCAAACATCAATTAATTAAAGAATATGCCAAAGAAAACCTAATCTGACCGTTTCTAAAAGCCTCTTGACGAAATACTGATATTGAGATGTTAAAAAAAGCCCAAGCCTTAGCTCAGGCTTGATGATTTCTCAAGAAGAAACTTAGTTGGAGTACAATAGCTGAAAACCCTAATCTTCTATCTAACATATGGAAGTAAACCCTAATATAAGATCCTGAACCCAACCTTGATGTTGAGAAAAGGAGAATGACCTTTGTAGCTTGAAAGTAAAGAAATTCATGATAATCAAGTTTCCAAATACTAATTTACAACCCACTACTCAAACAAGAACCATAGGAATCATACTTGTTGATGTAGGAACCTCGAACCAAAATTAAACCACGGATGGCACAACCACTGATGCTTTGAACCACTGGTTTCTTGAATGAAGGAATGATATGCAAATGACCTAGCAAAAATGATGCAAATGAAATGCAAATCCTAAGCCAGATAAAAGCGAAAAGGTAGGACAAATTTGGGGTATGACACTTCCCCTATTTAATCATTTTAAACCTGAAAATGAGATTGGCGTCACCCTTTCGATCATTTAAGGTAGAAGAAGATTAAATACCAAGACCTGAAATTTGTCCTGGAGAGATGGTGTAAGAATTATTATTTGTGATGTCTGCAGGGGATTGAAAATTCATTTTTGGTGAACTCGTTATGATGGATAAATGTCGTTGAGTAGTGATAGCTTGTAACGGGGTAACGGTGCCAATATAAGGTTCTTGGGGAAGTGGGTGTTAAAGTGATTGAAAAGATATATTGTGATGATGACATTGTGACTAAAAGTAGGATCAATGACAACATGATAACATAAAGACAATGGGTAAAATCGATGACAACAGAGAATTTATCATGTGTGATTCACGACCCAAAAAGAAAGGTAAAGACAATGGGTAAAATCAACCACAACGGAGAATCCATTGTGTAGGATTTACGACCCAAAAAGAAAGGTAAAGACAACGGGTAAAATCAATGATAGCGGAGGATCTATCGTGTAGGATTCACGACCCAAAAAGAAAGGAAAAGATAATAGGTAAAATCGACAACAGCCGAGGATATATCGTGTAGGATTCACGACCCAAAAAGAAAGGCAAAGACAACGGGTAAAATCAATGACAACAGAGGATCTATCGTGTAGGATTCACGACCAAAAAAGAAAGGTAAAGATAATGGGTAAAATCGACAACAACGGAGAATCCGTTGTGTAGGATTCACGACCCAAATAGACAGGTAAAAACAACGGGTAAAATCAAAGATAGCGGAGAATCTATCATGTAGGATTCATGACCAAAATAGACAGGTAAAGACAATGGGTAAAATCAACGATAAAGAAGAATATATCATGTAGGATTCATGACCCAAAAAGAAAGGTAAAGGAAATGAGTAGAATCGACGACAACGGAGAATCTATCGTGTAGGATTCACGACCCAAGGATGGAAATCAAGAGTGGGGGTATCAGGACAACCCGCGACCCACGCAAGACGACAAGAGAGGGTAGGATCTTAGGATGATCTGCGACCCAAGAAAGATATTGTGAGGGTAAGATCTATGGATGATCTACGACCCAAGAAAAGAAAACATGAGGGTAAGATCTATGGACGACCTACAACCCAAGAAAAGATAACATGGGGGTAAGATCCATGGAAGACCTACGACCCAAGAAAAGATAACAAGAGGGTAAGATCTATAGATGATCTGCGACCCAAGAAAAGATTGACAAAGTATATTGAGAGTTGGGAGCATAATGTACTAGCACTGTGGCTATTTTGGTTTGTAGTGTAATCACATATGTCAACTGTGAATTATGAGGATAGTGTTCTCTGTGGGGATGTTTTATTGTTTTGAGGGTTGATTTAGGTTTTCGTGCAAGGTACCAAATCTGGCTTATGCTTCGTATGCATTTTGAAGTGTATGGCTTAATGATCCATTTCAATGGATACGCTACGCGTTTGAGGATGTAATGTAATATGCAATGATGATTGCTATATGCAGAGTGCCAAATATTAGGCTTATCGGGGTCCGTTGCTCATTGTCTTTGAGATACCAATATGGATTGGTGCTTGAAAACTCGTGACTTGAGTTATAACCTTGTTGGGGATTGATTTGTAGTCTCGCTGGGGAGAAATAGGTTGATATGATTCTCTACATCCAGGACTTCTTATGAATGGTTCGGTGGAGACATAGATCTCTTCAAATGCCCCAAGTTTACTCAAGGTTGGAGAGTTATGTGCTCGACCGTCTGTATGGGGTGATGATGATAAAAGTTAGGTCGAAGTGACTGTTACGACTTGCTACCAGCATAGAAAAACATCATTTGGATGCCATGGAACTCCTTTGGGATGCCTTCATGTCAATATGACGTCGTGTTTCACATCTTAGCTTGTGATTATTATTGCCTTATGGTTCTCAATGCAATGTTTAATAAATAATTTAAATCACAATTTGCATACGAAAAATAAAGTAAAAAGGGGTTAACAAAGAAACCCTTTTGCTGGAAAGGCAATTTTTATTAATGAGATTGGCCCGTGAACTGGCATTCGTACATGGAAATAACTCCTAAATGAGGAAGTGGCAAAGAAAAGACAAACTACAACCGGTAAAATGGAAATATGAAAAATCTCAAACTTCCATTAAAACTGATATTGCTATAGTTCTCATATCCTTGATCATCCTAGTGATTTGCTTCCGAAGGATAATAGTCGAATTGATCCATCCAGTTTTAGGAGTGTGTACTTGTTTTTCTTGAAGAGTTTTCAGACTACAACCTCTCACTTTTAGTCCCTAATTTTTGCCTGGATCGCCCTTTCGAGTTTTCAATCCACTGTGATACCATTTTTTCCTAAGCCACCCTTTCGGGTTTTAGACTTAGTAGGTTATACTTTTTTTAGACCTAACTTTTGCCTAAGCCACCCTTTCAGGTTTTCGACTTAGCGGGTTTTTTGATGCGTAGTATTTTTTTACTGAGTCTAAATTGAATAGAAGTGGAACGTCTTCCCCATCCATGTCTGTCAGGATTAGAGAACCTCCTGAGAAAGCTTTCTTCACAATGTATGGCCCCTCATAGTTGGGAGTCCACTTTCATCTTGGATTAGAGTGAATTGGGAGGATCTTCCTTAAGACCAGGTCACCTGTGTGGAACTCTCGAGGTCAAATCTTTTTTTCAAATTCTCTCTTGAGACGTTGTTGATATAATTGACCATGACAAATGGCTGCTAGGTGCTTCTCTTTAATAAGATTGAGTTGGTCGAGCCTCGTTTGAATCCATTCAGCTTCATCAAGCTTAGTATCCACCAAAACCCTTAATGAAGGAATTTCCACTTCGACTACGAGCACCGCATCCAAACCATATACTAGCGAAAGAGGAGTATCCCCAGTGGAAGTACACACCGAAGTTCGATAAACGTGTAGAGCAAAGGGCAACATCTCATTCCAATCCTTATATGTTCTAACCATTTTCTGGTCGATCTTATTTATGTTCTTGTTAGCTGCTTCGACTGCGCCATTCATCTTTGGCCGATAGGGTGAAAAATTATGGTGCTCAATCTTGAATTCTTCACACATCTCCTTCATGATTTTGTTGTTGAGATTCGACACGTTATCTGTGATGACCTTGTTAGGAATCCCATAATGGCATATGTTTTCCTTTTTGATGAAGCGAGTGACTACTTGCCTGGTCACATTCTTGTAAGAAGCCGCTTCCACCCACTTGGTGAAGTAGTCAATAGCAATGAGAATGAACCTGTATGCATTTGAAGCCCTTAGCTCAATCCGTCCAATCATATCAATGACCCACATTGCAAAGGGACATGGTGAAGTCATCACATAAAAATGAGTGGGAGGAATATATATCTTGTCTGTGTAAACTTGACATTTATGACACATATTCCCATACACACAACAGTCACTTTCCATTGTCATCCAGAAATAACCTGCTCTTAGGATTCTCTTGGCCATAGCATGTCCACTGGTATGAGTCCCAAAAGAGCCCTCGTGAATTTCTCATATGATGGATTCTGCTTCGTGTCTATCCACACATATGAGCAGAACTGAACCATAACTTCTTTTGTATAGAACGTCTCCTAACAATAAAAATTTGGATGCTACTCTTCTAAGAGTCTGCTTATCACAAATGGTTGCACCCTCGAGATACTCTTGCTTTTCAAGATATCTTTTTATGTCGAAATACCACGGCTTTTCATCCGACACTTCTTCAGTTGTGAGACAATTAGCAGGGAAAACATGTGATGGCTCCTTGTAACAATGGATTCTTATATTGGGCGCATGATTCAGATAACTGACTTCGAACATTGCTTCTAAAGTAGCTAAAGCATCTACCAACTAATTTACTTCTCTAGAAATGGGCTCAAAGGTGATCTCATCAAAAGAGGGAAACAACTCTAATATGTAATCCCGGTATGTAATTAAATTGGGGTGTCGTGTATCCCAATCACTTCGTACATGGTATATTACCAAGGCAGAATCCCCATAAACTTCAAGAATCTTGACCTTCAAATCAATGGCTGCTTCAAGGCACATTACACAAACTTCGTATTGTGCAACATTATTCGTGCAATCAAAGCATAACGTGGCCGTGAAAGGTATGTGAGTATTGCGTAGAGAAGTCAGAACTGCCCCCAATACCACGGCACATGGCATTTGATGCACCATCGGACGTGAGAGTATATCACTCCTCTGGTTCGGGTCCTTCCTTATCATCAAGTTTCATAACATCCTCGTCTGGAAAATAGAACATCATTGACCGATACTCTTCTAATGGATGGTAAGCAAGATGATATGCAAGAATTCTACCTTTGATAGCCTTTTGTGTGACGTACTGGATGTCATACTCAGATAAAAGCATTTTCCACCGAGCCAATCTACCTGTAAGTGTTGGTTTCTCGAAGATGTACTTTATCAGATCCATCTTAGATATCATAAGTGTAGAGTGTGTCAATATGTACTGCCTTAAACGTCGAGCTTCCCACGTAAGATTGCAACAAGTCTTCTCAAGTAATGAATACCTTGATTCACAATCAGTAAAAAAATTTCTCAGGTAATAAATGGTGTGTTCTTTTCGTCTAGTATCATCATGTTATCCGAGCACACAACCCATAGGTCCTTCAAGCATAGAAAGATACATAATGAGTGGTCTCCCTGGAACTGGAGGTATGAGTATTGGTCGCTCCTGAAGGTACTGTTTAATCTTCTCGAAGGCTTCTTGACAACTATCATCCCAATGGACGTCTTAATTCTTACGCAATAATTAAAAGATAGGTTCACAAGTAGCTGTAAGATGAGAAATGAACCTGGATATGTAACTCAACCTCCCAAGGAACTCACGTACTTATTTTTCATTTTCTGGTGTCGGCATATCTTATAGTGCTCTTACCTTGTTGGGATCTACTTCAATTCCTCGCTGACTTACGATGAAACCAAGTAACTTGGTCAATTGAACCCCAAAGGTGCACTTTTTGGGATTAAGCCTTAACCTAAACTTTCATAGACAATCAAAAAAATTCTGCAAGTGGACCAGATGTTATTCCTCAGTCTACGATTTTGCAATCATATCATCCACATACACCTCGATCTCTTTATGAATCATATAATGAAAGAGAGCCAACATAGCCCGCTGATAAGTTGCACCAGCATTTTTGAGACCAAAAGGCATGACCTTATAGCAAAAGGTACCCCAAAGAGTTATGAAAGTTGTTTTTTCCATGTCTTCAGGAGCCATTTTTATCTGATTGTAATCTGAGAATCTATCCATGAAGGAGAACACAGAAGACTGAGCAATATTATCAACCAACACATCAATATGAGGCAACGGGAAATCATCCTTCGGGCTTGTTCTATTCAAATCTCAGTAGTCAACACACATACGTACCTTACCACCTTTCTTGGGTATAGGCACAATGTTAGCAATCCATGATGGATAATTTATCACAGACAAGAATCCTGCATCAAGCTACTTCTGAACTTCTTCTTTGATCTTTAAAGCCATGTTAGGTCTAGTTCTTCACGGCTTCTATTTTACAGGAGGACATTCTGGCTTGAGTGGCAATTTGTGCATCACTATATCAGTGTCTAAACCAGGAATTTCTTCATATGACCAGGAGAAGATGTCAGCATACTCTCGAAGCAACTCAATCAACCCCTTCTTTTCTTCACTTTGGAAGGCGAAACCTATTTTAACTTCTCTCTTTACTTCTCCAGTACCGAGATTGATAACTTCTGTATCTTCTTGATATGGTTGGATGACCTTCTCTTCCTGTCTCAAGAGTCTCTCCAGTTCTTCAAGGACTTCACAATCTTCCCCACTATCCTCGTTAGCATGGTCAACTAAATTCTCAAGGATACTAGGAACCATAGCACTATCATTTTTGATGGAATCCGAGGGGAATCTGCATGATCGATGATTTTATGTTTTATTTTAGAAAGTGCAAGAAAACATTTAGAATATGAAAAGAAAATAATTTCCATTTCATTTTGAAAAGTAAAAAGTAAAAAGAAAAGACATGGAATAAAAATTGTATGCAAAAGTGTGACTTTTATTCAATTTTAAATGGAGACTAAAACATAATGGGCCCCATCTACAAGTTGTCTTTATGCCTTGGGCAGGGCATATGACTTAATGGAAACATAAAATTACACATCAAGGAAAACAACTTCAGGGATGTCCACGACAGCCCAATTGCTGAGCTCCTGGTTCGGCGCAATCTGATAGATAAATCTAGAAACATCTTCATCGTCACCTTCATCATATGCTGCGAGAAATTGTCCTTCTTCTCTAGTACCAGGACTGATGAATACTTTAAAAATTGGGAGAACTTGCTTTCCTTTGAGAGGAACCAAACTAGCTTTCACGAAGGAGGGTGGCTAATATCCAAGTGCACAACGATATTTCTTCTCAGGTACCTCAATCAATTTTCCCCAACCATCATGGGGAGATCTAGCTTCCATGAGGGCTCTAACATCATTCAAAGAGGCCAGGGGTGCTTCAGACTTCTTACCTTCCATGATAAGAAACCTGTCAACAGAAACAATTCCAGAGCTTGAAAGGTCAAATCATGCACCTCGCCTTCCACTTCCACATAATGGCAGGTTATCAAATTATTAATCACTACATATTCTTATCCACAAACGACAACAACTTTGTCGTTTACAATCAATTTTAGGCGTTGGTGAAGAGTAGATGACACAACTCCTACTACATGGATCCATGGGAGACCCAAAATGCAAGTATAGGATGGACGAATGTCCATAACATATAATGAAAGATATAATGTGTGGGGACCAATCTTGACAGGAAAGTCTACTTCTCCTTCTAGAGATCTCCTTGAGCCATCAAATGCTCGAACACTTAGGGTGCAAGGACTCATAATTACCCCATCCATATTCAGCTTAAACAAAGTAGCCTTGGGCATTACATTGAGAGAAGAACCTGTATCTAACAAAACTCGCGATAAAACCATATCCAAACACCTTATGGAAATGTGCAACACTTTCTTGTGTGCTCGGCCTTCAATTGGGAGCTCATCATCATAGAAACCCAAACAATTTCCTAGAACAATATTAGTTACGTCACTTCAAACTGAGCCACATAAATGTCTTGTGTAACATGTGCTGAACACAAAATCTTCAATAAGGCATTGCGGTGAGTCTCTGAACATAAGAGGAGGGAAAAAATGGAGATCTTGGATGGCGTCTGGTTGAGTTGATCAACCACTTTGTAATCACTTCGCTTGAGAATCCTCAAAAGCTGCTCCGCTTCTTGTCCTAAAGAAGGTTCAGGCTGGTCACCAATCACTTGCTTGCCCCTAGCCTTGTCTAGAGCATCACTGTTGGTTTCTTTAAGAGTTAGTGGGGGGGGGGAGAAAAGACCCTACCACTATGATTCATGTTACTGGTTCCTACGATGTTGGTAATATTCTTGTCACCCACTAGGGGAAACTCATATTTCTTCCCAACAATTTAAACCACATTATACTCCCACAGAACTTCCTTTGGGTTGTCACATAGAGGAGGAATAGAAATTTGAGTTGTCACAGCGGTAACTTAATGGGGTAGCGGGGAGCCTGAATCGTCAACGGGTTGCCGTATGTTACTGAGATATTCCTCAGATAATAAGGAATTTCCAAGACATCAATCTTTTCTTCTAGAAATATCTTCTCTACCTGTAGGAAACCTTCATCCATTAGTTGTTGGATAGCTGTCGTCAAACTAGTACACTCTTCAGGTTTAAAGGAACATAGTAAGCAAAAATCATGGAGTTCTTGTAACACCTTGTGCTTCAACAAATGTTCTCTAAAAGTACTCAGTGACATATTGATCTTGTCAACCTTGGTTACCAGAATCTGCTCACTACCTTCTTCAATAGCATTGACGGCTGCGCTTGGGTAAGGAGGCATGGGATTATTCTGAGTATTGGGACCAAGAGAGTTGAAATTTATGGTCTTTGCATCGAGGAGGTCTTGAACTTTACATTTAAATGCTCTACAATTCTCAATTGTGTGGCCTGGGCTCCAGAATGAAATTCACAATGAGCATTAATATCATACCCCCTTGGAGAGGATTTGGTGGTGGACCAAGTTCACGCAGTTAAACCAACTGATTGGCAAGTAATTGAGGTAGAAGCTGAGCATAGGACATGGGAATAGGATCAAATCTCCTCTCATGCCCTCTTTCTCTTTGTTGAACTCTCGGACCTTGAGGTTATTGATAATTCAGAGGTGGTGCAAATTGTTGTGGTGAAGATACTGTGGTTGAGGAGCGAAAGGCCGTTGTTAGGCCATCCGAGGTGCTAGAGTTATAGCAGCATACACTTGAGGTACATATTGATTAGGAATAGCAGCAGGTGTTGGGAAATAAGGAAATCGAACTTGAGGATATCTAGGAGATTTTCCTTGGTCGATGGTGGCAGCACTAGTCTAGCCCTCTTTCTTCTTGACAAAACCAGAAAACAGCATCATATTATTTCCAGTATTGTTGTTGGTAGTGTTAGGGATACCATGGATCGTTCCAGCCTTGATACAAGTTTCAACATGTTCTCCAATAATAACCATATCAGAGAAAGAAGTAGAGGTACTACTGAGCATGTGTTGGAGATAAGGACCTCGTAGAGTACCCATGAACAAATCAATCAGTTCATGATCCAAGAGAGGAGGTTGGACCCTTGCAGCCAGTTCACGCCACCTTTGAGCGTATTCTTTAAAATACTCTTTTGATTTCTGTGTCATCCCTTGAAGTTGAGTGCGACTAGGAGCCATGGCAGTATTATAATGGTAATGTTTCAAAAAGGCGTCAGCAAACTCTCCCCAAGTACTGACATGAGTTATTTCTAGTTGCATATACCAGTCCAATGGTGCCCCTGTCAGGCTGTCTTGGAAGAAATGCATGAGCAATGGTTCATTTTCAGCATTAGCTGCCATCTTGCGATAGTAAGAACGAAGATGAGTCTCTGGGTCAGGAGGTGCCTTTATATTTGTCAAAATCAAAAACCTTAAATTTGGGAGGAATAACTACCCCAAGCACGAGCCACATTGCAGCAGTATTAAATCCCAAAGTCTTGATACCTTCCATAGCTTTGAAACACTCTTCAAGAGCATGGTACATATTTGCAGTTTCAGTAACTCCACCAGCGAGATTCATGTGGGGCTCATCAAGATCAATGACATTGTGATGATCATCAACATCATTCCGAGGAATTCCTGTAGGGGTCTCAATATTCGCATTATTATTCCCTCTATTTGCAGAAGTGGAGGGGTAGTAGTGGAAAGCTTGGAAACACTTTGATGGAGCTCTTATTGACCCTTGATGACAACATGAAGGGTTTCCATAAGCTAATCCATTCGGGTTCCCATGGTGTCCATATCTCGGCGGAGAGCACTCTGATTTTCTTTGAAGAGATCCATAAGTCTTGCTGGTTGCTTCTTGTACGGTAGGGATGTAGGGAAGTCGTCTTTTTTGTTCACTGAAGTCTGATGAAAAGGGACCCCAATAAGTTTTTGTTGGAAATAATGAATTCATGATAATATGAATGCATGTTTCATCTTTATTTCCGAGGAAATCCAAAGACTCGTCTACCCATAAGTATCTTTTAACAATTTTTATTTTTGAAGAGCTCAACCAACGAGACTTGTCTTTGGAATTCCTTAGATATGAGATGCATATACATGATGGTATGATGTCATGTATGCTATGGCATGAGATCTCAGCTCCATATATTCTAGATAACCCCTGTATAGTCCTTCGCATAAACTGAAAGTAACAGCATCAAAAATCTAACGTCACATGCATGGAGTCAAGGTAACCACCCATAAGGTATGTACTAAGGGTTTATCACCTGTCGAACAAGGTTTTAGGGAAATCTCATAGTCTACGCTCTTTCTTTGGATATTACCAACGTCCCAATTACTGGGTAATTAATAATATTTGCAAGAAAAACTCGTCTGAATGCAGTATCGCGTGACAACTACTTCCAGATTACTCGGTCATAGTCTCTGCACTACACCTAACAAGGCCAAGATGGGTTAAGGGTTCTACGACTCTCATCTTCTCTGGATCTCAAGTTAAAAGCAGTAATGTCTTCTCGATTACTGAGTAAACAAATACTACAGTCAAAGGGGCCTCCACTGAGTGGGGGATCTCATGCCTCCTTCTTCGGGATTACTCCCTCAAAGTTAAAATGACTATATCACCCGTCCAAATTCTAAATGTAACCCCAACATCGGGTATAGGACTTATCAAATGAAATCATCCACCCCAACATCACAGAAGATACAGTATATCCAGAATATGTGAGTATCAAAAGTATAATGCAATATATACAAGAGAAAGTAATAGAGAAATAAAGCGGTAAAGAAAATAAAGTAAATAAATAAACACCCAAAGAAACAAGCAAACAAAACTAGGATTGACTTGCATTGATCCCAATAGAGTCGCCAGCTGAAGCGACCGGCAAAAAACACAGAGTCGTCATCGAACTTTATTTATCCAAATGAAAGGGGAATTATCGAGAAAACCCCAAGAGGATGGATAAGATGGTCTTGCGACCATAAGAGAGGGTACCAAAGTCGATTATGCGGGGGAAGGTATTAGCACCCCTCACATCTGTTGTACTCAACGAGATCCATTTTGATTGTTTGTTTATAAGGGTGCGTCTAAAACTATATTTGCTAAGGGAAATGAAATCATTTTTAATAGTGTGTTCGTGAGGGTCTCGCAACCCTTTGCCTATGTATCCCGTGAAGGAATCATAACACCCTATTTCTTCAAGAAAATGTTGGTTTGTTGGTGTTTTTTAGGGGGAAACATTAACGCACGCATCCTACCAATAGGCATGGCCTATATCGCGATAGAATGGAGATAACATGCCCTTTTGAAGAAATATTTGATTTGTTGAGTGTTTTTTTAAGTGTGAAATTGGTTTGAATAACTATTAAGTGGTTTTTGGGTATTTTGATTTAAGAAAAGAAAAATTTTATTTTTATTTACAAAAGAAGAAAAAGTATAAAGAGAGACTATGAAACCTAATTGTTGTTATACAAGGTGTGGACTTAAAGTTTGAGATGAAGGGAGAAAATTTACCTAAGTTAGCATGTGAAGTTTGGCCTAGGGTTAAGTTTAAGGGAATTACCTAGTGTTATCATACAATTAAAAGGAAAACTATATCCTAAAATTTATCATGATAAGGTCTAAAACCTAATACCTAATTTAACATTAAAATGATCCAAACAAATTTAAATTGTATAATGGAATTCTTAAGGGGACATGTTATCAAGAATCAATCAGTCAACCTAAAATGAAAGAAAATAAAATTCTAACATTTTTTAGGTTTTTATCAAGTAAATAAAATAAGGTAAAAGAATTAGAACTCTAATATTTTTGTTGTTTTTAAAGAAGAAATTAAACAAAATTAAAACAATGAAATGAATAAAATTAAGAAGAGAATATAAGGGAGATAGGAAAGAAAACCAAAAATGGTCCCTATGAGTATCGAAACCGGAACCATTGGTTTGAAATTGTTAAGTTTTACCAACACAGTCGGCATGCTTGACTTGTTAATAGGCTAAACAGAAAACTAAAAGAAACTAAGCAAATGGATAGATTGATTTTAACAAAAATTGATCGGGTTAAGGGATACAAGGTTAAAAAAATATTGAAATAAAACCCTAATACAGTAAGAGGCAGTCGTTCCACATTGGTTGTTATTCCTCATTTATCTCCATTAATATTTCAATAATTGAAATGAAACTATCTCTTTTTCTCTCTCTCTCAGTCTTAAATATTTTATTCTTCACTCTGCTTCGTCCTTGTTCTTCTTTCTCATCTGATTCCAAACCTCCATGCGTAGTGCTCAAAATCTCTCAACCGAAACAGTAAAACAAGAAGAAGAAAAAAAACATACAAACCTTTGATCCCTCCGTAACCCCAATCCATCTGATTTTTGATGGTGAAACCCTCAGGTACCTCTTGATATTTTAATTTTGATTTTGTTGTTTTTCTTCTTCTTCTGAGCTGTATATCTACCTCTTCTATGATTACTTCTGCGTGAGTATGCGATTATGCTTTCTGTTTGCTTGTTGTTTATATGGTATGTGCGTTGTGATTGATGAATTTTGATGTTGAGTTTTGTTGAGTTGTGAGTGACAAGGGTATGTTGATGTTAGGGGAATGAGTGTATTTAGAGGTGTAGCTAATGTGCGTTGGAGGTAGGTTTTAGCAGAGGTTTGTTGTGATATTTCGTTTGGTTAGCAGAGATTTAGTGTGGATTGAGAAGAGTTTTTCTGTGTTCCTTGATTCCCATTCAACAATAATAATAATATGCTTTAGATAATTATTGTTAACCGAACAACCACAATGGCTTTCAGGGTTTTCAGGATAACAACAACAAGATTCATATTTCAAGCAACATCAACAACAGTATCACAGATTCACGAGACAAAATCGTTATGTTCATCAAATGCAGATTATGCAGAAAAATAAGAAAGAAATGGAACCTGGATTTGAAGCAAAGATAAATAGAAAACCATTGATGAGGTAATATTCAATATGCTCCACTCTTTTTCGTTCTTCTTCTCCATAAAATTTGCTTTGATTCTGGTTTATTAGTGGTGTTTTGTCAGGAATTGTCGGTGTTGTTGTGTTTTGCAAGGAATTTGAAGTTTTAGGATGAAGGCTGAAGAGTTGAAAATTGATGAAGGAAATGAGAAGAGGTTTTGGACAGATATTTTGTAGGGCACTGATGCGGTTTTTGGATGGAAACTTGTTGCTGAATTGATGTTAAGTTTAGCAGAGAGAGGCATAGTTTGGTATAGTTTTGAGGTGTATTGGTCACTATTTGAGAAGAGGTTTTCAGAAGAAGAAAAATTTGGTTTCCACTCTCTAATACTTTTCTGTGTGTTTTTGTGTTTGCTTTATAGTGAAAAGAAAGGGTTTTGGGAGGAAAAGTTGGTGATATTTGAACTGTTTTAGCATATTGTTTATTGCTTCTTGATGCAAGAATGGTTTGATACATTATTTAGCAATTCTTTGATGTAGGGAAACATGTCTACTTTTACAGGATTTTTGGACTGATATGTACATGTTATGTAGGGCTAGATTTGGATTGTTGTGTGCAACATAGGATTGCTTTGAAAGCAGGGCATTTGGACGTGTTTTAGACAATATTGCAAGTTATTTTTGTAGGGCTATTTTTGTCTGGTTTTGACTGTTTTAATAGCAAGTTTTATGGCCGGCTGGGAAAAGGGTGTAACACGTTATGGTTTCTATTAAGAGCAGGTACGTATAGGAGAAACAAGGTTGGTTTTGGCTGTAGCAGAATTTGAAAGGGTTTGGCATGTCCTTATGGTGCAAGGTTTGAAGTAAGGCAAATGGAGAAGGCCTAAAGAATAAGCTTGAAACAAAGCTTTAGGATAGGTGAATCATAAATCAATAGGTTTTGTTAAGGACTTCCTATTTTGCTTATTCTCGTGTAATTATTGTAGTAGCTCTTGTAATCTTGTAATAACTTGTATATTAATAACAACTTGTACAAATCTCGATGTTTAATGAAAATTTTCTTCTCCGAACCTGTGTCCCTTTTCATTGTTGCAATTAAGTGCCTCTTTGGAATAATACTTGATCCTAAGTGTATCACGAACCCTGTAGCAACTGGTTTTTTAATCAAGAGTCTCCACTATTAGTTTTTATCCTAGGGAAGGGAACCTAACAGAAAACCCTAATTCGCGGATAGAGATTCTAGGTTTCAGACTTAATTAGACGAAAGGAAGGTGTTAGACACCTTTCACCTACCTTGTTCACAAGGATATTAGGCTCTAGGCTTAGGTTTGGGGTAAACAGGATTTAAGTTTTAATTAGAAATAAAAGTGTCCTAATTTTTTAATAGGGGAACTCGCTATGATTTTTGATCGTATGCCTACGTATCCTCTTATGAGGAATTAGAGTCCTAATTCGTAGTTCGTATGGGTTGGTGTTTTTTAGGGGTTTGCAAACATATTATGAATCACTTCGCACTCGGTCAGGAGTAGTGATTGTAGAGATTTTGACTGAGTGTGCAGTAAGTTAAAACTAGTTTAAAACCCATTTGCAAAAAGACAGTTGATTAGCTTAGTTTATCGCGAAAATAATTTTAAGATTTGTTTGTGTTTTTTAATCGTATTATTTGCGAATATATATTGATTAATGCATGATAAAAAAAGATTTAATGCAAATAATATATATATAAAATAATATATGTAATTTTAATATAAAAATAATTTGTTTGATCATATACTAATATTTAAATATAATAAATAATAATAATAATAATAACAATAATAATATTTAAAATATGATAATAAAAATTAATAATAATTATTATAATTATAAATGAAAAAGAAATAGATAATTAATAAAATATAGCATAAAAAATAATATAAAGGAAATAATAAAAAATAATAATAATTTAAGTAAATCTTAAGGGGGGTGCGTTTCCTTGTTGATAAGTAAAAGGTGGGGGTGCTAAAAGGAGGCTGGGCTAGGCCCAGAATAATTCAGGCATGGAGGGGGTGCGTTTCTTTGGAAATTTTAGTAATCTAGGAATAGGGGGTGTGTATATTAGTGGGCTTAGGCCCGTTACCGTTTGAAGGGGGTCCAGGATGATTGTGTGAGTGAGGGCGCATGGAAGTTATCATGAAAATTGGCCTAACGGCCGTTTGATTAAGATCATGTGGATGATAAGCGAGGGAACAAGATGGTTATTGTGTTCGCATGGGTATAGGATATGAACGGATAATATAATTTTGTTTTTTTTTTCATTTTCATTTTACAGAACTTCCTCTTCGTCTTCCCCACTCTCTCAATCCCTTCACTTTCACAACCATTATCTTCATCTTCCTTAACCATAACACCCCATTAACGGCGGCCGCGCTCCGCTAACCACCTTCCTCCTCACCGTGAGCCACAACCCAACAACCAAAACAAAAGTTAAGATATACCTCTTTACGTCTTCCCAGATTCTTGCGCGACATTCAGTGACTGATCCTTCTTCTCCTTCGATCTTGTAGGTTCCGGTGACCGAAGATGGTGGTGGACGCGATAGAAGGCACAGTGGTAGCAGCTAGTGAGGCGGCGGCGCTTTAGGTCACGCGATAAGGGTTTCAGACATGCAAAACCCTAATCGCTCCTCTCTTCTTCTTCAACAACAGCGATACCTGTGTTCTTCTTCAATTTGTCCTCTTTCTAGTTTTCTGTAAAAAAAACCCTATTTTCTGTATTCTGTCAAAATAATCCTTTGCCCCTCTTTTGTGTTAGCTAGCCAGCCTCCGCGAAAACTCCCCTTCTTATGTATTTTCTTGTGTTATTTATAGAGCTAGGAATTTTAGGGTTTTCAATCTTCAGTTAGAACTTAGATTTAGGAATTATCTTTAACCAGGGATTGAAATTGTTGTTCATTGATTGTAATTGGATGTAATTAGAGATTTCGTACTTGATTGGATTTTGTAATTGATAATGTCATGAGATTTTTTCTAGATTTTGTATTATGTTAGATTTGCTTTTTTCTGTAATGTTTGAATGTTATTGAAGATTTGATTCAAAAGAAAATAATTTTCACAGTATCTATTTTTGCCAAAAGTTGCGCGTAATTCCTGGGTTAGATTGATACAGTAGGTGCTTGTTAAAAAGAATGTGCGTTGATTTTGGATAATCTGTACAGTATTTGTTATTGCACCTTTGGTTTAATTGGGCCTTAGCTTCCTTAGTCATGCGTTTTTTATTCTTTTTACTATATTGGCATCATTTATTTTATCAGCCCAATACACTATTATAACCAAAATCATGTTTTACTGGTTAAAACATGTATAACAACTTTCCTTTATTTTTATAATAAACATCATAAAACCCCTTTAACAATTGGAAAATAATTTATTCAATAATAATTTATAAGGAAATATTTTTATAAAGATGCTTTAATAATAATACCCTTTTCCTCTTTTTTTTCTAGAAAGGGCAGCAAACACCAAAAATGATGGGCTGACCGCCAAAAAAACCTTATTGGGCCTAATACTAGTAATTACACCCCCTTATTCGTTGTTTAATAAACCCAAACGAAGAATGGGCCAAATGAAATTTGATGCCCCTTTAATTGCAATTTCCACCTCCTTTCTTAATAGTGATAACACTAAAGTGGGCTTACTATCCTAATTTACTTGCAAATTAAACTTAATAATTTAATAATTACTCGGGTGATTTTTATTTTTGAATTGCATGGGCCCATTGGCTAACATGCTTCGCGAACGGATTTATGAGTCTTTCTGCTTTAGAAAGCCCTTATTAAAATACACCCCTATTCTTGAATAAAAACGGGCCATCAGATACTGTTGTACCATCTTTAATTAAGTATTTCTTTATTTCAATCTCGAAAAATAAAATTGTCGCGGTAGGACAAATTTGGGGTACGACAGTTGCCCCTATTCAATTATCTTCCAATCGAATAGTGTGAGAAAACGCGAGTCTTGCGCATTCTGATTGGGAGTTTATTGAATACTTGGAATACCCCAAAATTTGTCCCACAAACGTAAGATTACACTAATATAGCATACCCTTACGAGTCTCAAGTAAGTAGGAAAAGCTGATGATGCATCTCTTACCAGGGTTTGATAACGAGGCAGATGGTTTTAAGCTTAAGAGAGCAATTTTGTATGTCTTGGTTTGGTTTTGATTATTCACCAATTTGGAGGATGAATACAACAATAATTGATGATGCATGGCTGCTTGAAGACTGGGGCCATGGGTTATGTTTGCAGATCACTGGGTGAAGTCTGAATTGATGATCGGTGTTTATGGAATAACGAAATGTATTGCTGCATGAAGTCTGATGCAATGGGTTAAAGTTTTGTTTTCTTCTGAGCATCACAGCATGAAGCCTGAGGCGATGATCGGTTTTTATGGAATAAAGAAACATATTACTGCATGAAGTCTGATGCAATGGGTTAGATTTGCAAATCGTCGCGTTAAGTCTGAGATGATAAGCTAGATTTGGTTTTTGGCCATCGCTATATGAAGTCTAAGATGATGGTATGGAGTTTGGAGCACATTGATGCATGAAGTCTTAAGCAATGGGTTAGGTTCGCAAATCACTGCGTGAAGTCTGATATGATAAGCTAAATGTGTTGTTTCGAACATCATTGCATGAAGTCTGAGGCTATGGTCTAGAACTTTGCATAACGAAATACATTGATGCATGAAGTCTGAGGCAATGGATTAGGTTCGTGAATCACTGCATGAAGTCTGATGTGATAAGCTGACTTTAGTTTTCGAGCATCGCTGCATGAAGTCTGAGGCGATGGTCTAGGTTTTGTGGATACATTATGGCTTAGAGGCAATGTAATGAGTTCGGATAGTACATTGCATCTTAGAGGCAATGTGTTGAGTTTGGATAATACATTGCGGCTTAGAGGCAAGGTGCTGGGCTTGGAGAACACATTGCGGCTTAGAGGCAATGTGTTGGCTTTTGAGGATACCTTACGGCTTAGAGGCAATGTTCTGAATTTTGCACATACATTGCGGCTCATAGGCAATATGTTGAGTTTGGATAATACATTGCGGCTTAGAGGTAATGTGTTGAGTTTTGTGAATACATTTCGGCTTAGAGGCAATGTACTGAGTTTTGTAAATGCATTGCGGCTTAGAGGCAATGTACTAAGTTTTGCAAATACATTGTGGTTTAGAGGCAATGTAATGGGTTTTGAGAATACGTTGTGGCTTAGAGGCAACATACTGAGTTTTTGCAAATACACTGCGGCTTAGAGGCAATGTAGTGAGTTTTGAAAATACATTGCGGCTTAGAGGCAATGTACTGGGTTTTGCGGATACATTGCGGCTTAGAGGCAATGTACTGGGTTTGTAAGGAACTCATCACTGCATGAAGACTTAGGTGATAATCTGAATGTGTCACGGCATGAAGATTGAGGTGACGGGTTGAAACGTAGGAGAAGTATTGCGTTGGTCGACCCTTAGATAGTTGAATCGAGGGTGAGATTATTTGTCTGTTTGCCATGTGATACATGTGTATGCATGCATATTGAATGTTATATGTATGCGACATGTATGATATTTGACATTGATATGGAACCCTGAGTGTATTGAATATTGAAATGTATAGGGTATGTATGCTTGAGATATGCAAAATGTGTGTATGTATGAAATGTGTGTAAGATGCGCGTATGCCTTGAAATTTTATGAAGACTATTTCTGGTATTCTCTCCTTTAAACCATTGGCTTAGAGTTACCAATTCCTGGAGTTGTATGTCGTGTCGTCGTAGCATTGTTGAACTTGAATGCGGCGGGAAATGTTAGCAAAAGTTGAGCATTGATTTTGTATTACGGGCGTAGACATAGATAATGGCCTATGCGTAGATTTGTATGTTGTAAGCACAGGTGTAGACGTATGTATGGAATATGTGTGGTCTCTGTAGGTGCAGGCGTAAGCATAGACGTATGTAGATTTGTATGTTGTAGGCGCAGGCGTAAGCATGGACGTATGTAGATTCGTGTGTCGTAGGTGTAGGTGTGAGCATAGACGTATGTAGATTCTTATGTCGTAGGCATAGGCATGAGTGTAGACGTATGTATAGAATTGGCAGGAGTACACATGTGCGTGGACACATGTGCCAACGTAGATTTTATGTTGCAAGTTAGGCATAGGTGCTGACATGGACGTAGACTTTGCGTAGGGACGCATAAATATTTGTATAGACTTTGTATTGTTGAATGCAAGCATATGCGCAAATGTGCGTGTAGACTTTTTGTGTCGTGAGCGTAGATATAGGCGCATACATGGACATATGTATGGAATTTGTATTGTAGACACATGAGTAGACATGTGCGTGGATGTAGACGTGGATTTTCTTTTGATATTTTTCTAACCAAAACATTTTTTTGATGTTTTGTCAAATGCTTTTTTATTTTGTTAATCCTCCAAAATGATTTCAAGACAATATTCCCAAGTAATGATTGTAGTATTTTGTAAACAAGTCTGAGAAAAGAAAAAAACGCAATTTGAATAGATGCGACGAAAGCAAATGTTTTATTGATATGCCTCTGAATAGGCGAGAGTACAAGATGCAATTCCTAGAAATAGGTAATTACAGAAAGTTTTAAAACCAGTAAATGGCAATGAAAAATGATAATTGCTACTGATGCTCCCCATATCCTTCTAATGATCTTATCTCCTTTGCTTATGAGTTGAATGATTCAGATCAATCTCTCCTTTCGTGGTTCGCAGTCGCAGTTCCTTGATCGCAGTCTTTTTGTTCTTTATTTCTTTTTGACTGATCCCTAATTTTTGCTTGGATTACCCTTTCGGGTTTTCAATCCACCGGGATTATTTTTTTTTGTTATAGGCCCCTAATTTTTGCCTGGATCGCCCTTTAGGGTTTTTGATCCACCGGGATGCTCCTTTTTGCCTAAGTCGCCTATTTCAGGTTCGAGCTTAGCGAGATTCTTATACATAGTGTTTTTGATGGCGTCTGAGTTTTTCCGTATGCGGTAGTTCCTCCCCATCCATTGTTGTGGAGATAAGACCACCACCAGAGAATGTTGTTTTGACTACGTATGGACTTTCGTAATTGGGGGTCCATTTACCACGTGGGTCGAGGCGAAGTAGTAGAATCTTCTTGAGTACTAGACCATGTCGTGGTCCATCTCGTACAGTATACTGTTACTTAGAAAGAATTTCGAGGCTAATTTTTGTGAGGTTTGTTTGCCAATGCTAGAGGCATTTTCAGGAAGTCGTGAAACCAAGGCTTGTCACACAGTCTTTCTTTTATAGCAAGACAAAGTGAGGGCTCTTGATTGTGTCTGTCTATGATGCACGATTCGTGGTTTGACCAAGTTACTTTGAATATAGACGATATAGTTGCCAGGGCGTCTGTCATTTGATTTCCTTTTCGTGGGATGTGACTGAAAATGATCTTTGTGAATTCTATAGTCAGTTTTAAAACATGATCCCGATATGGGATCAGTTTTGGATGTTTAGTATCCCATTTTCCATTGACTTGGTATATGGCTTGTAAGCAAAAACTGTCCCTATATCGTGCCCCAGTGCATTTGAAGCTTCGTCGGATGTGGAGACCCAACGTGCCCCTGGCTCGGGTTCTTCGTCAGTTCTTGGTATTTCGTAGTTGCTTATTTTTACAGCACCATTTGTATTTGACCTTGGCCTGTTTCCGTAGATATGCGTAAGAACTTGACCAGCTTCCTTGTGGCTCCGCTTTAATGTTTCCCCTTAGTTTAGTTTCTTTCGGATCTTCCCTTGTGTTTAGATTAATGGTCTTAGTAGCCTCTTGATATGATTGCATATTGTTAGCTTTTCTTTTTATCTCCCTCACCATTTTCTCAAAGAGTTCGAGATCTTTACCATCTTCCTCTTTAGCTTGGTTGACAGGAGTATCAAAATTATATAGGATTGCAGCAGTAGCATTATCGATGGTTTTGGGCATGAATTTTCACCTTTATCATGTTTTGGTGCTGATTTAGTATATGAATATTCGAAAATGCATATGCAGAGAAAGTATTTCCATTTTTAAGATATAAATGCAAGAGAAAGACATGGATCTTGATTGAAAACAAAATATAACTTTCATTAATCGTAAATATTGTCTGAAACAAAACAGGGAAACCCTTACAAGCAACCCCTATGCCTCGGGCTTGACATAGGTTTTTTCGAAAACATGAAAAATTAATTAAGAAAGAAAAAGATCTCAGGAATCTCCATGGTCGTCCATCTTTTGATTTTTTTTCCTAGGGCACATTCTTGGATGAATTCAGTTTCCCCTTTGGTGTTGGCTTTGCTGAATATTTTTTCCC
This sequence comes from Vicia faba, assembly GCA_948472305.1. NCBI lineage: Eukaryota > Viridiplantae > Streptophyta > Magnoliopsida > Fabales > Fabaceae > Vicia > Vicia faba. The sequence goes on from OX451740.1 coordinate 467,558,114, forward strand.
CATGTATGCCATACACTACTCCATTGTTGACAAAAGTCTCTTGGATCGAAGGAAAATGTGCTTCGCCCTTCAGAATAGATTTATATTTTTCTTCAGGGTATTGTCCAAACTGGACTATCCCCTGGTCCCTTAGCCTTTGTAGAGCTCTTTCAAGAGCTTCATTATGTTCTAGCGGGAGTCCATATCCCAACTGATATTCTTTCAGCGAGTTTATCGGGGTCTTTGCTTGTCTGCTTGCCCCAGAGTCAGTGACTACTTTGATTGCATTTATTGTTAGCCCATCACGCGACGGCATATGGTATGATGTGATGTCGGGCTTCTCAAAAGTGATGTCTTGAGAATCCAACAAATCCTGCACCTTGTGTTTGAAAGACCAACACTGTTCTATGGTATGTCCAGGAGAATTAGCATGATATTCGCATCTGGAGTTGGCATCGTATCTTCGTGGGAGTGGCCCGACTGGAGGGGCTAGAGGCTTGAGTTCCACTAAGGATGCCTTAACTAGCTGTTGCAATAATTGGCTAGGTGGCATAGGGAGTGGATCAAATTTCCTGGGTGCCCTTCTGCCTTGCTACTTCCCTAGGGGGACCACTAATGGTTGTTGAACCCTGAGTTATGGTGCTACAGCACTAATCTCTCTGTGATCGGTGGATCTGGAACTGACTGTTTAACGCTGGTTCGCGAAATGTCGCGGAAGCAAGAGTCGCCACCGTCTTTTATTTTCTCCAATTGGAAAGGACAAAAGCACAGAAAAATTCCTTTAAAGAGATCACTCTCGGTTCGGGAGGTAGGTTATAGAAAGGGAAGGTATTAGCACCCTTTCTATCCATGGTTATCCATGGGCTCTTAGATACTTGCTCAATGTTTTCAAAATTGTTTGTTTGCTTTTCAATGTGGGTTTAAAAAAAGTTTCTTTGAAAAATTTCAGATCGACTCATACGTCAGAGTGTTTGAAAAATTTGCTTTGAAAGCTTTTGAAAATGTGTTGGTGAAAAGATGTTTTTGAGTTTGTTTTGAGATTAGAGCAAGTATCTACGAGAACCTACCTACCCTAAGGAATTCGTCTGTGTAAATGTCCTTTGAAGTAGTGCCATCCCACCATTGAGAGGTAGGTAGCACCACCGTTGGAGGTGTTCGGGTCAATTCGATTTTTAGGGACATGGTGATCACCAGAGCAATGGGAAGACACCTTAGAAGCTACCCTCATGCCAGGTTCCCGGATCATGAGGACTTACTAAGACATCCTCTACTCGACGATCACCTTTCGAAAGGCAACAGTGAGGCGTACCCTAGGGGTGGTGTGTGCGAATTTGTGTGTCAGTTTCATTTGCATTTATCTTTTGTCAAGTTCATTGTGATCTACGCTTGATTTTATTTAGGGCCATTCATTCTTGCATGCATATTTAACAGTTATAAAGTTTGCGAGAAAAATAAATCTACGACTATTACAAAGGCGCGGGTCCACATCGCCAAAATTAAACCGGACCCGATTTAGCGGAAAGTAAATGAAGCAAAATAAAGTGCAAGTGCGAGAAATTAAAAATTACAATGCTTTGGGAGAATTACATAATTATAATAAACGATAAAGTAAAATGCGCGAAACAAAATCATTAAAGCGACGGGCGTTGGACCCTTTTGCAAAATATTAAAAGTTAATGAGAATTAAAAAATTAAATGTTTTTGGTATTTTGGTGTTTTTTAGATTTAAAAGAAAAAGAATTTATTGAAATTAAAAAAGGAAGCGTCAAACCCTAATTCTAATGTTTTTTAAGCTATTAAGAAAAAAGATTGAATTTTTAACCTAATTTAAATCTACGTTATTTATATACATTTAATTATAAAAAAAATAAGAGAAATAAATAAATAATTATTACTGTAAAAAGGGAAAATATGAAAAAGAATCAAAATTGTTAATTAACCTAATTCTACATTTTTTATATTTATTATGAAAAGAATTAACAATAAACCCTAATTTAAATTAACTAATTCACATGCAAGTTTTTTTTTATGAAAAATAATTAAAATAAATATATACTATATTTTTGTCTTTTCTGAATTTTCTGTATTTTTTATGTATTGTAAAAAATATTTAATTAAATTAAAGCAATAAAACAAATAACATAATGATTAATAATAAAATAAAAATAAGTAAAAGAAATTGCAAACCAGAGTGGGGTGTAGTCCCAATTTAGGAGGTACAGGCCTTAGAATTCTGGCCCAATTAACCTTGAACTCGTTGACTTTTGTGCAAGCCTATGACACGTCTGACTATGGTACATGGTGTTCCTTGAATCTTGACCTTTTGATTGATGGAACTGGACGCGTGTATGTTGATCCTTGAACGTGCATGGTGAGTCTTAACGTTATGCCTGCATGTAATTACTAATGGAAAAAGAATATGGAAATTACTCAGACCTGGGACTCGAACCCAGGTCATGGAGGTTGAAACAATAAGCGCTTGCCATCTGTGCCACTTAACCTGTTTGATATATTAATAACACAAAAATAACAAAAAGCAAGAAGGAATGCATTAATGATCAAACGCGCGAAAATTTAAAAGATCCAACCAATGCTTGCCAACGCATCATCGTCTTCGTTCTCTTTTTATTTTTTTCTGAAAACACAAGCCTATGGAAACGGTTTTCTGGGCGTGGTCTAAAGCTGGTTTCAAGAAAATAGCGATTAGGTCCCTAACGCTCATAAATTGAGCGCGAGGGTTCCATTGCTTTCGTCTCAATGCACCGGTTTGAATGATGGTGGTTAGAGATCCCAATTTTTCCTCTAGTAAGAACCCCTAATTTTGAAGCTCCAGAAACCCTAATGTTCGATCATGGCATAATCTTGTATGGCACAGAAAAACTCAATTAAACATACCAGTTAGCTTCAAAACATTATGATAAACATGAATCAATAAAGAAAAATGCAAAAAGATGCTTGAATTATGCTATGCGATTTCAAGAATTTTGAGATACAGTCTGAGTTCTTGATACCGATTCTTGAAGCTTTGCTTGTCGTTTGTGATTGGAATATGATCAGGAGTCCACGAGCAAGCTTTTGGTATAAGAATTAGGGCTTAAAACCACTTGTAACCTTGAAATCAGTTTTGTGTTTTATGGAAAAAAAATCAAGTTTGCAAAGGAGTTTTCAGCGCAGCTTAGAGTCTAAAGGCATTAGGTTTGCATTCCTGATCATATAGTGAGCATGCTAGGTCAACAAATTTGCACCAAATCTCATGAATTCAATTTTTTGCATATTTGATTTTGTAAAATCTTTTTTGAATCTTTTTCACATGTAATTTGGTTCAATCATGCTCCAATCACACCAAAACTTGCCATATTTAATTGTACACGAAATCTTGAGAGTAGAATGTGCACAAAAAGATTTTTTTAGGTCAAATTTATATTTTCTATATATTTAAATGATTTAAATGAATTAATATTAATATAAATTCAAATAAATAATTTAAAAATTGAGAAAATACTTCCCCTTGGGCTTAATGGTCGTGCATAGGCTTGGCATGAAGAAACTTGGAAGAAAAATGGGCCCATTTGCATTTTTGGATCATTTGAAGTAAAGTTGACTTTCAAAAATTTCCAAACATTTCCCAACTTCCACAAGGCATAACTTGCTCAATTTTTAAGCTTTTCACATGTTCTTGGACATTTTGGAAAGGTCTTTGAGTCCTCTAACCAATGCCTTTGGTCCCATGTCATTTTGATTTACCAATCTCAAGTTATGGCCTTTGACTTAAAGTCCCTTTTTGTTGACTTTTGAAAATGACCTATAATGTTGAAATTGATAACTTTTTGTGAGAGCATTTCTTGGACTTGAAGTATGAAGATGAGTTGTAGGAAATGTCTTTCTCTTCAAAATGAGCTTTGGATGGAAATTTTATGATAATCCATGTGAAAGTTATGCCCTGGTCAATTTCAGTTGACTTTTTCAACAGTCCAAATATAGTAACTTTTGCATCTTTGATGATTTCTGAGCCAAATTTTGAGAATCATGATCAAGCATTGATCAAATGATGTTTGTGGCTTCAAAATGACATATTGACCAAAAATTTGAACTTTTGACTGTCAAATGACCATTTTGCCCCTACAGTTGACTGTGGTGCAATCTAGGGTTTTGACTGTGCAATTTTGAGCTGAATGCCTTGAAACTTGACATAAGGATGTTTGACCATATTTGTAGGCATGTGAGACTTGATTGGGTCCTTGAAAGCTTCCTTTCTTTGATCAGAACACAAACCCTAGTTTTGACTGTATAGGAGACAGTTGAACTGCATAACCCTTAGGGAATTTTGTGACTTGGCTTGGCAATTTCTTGAAGAATATGGGAGGGCAAATTTTGGGGTGCAACAGTTGCCCCTGTTCAATCTTCTTAGACCTGAGGATGCAGATTGGCTGGCGTGCCTTTCGTAATCCGAGGGTAGAAGATGATTGGACACTAGAGTGCCCAGAAATTTGCGCTCACATAGTGGCAGTGATTGTGGAATGGGCTTATAGATGCCATTTGGAGATTGCTGGATAGGATGATGGGCTTATAGATGCCATCTGGATGCTGATTGCGTAAGAGATTCCTTAGCGAGTACCTGCATACCTGCAAAAGAGAAAATGAGTACCTGACACGTTGCAGGAGCTGATTTTAGATGCTTGGTATAGATGTGTCCTGACTGGTTACAGGAGCTGAATCTGGAGCTTCAAACGCTGATGAATGAACCAGGGATGGTTACTTCCTTAGCATGAATGGTAAGAGAACCTTGGGAGACTTTAACTTCAACAACGCTCGTTGAGAAAAATCTTGGGTGTCTTTAACTTCAACAACGCTCGTTGAGAAAAATCTTGGGTGTCTTCTACTGGAATAAGAATCAGGGAGATCTTAGGGTCGATCTGACTGAACCAGAGAGGCCTTTGACTGGGTAGGAATCAGGAAAATCTTAGGGTCGATTTAACTGAACCGGACAAGGTCTTGGAATATCTTCAACTGGATAAGCATCAGGGAGATCTTAGGGTCGATCTGACTGAACCAAGAGAAGGCCTTTGACTGGATAAGCATCAGGAAAATCTTAGGGTCGATTTAACTGAACCGGTCTAGGTCTTGAAACATCTTCAACTGGATAAGCATCAGGGAGATCTTAGGGTCGATCTGACTGAACCAGAGAAGGCCTTTGACTGGATAAGCATCAGGAAAATCTTAGGGTCGATTTAACTGAACCGGTCTAGGTCTTGAAACATCTTCAACTGGATAAGTATCAGGGAGATCTTAGGGTCGATCTGACTGAACCAGAGAAGGCCTTGGACTGGGTAAGAATCAGGAAAATCTTAGGGTCGATTTAACTGAACCGGTCTAGGTCTTGAAACATCTTCAACTGGATAAGTATCAGGGAGATCTTAGGGTCGATCTGACTGAACCAGAGAAGGCCTTTGACTGGATAAGCATCAGGAAAATCTTAGGGTCGATTTAACTGAATCGGTCTAGGTCTTGAAATGTGATTGAGACTTTAAACTGCATCTTTCCTGAAAGGTAAAAGTCAGTCATATGCAATGCATGATATGGATCAAGCAATGATGTTCTCAACATAAAGGAGACGTGTATGATGCAGTGCGTTATGCATGCTATGATGATGTATGTGAAGTTTTATGTATGTTTTCGTCTAGGAAAGTGGATCCTTGACGGGTGCCGGGAAGTTGTATCCTGGGCTGACGTTGAAGAATAGATTTTGCTTCCGCTGGGGATGATAACTGCAAGAATACCGGTAGGAGAAGATAACTCCGTTGAGGAATAAACTTGGCAAATGAAGAGTCTGCGGGGAGAAAGGATACTCTAGCGACTATGCTGGGAAGCAATACTCTGTGGGGATAGAGATGCTTTGCTTGAATTATTGAGAATAACCTGCTGAGGATACCGTTGTATAGGAAGCGTTGATAGACTTCGCTGGGGTAAGAAGACTTTGTTGACGACGCTCTTTCCATGGCTTTTGGCTGAGGATAACCCAGTTATATCCTGTTAAGGAAATAACTCTTTAAATAAAGCCAGACGACGCGTTCGTGCTCTGTGAGGATAAGCTTCCAGAATTTACTGGGGGTAAGCTTACTGCTTGGGGAGATATGAATTCCAACTTTGCTGGTGAAGCTGGATTGGACTCTTCTGGGGGAGTTTTGGACTGCGGGGAAGTGATTTCTTTGAATGTTGGTATGCTGCCGGGGAACAATCTTTAGACCAAGACTGCCGGGGATGCTTGTTAAGAATATATGTATTGCTGCTGGGGAATGTTTGAGATCGGCTGGAGGATACTCAATTTCCTTGATATTTGATGATTTGCTTGGAGAGGAATGTATTGTTGTACCCTCTGGGGAACTAATATGTACTGGTCGTGTTCTTTAGCTGAACCTACCTTGGTACCTTGGAGGATAGAACAATTGGATTGTTTAGACAACTCTTTATTGCCCCTGTTTCTAGTGTCACCTGCAACTAATTCCTTTTGTTTCGTATGCAAATATTTATGAGTTAGCAAATTACTGTCAATGCATATATCACAAATTGAACCTTGGACGTTCTTCGCAAAACAAAACAGGAAAAGAAAAACACTTGGCACGTTTAACTGAAGATATATTTTTATTGATTTTTGAATGGCCTGAAAATAGGCGTTTTGTGTACAAGAGGCTGACGTCCTAGTAAGAGGTACGTCGCCGAACAAAAGAGTTTATACAAGTTTTGTACAAAAGAAAATAAAACAGCTGTGTGAAAGATGAATGATCCACTGGGTTTCAACTCTGCTATTGCCTTTATAACTCCGAGCGTCTCATCACTTGATGACCTTGGTTGAAGGTGAAGCTGACTGATCGATGCTGTTTGAACTTGATGTAGATACCGGATTCTGGATGCAAAGTGATCCAATGAGACATAGTATTACGCTTTTATCCCTTATTTTTGCCTGGACCGCCCTTTCGGGTTTTCAGTCCACCGGGATACCCATTTTTGCCCAAGCCGCCTTTTCAGGTTTTCGACTTGCCGGGTGTACAGATTTTTTTATTTTCATCCCTTCATTTTGCCCGAACCCTTTTGGTTCGACGGGAAGCCCTAATTTTTGCCTAGGCATGTCAGCCTAGCGGGTCTTGTTTTCATGCGTAGTATTTTTTAACTATGTCTGCATTGGCGGGGTGAGGAAGGTCGTCACCATCCATGTTGGTTAATATCATTGCTCCTCCTGAGAACACATGCTTAACCACAAATGGCCCTTCATATGTGGGAGTCCATTTGCCCCTTGGATCACTCTGAGGAAGGATGATTCGCTTGATCACCAAATCCCCGACTTGATATTCCTGTGGTCTGACCTTTTTGTTAAATGCCCTGATCATTCGTTTCTGATACGTCTGACCATGACAGATAGCAGCAAGTCTCTTTTCGTCAATGAGATTGAGTTGGTCAAGTCGTGTCTGGATCCAATCATCTTCGTTCAGATTTGCATCCTTCATTATCCGGAGAGAGGGAATTTGCACTTCGATCGGCAAGACTGCCTCCATGCCATAAACCAGAGAGAAGGGAGTTGCCCCGGTTGACGTCCTAGCTAAGGTACGGTACCCATGCAGAGCGAACGGTAACATCTCGTGCCAATCTTTGTAAGTTACTGTCATTTTTTGCACGATCTTCTTGATGTTCTTATTTGCTGCTTCTACAGCCCCATTCATCTTCGGTCTGTAAGGAGAAGAATTGTGGTGCTGTATCTTGAACTGTTCGCAAAGCTCGGCAATCATCTTGTTGTTCAGATTGGTACCGTTGTCTGTAATAATTCGCTCAGGGACGCCGTACCGACAGATCAGATTGTGCCGAATAAACCGTGCCACAACAGTCTTGGTTACTGTAGCATAGGATGCTGCCTCAACCCACTTTGTAAAATAGTCAATCTCCACTAGGATGAAGCGATGTCCATTGGATGCCGTAGGTCTGATCTCGCCAATCATGTCTATGCCCCACATTGCAAACGGCCAAGGCGCAGTCAGAACATTCAGGGGAACCGGAGGAACATGCACCTTGTCTGCATAGATCTGGCACTTGTGGCATGTCCTGGAGTGTTGGTAGCAGTCAGCTTCCATTGTGGACCAATAATATCCTGCCCGTAGGATCTTTTTAGCCATAGTATGTCCACTGGAATGTGTACCAAAGGTCCCTTCATGTAGCTCTTCCATGATTCGTTCTGCTTCAGTTTTGTCCACACAACGCAGTAAGGTTGAATCATGGTTTCTTTTGTACAAGATGCCGTTGCTTAGGAAGAACTTGGCTGCGAACCTCCTCGGGAATTTCTTATCGTTGACAGAGGCATCTTCAGGGTATTCCTGAGCTTCCAGATATCTCTTCACTTCGTGGTACCAAGGCTTCTCAGTTACTAATTCAGTTTCGAGATCACAACAGTATGCCGGTTCGTCCAGTTTCCAGATGATGATCCGGGGGGCTTCATTATCCCATTTGACCTTGAACATTGAAGACATTGTAGCTAACGCGTCCGCTAACTGATTCTCTTCTCTTGGAAAGTGTTCGAAGGTTATCTCTGTAAAGTGGGGAATCAGGGTCAACACACATTCTCTGTAAGGAATCAAGTTTGGATGTTTCGTATCCCACTCTCCTTTGATCTGATTGATCACAAGAGCGGAATCTCCGAAGACACTTAGAAATTTGATCCTTAGGTCGATCGCAGCTTGAAGACCCATGATACACGCCTCATACTCCGCCATGTTGTTGGTACAGTTGAAACATAGCCGGGCAGTGAGTGGAGTATGAGTACCTTGTGGAGATATGATTATGGCGCCGATACCATTTCCCAAAGCATTGGAAGCTCCATCAAAGTGCATAGACCATCGGGATCCTGGTTCAGGTCCTTCATCCGGTCCAGGTACTTCACAATCAGTTACAATCATGATGCTTTCATTCGGAAACTCGAAGTTCATTGATTGGTAGTCATCTACAGCTTGATGAGCTAAGTGGTCTGCCAATACACTCCCCTTGATGGCTTTCTGGGTTGTGTACTGAATGTCGTATTCCGTCAAGATCATTTGCCATCTTGCAATTCTCCCAGACAGAGCAGGCTTTTCGAATATGTATTTTATCGGATCCATTTTTGAGATCAACAAGGTGGTATGAGTCAGCATATACTGTCTCAGCCGGCGAGCAGCCCATACCAAAGCGCAGCAAGTTTTCTCAAGCAGTGAGTATCGGGTCTCACAGTCGGTAAACTTTTTGCTAAGGTAATAAATGGCATGCTCTTTTCGGCCAGACTCGTCATGCTGCCCCAGCACACACCCCATTGAGTTATCAAGCACTGTTAGGTATAATATCAGAGGTCTCCCTTCAACCGGTGGCATAAGGATAGGTGGTTCTTGGAGATACTCTTTGATTCTGTCAAAAGCAGCTTGACATTCATCGTTCCAACGTACTACCTGATCTTTCTTCAGCAGCTTGAAGATTGGCTCACAGGTAGCAGTCAGATGAGAGATGAATCGAGCGATGTAATTCAGGCGTCCTAAAAAGCCTCTGACCTCCTTTTCTGTCTTAGGAACTGGCATCTCTTGAATAGCTTTGACCTTAGCAGGGTCCACTTGAATACCTTTATCACTGACCACGAAGCCTAGCAGTTTTCCCGATCTTACCCCGAAGGTGCACTTGTTCGGGTTCAGTCTCAGCTTGTATAGTTTCAACCGGTCAAACAATTTCTGCAGATGATCTAGATGCTCTTCCTCAGTCTGGGACCTAGCGATCATTTCGTCCACATACACCTCTATCTCGTGATGGATCATATCGTGAAATAAGGCAACCATGGCACGTTGGTAGGTTGCCCCAGCATTCTTTAATCCGAACGGCATGACCTTGTAACAGAAGGTGCCCCACTGAGTGACAAATGTAGTCTTCTCCATGTCTTCAGGTGCCATCTTGATCTGATTGTAGCCTGAAAAGCCATCCATGAAAGAGAATACCTTGTGCTGAGCTGTATTATCAACAAGGACATCAATGTGAGGTAAAGGGAAGTCATCCTTGGGGCTGGCCCTGTTTAGATCCCTGTAGTCGACACACATTCTGACCTTGCCGTCCTTTTTAGGTACCGGCACCACGTTAGCAACCCACTGAGGGTAAGAAGTCACTGCAAGGAAACCGGCATCAAACTGTTTCATGACTTCGGCTTTAATCTTCTCGGACATCTCTGGGCGCATCCGACGGACCTTTTGTTTAACTGGAGGGCAGTCTTCCCTAGTCGGCAAATGATGGACAACAATATCGGTATCCAACCCGGGCATGTCTTCGTAGGACCAGGCAAAGATCTCCATATAGTCATGTAACATCTTGGTTAACCGTTGCTTCACGCTGAGCTCTAGGTTGGCACCAATCTTTACCTCTCTCCGGTCTGCTTCAGTACCCAGGTTTATGGTTTCCACTGGCTCTTCATGGGGTTGAATTGCCCTCTCTTCCTGAAGCAACAGTCTAGCAAGCTCGCCAGGCACTTCGCAATCATCTTCACCTTCGTCTTCGGCTAAGTTGATCGGATTTTCGAAGTCATAATTGGCAGTAGCAGAGCTGTTATCAGTGAGATCCAGAGTGGATTGGAACCTGTATGAGTGAGTGTGTGTGTAAATACAGTTGTTTTGAAAATTATGTAAAGGAAAGATAGAAAAGGAACACAATATTTGCAATGCGAAAAACGTCCAAAATTTTCATTCATGATGTATAAAATGACAGTTTGTATGCCCTCACAAATAGAACCACGGTGCCTCGGGTAAGACACCGGGCCATAGAGTTTATCATTGTTTATTACAAAATAACAAAACATAGGAATTCGTTACTGCGTCACAAAGGTAACAGGGGTATGGTCCTTTGCACTCCAATTGTTCAATCCGTCTTCGGCCGTCGGATAAATCCAGCTGTTGAATTCTGCTTCGTCTACTTCCTCTGCATCCCCAATAGCATTCACTTCTGAGCTTTTAATAAATACCGGAGGCCTTCCGATCTTCGCTTTCCTCATAGCCCTCTGACCTTTTGAGGTGAAACCCAGCCCAAGTTTATCAGTCTTCTGAGTGAAGTCTGGAAGTCTGCCCCAGTCGGCACATTCACCCTTCTGCACCACAGCCCTGGCATCCTTCAGGGAAGCCATCTTCAAAGGACCACTTGCTTCTGTTGTTTCTGCTGCAATTGGAAATACCTCCTCGAAATGCTGAAAGGGGGTCTCAATGAACTCCCCATCCATTTCAATGTATCTGAACGAGTTCAGGTGGCTCACCATATATTCTTCCTCTCCTTGCACGGTGACGATCTTCCCTCTGACGGGGTACTTCAGCTTTTGATGCAAGGTAGAGGTCACTGCCCCAGCCTTGTGTATCCAGGGTCGACCCAGCAGACAAGAGTAAGATGGACGGATGTCCATCACATAAAAAGTGGAGTCGAACACCTGAGAGCCCACCCGAATCGGAATGTCAACTTCTCCATGGACCATCCTCTTTGAACCGTCAAAGGCCCTGACGATAATGTTGCTGGGTTTCAAATCCAGGCCTTCACAATCTAGACGATCCAGAGCCTTCTTGGGTAGCACATTCAAAGATGACCCAGTATCAACCAACACATGTGCCAAGGTGGTGCCCCTGCATTCGATTGAGACATGCAGAGCATCATTATGATCTCTCCCCTTTGCGGTCAAATCAGCATCTGAGAAACCCAAGCCATTGTTTGCCGTTAGACTTGCCACGCAATCGGTGAACTGGACTGCAGAGGTTTCATGTGGCACATGGGCCGTCTTGAGGAATGAGATGAGGGCCTTTGCATGGGCCTCAGAGCACAGCAGTAAAGAGAGCATGGAGATCTTGGAGGGCGTATGCCCCAACTGTTCCACGACATTAAAATCGCTCTTCTTTATAATCTTCAAAATCTCCTCCATCTCTTGTGGGGAGGCCTCAGCAGCTATGGGTATGGGTGCCTCCATCTGGGCAGGCTCGGTTTCAATTCCCTTGCCCCGAGCATTGGATGACTCGGCAGCAGGAGAAACAATCGGATCAGCGGCAGGAACAACAACTTGATCAGCAACGGGAGTAGGTGTACTTGCAGGAATTATCAGGAGCGGTCTTCGGACAGCAGGTGGCGCAATGTCAGGCGAGAAGAGCCTGCCACTGCGGGTAACTTTGGCTGGGCCAGTAATGTCACAGATGCTGGCGCCAGCGTTGAGCTCTTGTTTAACTCCGTTTATATATACATCTGCCCCATAGTGCCAAGGGACAGCTTTGTTAGATACATAGGGCAGGGGCCCAGGAACAGTGATAGTAACAGGTGCAACAGTCAGAATTTGGATGGGCTTCTTCTGGAGAGCCGGGATCGGATTATTGAAGATGGTCACCACAGAGACTTCTTCTATTGGAACCAAACGAACAGCAGACTTCTTGAATAGAATCTCCTTGCTATCCATTAAGCTTTGGATGCCTAACTTTAGCAAGGGACAACCGGATGGGGACACAACACAGAACAGGCAACCCTCACTACAACCCGGAAATAAACCGGCCTGCAGTAGGTTCTTCTTAACGATCTTTAGAGGAGTGGCTAGATCATCCACAGAAACAGCATAAACATCTTCATCAACAGCATTTACCCCGTGCTGAGGCATAGGGGCAGTAACTACATTCGGCTTTGCAGGCGCTTCGAATTGTATCTCCTTTGCGTCGATAAGGTCTTGCACCTTATTCTTCAACGCCCAACAGTCATCAGTAGAGTGCCCCGGGCTTTCTGAATGGTAAGCACAACGAGCATTCGGGTTGTACTTGGGAGATGCTGTATTTGGGAACTTTGGAGCCTCCCTGACAGTCACCAAATTGGTTGCGAGCAACTGTGGCAGGATCTGTGATAGGGTCATGTTTAAACGGGAGAATTCTCTCCGGGGTCTTTCCACCTTCTGAGTATTGTTTGGCCGGGGAGCGGCAGCAGGCTTAGCAATCATTACCGCACTGACAGATTGGCGGTGTTCATTTCTCTCTGATCTCCTGGAACCATATACGGCGCTAGACTCCTTCTTGAATGGTTTCTTTTCCGAACTAGAGGATGATGCCCCCTTCGCAATCTTCCCAGACTTCAACCCAGCTTCAATCCTTTCTCCAGTCAAGATCAAATCAGTGAAACCAGCAGAAGAATTCCCAATGAGATGGTTAAAGAATGGCCCAGATAGGGTCCCCAAGAACATGTCAACCAACTCCCGATCAGTCAATGGTGGCTGCACCCTGCCAGCCAGGTCTCTCCATTTCTGAGCGTACTCCTTAAAACCTTCGCTTGCGCCTAACGCCATACCCTGGAGTTGGGTACGTGTGGGAGCAAGGTCGGCATTATACTGATACTGCTTGTAGAAAGCAGTAGCCAGCTCCTCCCAGTTACGAACTTTGGTCCCATCCAGCTGATAGAACCATTCGAGATGAGTCCCTGAAAGACTCTCCTGGAAGAAGTGGATCCATAGATTCTTGTCCGCAGAGTACGGCTGAATTTTCCGAACATAGGACCTTAAGTGCAGCTTGGGACAAGACGCCCCGTCATATTTGGAGAAGGTTGGTGCTTTGAACTTATGCGGGATAATCACACCAGTCGACAAACCCAGATCTCCGAAATCCAGCCCAGGTGCCTGTTGCACCTCCATAGCCTTCAACCTGTCCTCCAGTTGTTTGTACCTGTCATCTGCAGGAGGGTACTGCTCCTCATCAAAATCTGTCTCGTTGTCGGAGACGACCGGACTAGGAACCTTTACTTCTGCCTGAGAAGGACTCCTGCCAACAGAAGAACCAGCCTCTTCATGCTGCAGAGTATTACCCAACCTTCGGCCCGAGTTGAACAGAACAGTTCTTCTCTTCTTCTTCTTCTCCTTCTTCAGGAGCATAGTCTTCAGTTCTTCTTGGCCTTTAGCTAGACCCATGATTAGTTCTTGAAACTGCGCATTCTGCGCCTGGAGAGCCTTGATTGATGTCTCTGTTGATTCAGATCCGGGATTCATGATGCTGAAATAAACAGCGAAGAACTGTAAGCAACCTGAAAAGGGGAAAAACCTGCTATGCACATGATGTATGAAATGCGTATGCAATGCATTCAAGGGTTCGAAAGTTCAAATTTGTTGTAGACAAAAAGGAACACACGTTATCATTAAAGAAATCATCGTTTAATACATCAAGGCCTCGTGGGCAAAAGTACAAAAATCAAGTCAATCCCAAAATACACTGCGCATCCTTTTCGGAGCTATGTAGGTGTTGAGATTCCTCTCTTCATGCAACAGACGGGTGAGCTCCAAGACTTTCTTTTCACTGGCATGCAGACTAGTCTCAAGAGAATTCCTTTCCTCCTTAAGCTGGATCCAGCTCTTCTGCATCTCTTCCCAGGATGTGGGCATATCAGGGTACTGAATAACATGAGACACTTCCCCTTCCAAGACAGGTTCTTTGATTACTGGAAGCATGTGAGGATAAGGCATGACTAACTTCTGAGAGCGAGCGCGTACCCATTTGAGATAAGGCTCCAAAGGGATGGAGTTCCTGTGCCCCAGTGTTTTGCTGTCTATCCTATTGGGCATCCTCCAGGCTCTGATAAATCTCTGACGAAACCCTTGAGTATCGTTGTCGAAGTCAAAAACTATGTCGGGAATTAACATGTCATGAGGACCATCCTTCCGAGCATAACCAAACTGTCTCCAAGCCAGGCATGGGCTATAAGTAATACCTCCTCTGATTCCAAGTAAAGGAACATTAGGGTACTCCCCGCAACGATCAATGATAGTGACATCTTCTCTGGACCTAGGGCACCAATGTATATCTGCATGTGTAAGAGTCATCAACCGTTGTGACCATCTCAAACCCCGCTCGTTCTTCAGGACTGATTGTGGAAGGTGCGAAATAAACCACTTTCCCAGGAGAGGAGTGCAACACATAAGCACACCTCTTTTTCTCATGGTTCGAGTGTAACATGAGTGAAGGATGTCCCCCAGCAACGTAGGTATAGGATTCCTGGACATAAAGATCCGAACGGCACTGATATCAATGAGCTGATCTGGGTTAGGGAACAATACCAAACCATAAACAAGGAGGGCCACAACCTCTTCAAAAGCTTGCAAGTCAAGGGAGTTCCAACATTCATGGGCCTTCTCAAACAGAAACCTGGCCAAGAACCCTTTGATACCACTTCTGACTTCCCAATGTCCTTTGAGGTCAGATGACTGTAGGTGTAAGGCTTTAGCAATCTCTTCAAGCTTAGGTTCCTTTTCTGTATCGTTGAAGGGTAGCTGATCAAGGATAGGGATCTTCAGGAGCCGGGAGAACTCCTCCAATGTAGGTACCAACTGATAGTCCAAGAAGGTAAAACAGTGATGCAGAGGGTCAAAGAACTGGAACAAGACCTTTATCATAACTTCCTCAATGTTGGTGTTGACCAAGCTGATGAGGCTTCCATGCCTTTCACTGAATGAGGAGTTCTCAGGTATCCTGGATATAAGCTCCTTAAGCTGAGGAGGGACCCTTACAAGATTGACCTGAATTGTCTTTCTACGAACAGTTTCCATGTCCTACAAAACAAGAACAAAGATGAAAATGCGAACCCCTGAAATGGTTAGTCAATGCATATGATGCTGGATGATGTCATGATGCTATGATTAAACACACCACAGATATTTACAAAGACAAACATGTAGGGCACACAAGGCACACAAGACAAGCCCTTAAGGTTTAAGGCCAGCATGGGGTCTGGGTAGTACCCTCTTGAAGTTGGTGGGTTCAACCTGTCCTAATCAAAGTAACCGGGTTCTAAGGTTCCCAATATCACGGGATTGCTTTCATTGTTCATCGTTTCGATTTAGCCACTGAACTGGCGACCGAAATATTCCAGGAAAGCAACCCTCAATTGAGCGTAGTATCGAGTATCAACCAACCTCGGACTGCACCAAAGTCAGTTATCTCACTACCCTAAAGAGGCCAAGATAGTTCAATTAAGGTTCCTAAGGTCTGTTGATGCTTCACGACACCACGCGGAGGCCCCGTACTCTCCTTGACTGAACTCAAGGGTTACCGGTACACACCAAAGTGCCACATCAACGTAGCAGACTGTTTCAACCATGTCGGTATACCCCGCACAGTTCCCTCACAGCCTTGTTGCTACTTTCTAAGAAGGTATCCCCCAGATCCGGGTTAGGATCTATAGAACTCCCAAGCAACCCACAATTTAAAGCACACAAGGAAAACAATTGAAAACATAGTTATAAGCTAGCCCTAAGGTACACCTCACTTTAGTTTAGTCCCCAGCAGAGTCGCCAGTTCTGGCGATCGGTGGATCTGGAACTGACTGTTTAACGCTGGTTCGCGAAATGTCGCGGAAGCAAGAGTCGCCACCGTCTTTTATTTTCTCCAATTGGAAAGGACAAAAGCACAGAAAAATTCCTTTAAAGAGATCACTCTCGGTTCGGGAGGTAGGTTATAGAAAGGGAAGGTATTAGCACCCTTTCTATCCATGGTTATCCATGGGCTCTTAGATACTTGCTCAATGTTTTCAAAATTGTTTGTTTGCTTTTCAATGTGGGTTTAAAAAAAGTTTCTTTGAAAAATTTCAGATCGACTCATACGTCAGAGTGTTTGAAAAATTTGCTTTGAAAGCTTTTGAAAATGTGTTGGTGAAAAGATGTTTTTGAGTTTGTTTTGAGATTAGAGCAAGTATTTACGAGAACCTACCTACCCTAAGGAATTCGTCTGTGTAAATGTCCTTTGAAGTAGTGCCATCCCACCATTGAGAGGTAGGTAGCACCACCGTTGGAGGTGTTCGGGTCAATTCGATTTTTAGGGACATGGTGATCACCAGAGCAATGGGAAGACACCTTAGAAGCTACCCTCATGCCAGGTTCCCGGATCATGAGGACTTACTAAGACATCCTCTACTCGACGATCACCTTTCGAAAGGCAACAGTGAGGCGTACCCTAGGGGTGGTGTGTGCGAATTTGTGTGTCAGTTTCATTTGCATTTATCTTTTGTCAAGTTCATTGTGATCTACGCTTGATTTTATTTAGGGCCATTCATTCTTGCATGCATATTTAACAGTTATAAAGTTTGCGAGAAAAATAAATCTACGACTATTACAAAGGCGCGGGTCCACATCGCCAAAATTAAACCGGACCCGATTTAGCGGAAAGTAAATGAAGCAAAATAAAGTGCAAGTGCGAGAAATTAAAAATTACAATGCTTTGGGAGAATTACATAATTATAATAAACGATAAAGTAAAATGCGCGAAACAAAATAATTAAAGCGACGGGCGTTGGACCCTTTTGCAAAATATTAAAAGTTAATGAGAATTAAAAAATTAAATGTTTTTGGTATTTTGGTGTTTTTTAGATTTAAAAGAAAAAGAATTTATTGAAATTAAAAAAGGAAGCGTCAAACCCTAATTCTAATGTTTTTTAAGCTATTAAGAAAAAAGATTGAATTTTTAACCTAATTTAAATCTACGTTATTTATATACATTTAATTATAAAAAAAATAAGAGAAATAAATAAATAATTATTACTGTAAAAAGGGAAAATATGAAAAAGAATCAAAATTGTTAATTAACCTAATTCTACATTTTTTATATTTATTATGAAAAGAATTAACAATAAACCCTAATTTAAATTAACTAATTCACATGCAAGTTTTTTTTTATGAAAAATAATTAAAATAAATATATACTATATTTTTGTCTTTTCTGAATTTTCTGTATTTTTTATGTATTGTAAAAAATATTTAATTAAATTAAAGCAATAAAACAAATAACATAATGATTAATAATAAAATAAAAATAAGTAAAAGAAATTGCAAACCAGAGTGGGGTGTAGTCCCAATTTAGGAGGTACAGGCCTTAGAATTCTGGCCCAATTAACCTTGAACTCGTTGACTTTTGTGCAAGCCTATGACACGTCTGACTATGGTACATGGTGTTCCTTGAATCTTGACCTTTTGATTGATGGAACTGGACGCGTGTATGTTGATCCTTGAACGTGCATGGTGAGTCTTAACGTTATGCCTGCATGTAATTACTAATGGAAAAAGAATATGGAAATTACTCAGACCTGGGACTCGAACCCAGGTCATGGAGGTTGAAACAATAAGCGCTTGCCATCTGTGCCACTTAACCTGTTTGATATATTAATAACACAAAAATAACAAAAAGCAAGAACGAATGCATTAATGATCAAACGCGCGAAAATTTAAAAGATCCAACCAATGCTTGCCAACGCATCATCGTCTTCGTTCTCTTTTTATTTTTTTCTGAAAACACAAGCCTATGGAAACGGTTTTCTGGGCGTGGTCTAAAGCTGGTTTCAAGAAAATAGCGATTAGGTCCCTAACGCTCATAAATTGAGCGCGAGGGTTCCATTGCTTTCGTCTCAATGCACCGGTTTGAATGATGGTGGTTAGAGATCCCAATTTTTCCTCTAGTAAGAACCCCTAATTTTGAAGCTCCAGAAACCCTAATGTTCGATCATGGCATAATCTTGTATGGCACAGAAAAACTCAATTAAACATACCAGTTAGCTTCAAAACATTATGATAAACATGAATCAATAAAGAAAAATGCAAAAAGATGCTTGAATTATGCTATGCGATTTCAAGAATTTTGAGATACAGTCTGAGTTCTTGATACCGATTCTTGAAGCTTTGCTTGTCGTTTGTGATTGGAATATGATCAGGAGTCCACGAGCAAGCTTTTGGTATAAGAATTAGGGCTTAAAACCACTTGTAACCTTGAAATCAGTTTTGTGTTTTATGGAAAAAAAATCAAGTTTGCAAAGGAGTTTTCAGCGCAGCTTAGAGTCTAAAGGCATTAGGTTTGCATTCCTGATCATATAGTGAGCATGCTAGGTCAACAAATTTGCACCAAATCTCATGAATTCAATTTTTTGCATATTTGATTTTGTAAAATCTTTTTTGAATCTTTTTCACATGTAATTTGGTTCAATCATGCTCCAATCACACCAAAACTTGCCATATTTAATTGTACACGAAATCTTGAGAGTAGAATGTGCACAAAAAGATTTTTTTAGGTCAAATTTATATTTTCTATATATTTAAATGATTTAAATGAATTAATATTAATATAAATTCAAATAAATAATTTAAAAATTGAGAAAATACTTCCCCTTGGGCTTAATGGTCGTGCATAGGCTTGGCATGAAGAAACTTGGAAGAAAAATGGGCCCATTTGCATTTTTGGATCATTTGAAGTAAAGTTGACTTTCAAAAATTTCCAAAAATTTCCCAACTTCCACAAGGCATAACTTGCTCAATTTTTAAGCTTTTCACATGTTCTTGGACATTTTGGAAAGGTCTTTGAGTCCTCTAACCAATGCCTATGGTCCCATGTCATTTTTATTTACCAATCTCAAGTTATGGCCTTTGACTTAAAGTCCCTTTTTGTTGACTTTTGAAAATGACCTATAATGTTGAAATTGATAACTTTTTGTGAGAGCATTTCTTGGACTTGAAGTATGAAGATGAGTTGTAGGAAATGTCTTTCTCTTCAAAATGAGCTTTGGATGGAAATTTTCTGATAATCCATGTGAAAGTTATGCCCTGGTCAATTTCAGTTGACTTTTTCAACTGTCCAAATATAGTAACTTTTGCATCTTTGATGATTTCTGAGCCAAATTTTGAGAATCATGATCAAGCATTGATCAAATGATGTTTGTGGCTTCAAAATGACATATTGACCAAAAATTTGAACTTTTGACTGTCAAATGACCATTTTGCCCCTACAGTTGACTGTGGTGCAATCTAGGGTTTTGACTGTGCAATTTTGAGCTAAATGCCTTGAAACTTGACATAAGGATGTTTGACCATATTTTTAGGCATGTGAGACTTGATTGGGTCCTTGAAAGCTTCCTTTCTTTGATCAGAACACAAACCCTAGTTTTGACTGTATAGGAGACAGTTGAACTGCATAACCCTTAGGGAATTTTGTGACTTGGCTTGGCAATTTCTTGAAGAATATGGGAGGGCAAATTTTGGGGTGCAACACTCTCCCTCCTTTCCTTTGGTGAAGTTTGAAGCAGGCCGCTTTGAATTTCAGGGAGCATTTGATGGTCCCCCCTGATATCTTCCCACTTTTTATCCCAGTTTCGATTCTTTCTCCGATGGTTACTAGGTCTGAGAACCCCGAAGAGATACTTCCAACCATCATCTCATAATACAGCCCGCACAAAGTTCCCATGAACATGTCAACTAACTCCTTCTCTAATAGTGGTGGTTGCATACGAGATGCCAATCCCCTCCATCTTTGAGCATACTCCTTGAAGGACTCTTCTTTCTTCTGGGACAAATTCTGGAGTTGCATATGGGTAGGCGCCATGTCCAAGTTATATTTGTAATGCTTTAGGAAAATAGTGAATCATCAGCTTCTGATCGTGAGCATTGGCATGCATCTTCCTGCAATACATACGAAGATGATTTCTTGGACAAGTGAGCCCCTTGTATTTTTCAAAGTCAGGAACTTTGAACTTTGGTGGAAGCACCACATCAAGAACTAGGCCCATTTCGAGAGCGTCTACTTCGAAAGCGTCGAAACCCTCCACAACTTTTAATCTTTCCTCCAGAGCTTTGTACTGATTCACCACCAATGAATTATCAACATCAAGAGTACCAGTCGTCTTTGGCGGAGCTTGGTTGGCATCCTCTGGGTCGTGGTCTTCGTATTACAGGTCCAAGTAATTGTTTGCATCATTGGTCGGAATCTGTACGGTACGAGATGCCCCTGCTTTTGGCGGCGGTGGGACAAACCCTTCAGTTTCAGCTTCTTGTTGTTCCACGAAGGACACTTGGAGTCCTGCTTCTGGCTCTTTCCTCAGTTGGTGACTGCTTGATGCACCAATAGTCTGGGCTACTTCTTTGAAAGCTGCCATGGGAATCTAGTCTTGTCGGTCAATAATGTTCTTCAAAGCTAGGAGAACTTGACTCAAATCTCCTTTCGTTGAACTTACGTCACCCTTTACTTGGTTGAGATCCTCTTTGAATGCAGCTTGAGTTTCCTCGATTTTCTCCATTGCTTTTTGTTGATAAGCCCTTGTTTGATATGAAGGCCAAGGAGGTGGAGACCTTCTTCTACCAATGGTTCAACTGGAGAGATGTTTTTAAAAAATGAGTTTGGACATGATATGCTTGTGTTCATGAATGCATGCGTGCGAATGAATGTGCATCCATATGAAAGGGGTTGGCAGTCTTATTCACTTGGGTATGTATCCGTTTTTTGCTTATTATTTTACTGGCAACTATATTTAAAATAGATACGCAAACAGTGTGTGGAAACAAAACGCCTTTATTGAAAGTAACGTAATTCAGATATTGAAAAATATTACAATCTTAAGCCAAAACTTTATTTGCGTGAAATCAGGTAAAAATGAAATAAGTCTTCTAGGCGCGCCTGCAGATATATGCTCTTGAAACCATCTACTGTTGCTGGACAAAACTTGAGAAAGTCTTCAGCACGTTATTTACCTTTAGTGGCCTTGATTTCAGACATGTTTGGCGCACTGATCGGATAAGTTGTTTCCTTCGGTATCCATTTTTTAAAGACAGTCATCGAGATCTCGATTTTATTATTATCTCTTATACCCCCCTGGGAATAAGACAAACTTAGGGTGAAGAATATATGAAATGCATGACGAATACATGAAATGTATGAATGCACGGATGTAGGGTTGCATGATGGTATTTTTGTGATAAGCATCCCTTTAAGGTAGGGAGGTATGGTTCAGTGACGGGGTTGTTGTGATAAGTACTCTTAGAAGGTATGCTCCTTAATTTTGACCTACAGTTGATCTACCCTCCCAGGAGGTGGTTTCCTTAAGGGTAACATGAATAACACCAAAGGGAAAAGGCACAAGGGCCTCCCTTAGGTGGAGCCTCTTTACGGACTGAAACTTTCGTCTCAAAGTCGTGAAAGGTCTCGTCATGAGATTTAGGGTTAAGTTCGTTACAAAGAGTCATGGGTGACCTTCCAAAGTCCTACTCTTCAAGAGGATATCTCTCGATAATTATTCCTTTTTTAGAAGTTCACCGACTCTAGGTAAAGTCGTCACATAAACTCGCAGGGATGATGTACCCCCTAAGCTAATAGACAAACCTTCTTTCTAAGGGTTATATTGGAATACTTTTGAGGTAGAAAAATCCCGCCACGCAGTAAATATATGATGATTAAGAGAATTTGACAGTAAATAAATAATTGCGAGAAAATAGATAAATGCAATAAAAAAAAAGAAAAAAAAAGAAACCCAAAAAATACCTAGACCTATGGTTAAGGAGAGTCCCCAAAAGAGTCGCTAGTTGTTGCGACCAGTTTTTTATCAAGAGTCGCCACTATTAGTTTTTATCCTAGGGAAGGGAACATAACAGAAAACCCTAATTCGCAGACAAAAATTCTAGGTTTTTGACTCAATTAGATGAAAGGATGGTGTTAGGCACCTTTCATCTACCTTGTTCACAAGGATATTAGGCTCTAGGTTTAGGTTTGGGGTAAACAGGATTTAAGTTTTAATTAGAAAGAAAAGTGTCCTAATTTTTTAATAGGGGAACTCGCTACGATTTTTGATTGTATGCCTACGTATCCTCTTATGAGGAATCAGAGTCCCAATTCGTAGTTGGTATGTGTTGTACCCTAAAATTTTCCCTCTCATTTTATTCAAAACATGCTCCTAGAGGTCCTCAACTTGCCCAAGGATACCTAAGGATTGACCAGACAAATCCTCCTCCTAAGACAATGAGCCTCAAAATAGGGTTTCCATTTTCATCAAGATGTTTGAGTTCCAAGGGTCCCAAATGAGTTCCATTTCCCTGATATGTTCTCAAGATCATCCATGCCAAGTTTCATGCCTAGCACTACAAGTTTGCTCAATCAACTTCTCAGATGCCTGAAAATCAACTGTGTTAGGTCAAAAGTCAATTGTGGGACACATACACTCAAACTTCAAGATTTTCTGTCAACATCAACATTTTGAGGTGATATCCATCATTTGATCAAGGGTTGATCATGATTCCTCAAGGAATTCCCCAAATTCATCAAAACTCAAAAGTTGCTAAATTAGGGTTTCCATAGGAAAAGTCAACCAAACTTTGACTAGGCATAACTTTCCCATACTTTATCATAAATTTCCCATCCAAGGCTCATTTTGAATATGATTCAATTCCCTACAACTCATCTTCATCCATCAAGTTCAAAAAATGCACTCATGAAAAGATATAAATTCAGACATTATAGGTCCTTTTCAAAAGTCAACAAAAACACCTTTTGGGTCAAAGCTTCTTACATGAACATGGAAGATCCAATTAATATGAAACCAAAAGGTTTGTTTAGAGGACATCCTAAGATTTCTAAAAAGTCCCAGAACACCCTCCTAGGGTCAAAATTGAGGAAGACATGCATTGTCAAAGTTGGCCATTTTTGGAAATTTGCACAAAGTCAACAATGCCCAAAATTGCATTTTCTCCACATGGGCCTATCTTTTCATGTTTGGAGCTTGTTCCTAACATGGCCCAAGGCCCATGAACCACTCCATGCCTCATTCACTTATTTATTTAATTTATTGTGATTTTATTCATTTAAAATTCAAATAAAATCAAAATAAATCATATAAGTTGCTTTTGGGATGATTTTGGAATTGAACGAAGATGATGTACGTTGTCAAACTAATATCAAATCGAGAAAAAGATAATTGATGGGAAAATATCTTAATTTGGTCTATTTTGGAAAAGAATCATACAAGGCAAAGAATGAAATCAAATCTCCATAATTTGCAAAGATATGATCAGTTTTTGTTGACCTAAATCATTCTATGATATATACACAACATTGCCAAAGTATAAGAAGGAGGATTGGGTCGTGCAAGCTGAAGAACAAAAACTCAATGTCTTGTAAAAAAGTGCATACTTGATCTTTCTCTACAGACCAATTCAAGAAATTTCAAAGCCAGCAATCCGTTCCTGTGCGTGTTCTGAAGCTAGTCCAATCACTCTCAAGTCACAAAACATCCAGAATCGTAAGATACATGATTCAATTTTCCAACCTTTTTTTTATTTTCGATTACCTGCATACATGCGTTTTCAATTAAATTTAACCATGCATTCTTGTTTATTATAAGGTTTCGATGATATCTGAATTGTTTGATTAAGTTTTAAGTGCAGGAATCAAGGGATGCCATTCTTAGGGTTTCCAAACTCATTTTGGGGTTTCCTGATACAGGCAAAATTAGGGTTAGATATGGATACCATGGTGTCCAGGGCTTCAAGCCCAGTTGATTCATGGTCTCCATTAGGATTTATGTCGCTTGTATTTAATTTTTGAATGATGCACGGTTATAGCTACACACATCGTCCGTAGGTAAAGGTTCAAGCCTAAAACGACAACCTGAGGAAGAAGACAATGAGGTGGCAATGTCCTACTAGTTGGTTTAAAAAGCGCGCGCATTTGTTATGATAAATGCCAATTATTGAACATATTACATTTTATTCATTATTATTATTATCAAAAGGCCAATTGGCCCAATGGCAAACAGAAAGGGCTTCGGGACGCGCATGTGTAGGAGGTCGGGGTTTTGATCCCTGCCTCCTACATAATATTTTTCTTAATATTTCATTACAGATCCCATGCTTTCATCATATGCGCACACACCTTAGGGCCTCCAAGTCATCATCATTGGATCAAGCTGCATCCAGATCCAACGCCTCAAGCACGCAGGCGCATGATGGACGCTCCATGCACAACACACCAGATCCAGCGTTGTATTGGGCCAACCAGACTGGGCCTTGGCAGAAATTCAGCAACATCACCTCCATTTGGGCCTACACCCCCTCGGGCTTATTATTTCTTTCTCTTTTAATTCTATTATTTTATTTTGTTTAAATTAGTTTAATTATTTTTATCAATAATTTTTTTATAAAATCATAAAATAAAAAAGGTAAAAAAAAAGGATTTAGTTTTATTTTAATAAATTAATTTTTCTAAATTAATTAATTTCTTCAACTTTAATTTATTTTTAATTAAAATCAATTAGAAATTAGGTTAAATTCAAATCTTTTTTCAAAAAAATCCAAAAATATTTTAATGATCAAATTAGGTTTTTTTTAGGGTTTTAAACTTTTCCAAGCTTTATTCTCGCATTGAATTATTTTTGCCTTACGATACTTATTCAATATTGACGTAACTGCGCCCGGTTTGTAATAGTTTAATTAGGGTTTTTCATCTTTAATTTCAGTCAAATATTTAAGTATCTGCCCAAAAGCCTTGTAATAGCGTAGGACTCTTTTATTTTCTTGCTTTTATTTTATATGCTTGTATATAATTGTTATCAACCTAGGCTTGTATGCTTAATCAATTAAATAGATCATTTAATTACAAGATAAATATCTGAAAACAAAAATTGTTGCACACTTGCACCCTTAGGGTATACCTCACTTGGTTGCCTCAGAAACAATGGTCATGTCCCTCAAACATAGGGATATCTTAGCAAAGACCCGCAATTCAAAGTCGTCATACAGATCATAGTCCCTTACTGTCCCTCGAGTTGCCTATGAGAAATGATCTTATGATGATAGTCCCTTTGAAATGCTAAGGTATCCTTACATGTTTCCTTCAATGACCATTTTGTCCCTTCGAATGTCCCTTAAACTCCAACGATGGGGCTACCTACTCTTTAATAGTAGGATTGCATTGTCTAAAGGAAACGAGAACGAACAATCTTTTTTAGAGTAGGTAGAAAATATTAAGTACTTGCTCAAAACAATAAAAAACTCTTTTAACCAAACACTTTCAAAATAGTTTTTAAAAATAACTTCGTCACACTCTTGAGGACAAATACAAGGGTTACCACGAAGTTAAACAAAAATAACTTTTCAAAACACACACAAGCAATTTCAAAATGAGCAAGTACCTAAGAGCTTGTGGAAAACCACAGATAGAAAGGGTGCTAACGCCTTCCCTTTCTATAATTTACCCCACGTACTCATAAACATCTCGAAAAAAGGTTTTTTCTGTTCTTTTTCCTTTTCCTTTGTTGTATGAAATAAAAGTCGGTGGAGACTCTTGCTTACCGCGACATTTGCGAACAAAAAACACAAACCAGTATGATAGTCGGTTCTGCCACCGTATCACAGAACTTGCGACTCTTCTGGGGATTTAAATAAGTGGGGTATACCTTAGGATTTAGGTCATTTTTAAAATTGATTTCTTGGTTTCTTTTCCTGCTTTATCTTCAAGGGTTTTGTTTGGGTATTATTGGAGATCCTATACCCGGATCTTGGAACACCTTTTAGGTAAGTAGCAATAAACTGTGAGGGAACTGTGCGGGGTATACCGACACGGTTGAAACAGTAGCTACGTTGATGTGACACTTTGGTTGGTACCCATAGCCCTTGAGTCAATCAAGGAGAATATGGGGCCAGTGCTTGGTGTCATAAAGCATCGACTGACCTTAGAACCTTTAATTGCACAACTTGGCCAGTAGGACATAGCGAGATGGCCGGCTTTGGTGTATTCCCAAGGTTGAAAGATACTAGATGCGACACTCATTGAGGTTTGACTCCTGATTTTTGTTTGGTTGCGAGTCAATCGCCTATTGAACGAAGCTTGGGGGAATGATCGCTGATATTGAGATCCCTTAGAACCTGGTTACTATTTATAGGACAGGTTGAACCAATCCAGCTTCAAGAGGGTATGACCTTAAAACTCATGCAGGATTTAAACCTAAGGACTTGGTATGACTTGTTTGTTGCTTGCTATACATGTGATTTCTTAGCATAATCATGACATCATAAACATGACATATCATACTAACCATTTCAAGGATTTTCTAGGGCTCATCTTTGATTTGTTTTGTAGGACATGGCATCCACCCGCAGGAACACTATCCAGGTTAACCTTGTGAAAGTACCTCCTCAACTAAAGGACTTAGCATTAAGGATTCCTGAAAGCTCTCCCTTCACGGAAAAACATGGTCGGCTGCTCAACTTGTTCAATTCAAAACCTGATGAAGAATTGTTAAAAGTGTTATTTAAGTTCTTTGATCCTTTACACCACTGTTTCACCTTCCCGGATTACCAGCTAGTACCTACCATGGAGGAATTTTCTCGGTTATTAGGGGTAGCTATTCTTGATTAGTTACCTTTCAACAGTACGGAAAGACATCTGAAGCCTAAAGAGATTGCTCGAGCTCTGTCCTTACAACGGTCCGATGTAGTGATAAATTGGGAAACTAGGGGAAATGTCCAAGGAATCCCGGTTAAATTTCTATTCGAGAAAACTAACTGTTTTCGTGATACCCTTGATTTACAACCTTTTGAAGAGGTATTGGCTCTCCTCATCTACAAGATGGTACTATTCCCTAACATGGACCAACTCGTAGAGGTGAATACGATTAAGGTTTTTCTGTCTCATAATCTGGTGCCTACATTACTTGGGGATATTCTACACTCTCTGCATGCTCGCACTCTAAAGAGAAGGGGGACCCTCCTGTGTTGCACCCCTATATTGGATAAGTGGTTTATTTTGCACCTACCCAGGTCTATTTTGAAGAATGAGCAGGGTATGAAATGATCTCATAGGATGATGTCCCTTACACATTCAGACATTCATTGGTGTTCACGGTCCTCGGAAGATGTTACCATTATCGATCGCTGTGGTGAATTCCCTAATGTCCCCCTCTTAGGAATTAGGGGAGGAATCACTTATAATCCTTGTTCTGCACTGCGACAATTTGGTTATGCGAGAAGGGATGGTCCTCATGATACACTTATCCAAGGAATCGCTTTCGACTATGAGAGTGATGCTCAGGGTTACCGTAAAAGGTTCATGCGAGCTTGGGGCATGGTACATAGAATTGATAGCAAGACACTGAGGCATAAGAATTCCATCCCTCTTGAGCCTTATCTCATATGGGTACGAGCCCGTGCCCAAAGTCTTATGATGCCTTACTCTTCCATCCTGCCTATGATTATGGAACCGGTTGCTGAAGGAGACACTCCTTCTCTTATTCTTCATCCTGACATGCCAACTGATCATGAGGAGTTACAAAAATTCTGGGTCTAACTTAAAGAGGAGCGGGATACGTTTGAAACTCAATTCTATGCCAGCAAGAAGAAGGTCCTAGAACTCACTAGTCTACTTCATGAAGAAAGGAATATAAACTCCTACATTGCAGCAAAGAGGATGCGCTCATGGGAGACCTAATTTTATTTTTGCTTTAAGTTTTGTTTTATTTAATTGTAAGCCTAAAGGGAACTCTTTGTAACAATTTGAACTTATTAATATAATTAATGTGTGTTTCTTTTGGTTAAACAAATTTAAGCCTTTAAGAATCCTTGAAACCATTACATACGCATAGCATCCATGACATTGCATGAACAGGTACCATAGCAGGTTTCTCATCTTCTTCGCTGTTTATTTCAGCAATAATGTCTTCTTAACAAAGCATCAAGGATCTACAGGCACAAAATTCCCAATTTCAGCAGATGTTCATAGCCTTAGGTAAGGGGAAGGAAGATCTGAAAGCCCTTATTCTGAACGAGAAGAAGAAGAAGAAGAAGAAGAAGAAGAAGAAAAAGATTGTTGGTGTCCTTCATCTGGGAAGAAGATTCAAGGGGCCATTGAAGCAACCAGTTGATCTTACCTCCTCGTCCAAATAAGGGGAGAATCAAGAGAGAGAGAGAGAGAAGGGAGGAGGAACCTAGCCCTAAAGTTTATGATAACGATACAAACTACAATGATGAAAAATATCCTCCCACTGAGGATAAATACAAACAGTTAGAGGATCGGTTGAACGCAATGGAGATCCAAAGAATACCATGGCTGGATTTTGAAGAGATGGGTTTGGTATCTGGGATATTCATCACACAGAAGTTTAAGGCTACGGTTTTTGCGAAGTATGATGGGGTGTCTTGTCCCAAGCTTCATCTTCGTTCCTATGTGAGGAAGATTCAGCCTCACACTGCTGATAGGAATTTATAGATCTATTTCTTTCAGGACAGTATGTCTGGAACTCAACTTGAGTGGTTCTATCAGCTGGAGGGAACCAATATCTACAACTGGGAGGATTTGGCTGCTGCTTTTTATAAGCAGTATCAATATAACACTGACCTTGCTCCTACCCGTACTCAACTCCAGAGTATGTCCATGGGTGCAAGTGAAGGCTTTAAGGACTATGCGCAGAAGTGGAGAGATTTGGCAGGGAGAGTCCAACCCCTTTTGTCTGATAGGGAGTTGGTTGACATGTTTCTTGGGATGTTGTCTGGTCCATTCTACAATCACTTGATTGGTATATCCTCAGTTGGTTTCACCGAGCTGATATTGACTGGAGAAAGAGTAGAAGTTGGGATCCGGAGTGGAAAAATATAGAAAGATACCTCGTCAAGTTCAGTGAAGAAGCCCTTCACGGGTAAGAAGGAGGCCAATTCCATTTATAGCCCAAGAGGTCAGAGCAAAGATGAACACCATCCAACGGTAGGTGCGGTGATGATACACAGGCCTGCGGCTACTCAACAACGAAGCAATCAACCAAGGGTAGAAAGACCTAAAAGGAAGTTCACCCGAATTAACATGCCATTCTCACAAGCATTGCAACACATGTTGAAGATGAATATGATCAAGGTGATAGACCCTCATCCAAACCCTAAGACTTCCTCTCCTATCTACAATCTGGAAGCAAGGTGTGCTTATCATTTTGGAATCTCGGGGCACGATACTAACGATTGTTGGGCACTGAAATACAAGATTTATAATATGATTAACGCCAAGGAGATTAAATTCGACCCTCCTAAGACTCCCAATGTGATCAATGCTCCCTTTCCAAAACATGGCTAGGATTGAAAGCATTTTTTTGTTCATTTAATTCTCAAGTTGTATTTTCTTTGCTTATTCGAACAATTACTTTCATGTCAAAACTTTGTTATTTCATTAATGCATTACACATGTTTGTCTTGAATTAATCTGTTTTCACTATGATTAAACTGCTTTATACTTCCTTTTCGTGATATTTAACTCTCGATTAAAAAAATCTAAGCCTTATAGGGAGGATGACGGAAATGATACCATAATCTCTACGGTATGCTTTTGAACAGACCTTGCTAACGATGTACAGGCGTTGTTTCAAATCCCAAACAATGGAGTTATAAGGAAGATAATCCCTAGTCAACACCTTTGAGCCAAAGAAGTAGGAGTTTTTATTTTCACACAAATTAAACCCCTTAATCATAACCTGGGGCAGGGTAGTTTCTCAATCAATTCAGACGCGCATTCAGTCGCATTCTCCCACTTCGTGCACAATGAATGGCATCAGAGACGTCCTTCCAAATCAAAATACGGTGATGGTTCCGTATAATCGTCAAGACAGGCAGTCATTATCTCTCGAAATAAAAGCCCGTTAAGTCAAAACCTATGAAGGAGACTTAAGGAAAAACTGGGGCATCCCGCTAACTATAATCACAAAAAGAAACAGTTCAGGAAAAAGAAGGGATAACAAAAAAAAGAGGTCCTACAAATCCTCAATAGAAAAAAGATTACAAAAATGACTGCCTATTCAAAATAAACTTCCAGTATCCGAACCATCACCGGAACATCAAGGACAGTACCCCAGGACTCAACTGGGATTCCAAACGCGCAATTAACTGAGCATAGGACTGAAGGACATCACGAAGAACGGGTGGGTACAATTAAATTTTGAGCCTTTATCCTTTGTTTCATTAACGGTGAACCATGCCACATTATAACCCTTAAAATTCCTAGCTGAAGCATGGGTTAGTTTGATAGCATATTGTTACAAAGGTATCCTGACTTCTGTAGGACTTGGTACGAATCCTGAGTTGATATCACATTCTTATAAATTTTGTTTTATTACCCAAAACACATTTTCAAAAAAAAATTCTCAAGACAAACATGAGTTTTGCATTCTTTAAATGACATTGTTTGCATATGACTAATTGTTTGACAGTAGAGAAGTCTGCACAATGGATATTCAATGAACATACATCCTCTCAATGGACAGAATCACCTTAGCGGGAAAGACACTTCCTATAACAGGTATCCTATAAGCAAGGGGCATGACATGATGTCTAACACACTTGGGGAAGTCTCTCCAAAAAGTGCCAAATAACCAGGGGCAGATCTCCATCTGAACCACTTGGGGCATTATGCACGCATTCCAGCAACAAATCATGTTTTATCAAGAAAACATTTTTGACATACTACAACACAACACTATGGACAATGACAACTCCCTACATCATGAGAGCATGGACACAGTCGGAAAAGAACACGCATGAAAAAGACCCGCTAGGTTGACTGGCCTAGGAAAATATAAGGGCATCCCGGCGAACCAAAAAAAGGTTCGGGCAAAAGTTAGGGATATACATATGGAAAAAACTGTACACCCGGTAAGTCAAAAACCTGAAAAGGCGGCTTGAGCAAAAAAGGGTATCCCGGTGGACCGAAAACCCGAAAGGGCAGTCCAGGAAAAAGTTAGGGATTAAAGCATACGACTATGTCCCATTATCTTGTCACTTGCCTATCAGTAGAAGACTTATCATTCTGATCGGCAGTTACCAAGCACCTCATGAGTTGGGATAACACGCAAGCTATCCACAAAGCCTCCGAATGTACTTTCTCCAACAGATACATGGGCAGAAAAGTCCTGATGTGCAGTCATTGCAGTATCCTCAGCATACGACCCCATGGCACCTACACTCCCCACAGAGTAGAGGAAATCAAAGCATTTATATAAGCTTCCCCAAAATAGGAAGTACTCTCCCCAACCAGCTTTCTTCAGAAAACTGATATCTATATTCCCCTGCCGAATTTCATAACCGTAAGCGGGTCATAAAGTTTTCTCCCAAACAAAGTTTATTTCTATGAATACAAAAGCTCAATCCCCGACAGAATTTATCCCTTCAGCTATGGAATTTCATCTTCCAACAGAGTTATTCCCCCGCAGAGTTATTCTCAAGCAGAGTCTCTCCCCAGCAGACTATTCACAAACATGAGTAAATCTACAGCACAGTCATCTTCGTTCACCATCCCCAGCGGAAGTAGAAGAACCACTTTTTCTACAACGGTCAGGAATTCAGTTTCCAGTACTCTCCATCAACAGTCAGGAATTTATTTTCCCAGACTCGGACGTGTCACAATAGCATTTCATGTTCATACATCATGACATGCGCATACATATTACATACGGCATAATCTCATTTATTTTGAGAACATCATCACACAATGCATTTCATGCATCACATATAATTAATCATGTACCTTTTCAGGAAAGACGGTTATCATCTACAATTTCCAATAGGTCCAAAATTAGTTCCTCAAACTAAACAGAGTAATTATTTACGCGACCAAATGCAGCTTTACACGGGTTCATCATGAATCAATCTTACACGGGTTTCTCCTAAATGCAACTTCACACGGGCTTATCTTGAAAAAATATCACACGGGTCCCTTCTCATACATTTCCAAATAAAGTTTTACACGAACTTATCCCAAAGTAACCTTACGCAGGTTCCTCCTGAAGTTTTACACGAACTTATCCCTAAGTAACCTTACCCAGGTTCCTTCTGAAGTTTTACACAGACTTAGCCCGAAGTAACCTTACCTAGGTTCCTTCTGAAGTTTTACTCAGACTTATCCCGAAGCAACCCTACCCAGGTTCCTTCTCGATCCCGGTGTAGTTTTACCAAGACTCATCCTGAAGCGACCCTACCCAGGTTCCTTTTTACAATTTCCCGATGCAGTTTTACCCAAACTCATCACGAAGAAACCTTACCCAGGTTCCCTCTCGGTTCTGATGTAGTTTTACCCAAACTCCTCATGAAGCCACCTTACCCAGGTTCACTCTCAGTTCCGATGTAGTTTTACCCAAACTCCTCACGAAGCCAGCTTACCCAGTTTCCTTCTCGGTCCCGATGTAGTTTTACCCAGACTCATCCTGAAGCGACCATACCCAGGTTCCTTTTTACAATTTCCCGATGTAGTTTTACCCAAACTCATCATGAAGCAACCTTACCCAGGTTCCCTCTCGGTTTCGATGTAGTTTTACCCAAACTCCTCACGAAGCCACCTTACCCAGGTTCCTTCTCGGTTCCGATGTAGTTTTACCCAAACTCCTCACGAAGCCACCTTACCCAGGTTCCTTCTCGGTTCCGATGTAGTTTTACCCAAACTCCTCACGAAGCCACCTTACCCAAGTTCATTCTCGATTCCGATGTAGTTTTACCCAAACTCCTCACGAAGCAACCTTACCCAGGTTCCTTCTCGGTTCAAATATAGTTTTACCCATACTCCTCACAAAGCAACCTTACCCAGGTTCCTTCCCAAAAGCCCTACTATATAGGCTTTCATCTCTAAGTAACCCTACGACCCAGGTTCCTTCTCATAGCCCTACTATCCAGGCTTTCATTTCGAAGCAACCGTACTATCCAGGTTCCTTCTCACAACCCTATTACCCAGGATTTCATTTCGAAGAAACCCTACGACCCAGGTTCCTTCTCTCTTATCTCCAAACAATAGTTTAGAACACTGTATGACCTAGACCCGACCAGATACGGTCGATTTCAATTTCCCTAGTAAGTTGTTGTGCAGCCTGGACCCTGACCAGATATGCAACTCACTTTTGTCTCATCAATCAAGATTTAATTCCCCAGTATAGTAATGGACAACCGAAGCTCCTAGCCTCTATTTCCCAAGACATAAATCAGCATTCCCCGATGAAGTTCTCCTCAAAGGCAGTTACAGGAATTCTCGCAAAGGAGTCTCTTATGCGACGAATATCTTTCTCTGGATGGCATCTTTAAGCCCATCTCCGACAATATTCCTTCTCCTTCCAAATGGAATCTGTAAGCCCATTCCCGGTATCACCAATGAGTATTACTTCATGCGAGTACAAATTTTTGGGCACTCTAGTGTGCAATCATCTTCCACCTTCAGATCATGAAAGGCAGACCAGCCAATCTACATCCTCAGGTTTAAGAAGATTGAACAGGGGCAGTTGTTGTACCCAAAAATTTTCCCTCTCATTTTATTCAAAACATGGTCCTAGAGGTCCTCAACTTGCCCAAGGATACCTAAGGATTGACTAGACAAATCCTCCTCCTAAGACAATGAGCCTCAAACTAGGGTTTCCATTTTCATCAAGATGTTTGAGTTCCAAGGGTCCCAAATGAGTTCCATTTCCAAAATATGTTCTCAAGATCATCCATGCCAAGTTTCATGCCTTGCACTACAAGTTTACTCAGTCAACTGCTCAGATGCCTGAAAATCAACTATGTTAGGTCAAAAGTCAACTGTGGGCCACATACCGTCAAACTTCAAGATTTTTGGTCAACATCAACATTTTGAGGTGATATCCATAATTTTATCAAGGGTTGATCATGATTCCTCAAGGAATGCCCCAAATTCATTAAAACTCAAAAGTTGTTAAATTAGGGTTTCCATAGGAAAAGTCAACCAAACTTTGACCAGGCATAACTTTCCCATACTTTATCAAAAATTTCCCATCCAAGGCTCATTTTGAACAGAATTCAATTCCCTACAACTCATCTTCATCCATCAAGTTCAAAAAATGCACTCATGAAAAGATATAAATTTAGATATTATAGGTCATTTTCAAAAGTCAGCAAAAACACCTTTTGGGTCAAAGCTTCTTACATGAACATGGAAGATCCAATTAAGACGAAACCAAAAGGGTTGTTTATAGGACATCCTAAGCTTTCTAAAAAGTCGCAGAACACCCTACTAGGGTCAAAATTGAGGAAGATATGCATTGTCAAAGTTGGCCATTTTTGGAAATTTGCACAAAGTCAACAATGCCCAAAATTGCATTTTCTCCACATGGGCCTATCTTTTCAAATTTGGAGCTTGTTCCTAACATGGTCCACGACCCATGAACCACTTCATGCCTCATTCACTTATTTATTTAATTTATTGTGATTTTATTCATTTAAAATTCAAATAAAATCAAAATAAATCATATAAGTTGCTTTTGGGATGATTTTGGCATTGAATGAAGATGATGTACACTGTTAAACAAAGATCAAATCATGCAAAAGATAATTGATGGGAAAAGATCTTAATTTGGTCTATTTTGGAAACAAATCATACAAGGCAAAGAATGAAATAAAATCTCCATAATTTGCAAAGATATGATCAGTTTTTGTTGACCTAAATCATTCTATGATATATACACAACATTGGCAAAGCATAAGAAGGAGGATTGGGTCGTTCAAACTGAAGAACAAAAACTCAATTTCTTGAAAAAAGTGCAGAATGGATCTTTCTCTACAGACCAATTCAAGCGATTTCAAAGCCAACAATCTGTTCCTGGGCGTGTTCTGAAGTTAGTATAATCACTCTCAAGTCACAAAACATCTAGAATCGTAAGATACATGATTCAGTTTTCCAACCTTTTTTATTTTCGATTACCTGCATACATACGTTTTCAATGAAATTTAACCATGCATTCTTGTTTATTATAAGGTTTCAATGATATCTGAATTGTTTGATTGAGTTTTAAGTGTAGGAATTAAGGGATGCCATTCTTAGGGTTTCCAAACTCATTTTGGGTCTTCCTGATACAGGAAAAATTAGGGTTAGATATGGATACCATGGTGTTTAGGGCTTTAATCCCAGTTGATTCATGGTCTCCATTAGGATTTATGTCGCTTGTATTTAATTTTTGAATGACGCAGGGTTATAGCTACAGACATCGTCCGTAGGTAAAGGTTCAGGCCTAAAACGACAGCTTGAGGAAGAAGACAATGAGGTGGCAACGTCCTACTGGTTGGTTTAAATTGAACGTGCATTTGTTATGATGACTGCCAATTATTGAATAGATTACATTTTATTCATTATAATTATCAAAAGGCCAATTGGCCCAGGGGCAAACAGAACGGGCTTTAGGACGCGCGTGTGTAGGATGTCAGGGGTTTGATCCCTGCCTCCTACATAATATTTTTCTTAATATTTCATTACAGATCCCATGCTTTCATCATATCCGTGCACACCATAGGGCCTCCAAGTCATCATCGTTGGATCAAGCTGCATCCAGATCTAACGCCTCAAGTATGCAAGCGCATGGTGGATGCTTCAGGCACAACACACCAAATACAACGCTGTATTTAGCCAACCAAACTGGGCCTTGGCAGAAATTTAGCAACATCACCTCCATTTGGACCTACCCTAAAGCTTATTCTTTTTTCTCTTTTAATTCTATTATTTTATTTTGTTTAAATTAGTTTAATTATTTTTATCAATCATTTTTTTATAAAATCATAAAATAAAAAAGGTCACAAAAAAATAGGATATAGTTTTTTTTAATAAATTAATTTTTGTAAGTAAATTAATTTCTTCAACTTTAATTTATTTTTAATTAAAATCAATTAGAAGTTAGGTTAAATTCAAATCTTTTTTCACAAAAATCCAAAAATATTTTAATGATCAAATTAGATTTTTTTTAGGCTTTTAAACTTTTTCCAAGCTTTATTCTCGCGTTGAATTATTTTTGTCGTACGATGCTTTTTCAATATTGATGTAATTGCGCCTGGTTTGTAATAGTTTAATTAGGGTTTTTTATCTTTAATTTCAGTAAAATATTTATGTATCTGCCCAAAAGCCTTGTAATAGCGTAGGACTCTTTTATTTTCTCGCTTTTATTTTATATGCTTGTATATAATTGTTAGCAACCTAGGCTTGTATGCTTAATCAATTAAATAGATCATTTAATTACAACATAAATATCTGAAAACAAACACTGCTACACATTTGCACCCTTAGGGTATACCTCACTTGGTTGCCTCGGAAGCAATGGTCATGTCCCTCGAACGTAGGGATATCTTAGCAAAGACCCACAATTCAAAGTCATCATAGAGATCATAGTCCCTTATTATCCCTCGAGTTGCCTACGAGAAATGATCTTATGATGATAGTCCCTTCAAAATGATAAGGTATCCTTACATGTTGCCTTCAATGACCATTTCGTCCCTTCGAATGTCCCTTAAACTCCAACGATGGGGCTACCTACTCCTTAATAGTAGGATTGCATTGTCTAAAGGAAACGAGAACGAACAGTCTTTTTTCGAGTAGGTAGAAAATCTTAAGTACTTGCTCAAAACAATAAAAAACTCTTTTACACAAACACTTTCAAAACAGTTTTCAAAAATAACTTCGTCACACTCTTGAGGACAGATAGAAGGGTTACCACGAAGTTAAACAAAAAAAACTTTTCAAAACACACACAAGCAATTTCAAAATGAGCAAGTACCTAAGAGCCCATGGAAAACCACGAATAGAAAGGGTGCTAACACCTTCCCTTTCTATAATCTGCCCCCGTACTCAGAAATATCTCGAAAAAAGGTTTTTTATGTTCTTTTTCCTTTTCCTTTGTTGGATGAAATAAAAGTTGGTGGCGACTCTTGCTTACCGCGACATTTGCGAACAAAAATGCAAACCAGTATAACAGTCAGTTCTGCCACCGTATCACAGTTTGGGTTGGTGTTTTTTAAGGGTTTGCAAACATATTTTGATTCACTTCGCACTCGGTCGAGAGTAGTGATTGCGGAGATTTTGACTGAGTGTGCAGTAAGTCAAAACTAGTTTGAAACCCATTTGCAAAAATACAGTTGATTAGTTTAGTTTATCGCGAAAATAGATTTAAGATTTGTTTGTGTTTTTTAATTGTATTATTTGCGAAGATATCTTGATTAATGCATGATAAAAAAAATATTTAATGCAAATAATATATATAAAATAATATATGTAATTTTAATATAAAAATAATTTGTTTGATCATATACTAATATTTAAATATAATAAATAACAATAATAATATTTAAAATATGATAATAAAAATTATTAATAATAATGATAATTATAAATGAAAAAGAAATAGATAATTAATAAGATATAGCACAAAAAATAATATAAAGGAAATAATAAAAAATAATAATAATTTAAGTAAATCTGAAGGGGGGTGCATTTTCTTGTTGATAAGTAAAAAGTGGGGGTGCTAAAAGGAGGCTGGGCTAGGCCCAGAATAATTCAGGCAGGGAGGGGGTGCGTTCATTTTGAAATTTTAGTAATCTAGGAATGGGGGTGTGTATATCAGTGGGCTTAGGCCCGTTACCGTTTGAAGGGGGTCCAGGATGATCATGTGAGTGAGGGCGCAGGGAAGTTATCATGAAACATGGCCTAACGGTCGTTTGATTAAGATCATGTGGATGATAAGCGAGGGAACAAGATTGTTATTATGTGCGTGCGGGTATAGGATATGAACGAATGATATAATTTTGTTTTTTATTCATTTTCATTTTCATTTTACAGAACTTCCTTTTCGTATTCCTCACTCTTTAAAACCCTTCACTTTCACAACCCTTATCTTCATCTTCCTTAACCCTAACACCCCATTAACGGCGGCGGCGCTCCTCTAACCACCCTCCTCCTCACCGTGAGCCACAACCCAACAACCAAAACAAAAGTTAAGATATACCTCTTTTCGTCTTTCTAGATTCTTGCGCGAGATTCAGTGACTAACCCCTCTTCTCCTTCGATCATGTAGGTTTCGGTGACCGAAGATGGCGGTAGACGCGATAGAAGGTGCGTTGGTAGTATCTAGTGAGGAGGTGGCGCTTTAGGTCACGCGATTAGGGTTTCGGAGATCGAAACCCTAGTCACTCCCCCCTTATTCTTCAGCAACGGTGAGGCCTCTATTCTTCTTCAATTTGTACTCTTTCTGGTTTTCTGTAAAAAAAACCCTATTTTCTGTATTCTGTCAAAAAAATCCTTCACCCCCTCTTTTCTGTTAGCTAGCTAGCCTCCGTGAAAAATCCCCTTCTTCTGTATTTTCTTGTGTTATTTATAGAGCTAGGGATTTTAGGGTTTTTAATCTTCAGTTAAAACTTAGATTTAGGAAATATCTTTAATCAGGGATTGAAATTATTGTTTATTGATTGTAATTGGATGTAATTAGAGATTTCATTCTGTATTGGATTCTGTAATTGATAATGTCATGAGATTTTTTCCAGATTTTGTATTATGTTAGATTTGCTTTTTTCTGTAATGTTTGAATGTTATTGAAGATTTGATTCAAAAGAAAATAATTTGCACAGTATCTGTTTTTGCCAAAAGTTGTGCGTAATCCCTGGGTTAGATTGATACAGTAAGTGTTTGTTGAAAAGAATGTGCGTTGATTTTGGACAATCTGTATAGTATTAGTTATCACACCTTTGCTTTAATTGGGCCTTAGCTTCCTTAGTCACGTGTTTTTCTTCTTTTTACTGTACTGGCATCATTTATTTTATCAGCCCAATACACTATTATAACCAGAATCATGTTTTACTGGTTAAAACATGTATAACAACTTTCCTTTATTTTTATAATAAACATAATAAAACCCCTTTAACAATTGGAAAATAATTTATTCAATAATAATTTATAAGGAAATATTTTTATAAAGATGATTTAATAATAATACCCTTTTCCTCTTTTTTTTCTAGAAAGGGCAGCAAACACCAAAAATGATGGGTTGACCGCCAAAAAACCTTATTGGGCCTAATACTAGTAATTACACCCCCTTGTTCGTTGTTTAATAAACCCAAACGAAAAATGGGCCAAATGAAATTTGATGCCCCTTTAATTGAAATTTCCACCTACTTTCCTTAATAGTGATAATACTCAAGTGGGCTTACTATCCTAATTTACTAGCAAATTAAACTTAATAATTTAATAATTACTCGGGTGGTTTTTATTTTTGAATTGCATGGGCCCATTGGCCAACATGCTTCGCTAACGGATTTATGAGTCTTTCTGCTTTAGAAAGTCCTATTAAAATACACCCCCTAGTCTTGAATAAAGATGGGCAATCAGATACTATTGTTCTGTCTTTAATTAAGTATTTCTTTATTTCAATCTCGAAAAATAAAATCGTCGTGGTAGGACAAATTTGGGGTACGACAAACCCCACCGAATCTTTAACTTCTTGATCAAAATGTAACAAGGCCACCCTATATGTCTTTATTGTAATCTTCTCACATGATAGCTTTTGTGCCAACCTTGTAATTTTGTAACAAATGATGATTCCAAAGAATGAAATAATGAGAAGATACTTGGAACTCAAAAATGAATCTTGATGAATTCCCATGCTTGTAATCGAACGAACATTGATGGAATGTGATGAATATGTCCATGTAAGAAATTTGACAAGATTCGAATACAACTATGATTCTTGAATTCCAATCTTGCTTTCTTCAAAGTTAAAAGTTTATTTCTTCCAATCTTTTGTAAACTTGTACTATTGGTCATCGTCACCAATGATAAAAAGAGATAATTAAACTTGAACTTTTGACTAAAACTTCATAGTCATTGAATCCAAATCGAACACTCATATTCCATGCTTGATCAATAAAACCTAATCTCATGATTGAATCTCAAGCTACGATACCTTGCAAACCAAACCTCACTTAATTAAAGAATATGCCAAAGAAAACCTAATATGACCGCTTCTTGAAGCCTCTTGACGAAATATTGATATTGACATGTTAAAAAAAGCCCAAGCCTTAGCTCATGCTTGATTATTTCTCAATAAGAAACTTAGTTGGAGTAAAATAGCTGAAAACCCTAATCTTCGATCTAACATAGGGAAGTAAACCCTAATATAAGATCCTGAAGCCAACCTTGATGTTGAGAAAAGGAGAATGACCTTTATAGCTTGAAAAGAAATAAATTCATGAAAATCAAGTTTCCAAATACTAATTCGCAACCCACTACTCAAAGAAGAACCAGAGGAATCATACTTGTTGATGTAGGAACCTCGAACCAAAATTAAACCACGATGGAACAACCACTGATTCTTTTAACCACTGGTTTCTTGAATGAAGGAATGATATGCAAATGACCTAGAAAAATGATGCAAATGAAATGCAAAGCCTAAGCCAAATAAAAGAGAAAAGGTAGGACAAATTTTTGGTATAAAAAGTAGAAAATATTGATTTAAAAGACTTTACCTCACATTGGTGTGCTATTGACTATGACTAAACTCTTAAACCAGAATGATTTGTTGTCGCTCACTCATTTGAATTAAAAGTATTTTTTGGAAATCAATAAGTTCTAATTAATCCTAAAGAGCTGTCGTTGTGTTTAGGATTAATTCTTATATTCTACTATCTAGTTAAGATCTCAAATTGTCGCTCTATTGACCCTAACCTTTACTAGCTTTTTACTCTCGTACAAAAATTGTTATAATTTTAGAATTAGAAAGTATAACCAGAAAAATAGTTTGTAAAGGTTAACACCAATTATTACTGAATCCCGTTCGGACGACGGTTCTTACATATCGGTATCAAACGGTTTAACCAGACATAGTTTTGAACATAATCATGATGTTGTTATCATAAAACATAAAACAAAACATGATTTTAAAAACAAGAATTAATTTGTTGCTCAGTTGTAACAGTACAAAACAGGAATACATGTACGATATCGAAATAATCATACAATCAAATATGAAATTAAAAATAGAACCTGGAGATAATGCAAAAACTGGAATAACTTCTTAAATTAACTTCGTGTGCAATAACATGAATTGTAGTTTGATTATGCCTGCACGCTTGATGTTCAGAGTACAAAATGTAATTAAAATACTTAAAACTAAAGTTGTGATAGTCTCCGATGTGGAAGAGCTATCACTATTACACATAAATTTATGCTTAAGAATCTAAGAACAATAATTTAGCTGAAAAACAACGAGCCCCAACTATAAGTGTGAGTCCCTATTTATAATGCAATTCTTCCCTTGAAAATATGATGGTCAGTGCAAATTTAGGATGGTTGGGTTGAATTAGAAAGACGGGTCCGTGGAGAGAATCCAGGAGAAAGGAGAAAAAGAAGGGTGTGTGGAGCTTAGTCGTGGGAGCCATGTGAGAGAGTGGCGGGCGCCACTCCTTGCTTTATGGCAGGCGCCTAGGGAAAACATGGCAGGCGCCATGTTTTGAAACATGTTAGGGAAAGTTCCTTTTATATTTGTTTTAATGATGTCAAAACCTTTATTTCTTACTCTTGATCTGGGTTGGTTCTATGGACAAACATGCCAGTGGAATGGTTGGAATGAATATCTCTAGAAACATTCATTTTTGGGAGATTTCATTGTTTGTGCCGACTCAAGCTAGAGTTAAGTCAACTTATAACTTGAGGAAGATCAGTCCATCAAACTTGGGTCTTCTTGCATCAACCCTACTGGTCGACTCACACTGAAATAAAATTCTCACTGTTTGTGTTGACTCAAGCTAAAGATAGGTCAACTCGTAAATTAAAGAAGACCAATCCATCAAGCTCAGGTCTGCTCGCGTCGACCCTTCTGGTCGACTCACACTAGAAGAAAAAATTATTTTCTATTTGCTTCGACTCTTGTCCTTTATGGTTGATGAATTTCTTCCTCAAAGGTCTTCTTACAATGCTCGCGTGTGCTCGTGTCGAGTGGGACTCCTGCATGAGTTGACCGCCAGTTTCTTTCACTCTATTTTCTGCTACATTTTGGTCTTGACTATTTGGTAACATATATATATATATATATATATATATATATATATATATATATATATATATATATATATATATATATATATATATATATATATATATATATATATATATATATATATATATATATATATATATATATATATATATATATATATATATATATATATATATATATATATGTACATACATACATATATATATAGGTTCATATACACCTTTAAGGGTCAACATGAGTGGTTTTTTCTTGAATAAAATGGTTAGGTTTTGTCCTCCATGATTCCTATTGGTGCGGGGGTTTTTGCACAAGTCTTTGCTTCATTGAATTTAGTCGAGTGAAAGGGTTGAGAAACGATGGGTTTTCTCAATCAAGTAGAGGTAACTAGAGGATTGTGAAGAAAGATGTTGGGTCAAATGTCTTGCAATTGAAATCAGTCGAGTGAAATATTTATAGAACGAGGAGTTTGTGCAATCAAGTAGCAGTAACCAGAGGTTTGTTCGAAGAGATGTGCATGCTTGGTTTTGTTTGAACCAAAGGGAGAGAATGGAATAGTTTTATCATCAACAATTGGTTTGTATGTAGTGAAGAATATTGCTTCTCTTGTAACACTTTGGGACTTAATATCATATATATCAATTCTAGATTTTAGAATTGGGGGTAGACGAACTTTACACGAGGACGACAAGGGGAGTTGCCTTAACAAATCATGTGTTGTTTCTATTTCCATATCCTTTTTACTTTCGTTTGTTATAATTTTTGTGATATTGATTATTCAATTCATTTTACCATGATTGTAGTGATTCAAACTTATCTTACAATAATCATAGCAATCGTTTTAATTGTTATCAAGGAAAATTCATCACTACAATTAAGTAAAATTGAAATTTTTGTGTTTTTGCACAGCAAGTGTTTGATAAATTGAATAACACACAAATTAGTGATTTTATCAAGTTTTATCTTAAACAATTCATTGGAAGTAGTATGTACTTATTGATATTGTTTAAGTGATTGATTAGTAAGTAATAGTATTGATTCATTTCTCATCATAAGATATCCATACTGTAATACGGTGGGAGAACTGACTTTTGGGGTTTTGTGATTTATCGCAAATGTTACGGATAGCAAAAGTCACCATCGACTTTTCTTTTATCCATTAAAGGAAAGGATGAAAAGAACAGGAAAGACCTTTTGAGAATTTTCTGAGTTCGGGGGGTAGGTTATGAAAAGGGAAGGAGTTAACACCCTTTTCATTTGTAGTTATCTACGACTCTTAATCGCTAGCTCACTTTGAAAATGCTTTGTGTTTGTGTGTTTCAAAATATTTTGAAAAAAAAAACCCTAAGTGATGTAAACTTTATAATGATTCAAGTCTTGTTGAGAACGCATAGAAAGTGTCTTGTTTTAAAAATATTTTAGAAAAGAGTGTATGTGTAAAAAATGTTTTTGTTTATGAGAAAACGACTATGATCTATCTACCTACTCAAAAGTCTTTTGCATTATTTTCCTCTTCCTTTAGATAGTGCTATCCTACCATGAATTAGTAAGTAGCCCTATTGTTGGATGTTAGGGACATGCGCGGATTATCATACAGTCATAGAAGGCAAATTTTAGGATGCTTTAGCAATTTTTGTAAGGGACTAAGATCATTTACCAAAGGCAGCGTCGAAGGGCCATTGATGGACTACGATCTTTTAACCAAGGGTCTTTGCTAAAGCGTCCCACGTACGAGGGACATGACTATTTAAATCTGAGGCAACAAGTGAGGTTCACCCTAGAGATGCGCGTGTGTGAAGTGATTAGTTTCAGTTATTTTTGTCTTAAATTTATGGTTATCTAACGTTTGCTTTTAGTCTTTGCCATA
The DNA here is from genome assembly GCA_948472305.1 of Vicia faba. Taxonomy (NCBI): domain Eukaryota; kingdom Viridiplantae; phylum Streptophyta; class Magnoliopsida; order Fabales; family Fabaceae; genus Vicia; species Vicia faba. The sequence goes on from OX451740.1 coordinate 467,602,533, forward strand.
CAATCCTGTTAAACTAACATAAATAAGGAAAGCAGTAAATTACGGAAATTAAATATCCTACGCTATTATAACGTTTTGGGAATGGGGATACATATTTATGAATGGGGAGAAAAGTAAAGTAAACCCTATTTTATCTATTACATCCCTTAACAGTTACATAATTATGAAAATAACGATACGAAAAATAAACAAACACGTGGAGATGGTTAAAAGGAAAATAAATTAAAACCTAGGAAATTATAATATTTTTGGTTTTTTATTTAGAAAAATACTTTATAGTGTAAAAATAATAAACCCCAATTCTAATTAATTTACAAACTAATTAATAAAATAAAACAAAGTGTGATTAAATTAAAAAATTTATTTATAAAAATTTAATTAATTAATTAAAAAACAAAATCTAATTTTATTTTGGGATTTTTTTTCACATGATCATAAAATAGATATAAAAAATTAAGAGTGTGAAAAAAATCATCTTAAAATGAAAAGTTTTGATTGGTTAAAAATTGGTTAAAGTTTCCAAAAAAAAAACTTAAGAAAAATAGTGGTAAAAAAGGTTTTGTGGCTGCCAAGGCTTGAACTTAGGACCTTAGGTTCATAGTTCCAAAAGCTTACCACCAGGCCATGCGCATGTAGTGTTAAGGAAGTGTCCTAGTTAAAAATATGTGAAATATGCTTCTGAAATCACAAAAAATCAAAATAAATCACAAAATAGCAAAAGGGGGGTTCAATATGGTTCGAACCCTCGCCCTTGTAGGGAAAGTGACATGAAACACGCGCTGCTTGCCACTGGGTGTGATTGCATGCACTCCAATCAAAGTGTTTTGATGAAGACCACCATACATAAAGTCAAAGAAATATCAAGGTTGTGGAAAAGAAGATATTCAAGATCATATAAATATTTCAAGATCATTTTTTGAAGTCTTCTACAAGTGTACAATCAACTCTAAAGATGAAGAATTATGAAGATTCATTAACAAGTTAGGTACAAGCTTTAATTTAAGGTTTTTAAGATGATAGAGTGCTCAAATTATACTCTAAACATTTTACATATGTATCATGATCATTTAAGTGTAAAACATTGCATGTCCATCACATAGAAAACATGTTTTTATCACTTTTACTTAGTGGTAACCGGTTACAGGGTTACAATAACCGGTTACAGGACTTCATAAAATTAAATTAAATATTTTGGTTGAGTGGTAACCGGTTACAGTTTCTGGGTAACTGGTTACATGCATGCATATTTGAAATTTTTCATGTTAATGTACATGTGTAACGGGTTACACCACAACGGTAACCAGTTACCACTGTAGAAAAATTCAAAAATATTTTTGTTTTACATGGTTGTTGGAAGATAACTCTTGGGGTCAACCAATGCATCTTTCTACTCATTTAGGGTGTAATGAAATAGTGCATTTCATATATAAATTTTATTTACACTCAGATCAAACATAAGTGATATCATTCCAACTTTCAAAAATTCGTAAGTTTTGTAAAATTTTGAGAATTTACATATTGCATGAAACATTGTTTAGAACTTTCATACTCATCATTGTTTCAGCATATATTGAGCACTAGATCTGATTATCAACTTCTTATTAAAATCTTGTCTTAGTATCTTGATAACCATTGTGTTATTCAAGAATTGATCATACTTTGAAAAATTCAGATTTTGTATAAGATTATCCTTGCATTCCAGGATTATTGAAGCAAGTGTGTGCATTGAAGAGGATTGTTCTTCTTGCACTTAGTATTGAAGATCTTAAAGGTTTTAAGAGCCTTTGGTCTCCCTATAGGTTAGATAGTAAGACATTACCTTTAGTGTGATTAGGCTTGTACAATTATTCTGACTATAGTGAAATCTCTTCCGTGTTGGCAAGAGGACTGAACGTACTCTCGAAGTGTGAGGGGAACCAGTATACATCCTGTGTTCATTTAATTTGCGAGCTTTATTGTTTTTATCACCATATTCAGAAAAATAAGAACATTAAAAGAAGGCAAAAATTCACCATCACCTAATTCACCACCCCCCCCCCCCCCCCCTCTTAGGCACATTATTAACTTACATTTGGCATTAGAGTGAATTAAGGTAATTTGCTCCTATTCGATCCAGAATGGCTTCCATATAACCAACTTTCAAATATGGTGGTAGTAAAAAACAAGCCTCCTTTGTTTCGTGGTAAATATTTTGACTTTTGGAAAATTCACATGAAGGCTCATCTAGAAGCACAAGGAGAAGAAAGATGAGATGTTGTCCAAAATTGTCCCTTTACTCCGGTATGTGTTTCCAATGGTATTGGAACATCAAAGCCTAAAATATCATGGGATGACGATGATAAGAAAAAGGTCTTTTATGATAATAAAGCAATTAACCTTCTTCAAGGTTCACTTTTCATGGATGAATTCTTTCGTGTTTCGGTGTGCACACTATTAAAGGAAATTTGGGATACTTTGGTTGAAACACACAAAAGAACAATCGAAGTTAAAAGATCAAGATTGAATACCTTAAGTCAAGAGTTTGAGATGTTTATAATGGAAACCGGCGAATCTATTCTCAATATGCAGAAAAGATTTGTTCATTTAACAAATCATTTAAAAGCCCTTGGTAAAACTCTCACCAATGACGAACTCAACCTAAAGGTTCTTCGATCTTTAAATAGAGAATGGCAACCAAAAGTAACGGCTATTTCGGAAAAGAACAATCTATCCAATATGTCATCCGCAAATCTATTTGGTAAACTTCAAGAATACGATATGGAACTTGGAAGACTTGCTAAGCATGCAAATCAAGAAAAGAAATCAAAAGGCATTGCTTTAAAGGTGGAACCCAAGGAAGTCTCTATTGAAGAAAATCCGGAAGAAGATGAAAATTTCATGCTTCTTGTAAAAATGTTAGGCAAATTCTTTGGTCCTAAAAATAATTTTGGTAATTCTAACTTTATCAAAAGGAAGAAATTTTCAAAGAGCAAAGATAAAGAAGCCTCCACATCAAATGTTACATGCTATGAATGTGGAAAGCAAGGACATATCAAACCGGATTATCCAACCCTCTCCAAGAAGGATGTAAACAAAGGAAGGAAAGAATCCAAGTACAAGAAAGCCTACATCGCTTGGGATGACAATGAAGTTAGTACATCATCCGAATCGGAGAATGATGATTGTGCAAATTTAGCATTGATCGCTACTGATGAATCCGATGATGATGAAAATGAAGAGGTTAGTACAAATTTTACTCTTTATGGTGAAAATGCTCAAGGTGCAATTGATGAAATCCTAAATGAATGCAAAGTATTATATAAAATGATATCAACACAAGAAAAGAAACTTATTCATTTTAAAGAAAAGATTGATACTATGAACAAGGATCGTGAATGTCAAAAACAAACTTTTCTTAAAGAAAAACAATACTTTGTATGCAAAAAATATGAATCATATACTTTTCAAATTGTTCAATTAAAAAGAGTTATTGAACGATATGAAAAAGGACAAATTGGTTTGGAAGGATTGCTTAGCCAACAAAGATATCCTAATGAAAAAAGTGGACTTGGTTATTGTAAAGAAAATAAATCAAGTTCCAACAAAACCATCTTCATAAAGGCTAGTAATCAATCCGAAACCAAGAAAGTCAACAATGTGCAAATTAAGTATAATCATCAAAAGAAGAAGAAAAGAGTTGTTAAGAAAAAACAAGTTCCAAGATATAAGAGCAACTTTATTCAAAATTATTTTTATTATGGTATTCTTGGCCATACACCTAATGCTTGCTATGTTAGAAACTTTAGTATGACAAGTGGACACTATGTATAGGTTAAGAAGGAACTAACTATGAAGGTGTTACCTTAAAAAAATTTTAAGGTATATATTGTGTGATTAATGAGGGTAGTCCCACGAGTTAAGAAGAAGGTATCCTACAAATAAAGGTTGTAAGGAAATTAAGCTCGAGAATGAGAAATAGTTGGAAAAATTATTAGTCAGCAGTGGAAAGTCGACACAATTGACAAACAAGCTAGTCGAAGTATAGTCTTGTCGACCAAATTGAAATCTAAGACTTAGAGAAGTTTGGATCGTCTATCTACGCTAAAGGATGGCGTCAAAGTGAGCACTGGAGCAGGATAACTTTGAAATTTTAAAATACCATCTGTTGCAAGATAGTTTTCCAAATTAAGCGCCAACTATGTGGTAAAAATATAGATAAGCAGTTACCTTAGGCTAAATACGTGTCAAGTATATAGTGTGTTCTAGTACGTAGGCAGTTAGATTTGTAACTACTATAAATAAAAGGATTCAGTGTAGGATTCGAGGTGTTCACTTTGTACTAGAATCACTTAACAAACCCAACATTCCAAGCGTAAGGAAGTAGAGGGTTTCAAAGGTGTTAATGTACGTGAATCACCATCTTTATGTCAATGCAAATTATTTTCTTTTCAGTTGTTCCTTTTGAATCTTTTGCTTTAATTTTATTTACTTTCGAACGATCATTTTATATTATCATCTACGCTTTTGAAACTCGTTCTATCTCTATACTAGAATTTACTAAAGATTCACTCAACATTTATTTCTATTAAATAAGTCGTAACCTACTGTCGGTCACGAGTCACCTTTAGTCGGTCAAAACATTACATTATGGAAACTCATGCTTGTTTTATCCTTCAGAGAAAACCGTTTCTCAAAAAGCAAAGTCTTACGTCAGTTGAACAAGTTATACTTAGATACATTAGCACATGTCTTAGGATCAACTAGTCGATCCTACAAGTAACCCTTAGTTTTTAGGCTTTGGAAAGACTAGCGATTGTTTACCTTTTTTCACATTAAACAGAAGGACCCAAGGCAACTTGGGTACCTAACAAGAAATAATTTCTTTTTTTTTGTAGGTATGCTTGAAATCCCCTCAAAATGAATGGTATCTCGATAGTGGATGTTCGAAGCATATGACGGGAGATGTTAACAAATTTTCACATCTAACATTAAAAGCCAAGGGGTATGTCACCTATGGAGATAATACCAAAGGAAAAATTCTTGGCATTGGCAAAGTTGGTGCACCACCTCTAACATCCATTGAAGATGTACTTTATGTTGAAGGAATCAAGCACAACCTTCTTAGTATTATCCAACTTTGTGACAAGGGGTTCAAGATCAAATTCAATAAATATGAATGTTTGATCATGGACGAAACAACCAATGGGGTCAAACTCAAAGGTAAAAGAGTTAACAATATTGTTATGATTTCCTTAGATGAGTTGTCTTTAAAATTAAAATCTCTTATGGTAAACAATAATGAATCATAGTTATGGAATAAAAGGGAATCCTATATACATATGGAACATTTAAATAAACTAACCAAACATGATCTTGTCATTGGTTTACCAAAGATAAAATTTGTCAAAGATAAATTGTGTGATGCTTGTCAAAATGGAAAAAAAACTAGATCAACTTTCAAGTCTAAGAATGTGGTATCCACTACAAGGCCACTACAATTGTTGCATATGTACTTGTTTTGTCCATTAAGAAAAAGAAGCTTCAGAGGTAATCTATATGCTTTAGTTATTGTTGATGATTTTTCTAGATATTCTTGGACTTTGTTTCTTGTTCAGAAAAGCGATGCTTTTAAGGCATTTAAGAAGTATGAAAAGCAAATTCAAAATGAAAAATCATTAAATATTGTATCCATAAGAAGTGATCATGGTGGAGAATTCCAAAATGAATATTTTAAAGAATTTTGTGAAGAACATTGTATCTCTTACAATTTTTCAGCACCAATGGCTCCACAACAAAATGGAGTAGTTGAAAGAAAGAATCGATTTCTAGTGGAACTTGCAAGAACAATGCTTAGTGATGTAAATCTACCAAAATATTTTTGGGCGGATGCGGTTAGTACGGAATGTTATGATGGAAATCGAGTTATTATTAGACCTATTTTAAAAAAGGCTCCATATGAACTCTTCAAAGGAAGAAAGCCAAACAATTTTCACTTTCACATTTTTGGATGCAAATGCTTTGTCCTCAACAATGACAAAGACAATCTCTGTAAGTTTGACGAGAAATCCGATGAAGGTATATTTCTTGGTTACTCTCTTTCAAGCAAAGCTTATAGAATATACAACAAAATAACTTTAACTATAGAAGAACATATGCATGTTTCTTTTGATGAAACTAACCCCTCAAAATAGGATATAGTCTCTTGTGATGATGATGATATTTTAGATATGCCAATAGAAGAGGATACCAAGGCCAATCAAATTAACAATCAAGATTCTTTCATAGACGAAACTTCTCATCAAGATCTACCCAAAGAATGGAGACTCATTGAGATCACCCAATTGACAATATTATCAGTGACATTAGCAAAGGAGTATCAACAAGACTCAATCTTCAAGATGCACTTCTACACATGGCATTTATATCTCAAATTGAACCTTCCAAAATAGAAAAAGTCTTGTTGGATGATCATTGGATGCTTTCTATGCAAGAAGAATTAAACCAATTCGAAATAAGTCAAGTTTGGGAACTAGTACCAAGACCAAATGGAAAACACATCATTGGAACTAGATGGATATTCAAAAACAAACTCGATGAAAATGGGATAATTGTCTGGAATAAAGAAAGATTGGTCGCAAAAGGATACAATCAAGAAGAAGGAGTCGGTTTTGAATAAACCTTCTCTCCAATTTCAAGGTGTTGTACCCCAAAATTTTCCCTCTCATTTCATCAATATTTTCTCACCACAAGACCCTTGGAGCTCAAGATCAAGTTAGGGTTTGCTCTGCTCAAGACTCCTCCTTGCACTGTTGACCCAAATTAGGGTTTGAGTTTGCACAAAGATGTTTTGACCTAAAAGGCCCAAAGTGACTTGCATGCTTCATTTTGGACTCACAAGTTTATCCATACCAAGTTTCAAGCCTTGATTCCAATCTTTGCCCAGTCAATTGGACAGTTGACCTAGAAATCAGCTGTATTGGGGAAAAAGTCAATTGTGGCCAATTGACAGTCAAACTTCATAATTTTTGACCCACATCAACATAATGAACTCATATGAACCATTTGATCAAGTTTGGATCATAATTCCACAAGAAATTTGATCAGATCACCAAAAGGGCAAAATGGTCATTTTTAGGGTTTTGACTGCACAAAGGCAATTTTTGACTGTTTGACCTAACCAATGGCAAACCAAGCTCACATATGGACTCAAGGACTCAATGGAATTGTTTTGACACATTCAACAAGTTCAAAAGATCTCAAATGCACAGGATTGACAGATGAATTTTCCAGTCAACTGATCAAAATTTGACTGTACACTGAAAAGTTAAACTTTGACTTTTTGGTCAGAATCAAGTGCCAAGATTCATTTTTCATCAAGACATGTCAAATTATGAAACTTGTTCATCAAGAAATCCAAATTTGCAAATTAGGGTTTAGAATGAGAAAATTTCATAACTTATAATTTTTCTAAGTTATGAAACTTCCTTATTTTTTCCTAACTTTGTCCCATTTTTTCATCAAGATACATTTGGATTCAAACAAAAGTCAAAACATGAAAGTTGTAGTCCATTGCAAAATATACAACTTTTATTCACAAAGTTTCCTCAAAAGAATCTTGTAGCTCAAGTTATGATTTTTTGGAACAAGGGTGCAAAACATTCTTAACTTAGAAATTTTTTTACCTATTCTAGGCAGGATTTTTATCCAACTTCATGGCCACTTTTCCCATGGTTCCACTTGGAGTTTCAATTTGCATTACAAAGATGGATTGTAGTACACATTCCAAGATTTCCAAATTGTCCAAGAACTTCTCAAACACCCTTATGGTTAGGGAGAATCGAATTTGCAAAGTTGGGCAAAAGTCACTTTTGTTCATAGCCAAATACATGTTCATAACATTGGCATTTTCAAGTCAGCAGGGTTTGTGATGGTTTACAGGCCTCTAAACCTCTTCACACTCAATAATTAAATGCCAAACCATTGTGCCAAGATGTTATTTTTTTCATTTGGTCATTACATGCAAGATTAATCCATAATTAGAAAAAGCATATTTGCCATTTTTGAAAAGGTGCACTTTATGTCAAATAACAAATCCAAGAGGCATGGGCCAGATCTTTGAAGCTAGAATTTGTACACAAATCACTCTGATCAAGAACAGGAGGTGCAGCATAGTTTAGGGCACTGGACAGGCCTGTTTTGAAACTTGCATTTCCTTGCTTACATTAGAAGAAAAGTTGCAAACTCATACCAAGCTCTCTTTCCTGTAAACACGAACCAAAACAAAGTTTGCAAACACTTTCCATACATCAAACCTGACCTAAAGCACGACCAAACCACCCTCAATCCATCCTCATATCCAAAAGCATAGTTTTTCTGCAAAACAGAGTGCCTGCTGCAGATTGACTTCCACCATCCATTTCACTCGTGCACTTTGGCCAAAAAGAGTTCAAACATGTTCCATATCACCCACTGAAGCTATCCTAAGCATTGAACACAAACTGTAACATCCCTAACATCACTTGCCATTTTCAGTTTTCAGTTTTGCAGGTGGACTTCCATAGCTTGATTCAGAGAGATTCAAAGCAAGCTAAGCATAGGAGAAGCATCCTTGGACTTCAGGCAAGTTGTACCAAAGTTCAAACTCCATTGAAGATACCTCTATTGATGTACACGACTCAAGCTGAACAGGTAAAAATATGAACTTCTATCTCTCTATCCAGGCATTATTAGGCTTAGGTTTGTGAAGAAAACATGTTCTACTCATAGCCCTGAAACCATCCATGTATTTACTTTTCATTTATATTACACGTGCTGTGAGAATTTTGGCCATGAACATTGAAAAAAACTTAGGTCAGAAATTGGGGATGAAGAAATTCTCCCTCGTTTCTTAGAGTTAGGTCAAGTTTTTTATATGTATGAATTCGTCTCTTGATGCTCTACATTGTTTATGTTATGAGTTTTTGTTAAAAGTCAAAGAATCAGGAATTTGAATGAAGCATAGAGGGCGCGCGTTTTTGACAGAAGATGGAGGAAGAAGATGATGTCTTGGGCTGGGCCTGAGCTATCCTTGCTTTTTGCACCACTTTTCACATTTTGCACCCCCCTGGCCCATTGTGTGGAATATCTATTATTTTTGACTTTTTATTTTTTCTTCTAACTTGATATTTTTTGTCAAAACATAAAAAACATTAAAAATATTTTTCCATCCATTTTTGCATTTATTTGGCATTTATTTGTTTTATTTAGCATATATATATAAACAAATATATTTCCTTTTTATTTAAAACACAAAACAATAATACAAAAATATATTTTTTAGTTATTATTTTTTGTTTATATTTTGAAAACATTTTCTAAAAATACACACTTTTGTAAATAATTAATATTTTATTTTTTTGTACATATTTAGTATATTTAAATATATATAATATAAATACTTATACATTTATTAGAATATTTAGGATAAAATATGAAAATAATACATTTTTTATTTTATTAATATATGACATTTAAAATACTTTTTTTTTAAAATATACTTCTTTTTTTTATTTTTTGCATAAATTAATGTATAATATTGTATAATATTAATAAATAATTGTTATTTATTCAAAAACTAGGGTTTTGCCCTAAAACCATAAAAATATCAAAAATTAACCTTTTTATTTTTGTTTATATTTTACATTGGAAAATAATTTTACGTACATAAAAAACCATTTTTGTGCATAATACATTTTTCATTATTATTGTGTTTATTTAATTATTGTACAATTAAATAATTTGTATATTCAATATGGATGTAATAGTTTTAGATTTAATTTCTTGCTAAATATCCCCCCATTCAAACACTTGTACCCCCATCCCCATAATTATGTTATAATAATTTAGGACTTTAAATTTCCGCATTTAAAAGCTTTCAAATTATGCCATGATAGACTTAGGGTTTGTATGCAAATCAACCAACAAATAGCTTGACTAATGCAAAGACAAAAAAGCATGAAAATGGACAACACCAATCACACTTTCACCCTTAGGGTTACTCCACTTGTTGCCTTCAAAAATGGGCCATGTTTGCATGTTGAGTTTCTTTGGCAAAACAAAAACAATTCAAATGATCATAGTCCCTCGATGACGCTTTCGAAGTTGCCTAAAACAAAATGATCATAGTCCCTTAAAGTAAAAATTGCCAAAGACACTTGGCACCATTTCATTCATGGTCTAAACGATGACCCGCGCCCGTCCCGTTAACATCCTAACACAAGATTGTCCACCAAATACAATGGTGGAACAATACTGTTAAAAGGGTTAAAACATAGGAAAGATCTTTGAGAAATTTAGGGTAGATAGCTCTTGGTTACTTGACCAACTTTCAAAACAAATCCTTGCCATTTTTCCAAATACATTTCATAACACAACTTTCAAAACAACTTTCAAAACCTTGAAACATCTTTTCAAAAAGAAACACACCATTTGTAAAACATTCGAGTAAAGAATTGTTACAAGGGTTGCCTAGACAAGGCATCTTTTTCAAAACATTTTCAAAACCGCACACACAAAGCACCAGTTCAAATAATTGAAAGCACCATTTCAAACAATTGAAAATGCAAGGCAAGTGATCTAAGCAAGTAACTAAGAGCCCATGGATAACCATGGATAGAAAGGGTGCTAATACCTTCCCTTTCTATAATCTACTCCCCGAACCAAAGAAAACATCTCAAAGGTTTTTGCTGTGCTTTTTAACCTTTCCTTAGGATAAAATAAAAAGTCGGTGGCGACTCTTGCTAAACCGAAACATTTGCGAAAACAAACGCAAAACCTCAAGTCAGTTCTCCCACCGTATCACACAAGGTTATAAGCAATTAGATTATTTTTGGCTTACGCTTGCTCTATGAATTTTCAGCTTTTCCAAATGGATGTCAAGAGTGCATTCTTGAATGGATACATCAATGAAGAAGTCTATGTTAAAAAACCTCCTAGTTTTGAAGACTTGAAGAATCCTTCACATGTCTTCAAGTTGAAAAAGGCACTTTATGGCTTAAAACAAGCACCAATGGCATGGTACGACCGACTTAGCAATTTTCTATGTGAAAAGGGTTTTGAAAAGGGACAAGTAGACACGACGCTTTTTATCAAGAAGATCAAAAGTCATTATTTTCTTGTTCAAGTGTACGTCGATGATATCATCTTTGGATCTACAAATAGAGACTTGTGTGAAAATTCTCATCCATGATGCAAGGAGAATTTGAAATGTCCATGATGGGAAAATTGCACTACTTTCTTGGATTACAAATCAAGAAACTTACAACGAGGACTTTTATTTATCAATCAAAATATTTTAAAGAATTATATAAGAAATTTGACATGGATACTTGCAAACCTAGTGCCACTCCAATGGGTTCGGGTACTTATGTGGATCTTGATGAAGTCGGTGTTCCCATAGCGTGTCAAATATCAAGGAATGATTGGCTCCCTACTATACCTAACGGAAAGTCGACCCGGCATCATGTTTAGTGTATGCCTTTACACTATATTTCAAGCCAATCCAAAGGAGTCTCACCTCACTGCAGTTAAACGCATCATGAAATATCTTAAGGGAACTACGAACGTCGGCTTATGGTATGCTAAAGGTAGTATGTGTTCGTTACTTGGTTATTCTGACGCAGATTATGCAGGATGTAAAACAGATAGAAAAAGCACTAGTGGCACATGTCATGTTCTTGGGAATGCTCTAGTATCATGGTCATGCAAGAAGAAAGTATGTGTGGCTCTTAGCACGGATGAAGCATAATACATTGCGGCTGGAAGTTGTTGTGATTGAATTCTATGGCTAAAACAACAACTTCATGACTATGGAATTAATCTTGGATGCATCCCGCTAAAATGTGACAATACAAGTGCAATCAACATCACAAAGAATCCAGTCATGCACTCTCGGACAAAGCATATTGATATTCGACATCATTTCATCCGGGATCATGTGCAAAATAGTGACATAGAAATTTCATTTGTTGATACACACAACCAACTAGCAGACATCTTTACAAAGCCTCTAGAAAAAGATTCACTATTTTAGATTCAACAAGAACTTGGTATATTAGATGAACATGACCTATGATTTATATCTCCAAAAAAAACATAAAAGGTGCATGTATTATTTTCATTAACTTTTATATTATTTTTACCAAGTATATCTCTCTTCGTCTTACATTCACTTTGAATGATTCTATATCATGTTAATCTACATGTTTTAATGTCATATATAACTGTTAATATATTGTTATACATGTTTAGTAGAAGTTACAATAGATATGTATAAGTTATGGAGTTATATATACTATATTTTTTCACTTTTCACCTTCAGTAACCGATTACCCTCAGTCAGTAACCGATTACCACACAAACAGAAGTGTTTTCACTTTCCAGACACCTTCAGTAACCAGTTACCCATATCCTATAACCGGTTACCGCATGAAATTTTTTCAAATTTTTCTGTTTTGTGTCAAGGCATTTATGATTTCACATATTATTTCCCTCAAATTATTTCTTCTCTTTGACCAAAATTATTTCCCACCTAAAATCATCCCACCAAAAATTACTATTACCAAATATTACTCCTTCCAATATTTACTTCACCAAAAAATGAACTCCCTCCAAAATTTATCAATAAATACCCATTCATACCCACATCTTCAACTCATAACACAAACACTCTCTCTTACATAAATTTCTCCATCCCAAACCCTTTCTCCCCAAGAAAAATTTCAACCTTTATCATGGCACCACCAAGAATGGAGAAACGCAAGTCAAAGGAAATGGAAGGAGAATCCCAAAATTAAGAATAACGTGATCCAATCTTGGAATTTCGCTTCCGCCTTCTCACTCCGGTCAAATATGGTAATCTCTCGTCCTTCCCTTCAACAAGCTTTAGTTTTACCTTCAACAAGCTTTAGTTTTCCATCAATGTTGAATAGGCAAGGAGTAGGTGAACTCATCAGCGAATATGGAGTTTACTACCCGAATTTGGTCCGTGAATTCTATGCCACTATGCAAATTGGTGCCAACGGTGTTCTTTCGGAATGGGTAAAATGGAAGCACATCTTAATGTCAACCAATCAATTTGGAAGATGCTTGGGTGTCCCTAGTGAAGGCCTACTCATCAAGCATGTGAATACTATTGATGTTGATGCTTATAGTCATACTCGCTACTACTATAGCATCACTCGTCTTTCGGAAAAAGAAATCTTGGTCAAGAAAAAGGAAGTCAATTCTACAACAAGTCGGTTAACTTTGTATGCCTCCAACCTCACTGTAATTGATTATATGATGCATTACTTTATTTCTTACATTTTTCTCCCTAGGAACTCAAATTACTCTCAAATAAGTGATGTTGAGATGCAAGTCTTGTTTGCAATAAAAAATAATCTTCAAATAAATTGGGCATACTCAATCATGAACTATATGAAGCATCTCAAAAATCTATCCGGTGGACTTCAATATGCTCATTGGATAACCAAGCTTCTCAAGTTTGGAAAAGTTAGCTTCCAAGGAGAATACAAAACAAAAATGGCTTCAAGAGATTGTGAAATTTCAATTGCTACGACAAACAAAAATATGGGCATTTTTCAAGATGACGATGGGAAATTTCATGATTTTGGAATTTAGTGACATCCGTCAAGAATTAACAGCCCTCCAAACACCAATCCAAGAGGACTCTATGGTTGAGAGTGATGATGAATAATTCTAAATACCATAGTACCATTGTTTGTTGTTTTTGTTGTTTCCTATGAAATGTTTTATCTTGTTGCATTTTGTATCGTATTTTCTTCCATACAATTTATGTCTTCAACAACCTCGTGTCCAATTATGATTCTAAGTATCCGTTAACTTTGTGTTTTGTTATAAAATTGTGTTACCTTTCTCCTTTTTTTATATACTGCTTTATTATAGTCTTTTCCCCATCCTTTTTTATATTGACAAAGGGGGAGAAGACATTGTGTGCTTTTGTTTAGTGATGTAGAAAAACTTTCCATATTTTTAAAGCTTCCTCATTGAAATACAAGTCTTCAAAGGATACATAAATTCAGGGGGATATGTCTAAATTAGGGGGAGAATTCACATCATTATGGTACACATACAAGCTACACTCAAATACCTTTATGAACAAGCTACAAAAGTCAAATTGGTTGTCTACATCAAAAAGGGGGAGAATGTGATTGCATGCACTCCAATCAAAGTGTTTTGATGAAGACCACCATACATAAAGTCAAAGAAATATCAAGGTTGTGTAAAAGAAGATATTCAAGATCATATAAATATTTCAAGATCATTTTTTGAAGTCTTCTACAAGTGTACAATCAACTCTCAAGATGAAGAGTTATGAAGATTCATCAACAAGTTAGGTACAAGCTTTAATTTGAGGTTTTTAAGATGATATAGTGCTTAAAATATAATCTAAACATCTTACATAAGTATCATGATCATTTAAGTGTAAAACATTGCATGTCCATCACATAGAAAACATGTTTTTATCACTTTCACTCAGTGGTACCCGGTTACAGGGTTATAGTAACCGGTTACAGGACTCCATAAAATTAAATTAAACATTTTGGTTCAGTGGTAACCGGTTACAGTTTCTGGGTAACTGGTTATAGGCATGCATATTTGAAGTTTTTCATGTTAACGTACATGTGTAAACGGTTACAGCACAACGGTAACAAGTTACTGCTGTAGAAAAATTCAAAAATATTTCTGTTTTACATGGTTGTTGGATGATACCTCTTGGGGTCCAACCAGTGCATCTTTCTACTCATTTAGGGTGTAATGAAAGGGTGCATTTCATATATAAGTTTCATTTTCACTCAGATCAAGCATAAGTGATATCATTCAAACTTTCAAAAATTCTTAAGTTTTTGTAAAACTTTGAGAATTTATATATTGCATGAAACATTATTTAGAAGTTTCATACTCATCATTGTTTCAGCATATATTGACCACTAGATCTGATTATCAACTTCTTATTAAAATCTTATCTTAGTATCTTGATAACCATTGTGTTATTCAAGAATTGATCAAACTTTGAAAAATTCAGATTTTGTATAAGATTATCCTTCCATTCCATGATTGTTGGAGCAAGTGTGTGCATTGAAGAGGATTATTATTCTTGCACTTAGTATTGAATATCTTAAAGGTTTTAAGAGCCTTTGATCTCCCTATAGGTTAGATAGTAAGGCATCACCTTTGGTGTGATTAGGCTTGTACAATTATTCTAACTATAGTCAAATCTCTTTCGTGTTGGCCAGAGGACTGGAGGTACTCTCAAAGCGTAAGGGGAACCAGTATACATCTTGTGTTCATTTACTTTCTGCACTTTATTGTTTTCATCACCACATTCTGAAAAATAAGAACATTAAAAGAAGGCAAAAATTGACCATCACCTAATTCACCGCCCCCCTCTTAGGCGCATTATTAACTTACACTGGGGTGGTTGTTACATCCCTTTATAAAACAGCATCCAATAAATGTAATATGAACTTGGATGTCAAAATTTGAAAGTGTCCAGGAACTTCATCTTCTTCCTTGTTTCACGATTCTTACGGTAACTATAACAAAAATACTCAAAAAAACATAACTTTCTCGTTTCTCATCTAAATTCGATAATGTAAAGATGAAACTGGATTAGAATTTCGCAAGGATTTCAAATATGTAATTCATTTAATCGATAAATCAAATATTAAAACGAATTTTTCTTAGTACCAAAATGAAACCCTAATGATTCAGAAACTTTAGTCTCGAAATTCTCACCACACAATAAATTAAAACGAAATTTAAAGACATGGTTAGCTTCAATGACATAATATCTACATTTTATCTTCAGAAAATAAATGTAAATGATGCTTGTACATATATTTCAAAGTTTGAAAAACTTACCACTTGATACAAAAATTCGACGACCTCTACACAACTTCCAGGAGCAATATGATGATTACTTTAGCTTCCTAGGACCTTAGTGAGTATGTTGCAACTCTCTATATTCATTGAGAGTGTTTGGATTAGTATATCCAAGTCAAGTTGCAAAGATGTATTTTGAAAATGGTGGATGTTGATAATGGAGTTACAGTGGCAAAAGAGAGGTTTAGATCACTTATACATGATGTGTATGAAGTGTTTGAATGATTTGTTTGGACAAAAGTTGCAAGGTTTGAGAGTTTCAAAGAAATTGATTTCAAAAACTCAAGAAATGAGTTTTATGGAAAATTCGGGTTTAAGAGTGTGTGAGAGGTTTAGAGGGCTTGTGAATTCATGGTTCATAAGTGCAAGGATGACCTCTATTCATAGGGAATAAATCTACGCATGATTTAATCTAAGCCAAAATATGTCTACGCTTGTCTTAAACTGGAAGAAGTATCAGAATAAATCTACACTCAATTTAATATGAACCAGAAGAGGTCTTTTTGTCTTTAACTGGAAGAAGTATCAGAATAAATCTACACTAGAATTAATCTGAGCCAGAAGAGGCCTTTTTTCTTTAACTTAAAGAAGTATCAGAACAAATCTACACTTGATTTAATCAGAGCCAAAAGATGTCTTTTTGGGAATCACCCTCTGAGGAAATTGCTTAAATAGCCCTTTGTCAGATGTAGTCTTTGAGAAGACTGCAGGGTCATACATGTGGTTGATGATGTTTGTCTGTTGATTGATCTTTCCTGAAAAGGTAAAGAGTTAGTTGTATGCAATGTCATGATGTATGAAATGAATTACGTAATGATGTTCTCAAAATAAATGAGACTGTGCTATATGCATTTCGTATGCATATGTTATGACGTTTGTAAATGATGTATGAATGTGAAATGTTGTTTGAAGTGTATTTGTAAGCTCGTGGAGTATCTTTGTCTGGGAAAATAAATCCCTAACTGTTGCTGGGGAGGAAGAACATGTGTAATCTTCAACCTTGTCTAGAATGCTTCCGCTAGGGAATGTTGACTTCTGTTTGGGGAGAAGAGTTCAGGAACATTGGCTGTTCATCACTCTACTGGGGAGTTTAATTCTTATATACCCTGACTGGGGATAAAAGAGATGGATAATATTCCGACTCGTCTGGGGAGGATAAAGTTGGCTGATATCTGGTCAAGTTCCAGGTTCCGTAGAAACTCTTTGGGGATATTGGCAACTTCTTTGGCGGGAGGAATTTTGTCAGTGATTCGTAGCCATATGAGGAATAGACTCAAGTTGGGGGGACTGTAATTTTTTAGGGAAATAAACCCTGTTAGGGAAATAAACCTTGTTGACAGAGAAATAATCTACTGAGGAAACAAGCTCCGTTGGAGAGAAGAAATCTGCAGGGGGTTTTACAATTTTGGAGGAAAAAAACTCAGTTGGGGAAGAGAACCTCCATGAACTGCATTGATTGGAGGAAAAAAACTAAGTTGGGGAAGATAAGATCATATTTTTTTATCTGCTAGGGGGTTTGACTGGTGAGTATGGTTAGGTTAATTACTGGAAAATTCCCCATGTTTCTGTCCTGAAAGTATATTAGACTTGCGGGGGAATGTATCTTTGTTGAAGATGAGCTTGTGAAGATGACTCTGTGGGGATAATCCCGTGGAGATTACTCTGGGGATAATTTTATGGATTACTTGAACATTGTCCTATCTCATAGAGTCCTCGGTAAATGCTTATCAGGGTCATGAGTATTCTACTGATAGACAAGTGATGAGATAACGAGACATAGTCATACGCTTTAATCCCTAACTTTTTCCTGGACCGTCTTTTCAGATTTTCAGTCCAGCGGGATACCCTTTTTTTCCCAATCCGCCTTTTCAGGTTTTCAACTTGTCGGGTGTATAATCTTTATGTACATATATCCCTAATTTTTTCCCGAACCCTTTTGGCTCGCTGGGATGCTCTTACTTTTTCCTAGGCATGTCAACCTAGCGGGTCTCTTTTATGCGTAGTATCTTCTGACCATGTCCGCGTTCACAGGGTGCGGAGAATTGTCATTGTCCATAGCAGTAAGTGTTGTAGCACTGCCAGAAAATATTTGCTTGATCGTATATGACCCTTCGTATGCGGGAGTCCGTTTGCCCCTGGGGTTAGTCTGGTGTACCCGATGTTTGAAGGTATTGATCAACCATAGATTTCCAAGTTTCTAATATTCTTAACCTTCCTCAGTATTTTTCTAAGAACTGTCACAGTAGAATGACACCATCTGATATTGCTGACATAGACAAGCAATTTGGTGATACCGAAGATTTAATTTTCGTAGTGGCTTTTGCTGAAACTCATGATCAATGTAACATACCCCAATTGATTCAGATGGAGATATGCCCCTGGCTATTCAGGACTTTATGAGAGATTCTTTGAATCTCGACTTGACTGCCAAAGATGAATTGGACAATAACATGTCACGCCCCTTGATTTAACCAATTGTGTCCACTAAAGGCCTGTTACTGGAAGTGTCTTTCTCTTTGACCCATCCTCTGAAGTAATTTTATCCATTAGGAGGATTTTTGTTTATTGAGTATTCGTCGTGCGAATTTCCCTGCTGTCAAACAATTAGCTATATGCAAACAGTTGTATTTAAAAATGCAAAGCTTATGTCTGTCTTGAAGTTTTGAAAATGCATTTTTAGTAAACAATGGAATTTTGTAAGAATATGAATTCAACTCAGGATTTATAGTAAGCTTTACAAGAGTGAAGATACCTTTTTGTAACATTATGCTTTTGAACCAACCTATGCTTCAGTTAGGACTTTTAAGGATTGTAACATGGTTTGGTTCACGATTTAAGAAACAAAGGACAAAGGCTCAAACTTTATTTGTACCCAACCTTTTCTTCGTGATGTTATTCAACCCTATACTCCGTTAATTATGCGTTTAGATTCCAATTGAGTCTGGAATGGTATCTTGGTGATGGTTCATATATTAGAAGTTTATTTGAGAAGGCAGACATTTTTGGTAACATTTTTCTATTGTCGGGGATTTGTATTAACCTCTTTTTGACTTTATTATCCCTAATTTTTTCCTGAACTGTTTCTTCTGTGATTACCGTCAGCGGGATGCCCCAGTTTTTTTTAAGTTTCCTTCATAGGTTTTGACTTAGCGGGCTTTTCTTTTGAGAGATAATGACTGCCTATTTTACATGGAACCATCATCATCTTTTGATTCAGAAGGATGTTTTTGATATCACCTGCTGTGTGCAAAGTGAAAGCTTGCGACTGAACGCGTATTTGAATTAACTGAGAAACTACGCTGCCCCAGATTATGATTAAAGGTTTCAATTTATGCGGAAAAGAAAACTCCTACTTCTTAGGCTCAAAGGGGTTGACTAGGGATTATCTTCCTTATAACTCCACTGTTTAGGATTTAAAGCAATGCATTTACATTGTCAGCAAGGCCTGTTCAAAAGCATAATGTAGAGATTATGGTATCACTTTCATCATCCTCCCTCTAAGGCTTATAGCTTTTAATCAAGAATTGAATATCACAAAAGGAAGTAAAAGCATAGTTTCAGTATAGTGAAAATGAATGGATTAATTCAAGACAAACATATGCAATGCATTAATGGGGACAACCAAAGTTTGACATAAAGCTAATTGTTTGAATCAACTAAAGAAATTACAAATGAAAATTCGAATGAACAAAAAGCTTCTCCTCCTGATCTTGTCACTTCAGATGGTGTGCCTTTGAGGGATGGCAGAAAAACTCAAGTTGACCATCTTGTGTAAATTCTAACACTCCTTGGTCGATCAAGTCTTGAATCTTATGTTTCAAAGCCCAACAGTTGTTATTGTCATGTCTAGGACTATTGGAGTGGTATCCACACCTTTCATTAGGATTGTGACGGGGAGAGGAAGTATTGGGGTTCTGAGGAGGGTCCTTCAACGTAACTAACTCCTCCTTTAACATGTGTTGCAATGCTTGAGCCAAATACATGTTGATTTTGGTAAATTATCTTTTGGTTGTGTCCTGCTTACACTAACTACCCTTTTGTTGTTGGTGAGGTCGTTATTGGATTGGTGCAGGATTAGAGATCCGCACTACCTCCATAGATTGGTTGAGATCCCTTTTATTATGACCCTTCAGGCTGTACACAATACTGGACTCCTTCTTTCCGTTGTATGATCTCTTATGAGTACTTGAAGATGCAGTCCCCTGAATTTCAACACTTCTAATTTTGTTTTCAACATGTTCCCTTATGAATGTGTCAACCAATTCCTTGTCCGCCAGGAGGGTTTGATTATTGATTAGACCTCCCGGTTCTAGCATTTTGTACCATATAGTCATATATCTCTTGACGAAGATTGCCGATGAGGTTTTTTTAACTCTTCTTGTCCTCGAGCTAAGTTTTGGATAAGAACCATCTGACTAATCATCTAGATTCTCATTGTTGCCATCTCAGCTTGCAATTGTTCCAACTAGTCATCCCTGTTGTCTTCAGGATTCTTCTTGGTCATGTTCTTAGTGAGAAGTGCTTTCAATTCTTCTTTCCCCTTGGATAGGTTTAGGAATATTTCTTTGAACTGAGCATTTTGGATTTGAAGATCTTTGCCAGTCTGTTCGAGAGCCATTTTTCTGCTGAAATAAACAACGAGTAAATGAGAAAAATGTCTTGAGAACTACCTGTTATGTAATGACATGCATGATATGTAAATGCAATGTTTTCAAGGATCTCGCAGGGTAAACACAAGAATATGACAAAAAAATGAATTTGACTGTAACTTTGATTAAAGAAATTCGTATCGTTGAATGTCCTTCTAATAGAATCAAGATCACCATGTCGAGTGGGTCCTAGCCATTGAATCAAGATATCGGGCTTTGGTCTTTGACGAGATCTGGTTAGAGGAAAATAAATCCCCTTTCCCCTTGATAGACGTCTGGTTTATGATAACCTACATCACAGAACCTTAAGATCCTTTAAATGGTCAATGAAAATGATATGGTATGTTGTTATGATGTGCATGCTATGCACTTAGCGTAAGGTGATGAAAACAAGTAAATCTTGCGAGAAGTCCAAGTTATTGGATAATGAATACAAACCAGTGACAAAAGTATACTTAGGTTTAAAGGGTTGCATGGAGCTTGTAGGTAAGTACCCTTTTGATGTTTTTTTTAGTTGTCTCAAACTGTCCTAAAAGAAGTAACCGGGTTCTAGGAATCTTAAATCACCGTTCTTTCTCTCAGGCATTGTTTCAGCTTAGTCATCTGATTTGCGACCGAAATATCCTAAGAGTCTGATCTAAATAAGTGTAGCATCGAGTATCAACCATCTTCAATTTGCACCAAAGCCGACTATCTCACTACTTTCTAATGATTAAGTTGTGTCAACTAAGGTTCTATGGTCTGTTAGTGCTTTATGACACCACGCGGTAGCCCATAATTCTCCTTGACTTAACTCAAGGGACACCGGTACCAACCAATGTGTCACACTAGCGTAGCCATCATTTTAACCGTATCGGTATAAGCCATAAAATTTTCACGATCAATTGCTACTTACCTAAAATTCCCCCAGATCCGGGTATAGGATCTATACAAGAAATAAGCCCAAGCCTATCCCGAAATATAAAGCATACAAGGCAAACAAGTAAATCAATAAAGGTGATCTAGCTCTTAAGGTAACCCCACTTTTGGTTATGTCCCCAGAAGAGTCTCCAGTTATGTAATATGGTGGGAGAACTGACTTTTGGGGTTTTGCATTTTATCGCAAATGTTGCAGATAGCAAGAGTCGCCACCGACTTTTCTTTTATCCAATAAAGGAAAGGGAGAAAATAATAGGAAAGACCTTTTGAGGATATTCTGAGTTTTATGGGTAGGTTAAATAAAGGAAAGGTGTTAGTACCCTTTTCATATGTAGTTATCTACGGGTTGTTAATCGCTAGCTCACTTTGAAAATGCTTTGTGATTGTGTGTTTGAAAATATTTTGAAAAAAAAACCTAAGTACGAAAAACTTTATAATGATTCTCGTATTGTTGAGAATGCATAAAAAGTTTTTTATTTTGAAAATATTTTATAAAAGAGTGTATGTGTGAAAAAAGTTTTTGTTTATGAGCAAGCGACTACGAGCTATCTACCTACTCAAAAGTCTTTCGCGTTATTTTCCTCTTCGTTTATATAGTGCTATCCTACCATGAATTAGTAGGTAGCCCTATTGTTGGATGTTAGGGACAGGCGTGGGTTATCGTACAATCATGGAAGGCAACTTGTAGGATGCTTTAGAAAATTTCTTAAGGGACTAAGATCGTCTACCGAAGGCAGCATCGAAGGCTCATCGAGGGACTACGATCTTTTAACCGAGGGTATTTGCTAAAGCGTCCCACGTTCGAGGGACATGACTGTTTAAATCTGAGGCAACAAGTGAGGGTCAACCAAGAGGTGCGCGTGTGCGAAGTTATTGGTTTCAGTTATTTTTTTTCCTAGAATTTATGGTTATCTAATGTTTTCTTTTAGTCTTTGCAATACAATCCTATTAAACTAACAAAAATAAGGAAAGTAGTCAATTGTGGAAATTAAATGTCCTACGCTATTAAAACACTTTGGAAATGGGGGTACAAATTTATGAATAGGGAGAAAAGTAAAGTAAACCCTATTTTATCTATTACATTCCTTAACAGTTACATCATTATGAAAATAACTATGCGAAAAATAAACAAACCCGCGGAGATGGTGAAAAGGAAAAGAAATTTAAAACCTAAGAAATTATAATATTTTTGGTGTTTTATTTAGAAAAATATTTTATAGTGTAAAAATAAAAAACCCTAATTCTAATTAATTTACATACTAATTAATAAAATAAAGCAAAGTGTGATTAAATTAAAAAATTTATTTATAAAAATTTAATTAATTAATTAAAAAACTAAATCTATTTTTTGGGGGGATTTTTTTCACATGATCATAAAATAGATATAATAAATTAAGAGTGTGCAAAAAAAATCATCTTAAAATGAGAAGTTTTGATTGGTTAAAAATTGGTTGAAGTATGCACAAAAAAAACTAAAGAAAAATAGTGGTAAAAAAAGGGTTTTGTGGCTGCCAAGGCTTGAACTCAGGACCATAGGATCATAGTTCCAAAAGCTTACCACCAGGCCACGTGCATGTAGTGTTAAGGGAGTGCCTTAGTGAAAATATATGTAAAACATTCTTCTGAAATCACAAAAAGTCAAAATAAATCACAAAATGGAAAAAAAAATGGGGTTCCCTATGGTTCGAACCCCCGCCCTTGTAGGAAAAGTGACATAAAACGCGCGCTTCTTGCCATTGGGGTGGTTGTTACATCCGTTTATGAAACTGCACCCAATAGATATAATATGAACTTGGATGTCAAAATTTGAAAATGGCCAGGAACTTCATCTTCTTCCTTGTTTCACGATTCTAAATACTCAAAAAATAATAACTTTCTCTTTTGTCATCCAAATTCAAAAATGTAATGATGAAACTGGGTTAGAATTTCACAAAGATTTCAAATATGTAATTCATTTAATCTATAAATTAAATATTAAAACAAATTTTGCTCATTACCAAAATGAAACCCTAATGGTTCAGAAAATGCAGTCCCTAAATTCTCACCACACAGTTAATAAAAATGAAATTTGAAGACTTGGTTAGCTTCAATGACATAATATGTACATTTTATCTTCAGAAAATAAATGCAAATGACGCTTGTACAGAGATTTCAAAGTTTGAAAAACTTACCTCTTGATACAAAAATTCGACGATCTCTACATAACTTCCAGGAGAAATAGATGATTGTTTTAGCTTCCTAGGACCTTAGTGAGTATGTTTCAACTCTCACTTTGCCTTGAGATTGTCTGGATTAGTATATCCAAGTCAATTTGCAAAGATGTATTTTGAAAATGGTGGATGTTGATAATGGAGCTACAGTGGCAAAATAGAGGTTTAGATGACTTATACATGATGTGTATGAAGTGTTTAGATGATTTGTTTGGATAAAAGTTGCAAGGTTTGAGAGTTTTAAAAAAATGGATTTTGAAAACTCAAGAAATTATTTTTATGGACAATTCGGGTTTGAGAGTGTATGAGAGGTTTATAGGGCTTGTGAATTTATGGTTCATAAGTGCAAGGATGACCTCTATTTAACTGGAAGAAGTATCAAAATAAATCTAAACTCAATTTAATCTGAAACAGAAGAGGTTTTTTTGTTTTTAACTGGAATAAGTATCAGAATAAATCTACACTAGAGTTAATCACTTACCTAAAATTCCCCCAGATCCGGGTATAGGATCTATACAAGAAATAAGGCCAAGCATATCCCAAAATATAAAGCATACAAGGCAAACAAGTAAATCAAGAAAGGTGATGTAGCTCTTAAGGTAACCCCACTTTTGGTTATGTCCCCAACAGAGTCTCTAGTTCTGTAATATGGTGGGAGAACTGACTTATGGGGTTTTACGTTTTATCGTAAATGTTACGGATAGCAAGAGTCGCCACTTACTTTTCTTTTATCCAATATAGGAAAGGGAGAAAAGAACATGAATTACCTTTTGAGAATATTCTGAGTTTGAAGGGTAGGTTAAATAAAGGGAAGGTGTTAGTACCCTTTTCATTCGTAGTTATCTACGGGCTGTTAATCGCTAGCTCACTTTGAAAATGCTTTGTGTTTGTGTGTTTGAAAATATTTTGAAAAAAAACCTAAGTACGAAAAACTTTATAATGATTCTCGTATCATTGAGAATGCATATAAAGTTTTTTATTTTGAAAATATTTTATAAAAGAGTGTATGTGTGAATAAAGATTTTGTTTTTGAGCAAGCGACTACGAGCTATCTACCTACTCAAAAGTCTTTCGCGTTATTTTACTCTTCCTTTAGATAGTGCTATCCTACCATGAATTAGTAGGTAGCCCTATTGTTGGATGTTAGGGACAAGCGCGGGTCATCATACAGTCATCGAAGGCAACTTGTAGGATGCTTTAGCAATTTTCGTAAGGGACTAAGATCGTTTACCGAAGTAAGCATCATAGGTTCATCGAGGGACTATCATCTTTTAACTGAGGGTCTTTGCTAAAGCGTCCCACGTTCGAAGGTCGTGGCTGTTTAAATCCGAGGCAACAAGTGAGGGTCACCCTAGAGGTGCGCGTGTGTGTAGTGATTGGTTTCAGTTTTTTTTGTTTGGAATTTATGGTTATCTAACGTTTGCTTTTAGTCTTTGCAATACAATCCTATTAATCCTAACAAAAATAAGGAAAGCAGTAAACTATGGAAATTAAATGTCCTACGCCATTTTTCTGCTGAAATAAACAGCGAGAAAATGAGAAACATGTCTTGAGAACTACATCTTATGTAATGACACGCATGATATGTAAATGCAATGTTTTCAAGGAGCTCGCGGGATAAACAAAAGAAAATGTTAGAAACTGAATATGATTGTAGCTTTTATTAAAGAACTTTGTATCGTTGAATGTCCTTCTACGACAATCAAGCTCACCATGTCGAGTGGCTCCTAGCCATTGACTCAAGATATTGTGCTTTGGTCTTTGACGACATCAGGTTAGAGGAAAATAAATCCCCTTGCCCCTTGATAGACGTATGATTCATGATAACCTGCATCACAGGTCCTTGAGATCCTTGAAATGGTCAGTGAAAATGATATGGTATGATGTTATGATGTGCATGCTATGCACTAAGCGTAAGGTGATGAAAACAAGTAAGTCTTGCAAGAAGTCCAAGTTATTGGATAATGAATACAAACCGGTGACACAAGTAGCCTTAGGTTTAAAGGGTTGCATGGAGTTTGTAGGTAAGTACCCTGTTGAAGTTTTTTTAGTTGGCTCAACCTGTCCTAAAAGAAGTATCTGGGTTCTAGGAATCCCAAATCATCGATCTTTCTCTCAGTTATTGTTTCAGCTCATGCATCTGAATTAAGATCGAAATATCCTAAGAGTCCAATCTCAATAAGTGTAGCATCGAGTATCAACCAGCTTCAGTTTGCACCAAAGTCGGCTATCTCACTACTTTCTAATGGCTAATTTGTGTCACCTAAGGTTCTATGGTCTGTTAGTGCTTTATGACACCACGCGGTAGCCCAACATTCTCCTTGACTTAACTTAAGGGACATTGGTACCAACCAATGTGTCACACTAACGTATCCATCATTTTAACTGTATCGGTATACGCTGTACAATTTTCACAACCAATTGCTACTTACCTAAAATTCCCCCAGATCTGGGTATAGGATCTATACAAGAAATAAGCCCAAGCATATCCCGGAATATAAAGCATACAAGGCAAACAAGTAAAGCAATAAAGGTGATATAGCTCTTAAGGTAACCCCACTTTTGGTTATGTCCCAGCAGAGTCGCCAGCTCTGTAATATGGTGGAAGAACTAACTTTTGGGGTTTTGCGTTTTATTGCAAATGTTGAAAATAGCAAGAGTCGCCATCGACTTTTCTTTTATCCAATAAAGGAAAGGGTGAAAAGAACAGGAAAGACCTTTTGAGAATATTTTGAGTTTGAAGGGTAGGTTAAATAAAGGGATGGTGTTAGCACCCTTTTCATCTATAGTTATCTATGGGCTGTTAATCGCTAGCTCACTTCGAAAATGCTTTGTGTTTGTCTGTTTGAAAATATTTTGAAAAAAAAAAACCTAAGTGCGGATAACTTTAGAATGATTCTAATATCGTTGAGTACGCATAAAAAGTGTTTTGTTTTGAAAATATTTTATAAAAGAGTGTAAGTGTGAAAAAAGTTTTTGTTTATGAGCAAGCGACTACGAGCTATCTACCTACTCAAAAGTCTTTCGCGTTATTTTCTTCTTCCTTTAGATAATGCTATCCTACCATGAATTAGTAGGTAGCCCTATTGTTGGATGTTAGGGACAGGCACGAGTCATCATACAGTCATAAAAGGTAACTTGTAGGTTGCTTTAGCAATTTTCGTAAGGGACTAAGATCGTTTATCGAAGGCAGCATCGAAGGGTCATCGAGGGACTACGATGTTTTAACCAGAGGGTCTTTGCTAAAGTGTCCCACATTTGAGGGACATGGCTGTTTAAATCCGAGGCAACAAGTGAGGGTCTCCCTAGAGGTGCGCGTGTGTGAAGTGATTGGTTTCAGTTATTTTTGTCTTGAATTTATGGTTATCAAACGTTTTTTTAGTCTTTTCCATACAATTCTATTAAACTAACAAAAATAAGGAAAGCAGTAAATTATGGAAATTAAATGTCCTACGCTATTACAACGCTTCGGGAATGGAGGTACAAATTTATGAAAATAATTACATCCCTATTTTATCTATTATATCCCTTAACAATTACATAATTATGAAAATAACGATTCAAAAAATAAACAAACGCGCAGAGATGGTGAAAAGGAAAAGAAATTTAAAACCTATAAAATTCTAATATTTTTGGTGTTTTATTTAGAAAAATATTTTATAGTGTACAAATAATAAACCTTAATTCTTATTAATTTACAAACTAATTAATAAAATAAACAAAGTGTGATTAAATTAAATTTTTTATTTATAAAAATTTAATTAATTAATTAAAAAACTAAATCGAATTTTTTTTTGGAATTTTTTTCACATGATCTTGAAATAGATATAATAAATTAAGAGTGTGCAAAAAAATCATCTTAAAATTAGAAGTTTTGATTGGTTAAAAATTAGTTGAAGTTTGCAAAAAAAAAACTAAAGAAAAATAGTGGTAAAAAAAGGGTTTTGTGGCTACCAAGGGTTGAACTCAGGACCTTAGGGTCACAGTTCCAAAAGCATACCACCAGGCCACACGCATGTAGTGTTATGGGAGTGTCGTAGTGAAAATATGTGAAACATGCTTCTGAAATCATAAAAAATCAAAATAAATCACAAAATGGTGGCAAAAGGGGGGTTCAATATGGTTTGAACCCTTGCCCTTGTAGGAAAAGTGACATGAAACGTGCACTGCTTGCCATTGGGGGTGTCTGTTACATCTGCTTATGAAACAACACCTAATAAATATAATATAAACTTAGATGTCATAATTTGAAAATGGCCAGGAACTTCATCTTCTTACTTGTTTCACGATTCTTACGGTAATTATAACAAAAATATTCAAAAATTCATAACTTTCTCATTTCTCATCCAAATTCGAAAATGTAATGATGAAACTAGCTTAGAATTTCACAAGGATTTCAAATATGTAATTAATTTAATCTATAAATCAAATATTAAAACTAATTTTTCTCTGTACCAAAATGAAACCCTAATGGTTCAGACACTTCAGTCTTGGAATTCTCACCACACAGTCAATTAAAACAAAATTTAAAGACATGGTTAGATTCAATGACATAATATCTACATTTTATCTTCAGAAAATAAATGCAAATGATGCTTGTACAGATATTTCAAAGTTTGAAAAACTTACCTCTTGATAAAAAAATTCGACGATCTCTACATAACTTCCAGGAGCAATATGATGATTGCTTTAGCTTCCTGGGGCCTTAGCGAGTATGTTGCAACTCTCACTTTTCCTTGAGAGTGTATTTATTAGTATATCCAAGTCAAGTTGCAAAGATGTATTTTGAAAATGGTGGATGTTTATAATGGAGTTACAGTGGAAAACAGAGGTTTAGATCACTTATACATGATGTGTATGAAGTGTTTGGATGATTTGTTTGGAAAAAAGTTGCAAGGTTTGAGAGTTTCAAAGAAATGGATTTTGAAAACTCAAGAAATGAGTTTTATGGCCAATTCAGGTTTGAGAGTGTATGAGAGGTTTAGAGAGCTTGTGAATTCGTGGTTCATAAGTGCAAGGATGACCTCTATTTATAAGGAAAGGTTGGAAGGAATGAGAACATCTGTTTTCAAAGTTGAAGAGTTATGGTTTGGTTTGAAAATGCACAAAAAAGCAAGTTGCTTCATGATGAAGAAAAAGAGTGATTCAAGGGACTTTTTCATGCTCTACTAGCTGCTATAAGATTTCCTCTGATCAACAAGATTGTTTTTAATCTTTGGAACAAGTCACAAGCTTGAATGTATAGAGTGGTTAGCATAAAGCTTGCTTTATCAAAGTGCATATGTTACTTTTTGCAAATTCAACCATAAGTGGTATCAAGATTTGGACAAAGCATTAAATCCTTGTGTAATACACTTAGAGCCTGTGTAATTACTTAATTATGGGTAGATTTGGAGATGAAATAGCATGAAAAGAGAGATCTTGTAGATTTGGTTGGAGTTTTGGCCATAAGGTCATCAAAATATGACTTATGATTCAAGTTTGAATTGCCAACTTCTTCTCTTCGAATCTTCTAGCTCAAAAATGATATATTTGTGTTCTTGGACATTTTGGAAACTTGAATCAAGATCTACAACTTTCATGTTTTGAGTTTTTGCTGAACCAATTTGGATCTTAGTGAAAAATGGCCAAGAAGTTGAGATGAAAAGCTGATCCAAAATATTTCTAAGTGTTGGGTAAAAATATCAGAACTTCATGGGCCCATATCTCTTAATCCAAGCACTTTTTAAGGATCATCCCAGATTAACAAACTTGTAGAATTCATTAATCCCTAAAACTTTCATGTTGAATGTTTTTCGTGAATCAGTTTGTATCTTGAGGAAACTTGCTTGTGTAGTTAGGGTCTTCTAAGCACAAAATACTTGAATTTTTTCTAAGTACATGAAAATCGTCCAACTTTTATTTTTGTTGACTTTCATGATCTTTGTAATTCTTGATGATCAAACTTGATAATTTTGAATATTTTGATGATTCTTGATTTTTGAATTCCAATGTTGACCAAAAAGGCAAAGTTTAACTATTTTGTGACTGTTGACTTTTTACCAATTGATTCAATTATTCCACTATCAATCACTTGTATCTTTGGAAATATCTTGATCCGTGTAATTAGGTCAATATGTTGTATTTGATCCCTTGAGATCATGCTTTAAGCCATTAGGTATTGCACTAGGCCAGAAGTCAATGATCAATCATCCTCAATCAAAACCCTAATTCGGTAATTTTTTACCTTTGATCATTTGAAGGATTTCCTTGAGGAATCATGATCAATCCTTGATCAATTCATGAATATCACCTCAAAATGTTGATATTAACAAAAAATCTTGAAGTTTGACTGTATGTTGACCATAGTTTACTTTTTACCTAAGAGAATTGACTTTCAATCTTCTGAGCCATTGACTGAGCAAACATGTGATGCAAGACTTGAAGATTGACATAAGCATTACTGAGGACCCATGATGAACCATGAAAGTCATTTGAGACCCTTTCAACCTAATCTTCCTTGAGAAGCACAAAACCCTAGTTGTAGACCCTTGCTTAGGGGGAGGTTTGACCAGTCAGCTCTTGAGTATTTGAGACCTTTGTGAGCATGTTTTTTGAAGAAAATGGGAAGGCAAATTTTAGGGTACGATACATACGGTTTCGCAAATCTGATCTTTTCAATAACATATCTTTAGATGATTTTGATTTGGGAAGCTTTCACTTCATTTCAAACCAAATTTTAAAATAGCAATTTTTTAAATAAAGGATCTATTCAACCCCCCTGTTAGATCCGTCTCATTGTCTAATAAAACACTTATGGGCCTTGTGTTGCTTTGGCCTTTTTCCTATTGGCCGTTTTGCTCTTTTTTATTTCTTTTTTTTATTTCTTCTTTTTATTTCTTCTTTTTAATTTCTTCTTTTTTTACACAAATCTCATTTATGACCAATTCTGCTTGAGGTACCTGAAATAGGACAATAATACTGGCATAACAAGACGTAAATAAATGAAAACTAGACTAAAATCCATGCGAGTCAAGTCAAATATACAATATAATTTCTCGTTATCAGTAATCTGGAATATAATATGTTAATCAAATACTCATTGTAGTGTTAAGTAAACTATAGGAAGTAGTTGATTCCTTGATGTTTGATCCTACTTATTACCTCAGGAATATGAAGTCCTTCAATGGTACGCACTTTATAGTAATGATGTTTGGCAACAATTCTTCCACGACATTTTTCTTCAAAGAAATCCATATTCTCATTGTTAACTAGATCAAACATAGATGAAGAGGAACTTGAGGAGGAATCAACCCTGCCTTTGCCTCTTACATCCCCTTTACCTCTTGAAACTTTAGGAGCCATGAACAATTTCCTCAAATCAGGCTTGCTCGAAAGGTGTTCGACATAATGCCCCAACCAAAACAGTTGGAATTTTAGAGAAGAGTGTTACCCACATGAATGATAATCAAGTTATGACATAGATAAGTGCACCAAATAGCAAGTATACATAAAATATATAGGATTAATGAGTGATAGATGCAATGTATGAGTGTGGAAGGCTAGAGACACATTATAGTGGACTTTGAATGGAAATTAATTGGGAATATTGAAGGAGATTGATGATAATGAAGTGAGTGGAATGGATTTTTTGACAAAATTTATTATGAGGAAGAGAGCTTGGACGAAATCACTATGGGTCAAAAGTAAATTGGTTTAGGTTCATGCATAATAAGGATAATGAATGAGTGTAGAAGATGAGAGGTGAAAATTATGACTTCATCTTATTACATGTGTCGACCTATCTTGATTATGTATCAAAACATACGTTTAATGTTCTGACCTGTACTGAAGTGTTTAAAAAAATAATTCATAAGTTTCTTTTATGTACCGACCTGTATGATTTTTGTGCCGACACATACTAAAGTTAAATGAATAATTTGTTGAAAATTGAATTTAAGCGTCGACACATAGGATTTTTGTGCCGACCTATACTGAACCAAGATTAGCATATGCTTGCAATACTCAAGAGAGTTAATTGGATTCATTTTTTAGGTATACAATTGGATTCATTCTTGCTTAATATTCGAATGTATGCATGTTGGAAAATTATTTGTCATAGTTATGCAATTTGAGCAATGTAAAATACAAGAGTGCGCACATATTACAATAATGTAAACACACATAATTTGAACACTTTTATCCAAGTCACTATAATAATGTAAATTTAAATAATCACATATTCAATTGAAAATTTTGGAAGTGAACACAGGAGAAAATGACATTCAACGTGTATTTTATATACCTTTAGACATACATAGATAAAAGAACTAGCTTACTCTTTAATTCAGAGAGAAATGAAATAATATAACATCACCGATAATAGAGAGTATGCACAAGCATTTCACGTGAAGCTCAAGAACATGAGCATTAACAAATACTAAGCGTGCCAGGAATAAATATGACTAATGTTTCAAAAATTTCACCTTTTCAAGGTGATTCAAGATCTTTCATCAAATGAGTTACTTGTTTATGATTTATAAGAACACATTCATTAATCTTGCCACAAAGTCAATAAAATTTGAATATGTCACCTACTAATTGTCCCAATGTACCTACACAAGAAGCTCTATAGCTTCTTCATAGAATCAAAGCAATTTTCTTGCAATTATCAACATGAGAAACTAGGTACCCAATTCTTGTTGAGTTCTTGAGGGTGAGTAACATAATTGTTTCACTTATGTGACCATTGTTTGCATTTGGCAACAGTGTGTCCCTTCAGACAGCAGTAGTGACAAGTTATGTTTCAAGAAATGGTACTTTTTCTTCTCAATTTCTTTTCAACAAAGTTGTATTTTTCATATGGTGGATTTAATGGTTTACTTAACTTTATTGGATCTATAGCAAAAGTAACCTTTGGTTCTTGAGCCTCGGTTTATTTGGCCTTAAGAGTTTAAACCTCTTTTTGCCAAATGTAACAAGTATCACAACCAAAGTTAAACGGGTTGTCATCCACCTAATTTTTAACTTTATGAATACCTACTAGAGATTTCTTTAGAGCTTCCATGTTATTTTTTGTTTCTGAAAATTTTGCTTCTAAATGAGAAAAGATTTTTCTATATGAAGCCAACCTTTTAAAATCTTCAATAGCTTCTCTATGTAAGTTTTCAAAAGCGTCAAGTAAATCAAGATGATATATTCCATTTACATATTTATTTTTAGAAGAGTTTACCTTGTCCTTCTTACTTCTTTGATGATGATTAGAGAGATGAATCTCATCACCTGCAGATGCTTTGAGTCCCTTCCTCTCATCTTTATGATAATGACCGAAGAGGCACACTTCATCATACTTGAATGACTTATGTTCCTTCTTTCTTCTATTATTGAAGTGAGTTGAAAAGCAAAAGTTGGCCAAATCATCACCATCATTAGAATCTTCATCGTTTGAAGATTCAATGTCGCTTTCCTAAGCCTCACACGCCTTCCTAGGTTTGTCACAACTCTTGCATTGATTCCTCTTCTTCTTTTTGTCAAGGATGAAATCTCTTTGTTTGGATTTTTATTCCTTAGAAGATGTATATTTTCCTATAGGCTCAATGTGTACTTTGTTGAGGTTATTTTCATTTTATTTTCCAGATACTTGTGATACCTTTTGAAAAATAAACTCATCTCTTCTTCTTCTGAAACATAGTTGTTACCAACATCTCTATTCCAACGATGCTCATCTTTTGCGGATTTTGAACTTCAAGCCATAAGAGCTTTAGACTACAATCCTTCCTCCGTATTTGTGTCTTTTTTCTTTTTCTTCTTTTTCTCAAGCTTCTTTTCATATTTATCCAAGCAATTGAGTTCTTGCTCGTGTTCTTCTACCTTTCCAAACAAGGAGGTTAGATCAAGTGTTATAAGATTGTTGGCTTCCTTGATCGCAATGACCTTTGGTTGCCAATTCCTAGTAAGATGTCTAAAAACCTTGTTAGTAGCAATAGCATTAGAAATAAGATTACCTATCAAATTTAAACAATTAATAAGATGTGATAACCGCTTTTGCATTTGAGCAATGGCTTCACCATGCTTCATGCGAAAGAGTTCAAACTCTTGATTGAGTGTATTAATTCTAGCTTGTTTGACCTCATTATTCCCTCATAGGTAACTTGTAGAGCATCCCACATAGCTTTAGTGTTTTGAAAATGGGAAATATGATAGAACTCATCAACACCAAGAGCGAATATGATAATATTCTTCGCTTTCCAATCGTGTGACCACTTCTTATTACCATCCTCATTCCATAAGTTTTCCCGCATAGGTAAAGTAACAGCATCAAGTTCATATGTCACTATTGTTGGACCATTTTGAATGGCTTCCAACTGACCTTTGTCGTATGAGTTAACATGAATTGGCATATAAGCTTTCTGATAACTATAGTTTTCTCCCATAAAAATTAGGGCTCTTTTATAATCCCCTTTAGGTTCATACATTATTTTCTAATGAGTTTCGAAGTCGGAATAAACCGGGCTCTTGATGCCACTTGTTATACGATGGCGCCTTATCTAGAGGAGGGTGAACAGATCACCAAGCCAAATTTACAACTAAAAATATTATTTTAAAAATTGTTTAGTAAAAGAGTACAAGCGGAATATTTTAAAATTTTATCGTTTATACAAAATTGTGTTATTGGAAGTCGGATATGCAAATGAAAAAAATCGATTATGGAATGAATACAATAATTCTGAGTTAATTATAATTCAATCAAGTAACACATTATCAATCGTTTGTAACAAGTTACTAGTAATTCTATCTCCAATAGCAATTATCAAAAGAACTAACAAAATAATTTGTCAAAAATTTGGCGTGCAATTGAATTTTCAAAATTTTCCCTTAAGTTGTGTTGATACAAAAAGCACTTATAATCAAAATTGGTTATAAGAAATATTAATACTTGATTCAAATCAAAAATAGTCCAGACAAATTCTTACGAATCAATTGATAACGCGATGCTATTAGACAAATTGATTGATGAAAATTAAAGCAATTACAATCGATAAGAAAAGAGACACAAGGATTTGTCTTCACAGTTCCCCAATTTCGTCCTCGTGTGTGGGTACGTCTACACCTAATTTTAATGGAATTAGGATAATTATTACTATGCAAAAATTTGATACAAGAGAAGTGTTCCAAGAGCAACTCCACAAATCATAAGCTTGTAGTTGATTCAACCCATTCTCTTCTTTTGATCTTGAGAAATACCAAGACAAAATAGATCCCAATTGACTTTTTGATATTTCTACTCCTTTGTGCTCTTTATCTTCCAAGTTTCACTCACGATTAATTGTACCTATTGAAACACAAGACTTCAATATGATTTGTCATTCTCTCGTTACTTCCTTTGCGTTCTTTATCTCCAAAGGACTTCACTAGGACGCAATCCTCTCTTGAATGTCTTGCACTAAAACCCCCAAATCAATCAATGATCTTGGCGGACAAACCCGTGATTTTTCCACATGAAGACCCCTGCAAATATCAACCCAATATTCTTGGCTACACAAGAACCTAATTGGATGTTATGAAATGTCCCCTAGATGGCACCCCAATAAAATATCGTTACAATGGTTTGTTAGTGTGTGTGCATAGGTTAGAAGTTGAAGGTTAAGAGAAGTTACAGGAAATTTTTATGGTATCATCAAGTTGGAATGATGTATGAATGATGTATTTATAGTTATTGAAGTTTAGGTGTAAAAAGGAGTTTTTCATAATTAAAAAGAATTGAAAATTTAACTTGAACAAATAGTATGTGTCGACCTAAAAATCGTATGTGTCGATACATACATCAAGTGTCAACTGTATGTGTCGACCTGAAGGTTTAATGTGTCAGAAAAAACAAGTCAGTAGCTACAGAGTTTTAAATAATAGTGAATGTGTCGACCTGAAAATCGTATATGTCGACACATAAAATAAGTTTGTATGAAATTTGAGAAGAGCTTCAATATATGTCGACATGTATGATGCATGTATCAACCTAACCAAGTTAGAAGCTAAATGTTTATTTACTGAGTTGCATGTGTCGACCTAAAATACTTATGTGTCGACATATGCAGTTAAATTTTGTGCAGAAAAAGTTTTTTAATGCATGAGACTACTTTCAACCTGGTTCAAGATGATTCCTAAACATCCTAAGACTTCTAAATGAACAATATTCCACACTAAACTTAGAGATAACATCCAATTATAGAAATTCTAGGTTCTCGTATTTTTGACATCACTCAAAACAAATCTAGAAGCAAGTTTCACTCACATAACCATTGCAAACTCTTCTTCTCTCTTCCTCTTAGTGAGCACATCCTTCATGAACTTTGAGTAATTTGGCATTGTTGAATAACTTCAATAAATGGTATGTTGATATAAAGTTGTTTCAAAATTTCCATGAACTTGCCAATTTTTTGCTCCTTCTTGGCCTTCCTAATCCTTTGGGGAAAAGGAGGTAGAGGTATTTCTTGAATAAGCTTTTGGACTCTATCGACTTCAGGCATGACTTATGGTTGTTTTTATGAGTTGGAAGTCATGCCAGCAGCATTCTTGTCAACATTTTCTTTATTATGTCCTAATGAGGATGGTTCCTCAATTGACTCTTTTCTTCCTTCTGAACTGTTCGGAGCAGGAAGTTCTTCACTTTACTCTTTATTTCTTGGTATGGGTCCTTCACATTCATTCCCACTTCTAAGCTTGATGACTTGACATGTTTCAACATTCTTCACTCTAGATGTAGAGGCTGGAGTTTCAATAGAACTTGGGAGAGAACCTATATTCCTTGAACTCAAAGCAATGGAAATTTACCCCGCTTGATTCTCTAGATTTTTTATGCTTACTTCTTGTGCTTGAAATTGGTTCTTGGTCTCTTGAATGAAGTACCTTAAAAATTTTTCCGACTGATTATTCCCTTGATTTGCCACAACACAGTTAGGTATGGAAAAACCAGGAGGAACTTGTGGTGCTTGACTTGCTTGAGGCTTTGGTTCATTTAGATTATTGCTCAATGAGATATTAGGGTGGTTGCATCATCCAGGGTTGTATATGTTGTTGTAAGGATTGTTGTACCTGTTGTTGTTATTTCAAACATAGATGACTGAAATAGGATTTGTAGAACATTCATCAAATAAGTGGGCACCTCTATAGTACACACAATAAACTTCAAACACGTCAGTAACCACCTTGACAGGTCCAGGCTTTGTCACATCAGGAGTCATCATATTCTTCATCATATGAAGTGGTAAGGGACCACATATTTGTTACATCAAGATTTTGGGTTGCGATGTAGGGATGAAAATTGTACCCATACCTAGGGAGTACCCGCAAAAATCACCAACACCAAGTAGGGTAAAATCCTGCAAAATGTGTACGAGCACAAGCAATTACCCATTAAAATAAGCATGTATAAGCACGGTTAAAGGTACCTTAATACCTACCCTGCCCCATAATTTCACATTATATATTAATATATTTTCATTTTTGTTATTACATACGTACACACACACACGCACACACACACATATATATATATATATATATATATATATATATATATATATATATATATATATACTGTGATACGGTGGCAAAACCGACTGTTTTTACTGGTTTGCATTTATTTGTTTGCAAAATGTCGCGGTAAGCAATAGTCGCCACCGAGTTTTATTTTATCCAATCAGGAAAAGGAAAAAGAACATGAAAAACCTTTTTTCAAGATATTCTGAGTACGACGGGTAGATTATAGAAAGGGAAGGTGTTAGCACCATTTCTATCCATGGTTTTCCATGGGATCTTAGGTACTTGCTCATCATTTTAAAATTTCTTATGTGTGTGCTTGTTTGTTTTTGAAAATGTTTTACTTCGTGATAAACCTTGTATCAGTCCTCAAGGATGTGACGAAGTAGTTTTGAAAATTATTTTGAAAGGTGTTTGTGTAAGAACTTTTGTTGAGCAAGTACTTAAGATTCTACCTACTCGAAAAAATATTGTTTGTTCTCGTTTCCTTTAGACATTTATATCCTACTATTAAGGAGTAGGTAGCACCATCAATGGAGTTTGTAAGAGACATTCGAAAGGGACAAGTACAGTCACCCAAGCAACAATTAGGAAGCCTTAGTAGTAACCCTAGAGTCTTAAGATCTTTCCGAGGCAACATTTCCGAGGCAACATTCGAATGGGACATTTTGATCTCTTAGACTGGAGGACAACCACTAAAATCTCCTATGCTTAATGACTGTTTACCGAAGGAAACCGAAGTGAGGTAAACCCTAGGAGTAAATATGTGCATTTGAATTTTTCAGTTATTTAGTCTTTGCACATTTAGGTGATCTACCGTTTTAATTTTCATATATTCTTGCCATACAATCCTATTAGCATACATCTAGACAATTAAAGATTTGCAAGAATTTAAAGTGCGAAAAATAAACCTAGCTATTACAAGGCTTTGATAGCTACATAATTATCTTGACTGAAAATAAAAATGCGGAAGCTTAAAACCCTAATTACTATTACAATCCCGGAGCAGTTACAATAATAATAAAAAGAATTAAAATGCGCGCGGAAAATTAAATGCGAGAAAGATTGAAAACCCTAAAAATCTAATTGAAAAAGTATTTAAGTCATTTTTGAGAAAAGACTTAATTAGGTTATGTACAATTAAAACCCTAATTCTACTTATTTTTTAATTATAAAAAGAAATTGAAATTAACCTAATTTAAACTAAATTAAATAAATCAAGAGAATAAAATATTTTATAAAAAGATTTTATGTTTTTGTGATTTTTTATTTAAGAAAAGCAATTTAATTACAAATTTAAAACCTAATTTCTAACTAATTTTAATTAAAACAAATAATCAAATAAAACTAATTACCTAATTTATTTCCAAAAATATTAATTTGAATAAATAAGACCTAATTATGTACTTTTTGTGGTTTTTTAGTTTAAAAAATAATAACTTTTGTGTCAATTAATTAAAAACAATTAAGGAAATTAAAAAAAAATAGAAAGAATAAAAAACTGGGCCTGTGTTGAATGTCCTAGGGGGGTGCAATGTTGAATTCCCCAAGCCTAATAGCCATCCAAGCCCAGTCAGCGCCTGGTTCCATGTGGCGTTGACCTGAGGGTGTATCATGGTCTTTCATTACTATGCGTTGGATCTGATACTATGCTTGATCAAGTGGCTGGATATTGGTGACGTATGGTAGACATCTGGCCAGGTGACGCACAGGATCTGCAAATGGAAAAATTGAAAACAAATTTGTTGGGACCTGTGATCGAACCCAGGTCCTTATGTTTACCAACAATGTGCCTCACCACTGGGCCAACTGTCTTGTTTGTTATTATATTGAAAACAAAAATATAATATGGCAAAATAAATGGTTAGTGGACAAAACGCGCGAAATTTCAAATTCCCCAATGGTTGATTGCCACGCCATCGTCTTCTCCAAGAATCTGTTGTTTTAGACAAAGACCTATACCCACAGACAAACTTCCATGGCTAGAAACCTGTACAACTCAAAAACTCACAAAATGAAATATAAATGGAATTGAAGACCAGGGTTTAACTAGTTATGATGTCACGGTCATCATGGTACCTTGTTGGTAATCTAATTTTACCGGTAGCCAAAAACCCCAAAAAACATGTGGAAACCCTAACAATGGCAAGTACATATGTAGGCTTCAAAAATGCAATTAAATTATTCAATCAGCTTGCAAACCTGATAAAGATCACAAATATGTCAATCATATGTGCTAATAATGCCAGAATTGATGTAATCGATTTCAAAAAATAAAGCAAATGGTGTGAGTGATTGCGTGTGTTTATGGGCGCGATAAGACTTGCAAATGATCCAATTAGCTTCAGAGGTGCTCCAGGATGCGATTGGCAATGTTGGGATGGCTTGAATTGGCATGTAACTTGAAATCTGATTCACACTTTTCTTTGAAAATTTAAAGTTTGGTTCTTACTTTTTCACGACTACAACCCTTTTCTTATGCCTTGTACATGTTCAATATATATGATGGAATGAATTAGGGTTATAACATTGGCTTGTATCTTTGCAATTATGGAAGATTTGATTTGATTTCCATGCCATATGTAAACTTTCTAGATTGAGCCAAATAATCCCTTTCTTGTACCAATTATGCTTGATTCGTTTTGGTTTTGATATCTCAGCATATTTTGATTGCAAACTTGTTAAAAACTAAAATCAAAACATATCTTTGCTATTATTCACCAATTATTTGATTTAATTCAATTTTTAATTAATAAAAAATCAAAATAAATTGAAAAATGAAGCAAATAATATGTGGGTGAATATTTGGGTCGTGGACCATATTATAAGTGAGGTGCAAGCATAAACAGTTACACCTATTTGGCAAAAAATGTAATTTTGAGCCCATTTGACTTTTGGCAATTTTGCAAAAAGGGTCAACTTTGACAAGTCATATCTCCTCCAATTTTAAACCTAGAGAGGTGTTCTTTGACTTTTTAGAAACCTTAGGATATCCCCTAAGCAACCCTTTTGGTCTCATCTCAATTTGGTCTTCCATGTTCATGTAAGAAGCTTTGACCCAAAAGGTGTTTTTGTTGACTTTTCAAAAGGACCCATAATGTAGAAATTCATATCTTTTTGTGAGTTCATATCTTGAACTTTATGGCTGAAGATGAGTTGTAGGTAATTGAATCCTCTTCAAAATGAGCTTTGGATGGAAAGTTTATGATAAAGTATGAAGAAGTTATGCTTGGTCAAAGTTTGGTTAACTTTCCTAAGAAACCCTAATTTAGCAACTTTTGGGTTTTGATGAATTTAGGGCATTCCTTGAAGAATCATGATCAACCCTTTATCAAATGATGGATATCACTTCAAAATTTTGATTTTGACCAAAAATCTTGAAGTTTGACTGTATGTGGACCACAGTTGACTTTTGACCTAATATATTCGATTCTCAAGCATCTGAGCAGTTGACTGAGCCAACTTCTTGTGCAAGGCATGAAATTTGACATGGAGGGTCTTGAGAACATATTAGGACCATGGAGAGCATATTAGGTCTTTGGAGTCCACCTATCTTGATGAAAATGGACACCCTAATTTGAGACATACTGCCTTAGGAGAGAGTTTTTCTGGTCAACTCTTGGGCAAACTTGAGCAAATTGAGGATCTCTAGAAGTATGTAATGAGTAAAATTAGAGGGAAAAGTTTGGGGTACAACAGATGCCCATGTTCAATCTTCTTAAACCTGAGGATGTAGATTGGCTCGTCTGCCTTTCGTGATCTGAAGGTGGAAGATGATTGAACACTAGAGTTCCCAGAAATTTGCACTCGCATGAAGTGATACTTGATTTGTGATATTGGGAATGGGCTTATAGATTCCATTTGGAAGTTGCTAAAGAATTGTCATAGATGGGCTTAAATATGCCATCCAAGATGTGACGGAGTACCGTCGGAGATGGGCTTAAATATGCCATCTAGATGATGTTAATTTCCTGAGACATTCCTCCGATGGGAGTTCCTGTTCCCGTTGTTGAGGAGGAATCTATTGAGGATTGTTGGTATCGGTCTTGGGAGAAATAGAATTTTAGGAGCTTCAGTTGTCTGTTACTCTACTGGGGGGATAACTCCTGCTTGAGGAAGCGAAAGCGAACTGCATATTTGGTCAGGGTATAAGTTTCACTACGAGTTACTGGAAAAATGTGAAACCAATCGTGTTTGATCGGGTCCAGGTTTTACAGTGTTGTGGACTGCTGTCTGGAGATAAGAGAAAAGAAACCTGGATAGTAAGGTTATGAGAAGGAACCTGGATAGTATGGTTACTTTAAAATGAAATCCTGGATAGTAGGGTTGTGAGAAGGAACCTGGATGGTAAGGTTACTTCGATAAGAAAGCCTGGATAGTAGGGCTGTGAGAAGGAACCTGGATAGTAGGGTTACTTCGATATGAAAGCCTGGATAATAGGGATGTGAGAAGGAACCTGGATAGTAGGGTTACTTCAATGGGAAATCCTGGATAGTAGGGTTGTAGGAAGGAACCTGGATAGTAGGGTTACTCCGATATGAAAGCCTGGATAGTAGGGTTGTGAGAAGGAACCTGGATAGTAGGGTTACTTCGATATGAAAGCCTGGATAGTAGGGTTGTGAGAAGAAACTTGGATAGTATGGTTACTTAGAAATGAAAGCCTAGATAGTAGGGCTTTGAGAAGGAACCTGGGTCGTAGGGTTACTTCGAAATGAAAGCCTGGATAGTAGGGCTATGAGAAGGAACCTGGGTCATAGGTTTACTTCAAAGCGATAT
This sequence comes from Vicia faba, assembly GCA_948472305.1. NCBI lineage: Eukaryota > Viridiplantae > Streptophyta > Magnoliopsida > Fabales > Fabaceae > Vicia > Vicia faba. The sequence goes on from OX451740.1 coordinate 467,644,525, forward strand.
AGTAGATTAGTTGACCCGTTTAGTTTCGGGAACTGAGTTTTCGTTAGTCGTTTGCAGATGTGGCTTGCATAACTGCTGAATTTGTTAAAGCTAATCCTCTTTTCCTGAAAAGATATCAAGATTAATTATATGCGATGTATGAAATGCAGGGTGAGATGATTTTCTCAAAATAAATGAGATTACGCTGTGTATGATATGTATGCGTATGTCATGATGTATGTTCATGAAATGCTTATCGAGGTATGCTCGCATCTGGGAAAATAAATCCCTGACAGTTGCTAGAGATTTGTAAATATTTTGTCGGGAGGAGATGCTGCTTAAGAATAAACTCTACGAGGAATGAACTTAGAAAATGTATTTTTGTAGCTGAAATGATGAACTCTATAGGGGGTTGAGCCTCTATATCTGGAGAAATAAACTCTGCTTGGGGGATGAGTTTTACCTACTCGCCCGTGATTGTGAACTTCAGCTGGGGTGGTTACGTCCTGTTTCGGGAAAGCCGACATCAATGCTTTTGAATACTTTTACTTTATGGGGAGTGTATGTACTGATAGTCATGTTCCCAAGCTGGCTCTGTCCCGGTACCTACTGGGAAGAGTTACCGTCGGGTTTGGCACTTCTTGTTTTTTCCCTGTTTATGGAATTATGAGTAATTGTCTTTTGCTTCTTATGTAAATGTTTATGAGCAACCATCATTTTCAAATGCATATATCAACAATAATTCATTGGACGTTCTTGCAAAAAAAAACAGAAAAAGAAAAAACAGATTGAAGTTTCTTGTGAAAATGATTTGTATTGATTTTCGAAGTTGGCCTATAATAGGCGTTTTTGTACATAGAGGCTGACGTCCTAGTAAGAGAACACCGCTGAAAGATAGAAATTATACAATTTGTGTAAAATAAAGAAAAACAGCTATGTAAAATATCCCCATTGGGTTCCAACTCTTCTATTGCCTTTATATCTTCAAGGGTCTCATCACTTTGCTACTTAGCCGAAGGTTGATCAGATTGGTTGGCGCTGTCCGAGCTTGATGGTTGATACCGAAGTCTGGTTGTAAGATGTTCCAATGAGACATAGTGGTACGCTCTATATCCATAACTTTTTCCTGGACCGCCCTTTCGGGTTTTTAGTCCATTGGGATACCCCTTTTTGCCCAAGCCGCCCTTTTGGGTTTTTGACTTGTCGGGTGTACATACTTTTTCATTTTCATCCCTTACTTTTGCCCGAACGCTTTTGGCTCGCCGGGAAGCCCTTATTTTTTCCTAGGCCAGTCAACCTAGCGGGTCTTTGATTAGGCGTAGTATCTTTTCACTATGTCTGCATTGACAGGATGAGGAAGGTCGTCACCATCCATGGTGGTTAGAATCATGGCTCCTCCCGAGAAAATGTTCTTAACTAAAAATGGCCCTTTGTACGTGGGGGTCCATTTTCCCCTGGGATCACCTTGCGAAAGTACGATGTGTTTGATCACTAGATCCCCGACTTGATATTCTTGGCGCCTGACTTTCTTGTTAAAAGCCTTGATCATTCGCTTTTGATACGTCTGACCATGGAAGATAGCAGTAAGTCTCTTTTCATCAATTAGATTCAGTTGATCAAGTCGGGTTCAGATCCAGTCGTCTTCGTTCAAACCCGCATCCTTCATAATCCTGAGAGAAGGTATCTGGACTTCGATGGGTAGGACTGCCTCCATGCCATATACTAGAGAGAAGGGTGTTGCCCCTGTCGATGTCCGTGATGAGGTACGGTTATCCATGAAGAGCAAATGGTAACATCTCATGTCAGTCATTGTATGTCACCGTCATCTTTTGTACAATCTTCTTGATGTTCTTGTTAGCTGCTTCAACAACGCCATTCATCTTCGGTCGGTAGGGAGAAGAATTATGATGTTGTATCTTGAACTATTTACAGATCTCGGTGATCATCATGTTGTTGAGATTCGTACCATTGTCAGTAATAATTCTCTCTAGTACACCATATCGACAGATCAGATTGTGTCGGATAAACCGCGCCACAACGTTCTTGGTTACTGTAGCAAAGGAAGCTGCTTCAACCCACTTCGTGAAGTAATCAATGGCTACGGATGAAGAGATGTCCATTGGAAGCGGTGGGCCTGATTTCTCCGATCATGTCAATGCCCCACATCACAAAGGACCAAGGAGCTTTCAAGATGTTTAAGGGGACCAGAGGCACATGCACCTTATCAGCATAAATTTGGCACTTATGACAAGTTCGAGAGTGCTGATAACAATCAGCTTCAATAGTGGACCAGTAATATCCTGCCCGTAGGATCTTCTTAGCCATGGTATGTCCACTAGAATGGGTTCTGAAGGTGCCTTCATGTAGATTTGTGATGATCCTCTCTGCTTCGCTCTTATCTACACACCGTAGTATTGTGGAGTCATGGTTGCGTTTATAGAGGATTCCATTACTGAGGAAGAACTTTGCAGTGAACCTTCTTAGAAACTTCTTATCGTTGATAGATGCCCCTTCGGGATACTCATGAGCCTCGAGATACCTTTTGAATTCGTGAAACCAGGGTTTGTCCGCCACCTCTTCGGTATCGATCTTACAGCAGTGTGCTGGTTCATCCAACCTCTCAATGGTGATTTGGGGAGCTTCATTGTCCCACCTAACCTTGAACATCGAACACATGGTAGCTAGCACGTCTGCTAATTGGTTCTCCTCTTGTGGAAAATGTTCGAAGGTTACCTCCTCAAAGTGTGGGAGCAATGTCAGTACATACTCTTTGTAAGGAATGAGATTCGGGTGCTTCGTATCCCACTCGCCTTTAATCTGAATTATCACTAGAGCGGAATCCCCGAATACACTCAAGAACTTGATCCTTAGGTCGATAGCAGCTCGAAGACCCATGATACATGCTTCATACTCCGCCATGTTGTTAGTGCAGTTGAAACATAATCGGGCAGTGAACGGAGTATGACAGCCCTCGGGGGATATGATTACAGTGCCAATGTCATTACCTAGTGCGTTTGAGGCTCCATCAAAATACATAGACCATCAGGATCCCTCCTCAGGTCCTTCATCTGGTCCAGGTTCTTCGTAGTCAGTCACTAACATGATATTCTCATTCGGGAACTCAAAATTCATGGACTGGTAGACATCCACGGCCTGATGAGCCAAATGATCAGCCAATACACTCCCATTTATTGCTTTTTAGGTTGTATATTATATTTCATATTCAGTTAATATCATTTTCCACCTTGTTATCCTTCTGGAGAGAGCGGGCTTCTCGAAAATGTACTTGATCGGATCCATCTTTGATATCAACAAGGTAGTGTGAGTTAGCATATACTGTCTCAGTCGGCGAGCAGCCCATGCCAAAGCACAGCAAGTTTTCTCGAGCAATGAGTATCGTGTCTCACAGTCGGTAAACTTTTTGCTAAGGTAATATATTGCATGCTCTTTTTGACCAGACTCGTCATACTGCCCCAGCACACACCCCATTGAACTGTCTAACACTGTCAAGTATAATATCAAAGGTCTTCCTTCAACTGGAGGCATCAGAATTGGTGGTTCTTGAAGGTATTCCTTGATTATTTCAAAATCGGTTTGGCATTCATCATTCCACTTTACCACTTGATCTTTCTTCAGAAGCTTGAAGATTGGCTCACAAGTAGCAGTCAAATGTGAAATGAATCTGACGATATAATTCAGGCATTCCAAGAAACCTCTAACTTTCTTCTCTGTACGGGGAGCTGGTATCTCTTGTATGGCTTTTACCTTCGCAGGGTCAACCTGAATACCCTTGTCACTGACAATGAATCCCAGAAGTTTACCAGACCTTACCCCGAAGGTGCACTTGTTCAGATTCAGCCTCAACTTGTATGTCTTCAACCTGTCAAACAATTTCTGGAGATGATCAAGGTGCTCTTCCTCAGTCTGAGACCTGGCTATCATGTCATCAACATAGACTTCGATCTCATGGTGAATCATATCATGGAACAAAGAGACCATAGCGTGCTGATAAGTTGCCCCAGCATTCTTCAACCCAAAAGGCATCACCTTGTAGCTGAAGGTGCCTACTGTGTAACGAAGGTTGTCTTCTCCATGTCTTTAGGAGCCATCTTGATCTGGTTATAGCCAGAGAAACCATCCATGAAGGAGAAGATTTTGTGTTGCACGGTGTTGTCGACCAGAAAATCGATGTGAGGAAGTGGGAAGTCATCCTTGGGGCTTGCCCTGTTCAGATCTCTGTAATCCACACACATATGTACCTTACCATCCTTTTTAGGTACCGGAATGACGTTAGCAACCCACTGTGGTAAGAAGTGACAGCTAAGAATCCTGCATCGAACTGTTTCATGACCTCTGCCTTGATCTTCTCCGACATTTCGGGACGCATACGGCGGACCTTCTGTTTAACCGGAGGACAGTCTTCTTTAGTCGGCAGGTGATGTAACACAATATCAGTGTCCAAACCAGGCATGTCTTCATAGGACCAAGCGAGGATCTCAACATAGTCGTGCAACATCTGTATCAACCTCTATTTGACGCTAAGCTCCATATTTGCAACTATTTTAACCTTTTTTCTGTCTTCCTCAGTCCCCAAGTTCACTGTCTCAACCGGTTCTTCATGAGGCTGTATGGCCCTCTCTTCCTGCTGTAATAGTCTAGCAAGTTCTCCAGGCACCTCATAATCATCCTCACCTTCATCCTCGACTTGGTTGATCGGATTTTTAAAGTCATAACTGGCAATAGCAGAGCTGTTGTCAATGGGATCCATAGTGGATATGGATCTGCATTATGATACGTGAGTGTATGTAAGAGAATATCTGTTTTGATAAAGTGAAAAACAAAAAAGAAAAATAGAGAGCGCAAAATTTTTATGCAAGAAACCTCCAATGCTTTATTAATGATATATGAAATGACAAATAACAGCCCTCACAAACAAAACCAATGTGCCTCGGGCAAGGCACAAGGCCATAAAGTTTCAAATTGTTTATTACAAATCTCAAAACAAGTAAGTCAATTACTGTGGAACAAAAGAAACTGGTTTAAAGTCCCTAGCTGTCCAGTTACTCGGTCCACCATTGGTAGTTGGGTAGATCCAGCTGTCAATGTCTGATTCTTCCTCACTGTCTTCAATGGAATTAACCCCATGATTTCTGATGCGTACGGGAGGTCCTCCAGCCCGAGCGTGTCGAACAGCTCTTTGAGCCCCTGTAGTAAAGCCCAAACCAAATTTTTCAGTTTTATGACTAAAGTTAGGGAGATGACCCCAATTGGTACACCCACCTTCTTCAACCACTGCCCTGGCATCCTTGAGGGAAGCCATCTTCAGTGGAGGTTTGCTGCTAGTAGTAGTTTCAGTCGATGCCATGATCTGAGGGACCTCTTCAAAATTCTGACAAGGAGTTTCTATGAATTCCCCGTCCATCTCTACATAGAAGAAGGAATTGAGGTGGCTCACCATATACTCCTCTTCACCCCGCACTGTGACAATCTTCCCTTTCACCGGATACTTCAGCATTTGGTGTAGTGTGGAAGTAACTGCCCTAGCCTCGTGGATCCAAGGACGAACCAGCAAACAAGAATACAACGACCTAATATCAATCACATAGAAAATGGACCCAAAAGTCTGAGAACCTACTTTGACAGGGATGTCCACTTCCTCGTGCACCATTCTCTTCGATCCGTCAAAATCCCTTACCACAATGTTACTAGGCTTTAGATTCAAACCCTCGCAATCCAACCAGTCCAATGCCTTCTTCGGCAGAACATTCAGCGAAGACCCAGTATCTACCAGCACATGAGCCATAATGGTGCCCCTGCATTCAATCGAGACATGCAGAGCATCATTATGCTTCCTTCCCTTTGGTGTCAAATCCGCATCTGAAAAACCCAGCCCATTATCTGCAGTCAGGCTGGCCAGACAATCTTTGAATTGATCAGCTGAAGTTTCCAGTGGCACATGCACAGTCATGAGGAATGCAATCAAAGCCTTCGCATGGGCTTCAGAACACAACAACAGAGACAACATGGATATTTTTGATGGGGTCATCCCCAACTACTCGACCACATTGTAGTCGCTTTTCTTAATGATTTTCAGTATTTCCTCCATTTCTTGCTTAGAGGCTTCCACAACAATTTTCTTAGGCACCTCCGTTCGGGCAGGCTCACCTATAATTTCTTTGCCGCGGGTATTAGATGATTCGCCGATAGGGGTAATAACTGAAGTAAGAACATGAACTATAGTTGATGTACTAGCAGGAATAGCAGATGGAATGACAATATGTTTGTTGACAGTCTAATGGGAAATCTCGGGAGAGAAGACCCTTCCACTTCGGGTAACTTTGCTGGTTCCGAAAATGTCTCCAATATCAAGATCAGTGTTGTACCCCAAAATTTGCCCTCCCATTTCCTCAACATTTTCTCATCACAAGACCTTTGAAGATCAAGATCTAGTTAGGGTTTCCTCTGCTCAAGACTTCTCCTTGCACTGTAGACTCAAATTAGGGTTTGTATCTGCCTAAGGATGTTTTGACCTAAAATGCCTAAGATGACTTTCATGCTTCATGTTGGACTCCCAAGTTTACCCATGCCAAGTTTCAAGTCTTGATTCCAGGTTTTACCCAGTCAATTGAACAGTTGACCTAGAAATCAGCTGTATTGGGGAAAAAGTCAACTGTGGCCAATTGACAGTCAAACCTCATGAAATTTGATCCACATCAACATTATGAACTCACATGGACCATTTGATCAAGTTTGGATCACAAGTCCACAAGAAATTTGATCAGATCATCAAAAGGGCAAAATGGTCATTTTTAGGGTTTTGACTGCACAAAGGCAATTTTTGACTGTTTGACCTAGCCAATGACAAACCAAGCTCACATATGGACTCAAGGACCCCATGGAATTATCTTGACATGTTCATCAAGCTCAAAAGATCCCAAGTACACAAGATTGACAGTTGAATTTCCCAGTCAATTGATCAATTTTGACTGTATACTGAAAAGTCAAACTTTGACTTTTTGGTCAAAATCAAGAGTCAAGATTCATTTTTCATCAAAACATTCCAAATCATGAAACTTATTCACCAAGAAATCTCAAAATGCAAATTAGGGTTAGAAAATGGAATTTTTCATAACTTAGAATTTTTCTAAGTTATGGAAAACCCTAATTTTTTCCCAACTCTACCCCATCTTTTCACCATGATCCATTTGGATTCAAACAAAAGTCAAAACATGAAAGTTGTAGCTTGTTGCATAATCTACAACTTTGATTCACAAAGTTTTCTCATTTGAAGCTTGTATCTCAAGTTATGATTTTTTGAATAAGGGCACTAAACCATCTTTTAACTTAGTGAAATTTGACCTATTTTGACAAGGTTTTCTACCCTACTTCAAGGCCACTTTTCATACCCTTCCACTTGGAATTTTGATTTGCATTTCAAATATGGATTGTAGTACACATTCCAAGCTTTCCAAAATGTCCAAGAACTCATCAAACAACCTCATAACTTGAGAGATTCGAATTTCACAAGTTGGCAAAAATTCACTTTTGTTCTTCATCAAAGCATGTTCATAAACTTGGCAAATTTGAACTCAGCATAGTTTGTGCTACTTTGCAGGTCCTTAAACCACATTACACTCCTTAATTTAATGCTTGTTCATTGTGTCTAAGTGTTGTTCCATGAATTCAAGCATTATACACAAGATTGATCCATTTTTGGATAAAGTGAACTTTCCATTTTTACAAAAGTTTGCTTTATGTCAATTGGTAAATCAAACAAGTACATAGAAGATCTGCTTAGCACAAGATTATGGGCATAACACACTGATCAAGAGGTGTTGATGCAGCACATTAGGGGGTCCTATACTGACCTAGAACACCAATTTGCTTTTGTTGCTTAGAAAAGAAGAAAAGTCCATAACTTGTGACAACTTGAATCTCAGCTTACAAACACAACACAAAAGATATCAAACACATTCAAGATCACCCAACCAAGCTTTTGCACGAGCCTTTTGCCTTTCAAACACTCTCCATCTCAGAAACACCACAAAACTGCTCAAACAGAGCAGGCCCTGCAGATTGAGTGCTATCTCTCAATCCCTTCGAGCATTTTGATCAAAACCTGTTCCTATACCTTCCTTATAACATATGCAAACTATCCAGAAGCTAAGGCACGATCTGTAGTTGCTCTAACCACTTCCACCATTTTCATATCTTTGACTTGCAGGTGAAGTTCTACAGCTTGATACAAGAAGGTTCAAGACAAAGTAAGCATTGAAAAAGCATCCCTGGACCTCAAGGAAGCTTTTCCAATCATTACATTGCACTGAAAGTCTCTCATTCTCCACATAGAAGTTCAACTGCACAGGTAAAAGTTTGAATTCGTATCTCTCTTATTATGCATCTTTAGTCTTAAGTTTGTGAAGAAACAAGGTCCTACTCATAGCCCTGAACATGTACATAGCTTTACTTTTCATTTCTTTTGTCTGAGTAGAGAGAATTTGAGCTCTGAAAATGGTAGAAAAGTTAGGTCAGAAAAGAGGGGGAGAGAAATTCTCCCTCATCTTAGAGAGATAGTTCATGTTCTTTATATGTATGAAATCGTGAGATTATGCTTTACATGTTTTGTGTTGGAAGTTTGTTCAAAGGATCAAAGAATCAGGACCTTGATGTTGAAGCAAGAGGCGCGCGTTTTTGAACTCAGTCTTGGCCAAAGGTTGAAGACAGTGTTTCATTGGGCTGGGCTTTTGTGTTCTTTCTTTTCACACCATCTTTTTTGGTTCGCACCCCCCCTGAGCCCATTTGCTCATTTTTTAACATTTTTGACTTTTTCTTTTTTGGCTGACTTTGTTTATTTTTTCTCATGCCATTTAAAAATTAAAAATATTTTTTCCATCATTTTTTGCATTTATTGCATATTTATTTGTTTATTTTCTTAGTTTGTACATAAATATATATATATGATTATTAGAATAAAAATGTAAAAATAATGTAAATACAATTTTTATTTTTATTTACTTTCTGAAAATATTTCACAAAAAAATACTCTTTTATTTATTTTATTAAAATAATGAATAAATATTTATTTTACATATTTAGGGTTTAATATAAATATATATATATATATGGTTATTAATATATTTAAGATAAAAATATAAAAATACTTGATTTTTCATTTTATTTAATATTTGATACAAAAATACCTTTTTTCACAATACACTTCATTTTATTTTATTTTTATAAATAATGAATAAGTTGTTGTATTAAATTAAATAATACCCCTTCTTTCTTTAAAAATTAGGGTTTTTACCCCAAGTTCAAAATACTCAAAAAAATAATACATCGTTATTTTCTTTTCCCTTTTACATAAATAATATTTTCTCATACACATAAAAACTTTCTTTTTTGCATTTCACATATTTATTTAATTTACATTTAATTATGCATTATTTAAATTGCGAATATTCAATTGATGTAATAATTTAGATTTAAATTCTTGTCAATATCCCCATTTGAACATTTGTACCCCCCTTCCCATATTTGGTTTTGTAATAGCTTAGTAATTTTAATTTCGCACTTTATTGCTTTCTAATGATAACATGCTAGAATTAGGGTTTGTATGCGAAAAACGATAAAAAAATAGTTTGACCTAATACAAGATAAACAAGCATGAAAATGGACACACAAATCACACTTGCACCCCCTAGGGTATTCCACTTGTTGCCTTCAAATAAATGGGCCATGTTGCATGTTAAACTTCTTTGGGCAAAGCAAATGATTTTGAATGATCATAGTCCCTCGATAAAACTTTTCAAAAACAAACAAAAACAAATGATCAAGTCCCTTAGAGAAATTGCTCAAAGACATTTAACGCCGTTGCAATTATGGTCTAAAACGATGACCCGCGCCTGTCCCTTTCACATCCTAACACAAGGTTGCCCACCAAATACAATGGTGGAGTAAACTTGTTAAAAGGGTTAAAGTATAGCAATAATCTTTTGAGAAATTTAGGAGTAGATAACCTCTTAGTTACTTGAATCAACTTGCAAAGCAAAACACTTGCCTAATTTCAAAATCACACCTCACAACACTTTCAAAACAACTTTCAAAAACAAACAAAAACTTTTTCAAAAGACATACATCTTTGTATACATCCCCACATGGATCATTACAAAGGTTGCCACCACATTGGCCTCTTTTCAAAAACATTTTCAAAACCCACACACTCAAGCACCATTTAAAACAATTGAAAACAAAAGACAAATGATCTAAGCAAGTAACTAAGAGCCCATGGATAACCATGGATAGAAAGGGTGCTAATACCTTCCCTTTCTATAATCTACTCCCCGAACCCAAGAAAACATCTCAAAAGGTTTTTGCTGTGCTTTTTAACCTTTCCTTAGGATAAAATAAAAAGTCGGTGGCGACTCTTGCTAACCGCAACATTTGCGAATACAAACGCAAACCTCAAGTCAGTTCTCCCACCGTATCACAGAACTGGCGACTCTGCTGGGGATTACTAAAAGTGGAGTAACCTTAGGGTTTAGATCACCTTTGTTTTCAATTGTTTGCTTTGTTTGCTTTTACATTTGTGGGCTTTGTATCGGAGTTTCATAGATCCTAACCCGGATCTGGGAAATACCCTTTTTAGGTAGCATAATCTGTGAGGGACCTGTCCGGCGTAGACCGACATGGGTGAAGCAGTGGCTACGTTGGTGTGGCATCTTAGTCTGTACCTATATCCCTTGTGTTGTAACGGGGAGAATATAGGTCTTCTAAGGGGTCATTAAACACCAACCAACCTTAGAACCCTAAATTGACCAACTTGGCTATTAGGACAGTAGCAGTATGCTACACTCATTGAGGCTAAACTCTCGAGATGGTTCTGGCCGCGAGAAAAGATTGCGATGCTGGAGTTATGACCGATTGAGGGTAGCCAATGATTTGAGATCTTCTAGAACCCGGTTACTTTTGATAAGACAGGTTTTAACCAACAAAAACAAAAGAGGGTAATACCTGAAACTCATGCTGGCCTGAAACCTAAGGGTGTCTTGTGTGACTTATGTGCCTTATCTGTCTATGTGAATATTTGTGGTGTGTTTCATCATAACATCATTCCATCATACCATTGCATGCATCATGTGTAAAAGGCTAACCCATTTCAAAGACAAAAGAGGTTTCATCTTTGCTCTGTTTTGTAGGACATTATGATGCCCGTGCGTAGAAATACTGTCCGGCTCAGCTTTGTTCAACCACCAGTTTTACTCAAGGATCTGGTTGAAAGGATTCCAAACACTACCTCCTTCATCAACAGACATGGTTCTCTCCTTGGCTTGATCACTGCAAAATGGGACCAACAACTGATAAGTGTTCTGACCCAGTTTTATGACCCTCTGCATCACTGTTTCACCTTTCAAGACTTCCAGCTGGTTCCTACCCTGGAAGAATTTTCTTATTTGCTTGGGATTCCTGTCTTGGAACAAACTCCTTTCACTGGTTTGGAAAAGACTCCTAGGCCTGAAGAGATTGCTGCAATTCTCCCCTTGACCAAAGAAGAGGTGTTGTCCAATTGGGAAACTAGAAATGGGATCAAGGGCTTTTTGGTCAAATTTTTGGTTGGCAAGGCTAATGATTTCTGGAATGACTTGGACTTCAAGGCATATGAGGATATTCTGGCTCTTTTGATCTATGGTCTGGTATTGTTTCCCAACCCTGACACCTTTATCAGTATCCATGTCATAAGAATCTTCATGTCTCGGAATCCGGTACCCACTCTCTTGGGTGACATTCTACAACAACTCTATGCTCGTACTGCTCGAAAACGGGGGACTCCGTGGTGTTGTGCTCCTTTGCTAGTAAGGTGGTTTATTTCGCACCTTCCTAAGTCCGTGCTGAAGAATGAAGAAGGAAAAGGTTGGGCTCGGAGGTTAATGTCTCTCACAGATAAGGATATCACTTGGACTCTCAGAGGTTTGGATGAGGTAGCTGTTATCGACCGTTGCGGAGAATACCCTAATGTCCCGTTGATTGGTATCCAAGGAGGAATCTCTTACAATCCGTGTTTAGCTCTCCGTCAGTTTGGAAGAGCCAGAGGAGATGGGCCTCATGAAATGCTGGTTCCTCACTTCCATTTTGAGTTTCAGGCAGACAGTGACAAACTACGCCAGGGATTCATTAGAGCTTGGGACAGAATTCACAAAGCTGACCCACATGAGTTAGGACCAAAGACTTCTCTGCCATTGAAGCCCTATTGCAAATGGGTCCGCATCCGTGCTCAGGAGTTAGGTATGCCCTACGAAGCTGTTAGACCTCTCATTCTTGAGTCTCCTGTTAAAGATGGGATGCCTCCAACTGTCCTCCCTCCTCAGATACCTACTGATTTTGACACCATGAAGAGATCTTGGGCACAGCTAAAGGAAGAACGGGATTTCTATCGGGAGAAGTTCAACGAGCAGGAAAGGAAGATCCAAAGGCTGACTAAGCAATTGGAGGAAGAACGGGTCCTGAACAACTACATCAGCAGTGAAAAGAGGAGGCCATGGGAGCATTGAGGAGCTTTGGATGTTTCCTTTTATAGTTTATTTCCTTTCCAGTATTTTTCATTCCTGTAATGCCTAAGGGAAAATGGTTGAACAATTGAAAACTTTAATCTAATGAAGTGTGTTTCCCTTTTTGTCTACAAAGTTGAATCTTGTTTGTCTTTGAAAACATAAAACATACGCATTCCATTACACCATATGCATAGCAGGTACCCTATTTCACAGGTTGCTTAATCTCCTTCGCTGTTTATTTTGCACAGTCATCATGAATCCAGAGTCCTCCAGTGAGCAAGCAATCAAGGCCCTTCAGGCCCAAAGTGCACAGTTTCAAGAGATGGTCCTAAGCCTAGCCCAAGGTCAGCAAGAGTTGAAGACTCTACTCCTGAAGAAGAAGAAGAAAAAGAGGACTGCATTGTTCAACACCGGACGCAGATTTGGGAACACACTCCACAATGAAGCTGATCCAACCACTTCTTCTGCTGAGAAAAATAGTCCCCAAGGGGGAGGAGCTCCTAGTCCCGCAGTCTCCGACAACGAGACGGACTATAACGACGAACAATACCCACCCGCTACTGACAGATACAAGCAATTGGAGGACCGCTTAAGCGCCATGGAAATTCAGAATGTGCCGGGACTGGACTTCGGAGATCTGGGGTTATCTTCTGGGGTAGTAATTCCACACAAGTTTAAGGCGCCTGCCTTCGCCAAGTATGATGGGGTCTCCTGCCCAAAGCTGCATCTGAGGTCGTACGTAAGGAAAATTCAACCTTACACGGCGGATAAGAACCTCTGGATTCACTTCTTCCAGGACAGCCTCTCGGGGTCACAGCTTGAATGGTTCTACCAATTGGATGGAGCTAGCATCCGACACTGGGAAGATTTGGCAACCGCATTCTACAGACAATACCAATACAATTCTGATCTTGCTCCTACGCGTACCCAACTTCAGGGTATGTCTCTAGGGACGGGTGAAGGGTTCAAAGAGTACGCTCAAAAATGGAGAGATTTGGCTGGCAGGGTGCAGCCTCCATTAACTGATCGAGAGCTGGTTGATATGTTTCTGGGAACGTTGTCTGGTCCGTTTTTCAATCATTTGGTTGGTAACTCCTCCGCTGGATTCACAGATTTGATATTAACGGGAGAAAGAATTGAAGCTGGCATCAGGTCAGGCAAGATACAGAAGGCTGCCTCTACAAGTGCTGAGAAGAGGCCATTTAAGAAAGAAGCAAGCGCCGTCTATGGTCCTAGAAGACAAGTCAAGCCCGAAAGTCGCCAAGCTGTCAACGCTTTGGTCATCTCCAAACCTGTTGCTGCTCCTCAGCAGTACAATCAACAAAGAAGCGAAAGGCCCAAGAGGCAGTATACCCGACTGAGTATGACATTATCTCAAATTTTACCCCAACTATTATCCACCAACCTAGTGACCCTCAAAGAAGCTCCTAAGGTCGTCAACACTGCGTCTCCTAAATACAACCCAAATGCCCGGTGTGCTTATCATTCTGATAGTCCCGGGCACACTACTGATGATTGCTGGGCCTTGAGAAACAAAGTGCAAGATCTGATCGACGCAAAGGAAATTCAGTTTGAAGCGCCAGAAAGACCAAATGTTGTAACGGCTCCTATGCCCCAGCATAGGGTAAATGCCGTTGAGGAAGAAATGTATGCTGTTTCGATAGATGAAGTTGTTACCCCTCTGAAGACTGTTAAGAAGAACCTACTGCGGGCCGGTTTATTTCCGGGTTGCGGCGAAGGTTGCCCATTCTGTGCTATTTCCCCATCTGATTGTCCCTTGCTAAGGTTAGGCATCCAAGGCCTAATGGATAGCAAGGAGATTCTATTCAAAAAGACTGCTGTTCATTTGGTTCCGGTGAAAGAAGTTTCCGTGATTACCATCTTCAAAAACCCAATCAAGGCTCCCCCGAAGAAGCCTATTCAAATCATGACAATTGCGCCTGTGATCATTACTGTTCCAGGGCCCCTCTCCTACGTGTCTGATAAAGCTGTCCCCTGGCATCATGGGGCAGACGTGTATGTAAATGGAATCAAGCAAGAATTCGACGCTAGTGCCAGTATCTGCGATATCACTGGTCCAGCTAAGGTCACCCGCAGTGGCAGGCTCTTCTCGCCTGACATTGCACCGCCTGCTATTCGAAAACCCCTCCTCATAAAACCTACAAGTTTACTTAGTCCTGTTGCTGATCAAATTGTGTCCCCTGCTGCCGAGTCGTCAAATGCTCGGGGCAAAGGGATTAAAGAAGAGCCTGCCCGGATGGAGGCACCAATACCCATAAATGCTGAGGCCTCCCGACAAGAAATGGAGGAGATTCTGAAAATAATAAAGAAAAGTGATTTTAATGTTGTCGAGCAGTTGGGGCATACGCCTTCCAAGATCTCCCTGCTCTCCTTATTGCTATGCTCCGAGGCCCATGTTAAGGCCTTGATCTCATTTCTTAAGACGGCCCATGTGCCGCAAGAGACGTCTGCAGTCCAGTTCACTGACTGCATAGCGAATCTGACGGCGGACAACGGCTTGGGTTTTTCAGATGCTGACCTGACCGCAAAAGGGAGAGACCACAATGATGCCCTGCATGTCTCTATTGAATGCAGGGGCACTACTCTGGCCCATGTATTGGTGGACACTGGTTCTTCCTTGAATGTTCTTCCGAAAAAGGCTTTAGATCGTCTGGATTATGAAGGCCTGGAGTTGAAACCCAGCAATATCATCGTCAGGGCTTTTGACGGTTCCAAAAGGATGGTTCATGGAGAGGTTAACATCCCTATTCGTGTGGGCTCTCAAGTGTTTGACTCTACCTTTTACGTGATGGATATACGTCCATCATACTCTTGTCTGTTGGGTCGACCTTGGATCCATAAAGCTGGGGCAGTGACCTCTACCTTGCACCAGAAGCTGAAATATCCCGTCAGGGGGAAGATCGTCACTGTGCAAGGAGAAGAGGAGTATATGGTGAGCCATTTGAATTCCTTCAGGTACATCGAGATGGACGGAGAGTTTATTGAAACCCCCTTCCAGCATTTCGAGGAGGTACATCCAATTTCAGCAGCTGCAGAGACAATGACCGAAGAGAATGATTCCTTGAAGATGGCTTCCCTAAGGGATGCCCGGGCTGTGGTTCAGAAAGGCAATTGTGCACACTGGGGTCAGCTTCCTGACTTCACTCAGAAGAACGACAAGTTTGGGCTAGGCTTTACTGCAGAGGCTCAGAAGGCGGTACGCAAAGAGAAGATCGGAAAGGCTCCGGTGTTTATTTCCAGCTCAAGGGTGAACGCTATTGAGGAAGATGTGGAGGAAGCATAGTTTGATAGTTGGATCTACCCGACTACCAGCAACGGACCTAGCAACTGGACGGCAAAGGATTTTACCCCTATCACATTTGTCACGCAGTAATTGATTTCTTTTGATTTCCAAATTTGTAACAAACAATATGTTAAAACTTTGTTGGCTCGGTGTCCTGCCCGGGGCACCGTAGCTCCATTTGTGAGGGCTTTTTGTATGACATTTTCATATATCATCAATCAAAACATTGGACGTTTGTTGCATTTCAAATCTTTTGCTCTTTTCCTTTCTGTGTTATATATATTGCAAAACAGCTATATTTACACACACTCACTTATACAGGTTTCAATCCACTCTGGATCTCACTGGTAACAGCTCTGCTACCGCCAGTTATGACTTCGAAAATCCGATCAACTTGGCCGAAGACGAGGGTGAAGATGATTGCGAAGTGCCTGGTGAACTTGCGAGACTGCTACTTCAGGAAGAGAGGGCTATTCAACCACACGAAGAGCCCGTAGAGACAATTAACTTGGGTACTGAGACAGATAGGAAAGAGGTCAAGATTGGTGCCAATCTAGAGCTCAGCGTGAAGCAACGATTGATCCAAATGCTACAAGACTACATGGAGATTTTTGCTTGGTCCTATGAAGATATGCCTGGTTTGGATGCCGACATTGTAGTTCACCATCTGCCAACCAAGGAAGACTGCCCTCCAGTAAAGCAAAAAGTTCGACGGATGCGTCCAGAGATGTCTGAAAAGATCAAGGCCGAGGTTATGAAGCAGTTTGATGCCGGGTTCCTTGCAGTGACTTCTTACCCTCAGTGGGTTGCCAATGTTGTGCCAGTGCCGAAGAAGGACGGTAAAGTCAGAATGTGTGTCGACTACAGGGATTTGAACAGGGCCAGCCCCAAGGATGATTTCCCCCTACCTCACATCGATGTCCTGGTTGACAATACAGCTCAACACAAGGTGTTCTCCTTCATGGATGGTTTTTCAGGGTATAATCAGATCAAGATGGCTCCTGAAGATATGGAGAAGACTACCTTCGTGACTCAGTGGGGCACCTTCTGTTATAAGGTCATGCCTTTCGGATTGAAAAATGCTGGGGCAACCTATCAACGTGCCATGGTTGCTTTGTTCCATGATATGATCCATCATGAGATTGAAGTATACGTAGATGACATGATTGCAAGGTCTCAAACTGAGGAGGAGCACCTTGACCATCTGAGGAAGTTATTTGACCGACTCAAGTTATACAAGCTGAGGTTGAATCCCAACAAATGCACCTTTGGGGTAAGATCCGGAAAGTTTCTAGGTTTCATTGTAAGTGATAAAGGTATTCAGGTGGATCCTGCCAAGGTAAAAGCCATACAAGAGATGCCGACTCCAAAAACAGAGAAAGAAGTCAGAGGTTTCCTAGGACGACTGAATTACATTGCCCGATTCATCTCACATCTAACTGCTACTTGTGAGCCAATCTTCAAATTACTGAAGAAAGATCAAGTGGTACGCTGGAATGATGAATGTCAGGCCGCCTTTGAAAGAATAAAGGAATATCTCCAAGAGCCACCCATTCTTATGCCACCGGTGGAAGGAAGACCTCTGATACTTTACTTGACAGTGCTCGATAATTCAATGGGGTGTGTGCTGGGGCAGCATGACGAGTCTGGCCGAAAAGAGCACGCTATTTATTACTTGAGCAAAAAGTTTACCGACTGTGAGTCTCGTTACTCACTGCTTGAGAAAACTTGCTGCGCTCTTGTATGGGCTGCTCGCCGGCTGAGACAGTATATGCTGACTCACACTACTTTATTGATTTCAAAAATGGATCCCATCAAGTACATATTTGAAAAGCCCGCTCTGTCTGGAAGAATAGCGAGATGGCAAATGATCTTAACAGAATATGACATCCAGTATACAACTCAGAAAGCAATTAAGGGAAGTGTACTGGCTGATCATTTGGCACACCAACCTGTGGACGATTACCAATCATTGAACTTTGATTTTCCGGACGAAGACATCATGGTGGTAACTGACTGTGAAGTACCTGGACCGGATGAAGGACCTGAGGAAGGATCCCGATGGTCTATGCATTTTGACGGAGCCTCCAATGCTTTGGGTAACGGCGTCGGCGCTGTAATCATATCTCCCAAGGGGACTCATACTCCACTCACCGCCCGATTATGTTTCAGCTGCACCAACAACATGGCAGAATATGAGGCATGTATCATGGGTTTACAAGCTGCAATCGATTTGAGGATCAAGTTTCTAAGTGTCTTCGGAGATTCCGCTCTCGTGATCAATCAGATCAAGGGCGAGTGGGATACGAAACACCCGAATCTTATTCCTTACAAAGAGTATGTGTCGACCTTGCTCCCCCACTTTGAAGAGATAACTTTTGAGCATTTCCCCAGAGAGGAAAATCAGCTAGCGGACGCACTAGCCACGATGTCTTCAATGTTCAAAGTTAAATGGGACAATGAGGCTCCCCGAATCATAATCTGGAAGTTGGATGAACCGGCATACTGCTGTGAGCTTGAAGCTGAGAAGGTGACTGAAAAACCCTGGTATCACGAGGTAAAGAGGTACTTGGAGGTTCAGGAATACCCTGAAGGTGCATCTGTCAATGATAAGAAGTTCATGAGGAGGTTTGCTGCAAAATTCTTCCTCAGCAACGGCATTCTCTACAAACGGAATCATGATTCGACCCTGCTACGTTGTGTGGATAAGGCTGAAGCGGAGAAAATCATGATGGAACTGCATGAAGGTACATTTGGAACACATTCCAGTGGACACACCATGGCTAAGAAAATCCTTCGGGCAGGATATTTCTGGTCCACAATGGAAGCCGATTGTTACCAACACTCCCGAACTTGTCATAAGTGCCAGATCTATGCTGACAAGGTGCATATCCCTCCAGTTCCTTTGAATGTCCTAACGGCACCTTGGCCTTTCGCAATGTGGGGCATCGATATGATCGGTGAGATCCGACCGACGGCATCCAATGGGCATCGCTTCATCTTGGTGGCGATCGATTATTTCACGAAGTGGGTTGAGGCAGCTTCCTATGCCACAGTAACCAAGAGCGTCGTGGCACGTTTCATCCGGCATAATCTGATCTGTCGATACGGCTCCCAGAAAGAATCATTACAGACAATGGTACCAATCTCAACAACAAGATGATCACTGAACTCTGTGAACAATTCAAGATACAGCACCACAATTCTTCTCCCTACCGGCCGAAGATGAATGGGGCTGTAGAGGCAGCCAATAAAAATATCAAGAAAATTGTGCAGAAGATGACAGTGACCTATAAGGATTGGCACGAGATGTTACCATTCGCTCTTCATGGGTACCGTACCTCAGCAAGGACGTCAACCGGGGCAACTCCCTTCTCCTTAGTCTATGGCATGGAGGCAGTCTTGCCAATCGAGATCCAGATACCCTCCCTCCGGATAATGAAGGATGCAGACTTGAATGAAGATGATTGGATCCAGACTCGACTTGATCATTTAAATCTGATTGACGAAAAGAGGCTCACTGCTATCTGTCATGGTCAAACGTATCAGAAACGGATGATCAGGGCATTTAACAAGAAAGTCAGACCGCAAGAATATCAAGTCGGGGACCTGGTAATCAAACGCATCATCCTTCCTCAAAGTGATCCCCGGGGCAAATGGACCCCTACTTACGAAGGGCCATTTGTGGTTAAGCGTGTGTTCTCAGGAGGAGCCATGATCCTAACCACCATGGACGGTGACGACCTTCCTCACCCCGCCAATGCAGACATAGTGAAAAAATACTACGCATAAATAAAAGACCCGCTAGGATGACATACCTAGGCAAAAACAAGGGCTTCCCGGCGAACCAAAAGGGTTCGGGCAAAAATAAGGGATGAAATGAAAAAATATGTACACCCGGCAAGTCGAAAACCTGAAAGGGCGGCTTGGGCAAAAAAGGGTATCCCGGTGGACTGAAAACCCGAAAGGGCGGTCCAGGCAAAAGTTAGGGATAAAAGCGTAACACTATGTCTCATTGGATCACTTCGCATCCGGAATTCGGCATCAACTATCTGGCTCCAGATTTCGGCATTGACCAATCGGCTTCATCTTCAACTAAGCAGCAAAGCGATGAGACGTTCGAAGACATGAAGGCAATAGCAGAGTTGGAACCCAGTGGGATTGTTCACATAGCTGTTTTGTTTTCTTTTTCAAAATGTAAACTCTATACTATTTGGCGATGTCCTCTTACTAGGATGTCAGTCTCTTGTACAAAAAACGCCTATTCACAGGCAAAGTTTAAATCAATACAAATTCACTTGTCCATACAAATTACCATTTGTTTTCCCTTTTTTCTGTTTTGTCTTGCGAAGAACGTCCAATGTTCATTTTTGATATATGCATTTGACATTAAATTGCTGATTCATAAATATTTGCATATAAAACAAGAGATTAATTACAGGTGACATCAAAGACAGGGGCAATGTGGAGTTGTCTAATGCAGTCTAGTTGTTTTGTCCGCCAAGGCACCAAGGTAGGTTCAACTGAAAAATGTGGCCAAATCATCTTAACTCCCCGCAGAGTAAAACAAGGTTCAGCAATACTTTCCCCAAGCAGGAGTCGATTCCCCGTCGATCCTGAAGAAGCCCAACATTCCCCGACAGGTCTTAAAACTCATCCCCAGTAGATCCTGCAAGCTTATCCCCGGCGAAGCACGGACGTCTCGCCCGAGTTTTTTTTCTCACAAGGACTTATAACTGGGTTATCCTCAGCTAAAAGCCACGGAGGACCGCTCTCGGCAAAGTTCCTTCAATCCCCAGCGGAGTCTATCCTTAGCATTCCCAAGCAGAGTTTATATTCGGAGTTCCTCAGCGGAGTTTATCATCATTATCCTCAGCGGAATCCGTCATTAAAGTCCTCAACAGGCCTCTCATCAAAACTTCGGCCAAGTATCTCTTCCACAGTGCAGCTTCCCGGCCGTTCGTCAAGGATTTATTTTCCTAAGATGAAATTACACTCATAAACATTTCACATTTTCATACATCTTGCTTACATACATGGTGAAACGCATACGACATCTCATGTTGAACATCATGACATCATGCATATCATACATCATGACATTGCATACAACTTACGTCTTTTCCTTTTCAGGAAAAAGACAATCTCAAAAGCGACTACCTTCAACTGTCACGGTTCCAGATTCGATACCTGTATCTAGCCAGGGCACATCTGAGAGTGATCAGTTTCTAGACTCGATTCCTGTATCTAGCCAGGGCACGTCTGCAGAGTTCAAAGATTCGATTCCTGTATCCAGCCAGGGCACATCTATCAACTACAACAGCTCCAGATTCGATTCCTGTATCCAGCCAGGGCATATCTGTTGACCACATTTCCAGACTCGATTCCTGTATCTAGCCAGGGCACGTCTGCAGAGTTCAAAGATTCGACTCCTGTATCCAGCCAGGGCATATCTATTGACGACTATTTCCAGATTCGACTCCTGTATCCAGCCAGGGCACATCTGTGAGCAACCGATTGTAGATTCGATACCTGTATCTAGCCAGGGCATATCTGCATAAGGAGACTGAAGATCAAACACCTGTAACAAGCCAGGAAAACATCCGTCTTTCTCAAATACGCAAATTCTCGCTAAGGAATCTCTTATGCGATCGACACTTCCAAATGGCATCTATAAGCCCATTCCAGACAAGGTTCTGTCACGTCTCCAGATGGCATCTATAAGCCCATCTCCCTATCCACCATCTCTCCAAATGGCATCTATAAGCCCATTCCCGACACCATATTGTTGAGACTCCAGCATGCGAGTGCAAATTTCCGGGCACTCTAGTGTCCAATCTCCTTTTACCCTCGAGTCACGAAAGGCAAACTTGCCAATCTAACTCTTCAGGTCCAAGAAGATTGAACAGGGGCAACTGTTGTACCCCAAAATTTTCCCTCCCATTTCCTCAACATTTTCTCATCACAAGACCTTTGAAGATCAAGATCTAGTTAGGGTTTCCTCTGCTCAAGACTTCTCCTTGCACTGTAGACTCAAATTAGGGTTTGTGTCTGCCTAAGGATGTTTTGACCTAAAATGCCTAAGATGACTTTCATGCTTCATGTTGGACTCCCAAGTTTACCCATGCCAAGTTTCAAGTCTTGATTCCAGGTTTTACCCAGTCAATTGAACAGTTGACCTAGAAATCAGCTGTATTGGGGAAAAAGTCAACTGTGGCCAATTGACAGTCAAACCTCATGAAATTTGATCCACATCAACATTATGAACTCACATGGACCATTTGATCAAGTTTGGATCACAAGTCCACAAGAAATTTGATCAGATCATCAAAAGGGCAAAATGGTCATTTTTAGGGTTTTGACTGCACAAAGGCAATTTTTGACTGTTTGACCTAGCCAATGACAAACCAAGCTCACATATGGACTCAAGGACCCCATGGAATTATCTTGACATGTTCATCAAGCTCAAAAGATCCCAAGTACACAAGATTGACAGTTGAATTTCCCAGTCAATTGATCAATTTTGACTGTATACTGAAAAGTCAAACTTTGACTTTTTGGTCAAAATCAAGAGTCAAGATTCATTTTTCATCAAAACATTCCAAATCATGAAACTTATTCACCAAGAAATCTCAAAATGCAAATTAGGGTTAGAAAATGGAATTTTTCATAACTTAGAATTTTTCTAAGTTATGGAAAACCCTAATTTTTTCCCAACTCTACCCCATCTTTTCACCATGATCCATTTGGATTCAAACAAAAGTCAAAACATGAAAGTTGTAGCTTGTTGCATAATCTACAACTTTGATTCACAAAGTTTTCTCATTTGAAGCTTGTATCTCAAGTTATGATTTTTTGAATAAGGGCACTAAACCATCTTTTAACTTAATGAAATTTGACCTATTTTGACAAGGTTTTCTACCCTACTTCAAGGCCACTTTTCATACCCTTCCACTTGGAATTTTGATTTGCATTTCAAATATGGATTGTAGTACACATTCCAAGCTTTCCAAAATGTCCAAGAACTCATCAAACAACCTCATAACTTGAGAGATTCGAATTTCACAAGTTGGCAAAAATTCACTTTTGTTCTTCATCAAAGCATGTTCATAAACTTGGCAAATTTGAACTCAGCATAGTTTGTGCTACTTTGCAGGTCCTTAAACCACATTACACTCCTTAATTTAATGCTTGTTCATTGTGTCTAAGTGTTGTTCCATGAATTCAAGCATTATACACAAGATTGATCCATTTTTGGATAAAGTGAACTTTCCATTTTTACAAAAGTTTGCTTTATGTCAATTGGTAAATCAAACAAGTACATAGAAGATCTGCTTAGCACAAGATTATGGGCATAACACACTGATCAAGAGGTGTTGATGCAGCACATTAGGGGGTCCTATACTGACCTAGAACACCAATTTGCTTTTGTTGCTTAGAAAAGAAGAAAAGTCCATAACTTGTGACAACTTGAATCTCAGCTTACAAACACAACACAAAAGATATCAAACACATTCAAGATCACCCAACCAAGCTTTTGCACGAGCCTTTTGCCTTTCAAACACTCTCCATCTCAGAAACACCACAAAACTGCTCAAACAGAGCAGGCCCTGCAGATTGAGTGCTATCTCTCAATCCCTTCGAGCATTTTGATCAAAACCTGTTCCTATACCTTCCTTATAACATATGCAAACTATCCAGAAGCTAAGGCACGATCTGTAGTTGCTCTAACCACTTCCACCATTTTCATATCTTTGACTTGCAGGTGAAGTTCTACAGCTTGATACAAGAAGGTTCAAGACAAAGTAAGCATTGAAAAAGCATCCCTGGACCTCAAGGAAGCTTTTCCAATCATTACATTGCACTGAAAGTCTCTCATTCTCCACATAGAAGTTCAACTGCACAGGTAAAAGTTTGAATTCGTATCTCTCTTATTATGCATCTTTAGTCTTAAGTTTGTGAAGAAACAAGGTCCTACTCATAGCCCTGAACATGTACATAGATTTACTTTTCATTTCTTTTGTCTGAGTAGAGAGAATTTGAGCTCTGAAAATGGTAGAAAAGTTAGGTCAGAAAAGAGGGGGAGAGAAATTCTCCCTCATCTTAGAGAGATAGTTCATGTTCTTTATATGTATGAAATCGTGAGATTATGCTTTACATGTTTTGTGTTGGAAGTTTGTTCAAAGGATCAAAGAATCAGGACCTTGATGTTGAAGCAAGAGGCGCGCGTTTTTGAACTCAGTCTTGGCCAAAGGTTGAAGACAGTGTTTCATTGGGCTGGGCTTTTGTGTTCTTTCTTTTCACACCATCTTTTTTGGTTCACACCCCCCTGAGCCCATTTGCTCATTTTTTAACATTTTTGACTTTTTCTTTTTTGGCTGACTTTGTTTATTTTTTCTCATGCCATTTAAAAATTAAAAATATTTTTTCCATCATTTTTTGCATTTATTGCATATTTATTTGTTTATTTTCTTAGTTTGTACATAAATATATATATATGATTATTAGAATAAAAATGTAAAAATAATGTAAATACAATTTTTATTTTTATTTACTTTCTGAAAATATTTCACAAAAAAATACTCTTTTATTTATTTTATTAAAATAATGAATAAATATTTATTTTACATATTTAGGGTTTAATATAAATATATATATATATATGGTTATTAATATATTTAAGATAAAAATATAAAAATACTTGATTTTTCATTTTATTTAATATTTGATACAAAAATACCTTTTTTCACAATACACTTCATTTTATTTTATTTTTATAAATAATGAATAAGTTGTTGTATTAAATTAAATAATACCCCTTCTTTCTTTAAAAATTAGGGTTTTTACCCCAAGTTCAAAATACTCAAAAAAATAATACATCGTTATTTTCTTTTCCCTTTTACATAAATAATATTTTCTCATACACATAAAAACTTTCTTTTTTGCATTTCACATATTTATTTAATTTACATTTAATTATGCATTATTTAAATTGCGAATATTCAATTGATGTAATAATTTAGATTTAAATTCTTGTCAATATCCCCATTTGAACATTTGTACCCCCCTTCCCATATTTGGTTTTGTAATAGCTTAGTAATTTTAATTTCGCACTTTATTGCTTTCTAATGATAACATGCTAGAATTAGGGTTTGTATGCGAAAAACGATAAAAAAATAGTTTGACCTAATACAAGATAAACAAGCATGAAAATGGACACACAAATCACACTTGCACCCCCTAGGGTATTCCACTTGTTGCCTTCAAATAAATGGGCCATGTTGCATGTTAAACTTTTTTGGGAAAAGCAAATGATTTTGAATGATCATAGTCCCTCGATAAAACTTTTCAAAAACAAACAAAAACAAATGATCAAGTCCCTTAGAGAAATTGCTCAAAGACATTTAACGCCGTTGCAATTATGGTCTAAAACGATGACCCGCGCCTGTCCCTTTCACATTCTAACACAAGGTTGCCCACCAAATACAATGGTGGAGTAAACTTGTTAAAAGGGTTAAAGTATAGCAATAATCTTTTGAGAAATTTAGGAGTAGATAACCTCTTAGTTACTTGAATCAACTTGCAAAGCAAAACACTTGCCTAATTTCAAAATCACACCTCACAACACTTTCAAAACAACTTTCAAAAACAAACAAAAACTTTTTCAAAAGACATACATCTTTGTATACATCCCCACATGGATCATTACAAAGGTTGCCACCACATTGGCCTCTTTTCAAAAACATTTTCAAAACCCACACACTCAAGCACCATTTAAAACAATTGAAAACAAAAGACAAATGATCTAAGCAAGTAACTAAGAGCCCATGGATAACCATGGATAGAAAGGGTGCTAATACCTTCCCTTTCTATAATCTACTCCCCGAACCCAAGAAAACATCTCAAAAGGTTTTTGCTGTGCTTTTTAACCTTTCCTTAGGATAAAATAAAAAGTCGGTGGCGACTCTTGCTAACCGCAACATTTGCGAATACAAACGCAAACCTCAAGTCAGTTCTCCCACCGTATCACAATCAGCCTCTTCATCTTTCAAATCTTGTTTGATGCCATGATAGTACACATCGGCACCATAATGTCAGGGGACAACTTTGTCCGAGACATACGGGACAGGACCAGGAACTGTGATTATCAGCGGAGCAATTCTTGGAGCAGATGTAATCCTAACTAGTCTTCTCGAGGAGACCTTGGAAGGATTGGCAGAAATGGTTATAATGGCAATGTCTTCAGATGGAACAACGGGAACCAAAGTTTTCTCAAACAAAATTTCTTTGTTGTCCATCAGGCGTTGAACACCTAATTTCAACAAACGGCAACCAGAAGGTAGAAACGAACACATGTGGAAACCTTCACCACAACCCGGAAATAAACCGGTCAACAACAAATTCTTCTTAACAGTCATGAGAGGAGTATAAACTTCGTCAACAGAGGTAACAAATAAATCAGTGTCAACAGCATTAATTCCACGACTGTGTTTAGGCATGGGAGCAGTTATGACATTTGGATTTCTCTGGAGCATCAAACTCTATTTCCTTGGCTTTGATCAAGTCTTGTACTTTGTTCCTCAGAGCCCAGAAGTCATTTTTATCGTGGCCAGGACTCTCAGAATGATAGGCACACCGAGCATTTGGATTATATCAGGGAGATGTAGTATTTGGATTCTTGGGAGCCTCTTTCAAGGTTGCCAAGTTGGATCTCGGCAGATGAGGTAGAACTTCATCCAATGTCATATTGATTCGGGTAAACTGTCGTTGTGGTCTTTCCACCCTTTGTTGATTGTTGCATTGTGGAGCAACTGTAGGCCTAGGAATCACCACAGCACTTACTGTCTGACGATGTTCAGCCCTTTTTTCGCCCATCGGGCTATAGATGGTGTTGGCTTCC
The DNA here is from genome assembly GCA_948472305.1 of Vicia faba. Lineage (NCBI taxonomy): Eukaryota > Viridiplantae > Streptophyta > Magnoliopsida > Fabales > Fabaceae > Vicia > Vicia faba. Next base: position 467,671,256 of record OX451740.1, read on the forward strand.
TTCTTACCAGCAAAAGGCTACTTTACTGAACTCGAAGAGGCATCCTTATGTATCTTGCCGCTCCGAATCCCAGCTTCTACTCTCTCTCCAGTTAAAATAAGCTTGGTGAAACCAGTTGACGAGCTTCCATTCAAATGATTGAAAAATGGACCAGATAGCGTCCCCAGAAACATATCAACCAACTCCCTATCAGACAACGGGGGTTGAACTCTCCCAGCCAAGTCTCTCCATTTATGTGCATAGTCCTTAAAGCCTTCACTTGCACCCATGGACATACTCTGGAGTTGAGTACGAGTAGGAGCAAGGTCGGCATTGTATTGATACTGCTTGTAGAAAGCAACAACCAGATCTCCCTAGTTTCGGACATTGGCTCCCTCCAGCTGGTAGAACCATTCAAGTTGAGTCCCTGATAGACTATCTTGAAATAAATGAACCCACATATTTCTATCAGCAGTGTGGGGCTGGATCTTTCTGACATAAGAACAGAGACGGAGTTTTGGGTAGGACACCCCATCATACTTAGCAAAAACTGGAGCTTTGAACTTCTGCGGGATGACCACTCCCGACACCAATCCCAATTCTTTGAAATCTAGTCCAGGTATCCTCTAAACTTCCATAGCACTCAAATGATCTTCCAACTGCTTGTATCTATCCTCAGCAGGAGGATATTGCTCATCATTGTAATCGATATCATTGTCAAAAACTGCAGGACTGGGGTCCTTCTCTTCTTCTTGATTCTCCCCTTCCTTGGATGAATAGGTCAGATCGACTTGTCGCTTCATCCTCTCTCCAAACCTTCTGCCCATATTCAGAATACCGACAACCTTCTTCTTTTTCTTTTTCTCTTTCAGGATGAGGGCTTTCAGATCCTCCTGCCCTTTTGCCAGACTTATGAACATTTGTTGGAACTGGGTGTTCTATGCCTGAAGGTCCTTGATGGTTTGCTCGGAAGAAATTTCGTGTTGAAATAAACAACAAAGAAGATGAGAAATCTGTAATGGTACTTGTACATGCAATGTTATGAATGGGATGTGCATGCAATGATTTCAAAGACTTCGGGAAATTTAAATTTTCAAACCAAAATAAACAAAGATTTTATTAGCTGAATTTTAAGGTTCAAAATGCCTTTTAGGCGTTACAATTAAATATAAATCTAAAACTAGAAAAGAAATCAAAATTCCTATGGATGCTTCCTCTTTGTGCCGAGATAATCATTGAGTCCTCTTTCCTCATGGAGTTACTTTGTGAGCTCTAAAACCTTCCTTTCCTGAGCATGGAACTGATCCCTGTAAGTATCCCGCTCCTTCATCAACTGAATCCAAGACCTTTGTAGCTCTTCGAGATCAGTGGGTATATAAGGGTAGAGAACCGTGTAAGGAATACCCCCTTCAGTAATGGGTTCCACAATCACTGGTAAAACGGCCACATAGGGAATCATAAGCTTCTGGGCACGAGCTCGTACCCATTGGAGGTAAGGTTCAATAGGAATGGAAGTTTTTGGCCCCAAAGCCTTGGCGCTAGATCTGTTTACCATGCCCTAAGCTCGTATGAACTTCCGGCGATACTTGTGAGTGTCATCCTCATAGTTGAATACAATACCCTTGATAAGTAACTCATAGGGACCATCTCTTCGAGCGTAACCAAATTGTCACAGAGCTAAACAAGGATTGTAGGTTATACCCCCTCTGATACCAAGTAATGGTACATTAGGGTACTCCATGCAGCGGTCAATAATAGTAGTGTTTTCCATAGCTCGAGAACACCAAAGAATATCCATTTGAGCGAGTCACATTATCCTTTGCGACCAACCCAAACCCTCTTCATTCTTCAGTACGGACTTAGGGAGGTGAGAAATAAACCACCTCGATTGTAATGGAATGCAACACATAAGGACCCCTCTTCTCTTCATGGTGCGAGTATGGAGAGTGTGCAAAATATCTCCGAGCAAGGTAGGCACGGGGTTGCGAGAGAGGAAGATCTTGATAGCATTCGCATCTATGAATGAGTCTGGATTAGGGAATAGGACTAACCCATAGATTAGAAGAGCCAGGACCTCCTCAAAATCCTGAAAATCCGTGTCATCCCAAAACAGCTGGGCCTTGTCTATCAGAAACTTAACTAGAAAACCCTTGACTCTGCTTCTTGTTTCCCAATTAGATACCACGTCGGCCCATTTCAGATGCAAAGCTGAGGCAATGACTTCTGGCTTTGGAACTTCTTCTAGACCTGTGAAGGGCAACTGTTCAAGTATGGGTATATCCAACAGCCGAGAGAATTCTTCCAAAGTAGGCACCAACTGATAGTTTGGAAAGGTGAAGCAGTGGTGCTTGGGATCAAAGAATTGAAAGATTACACTCATCATATTTTCATCAAAGTTTGAAGTAACCAGGTTGAGAAGTCGACTATGTCTCTTAGTGAATGCAGAAGTTTCTGAAACCCTTGATGCTAGCTCTTTGAGTTGGGAAGGTATCTTCACAAAGATGATTCAGATAGTGTTTCTACGAACGGAAGCCATGATCTGTAAAATAGAACAAAGATAAATTCCCTTGGTATTTGAAATGTTTAGTGCAATAAGAATGGATGCCATGTTATGATGCATGATGTCATGATAAACTACAGGTATAGCAACCACAGGTATAACAAACACATTCAAATTACACCAAGTCCTTAGGTTTAAGGCCTGCATGAGGTTAAAGGTAGTACCCTCTTGAAGTTTAGTTGGTTTCAAACCTATCTTAAAAAGTAACCGGGTTCTAAGGGATCTCAATATCACTGACCATCCTTTATCGGGCATTGTCTCAGCTCAAGCAATCTTTTCTTGCGGACGAAATATACCGAAAGTCTGATCTTAATGAGTGTAGAATCGAGTATCAACCAATCCTCAGCTCTACACTGAGGCCGACTATCTCACTACTTTCTAATGGCCAAGTTTGTTAAACTAAGGTTCTAAGGTCCGTTAGTGCTTCATGACACCACACGGCGGCCCCGTATTCTCCTTGTTTCCCCACAAAGGATATCGGTACCAACCAAATTGTTACACCAACACAGCCATCGCTTAAACCATATCAGTCTACGCTATACAGTCTCCAGGATCTATTGTTATTTACCTAAAAAGTGTCCCTAGATCCGGGTGTAGGATCTATAATAACCCAAAAAATACCCTTTAAAAATAAAGCAAACAAACAAGAAAGCAATTTTGTAACATGACCTAGATCCTAAGGTTTACCCCACTTATTTTCATCTCCCCAGCAGAGTCGCCAGTTCTGTGATACGGTGGCAGAACTGACTGTTTTTACTGGTTTACATTTTTTGTTCGCAAATTATTACGGTAAGCAAGAGTCGCCACCGAATTTTATTTTATCCAATCAGGAAAAGGAAAAAGAATAGGAAAAACCTTTTTTCGAGATATTCTGAGTATGGGGGGTAGATTATAGAAAGGGAAGGTGTTAACATCCTTTCTATCCATGGTTTTCCATGGGCTCTTAGGTACTTTATCATCTTTTTAAAATTTCTTGTGTGTGTGCTTTTTTGTTTTTGAAAATGTTTTACTTCATGATAAACCTTGTATCAGTCCTCAAGGATGTGACGAAGTAGTTTTGAAAATTGTTTTGAAAGGTGTTTGTGTAAGAAGCTTTGTTGAGCAAGTACTTAAGATTCTACCTACTCGAAAAAAGATTATTTGTTCTCGTTTCCTTTAGACAGCGCTATCCTACTATTAAGGAGTAGGTAGCACCATCGTTGGATTTTGTAAGGTACATTCGAAAGGGACAAGTACAGTCACCAAAGCAACAGTTAGGAAGCCTTAGTAGTAACCCTAGAGTCTTAAGATCTTTCTGAGGTAACATTTCCGAGGCAACATTCGAATGGGACATTTTGATCTCTTAGACTGGAGGACAACCACTAAAATCTCCTATGCTTAATGACTGTTTACCAAAGGCAACCGAAGTGAGGTAAACCCTAGGAGTAAATATGTGCATGTGAAATTTTCAATTATTTAGTCTTTGCACATTTAGGTGATCTACCATTTTAATTTTCAAATATTCTTGCCATACAATCCTATTAGCATATTTTGTACCCCAAAATTTGCCCTCCCATATTTCCCAAGTACATGTCAAGTGAGGTCCTCAAATTGCTCAAGAAAGTCTAAGAGTTGACCAGACAAACTCTCCCCTAAGACAGTCTACCCCAAATTAGGGTTTCATTTTGCATCAAGATGCTTGAGTCCAAAGGATCCCAAATGCTCACCATTGTCCTAATTTGTTCTCAAGATCATCCATGTCAAGTTTTAAGCCTTGCAGAGAAAATTTGCTCAGTCAATTGCTCAAAGGCCTGAAAATCGACTTTGCTAGGGCAAAAGTCAATTGTGGCCCACATACAGTCAAACTTCAATATTTTTAGTCAAAATTCTCATTTTTAAGTGTTATTCATCATTTTATCAAGGGTTGATCATGATTCCTCAAGGATTGCTCACAATTCACCAAAACCCAAAAGTTGCTAAATTAGGGTTTTATAGGAAAAGTCAACTCAACTTTGACCAAGCATAACTTTCTCATACTTTATCAAAAATGACCCATACAAAGCTAGTTTTGAAGAGGATGTAATTCCCTACAATCCATCTTTAGCTCCCAAGTTCAAAATGTGCACTCACAAGAAGATATGAATTTGGACATTATAGGTCATTTTGAAAAGTCAATAAAAACACCTTGTGGGTCAAAGCTTCATACATGCATATGGAAGACTCAATTGAGATGAGACCGAAAGGGTTGCTTAGAGAACATCTTAAGCTTTCTAAAAAGTCCAAGAACACATCTTTAGGGTCAAAATTGAGAGAGTTATGCATTGGCCAAGTTGACCCTTTTTGCAAAATTGCCAAAAGTCAAATGTGGCCAAAATTGCATTTTTTGCTAAATGGGCCCAACTTTTTATGCATGCACTGAGTTTGTAATGTGACCCACGACCCATGAGCCCTTCCACTTGTCATTCTTTTATTTTTGTTATTTATTTTGATTTTATTTCATTTAAATCAAATAAAATCAATATAAAATAGTGAAAATATCAAAAACTAATTAAATCTTGAGATCTCGGGCATGATTAGGTCCATTACACAGCTGGAAACAAGATCAAATCGTGCAAGGTTCAAAATGGACAGAAAAAGATTGAATTTGCTTGTTTTGGAAAGATTTGATACAAGGATTGAATCATGAATCAATATTCATAATTGGAAGAGATTTGATACAAAATTGCAACCCTAATACATTCTAGTATACATAAGGAACAAAAACAAATCAAAAGAAGGAGGCTAGAGGCATGAAAAGAAGAAGAACCGGTTTCAAAAATTCAAGAAAAATTTGTAAATCAATTTCCAAGTTTCAGGCCATCTCAAATCATTCTAACCATCCCAATTGTTTGTTGGACATCCCTTGATCATGTTGCAACCGTTAGCAAGCTTCCTCACGCCTTGAAACGCACCATAACAGTCACACGGTTTGCATATTTTCTTGAATTCAAATACATTGATTCTGGCATATTTAGCATGATTAATTGATATATTCATAATCCTTGAGATGTTTGCAAGCTAATGTTTGTATTCAATTGTATTTTTATTGACTGTACAGCAAAGTTCCATGGCTAGGGTTTTTTCTTCATTTTTAGGGATTTACTGTACGGGAAAAATTAGGCATTGGTAATAGTACCAGGATGTTCGTGAGGTTGAAACGAGTTGATTGGTACCATTGGTTTTCATTTATCACCTGTATATAAGATTTTGGAAATGCACAGGGGCTACACCTACGCTTGATGTACGTAGGTAAAAGTCTTTTATCTAAAATGACGGAAGCAACAAAGAAGACAATGGCGTGGCAGGTGGTGAATGGTCTGTTTGAATTTCGCGCGTTTTGGGAGGCGTGGCGTGTTATTTGTATTATATTTTATTTGTTTCGTTATTATTACAACATACAAGTTAGCGCAGATGGTGAGGTTGCTGTCCTTTGATGCACACGTCTTGGGTTCGATCCCAGGCGTGTGCATTTTATTTTCTCAACATTTTCAGGGCAATCCAGTGTATCATATGGCAAGGGACCCATCATGCATCATCAGCATCCAACCATCAGATCATCAACATGTCAGATCCAAGGCTTCTCCCATGAGGGTCCACCATGCGCTGGAGTCAAGCATGTGCAGGGGATTGGACAAAGTCAAAGGGGCCTAAGCTTGTTGGGCCAAGAATTGCAAATAACACCCCCTTTTTGCTAAGCAACCAGACCCATTCTTTTTCTTTTCTATTTATTTATTTTATTTGATTTAATTTGTTTAATTATTTTCTAACATAATTAATTTCTTTTTTTTCACAAAATCATAAAATCAAGATTTTCACAAAAAAAAATTAGAATTAGGTTTTTTATTTTATCAAATTTAATATAATTTAGTTTGATTTAATCTAGGGTAATTCTAACTTTTTTTATATAATTAAAATCAATTAGAAAAATTAGGGTTAGACTCTTGATTTAATTTTTATTTCTTTTCTCAAAATAAAAATACAAAAAATAGGTTAATTTAATTATTTTTCTTGAATAAAAGTTAATTAGTAATTAGGTTTTTATTTAATTAAGCTTTATTTTCTCAAATAATCAAAAACGGCAAAAAAATGTTTTTTTCCTTCAAGTTACAATTAGGTATAGTTTGGGGTCAAAAACCCTAATTCTTTTATTTTCTATTCATCGCGCGCGTTTATTATTTTTGCAATATTGATATAATTGTCCACGGTATGTAATAGCTTAATCTAGGACTTCCTTTATTTATCGTTTTTACGGGCTTTTTGGCTATGTAATTAATCCCCTCCCCAAAGCCTTGTAATAGCGTAGGTTTTATTTCCCGCATTTTAATTCTCGCAAATATTAACTGTTTAGATGTTTGTTAATAGGATTGTATGACAAGATTTCATGATAATTTAAAACAGCTAGAAAACCCTAATGTGCAAGAATAATAATTGAAATCAAATCACTCGCACATGCGCACTCTTAAGGTATAATCTCACTTCGGTTGCCTTCGGTAAACGATCATTAAATATAGGGTGTCTTAGTGGTTACCCTCCTGTCTAACAAAGATCAAAAGTCCCGTTCGGAAATGTTGCCTCGGAAACGTCGCCTCAGAAATGTTGCCTCGAAGATGATCTTAAGACCCTAGGATTATTACTAAGACGTCTTAACATTGCTTTAGTGATCGTACGTCCCTTACGAATTGACCTTTACAACTCCAACGACGGTGCTACCTATTTCTCAATAGTAGGATAGCGTTGTCTAAAGGAAACAAGAATAGAAACGATCTTTTTTCGAGTAGGTAGATGCTAGTAGGTACTTGCTCAAAATCAAACTTTTCACACCAAACACTTTTCAAACAAAGTTTTCAAAAACAACTTCGTAACACTCTTGAGGACAGAAACAAGGGTTAAAACGAAGTAAAACAAAACTTTTCAAAACACACACAAGCAATTTTAAAAGATGAGCAAGTACCTAAGAGCCCATGGAAAACCATGGATAGAAAGGGTGCTAACACCTTCCCTTTCTATAATCTACCCCCCGTTTTCAGAATATCTCGAAAAAGGATTTTTCTGTGCTTTTTTCCTTTCCGGTTGGATGAAATAAAAGTCGGTGGCGACTTTTGCTTACCGCGACATTTTGCGAATAAAAACGTAAAACACAAACCGGCATTTTTAAAAACAGTTGGTTCTGCCACTGTATCACAGAACTAGCGACTCTGCTGGGGAATTAATAAATGGGGTATACCTTAGGATCTAGTTCATCATGATTGCTTCTCTTGTTTGTTTTGGTTACTTTACTTTTAAGGGTTGTTTAGGAGTTATTATAGATCCTAACCCGGATCTGGGGACACCTTTTAGGTAAGTAGCAATAAACTGTGAGGGAACTGTACGGCGTAGACCGATACGGTTGAAGCAGTAGCTATGTTGATGTGGCACATTGGTTGGTATCGGTATCCCTTATGGAGAAACGAGGAGAATACGGGGCCGCTGCGTGTGTCGTTAAGCATCAACTGACCTTAGAACCTTTAGTCGACCAACTTGGCCATTAGAAAACAGTGAGATAGTCGGCCTCGGTGTAAAGCTGAGAACTGGTTGATACTCGATGCTATACTCATTGAGACCATACTCTCGAGATAGTTCCAGCCGCAAGAAAAGATTGCGTGAGCTGAAACCATGACCGATGGAGGATGGTCGGTGATATTGAGAACCTCTAGAACCCGGTTACTTTTTCTAGGACAGGTTGAAACCAACTGAACTTCAAGAGGGTACTACCTTTGACCTCATGCAAGCCTTAAACTTAAGGGCTTTGTGTGACTTATTTGCCTTTGCCATGCCTGTTATGTGCTATAACTTTTGTTTTATCATGACATCATGCATCATAACATGGCATTCATACTTCATTATACTAACCATTTCAAAGACCAAGGGAATTCATCTTTGTTCTGTTTTGCAGATTATGGCTTTCGTGCACAGAAATACCATTCGAGTTAACTTTATGCAAATACCTGCTCAACTTAAAGAGTTAGCCTCAAGAGTGTCTGAGACTTCTATGTTTATTAAGAGACATGGTCAGCTTCTTAGCCTGGTCACCTCAAAGCTTGATGAGCAGATAATGAGTGTACTTTTCCAGTTCTTCGATCCTGTGCATCATTGCTTCACCTTTCCATATTAGCAGCTGGTTCCCACTTTGGAAGAGTTCTCTCACTTATTGGGCATATTCGTCCTTGAGCAAGTACCCTTCACAGGTATGGAAGAGGTTCCTAGACCAGAAGACATTGCCTCAGCTCTACATCTGAAACGGGCTGATGTAGTATCCAATTGGGAAACGCGAAGTGGGGTCGAAGGTTTCCTAGTCAAATTTTTGATAGACCAGGCTCAGCTATTCTGGGCTAATTTGGATTTTCAGGCTTTTAAAGATATCTTGGCTCTCCTTATCTATGGGTTGGTCCTCTTCCCTAATACGGATTCCTTTGTAGATGTGAATGCTGTCAAGATTTTCCTTTCTTGCAATCCAGTGCCTACTATACTGGGTGATATCTTGCATGCCCTCTACACTCGTACTGTGCAAAGAAGAGGGACTCTCATGTGTTGCATGTCGTTGCTGTCGAGGTGGTTTATTTCGCACCTCCCTAAGTTTGTGTTGAAGAACGAAGAAGGTTTGGGATGGTCTTACAGAATAATGTCACTTGCCCATACAGATATTCTTTGGTCTTCCCGGGCTATGGAAGACACTGTTATCATTAATCGTTGTGGGGGATACCCTAATGTCCCGTTGCATGGAATCAGAGGGGGTATAACCTACAATCCTTCTCTAGCTTTGCGACAATTTGGTCGTGCTAGGAGAGATGGTCCTCATGAGCTACTTCTTGAGGATATTGCATTTGACTACAAGGAGGACGTTGACGAGCACCGCCTGAGGTTTATACGAGCTTGGGGCATGGTGAACAGATCTGACCCCCAAGAGCTGGGACCAAGGACTTCCCTTCCTATGCAGCCTTACCTCCAATGGGTCCGAGCTTGGGATGCCTTATGAAGCTGTGTTACCAGTGATTGTGGAACCCACTAATGAAGAAGGAGTTCCTTACACAGTTCTTTATCCTTACATGCCCACTGACCCTGGGGTATTGCAGAGGTCTTCGATTCAGCTGAAAGAGGAGAGGGATACTTACCGGGAAAAGTAGCATGAGCAAGAAAGGAAGATTCTGAAGCTCACCAGGCAGCTTGAGGAAGAACGAGTGATCAATGACTACGTCAGCACAAAGAGGAAGTGTCCATGGGACTTTTGATTTTGCTTTTCTAGTTTTAGATTTGTTTTCCATTTACTTCTTTGTAACGCCTCAAAGGAATTGTTGAACCTTTTACAACTTAATCTAATAAAGTTTGTTTTATTTTTGGTTTTCAAATTTAAATCTCCCAAAGTCTTTGAAATCATTACATACATCCCATTATCATACACACCATTACAGGTACCATTACAAGTTTCTCATCTTCTTAGTTGTTTATTTCAGCAGAAATGTCTTCTGATCAAGCCATCAAAGATCTTCAGGCACAGAACGCCCAATTCCAACAAATGTTCTTAAGCTTGGCTAAAGGGCAAGAGGATCTGAAGACCCTAATTCTGAAAGAGAAGAAGAAGAAGAAGAAGAAGGTTAGTATTCTGAACATGGGTAGAAGATTCAGAGAAAGGATAAGACAATCAGTTGATCTGACCTCCTCATCCAAAGACGGGGAGAACCAAGAAAGGACAAATGACCCTAGTCCAACAGTTTCTGATAATGATCAGATTATGATGATGAGCAATATCCTCCTACTGAGGATAGGTACAAGCAGTTAGAAGACTGTCTGAGTGCTATGGAGATTCAGAAGATCCCTGGTTTGGATTTCGGAGAACTGGGATTGGTATCGGGAGTGGTGATCCCTCATAAGTTCAAAGCTCTGGTTTTTGCCAAGTGCGATGGAGTATCCTGTCCAAAACTCCATCTCCGCTCGTATGTCCGAAAAACCCAACCCCACACTGCTGATAAACATTTGTGGGTACACTTTTTTCAAGATAGTCTGTCAGGGACTCAACTTGAATGGTTTTATCAATTGGAAGGAGCCAATGTCTGAAACTGGGAGGACCTTGCTGCCGCTTTTTACAAACAGTATCAGTATAACGCCGACCTTGCTCCCACTTGTACTCAGCTTCAGGGTATGTCTATGGGTGCAAGTGAAGGTTTTAAGGATTATGCTCAAAAGTGGAGAGACTTGGCTAGAAGAGTCCAACCCCCTTTGTCTTATAGGGAGTTGGTTGACATGTTTCTATGGATGCTATCTGGTCCATTTTTCAATCATTTGATCGGCAGTTCGTCATCTGGGTTTACTGAGTTGATTTTGACTGGAGAGAGAGTAGAAGTTGGTATTCGAAGTGGAAAAATACAGAAGGATACTTCATCGAGTGCAGTAAAGAAGCCTTTCACCGGTAAGAAGGAGGTTAGTGCAGTCAATGGCTCGAGGGGCCAAAGAAAACCTGAACACCGTCAAGCAGTGAATGTGGTAGTGATATCAAGACCCATAGTTCCTCCACAACGCAACAATCAACAAAGGGTGGAAAGACCATAGAGGCAATTCACTCGGCTCAATATGACCTTGTATCAAATTCTACCACAATTATTAAAGACCAATCTGGTAACTCTGAGGGAAGCCCCGAAGAACCCCAACACCACATCTCCTCATTATAACCCGAATGCCCGCTGCGCCTATCACTCCGAAAGTCCAGGTCATGATACAAACAACTGTTGGGCCTTGAAAAACAAAGTGCAAGACTTGATCCAAGCCAAAGAAATTGAGTTTGACGCTTCGGAGAAGCCCAACGTCATAACTACTCCCATGCCCAAACATGGTCATGGAGTAAATGCTATAGACAATGATTTATTTGTGACCTCTGTGGAAGAAATTTCTACTCCGTTGACGACAGTTAAGAAGAATTTGTTGGTGGTCGCTTTATTTCCGGGTTATGGTGAAGGTTGCCACATGTGTTCATTTTTGCCTGCTGGTTGTAACTTATTGAAATCAGGTGTTCAGCGCCTGATGGATAATAAAGAGATCATGTTCAAAAAGACTATGATTCTGTTGGTTCCAATTCAAGATGTTGCTATCATAACCACTTTCGCCAATCCTTCCAAGGTTTCCTCGAGAAAACCTGTTAGGATTACACCCGTCCCAAGAATTGCTCCGTTAATAATTACTATCCCTGGTCCTATCCCATACACTTCGGATAAGGCTATCCCTTGGCACTATGATGCTGATATGTATTACCATGGAGTTAAACAAGACTTAAAAAGTGAGGAAGTTGATGTTAATATCAGCAATATTGTCGGGGCTAGCAAGGTCACCAAAAGCGGAAGACTCTTTTCTGCTGAGATTTCCCCTCCGACTGTTTACAAACCTTTTGTCATTCCATCTGCTATTACACCAACTACTATCCCAGTTCATATTCCAGTCATCACCCCTATCGCCGAGCCATCTGGGACTCGGGGCAAAGAAATCATAAGTGAGCCTGCCCGGACGGAGGCACCTAAGAAGATCATTGTAGAAACCACGGAACAAGAGATAAAAGAAATTTTGAAGATTATCAAGAAAAGCGATTACAACGTAGTCGAGCAGTTGGGGAAGACCCCGTCAAAAATCTCCATGTTGTCCTTGTTGTTGTGTTCTGAAGCCCATGCAAAGGCTCTAATTGCATTCCTCAAGACTGCCCATGTGCCGCAGGAAACTTCAGCCGATCAGTTCAAATATTGTGTGGCTAGCCTAACTGCCGACAATGGGTTAGGATTTTCAGATGCGAATCTGACCGCTAAGGGGAGAAATAATAATGATGCTCTACATGTCTCGATCGAGTGTAGGGGCACCACTATGACCCATGTACTGGTGGATATCGGGTCCTCATTTAATGTTCTGCCAAAGAAAGCATTGGACCGTCTGGACTGTGAAGGTTTGATTCTAAAGCCGAGCAATATTGTTGTCAGGGCTTTCGACGGGTCAAAAAGGATGGTGCACGGGGAGGTGGACATCCCTGTTAAATTTGGCTCTCAGACTTTTGCATCCACCTTCTATGTGATGGATATCAGACCATCATATTCTTGCTTGCTGGGTCGCCCTTGGATTCATAAGGCTGGGGCAGTGACTTCCACGCTCCATCAAATGCTGAAATACCAGGTGAAGGGGAAGATTGTCACGGTACGAGGTGAAGAGGAGTATATGGTGAGTCATCTCAACTCCTACCGCTACGTGGATATGGATGGGGAATTCATCGAAACCCCTTGTCAGAATTTTGAAGAGGTCCCTCAGGCCTTGGCGTCAACTGAAGTGGCTACCGACAAACCTCCGATGAAGATGGATTCTCTCAAGGATGCCAGAGCTGTCATTGAAGAAGGTGGGTATACCAATTGGGGTCAGCTCCCTGATTTCACGCACAAAACTGGCAAATTTGGTTTGGGATTTACTACAGGGGCTCAAAGGGCTCTTAGGCGCGCGTGGATTGGAAGATCTCCTCTGCACATCAGCAATCAGGGAGTTAATGCAATTGAGGACAGTGAAGAAGATTCAGATATCGACAGCTGGATCTATCCCACAACCAATGATGGACTGAACAAATGGACGGCGAAGGACTTCATACCTGATTATTTTATTCCACAATAATTGACTTTTATTTTAAGAGTTGTAATAAATAGTTTGAAACTTTACGGCCCGGTGCCTTGCGCGAGGCACCTTGGCTTTGCTTGTGAGGGTTTATTACTTGTCATTTCATATATCATTAATAAAACATTGGACGTTTTCTTGCATTAAAAATCTTGCGCTCTTTGTTTTTATTTTTCTGTCTCACGCTTTATCAAAAACAGCTATTCTCTTACACACACTCACGTATCATAATGCAGATCCATATCCACTCAGGATCCCATTGATAACAACTCTGCTACTTCCAGTTATGACTTCGAAAATCCGATCAACCAAACCGAGGATGAAGGTGAGGATGATTGTGAGGTGCCTGGATAACTCGCTAGACTGTTACTGCAGGAAGAAAGGGCCATACAACCCCATGAAGAGCCAGTCGAATCAATGAATTTGGGTACAGAGGAAGACATGAAAGAGGTCAAGATAGGTGCAAATCTGGAGCCTGGTGTCAAGCAACGGTTGATACGAATGCTACGCGACTATGTTGAGATCTTCGCTTGATCTTATGAAGAAATTCCCAGTTTGGACATTGATATTGTGGTTCATCGCTTGCCAACTAAAGAAGACTGTCCCTCGGTAAAGCAGAAGGTTCGCCGTATGCGCCCTGAGATGTCTGAGAAAATCAAAGTTGAAGTCATGAAACAGTTCAACAAGGGATTTTTAGCTGTCACTTCTTATTCGCAGTGGGTTGCCAACATTGTTCTAGTACCTAAGAAGGATGGTAAGGTATGGATGTGTGTATACTATAGAGATCTGAACAGGGCAAGCCCCAAGGATGATTTCCCACTTCCTCACATTGATGTTCTGGTCGACAATACCGCGCAGCATAAGATCTTCTCCTTCATGGATGGTTTTTCTGGTTACAATCAGATCAAGATGGCTCCCGAGTACATGGAGAAGACAACCTCGGTTACACAGTGGGGCACCTTCTGTTGCAAGGTAATGCCTTTAGGGTTGAAGAATGTTGGGGCAACTTATCAGTGCGCCATGGTCGCTTTGTTCCACGACATGATTCACTATGAGATCGAAGTTTATGTTGATGACATGATAGCAAAGTCCCAGACTGAGGAAGAGCACCTAGATCATCTCCAGAAACTATTTCACAGGTTGAAGGCGTACAAGCTGAGGTTGAACCCGAACAAGTGCACCTTCAGAGTAAGGTCTGGTAAGCTGCTGGGTTTCGTTGTCAGTGATAAAGGTGTTCAGGTGGATCCTGCAAAGGTAAAAGCTATACAGGAGATGCCAGCTCCCCACATAGAAAAGGAAGTTAGAGGTTTTTTGGGACGTCTGAATTACATTGCCAGATTCATTTCACATCTAACTACCACTTGAGAGCCAATCTTCAAGCTGCTGAAGAAAGATCAAGTGGTATAATGGAACGATGAATGTCAAACCGCTTTCGAAAGAATCAAAGAATATCTTCAAGAACCACCAATTCTGATGCCTCCAGTTGAAGGAAAACCTTTGAATTTATACTTGACCGTACTGGATAGTTCAATGGGGTGTGTGCTGGGGCAGCATGACGAGTCTGGCCGAAAAGAGCACGCTATTTACTACCTTAGCAAAAAGTTTACCGACTGTGAGACCCGATACCCATTGCTCGAGAAAACTTGTTGCGCTTTGGCATGGGCTGCTCGCCGGCTGAGACAGTATATGCTGACTCACACCACCTTATTGATATCTAAGATGGATCCAATCAAGTATATCTTCGAGAAGCCTGCCCTGTCCGGAAGAATAGCGAGATGGAAGATGATTTTAACTGAGTACGACATCTAATACACCACCCAAAAAGCTATCAAGGGGAGTGTGTTGGCGGATCATTTTGCGCATGCAATGATTTCAAAGACTTCGGGAAATTTAAATTTGCAAACCAAAACAAACAAAAACTTTATTAGTTTAATTTGAAGTTCAAAATGCCTTTTAGGCGTTACAATTAAAAATAAATTTGAAACTATAAAAGACATCAAAATTCCCATGGATGCATCCTCTTTGTGCCGAGATAGTCATTGAGTCATCTTTCTTCATGCAACTGCTTTGTGAGCTCTAAAACCTTCTTCTCTTGAGCATGGAACTGATCCCTATAAGTATCCCGCTCCTTCATCAACTGAATCCAAGACCTATATAATTCCCCAAGATCAGTGGGCATATAAGGATAGAGAACCGTGTAAGGAATACCCTCTTCTGTAGTGGGTTCCACAATCACTGGAAAAACAGCCACATAGGGCATCATAAGCTACTGGGAACGAGCTTATACCCATTGTAGGTTAGGTTCCATAGGAATGGAAGTCTTTGGCCCCAAAGCCTTGGCGCCAGATTTGTTTACCATGCCCCAGGCTCGTATGAACCTCCGGCGATACTCTTTGACATCATCCTCATAGTTGAATACAATACCCTTGATAAGTAACTCATGGGGACCATCCCTTCGAGCGTAACCAAATTGTCAAAGAGCTAAACAAGGGTTGTAGGTTATAGCCCCTCTGATGCCAAGTAGCGGGACATTAGGGTACTCTCCGCAGCGGTCAATAATAGCAGTTTTTTCCATAGCTCGAGCACACCAAAGAATATCCGTATGAGCGAGCGACATTATCCTTTGCGACCAACCCAAACCTTCTTCATTCTTCAGTATGGACTTAGGGAGGTGAGAAATAAACCACCTGGACAGCAATGGCATACAGCACATAAGAATCCCTCTTCTCTTCATGGTACGAGTATGGAGAGTGTGCAAAATATCTCCGAGAAAAGTAGGCACCCGGTTGCGAGAGAGATCTTGATAGCATTCACATCTACGAATGAGCCCGAATTAGGGAATAGGACTAACCCATAGATTAGAAGAGCCAAGACCTCCTCGAAAGCCTGAAAATCCATATCATCCCAAAACAGCTGGGCTTTGTCTATCATAAACTTAGCTAGAAAACCCTTGACTCCGCTTCTTGTTTCCCAATTGGATACCACGTCTGCCGGTTTCAGGTGCAAATTCGAGGCAATGACTTCTGGATTAGGAGATTCTTCTAAACCTGTGAAGGGCAACTGTTCAAGAATGGGTATGTATAACAGCTGAGAGAATTCTTCCAATGTAGGTACCAACTAATAGTCTGGAAAGGTGAAGCAGTGGTGCTTGGGATCAAAGAACTGAAAAAGTACACTCATTATCTTTTCATAAAAGTTAGAAGTAACCAGGTTGAAAAGTCGACCATGTCTCTTAGTGAACGTAGAAGTTTTAGAAACCCTTGATGCTAGCTCTTTGAGTTGGGAATGTATCTTCACAAAGCTGATTCGGATAGTGTTTCTACAAACAGAAGCCATGATCTGCAAAACAGGGCAAAGATAAATTCCCTTGGTCTTTGAAATGGTTAGTGCAATAAGAATGGATGCTATGTTATGATGCATGATGTCATGATAAAACACAAGTATAGTAAACACTGGTATAGCAAGCACAATCAAATCATACAAGATCCTTAGGTTTAAGGCTTGCATGAGGTCAAAGGTAATACCCTCTTGAAGTTTAGTTGGTTTCAAACCTGTCTTAAAAAGTAACCGGGTTCTAGAGGATCTCAATATCGCTGACCATCCTTTATCGGGCATTGTCTCATCTCAAGCAATCTTTTCTTGCGGCCGAAATATCCCGAAAGTCTGATCTCAATGAGTGTAGCATCGAGTATCAACCAGTTCTCAGCTCTACACCGAGGTCGTATATCTCACTACTTTCTAATGGCCAAGTTTGTTCAACTAAGGTTCTAAGGTCCGTTAGTGCTTCAGGACACCACGCGGCGGCCCCGTATTCTCCTCGTTTCCCCACGAAGGATACTGGTACCAACCAAAGTGACACACCAAGACAGCTGTCGCTTAAACCATATCGGTCTATGTCGTCAGTATCCATGATCTATTGTTGTTTACCTAATGAGTTCCCCCAGATCCGGGTGTAAGATCTATAGAAACCCCAAATAAACCCTCAAAAGTAAAGCAATCAAGACAATCAAGAGAAGCAATTTTAATGACCTAGATACTAATGTATACCCCACTTATAATACATTCCCCAGTAGAGTCGTCAATTATGTGATACGGTGGCAAAACCGACTATTTTTACTGGTTTGTGTTTGGCGTTTATTATTCGCAAAATATCGCGGTAAGCAAGAGTCGCCACCGACTTTTATTTTATCCAATCATGGAGAAGGAAAAAGAACAAAAAAAACCTTTTTTCGAGATATTCTGAGTACGGGGGGTAGATTATAGAAAGGGAAGGTGTTAGCACCCTTTCTATCCATGGTTTTCCATGGGCTCTTAGGTACTTGCTCATTTTTCAAATTGCTTGTGTGTGTGCTTGTCTTGAAAATGTTTTATTTCGTGATAACCCTTGTATCAGTCCTCAAGGATGTGACGAAGTTGTTTTGAAAATTTGTTTTGAAAGGTGTTTGTGTGAAAAGTTTTTATTGAGCAAGTACTTAAGATTCTACCTACTTGAAAAAAGATTGTTCGTTCTATTTCCTTTAGATAGCTCTATCCTACTATTAAGGAGTAGGTAGCACCATCGTTGGACTTGTAAGGGACTTTCGAAAGGGACAAACACAATCACTAAAGCAATAGTTAGAAAACTTTAGTGGTAACCCTAGAGTCTTAAGATCTTTCGAGGCAACATTTCCGAGATAACATTCGAATGGGACAATTTGATCTTTTAGACTGGAGGGCAACCACTAAAATCTCCTATGCTTAATGATTGTTTACCGAAGGCAGCCGAAGTGAGGTAAACCCTAGCAGTGAATATGTGCATATGAGTTGTTTCAGTTATTTAATCTTTGCACATTAGGTAATCTACCGCTTTAAATTTCCAGATATTCTTGCCATACAATCCTATTAGCATACATCTAGACAGTTAAATATTTGCAGGAATTTAAAGGTGCGAGAAAATAAACCTAGCTATTACAAGGATTTGAGAGTTACATAATTATTTTGAAGGGAAATAAAAGATGTGAAATTTAAAATCCTAATTAAAACTATTACAACCTCGAAACAGTTACAATAACAAATAAAAGTGCACGCGGTAAATTAAATGCGAGGGATGTTGAAAAATAACCTAAACCCTAATTGAAAGAAAAAAGATTATTTTTTGAGAAAAGAATTAATTGAGTTATGTACGACTAAACCCTAATTCTAATCATTTTAATTATGAAAAAGAAATTGAAATTAACCTAATCTAGCTAAATTAAATAATTTCAATAAAATAAAATATTTTACAAAGAAAATAAGATTTTGTGTATTTTTGGTTTTTTTTTTATTTGAGAAAAGAAATTTAACTGTAAAATTAAAACCTAGTTTCTATTTGATTTTAATTATAAAAGAGAAATTAAATTAACCTATATTTCTAATTAAATTAAAATAAATATTTTATTAAAAAATGCTTTTTTGGTATTTTGTGATTTATTGATTTTATGATTAATAAAAAAAGGTAATTAATTTGGTGAAAAAAATAATTAAACAAAATAATTAAAATAAAAGAAATAAATGAAGAAAAAGAAAATGGGTCTGTATGTTGTTAGCAAATTTGGGGGTGCACTATCTGAATTTCCAAGCCCAAAAATGCTCCAAGCCTGGTCAATACTGGATCCCGTGTGATTATCCTCTGAAGGTCCATCATAGGCCTTGCTTGCTAAGCCTTTGGATCTGGAACGGAGAGAATCTGACGGTGAAGCGCAGAGGTGTATAGTGTTCTCCAGGACACGTGACACGCTAGATTTATTGCAAGAAAATAACATAAAGAGAATTGTTGGGACCTAGGATCGAACCCAGGTCCTTATACTCCCCCCTTATCGTCCTCACCATCTGATCTACCTGTGTTGTTTGTTATTGATTCACAAATAAAACATAATATATAAAAACGTGGTTAACTATCAAAAAGCGCGCGAGATTCAAATGGGTGAATGGTTAGCTGACACATAGCCCTCTTCTTCCTTTCTCCGTCGTTTTAGACATATGAATTTTACCTACAGTCATTTGTTCATGGTCATAGCCCCTGCATATTTCCAAAATGCACAATATGCACGATAAATGGCATCTAATTATATAGATCAACTCGTTTTGATCTTGTGAACATCATGGTACCCCTTTTGCTGGCCAATTTAACCTGTGGACAAAACCCCTAAACTGCACATACAAACCCTACCAATGGCAAAGACATGTATAGGCTTCACAAACGTAATTAAAGTATTCAGTTAGCTTGCAAACATGATGAGGATCACAAATATATAATTTAAACATGCTAATGATGCAAGGAATACAGTAATCGTTTCTGAAATTTTTTGCAAACCGTGAGAGTGATTATGCGCGTTTCAGGGTGTTTCAAGTCTTGAAAATGATCCAATTGGCTTATGGGAAGGTCCAAGAAACGATTGGAATCGTTGGAATGGCTTGAATTGGCCTGTGGAGTGAAAACCGATTCACACTTTTTCCTTGAATTTTCTGAATTTTCTTTGCCTCTTTCGCGATAGCTAACCCTTGTATTTTGCTTTGTTCTTGTCCAATATATACCTAGGGATGAATTAGGGTTACAAATTTGGATTGAATCTTGAAGTTTGATGAGATTTTATTTGATTCTTTAGCCATATGCAAACTTGCTATTTTGAGCCAAATCTTCCCTTTCTTGTACCAATTATGCTTGATTCGTCTTGGCCTTGATAATTCAGCATATTTTGATTGCCAGCCTGTCCAAAAACCAAATCAAATCATATATTTGCTATTATTCATCAATTATCTGATTTAATTCCATTTTTAATTAATAAAAAATCAAAATAAATTGAAAAATGAAGCAAATAATTTGTGGATAAACATTTGAGTCGTGGACCACATTATAAGTGAGGTGCAAGCATAAAAAGTTAGGCCCATTTAGCAAAAAATGCAATTTTGAGCATATTTGACTTTTGGCAATTTTGCAAAAAAGACCAACTTTGACAAGGCATATCTCTTCCAATTTTAACCCTAGAGAGGTTTTCTTTGACTTTTTAGAAAGCTTAAGATGTCCCCTAAGTAACCCTGTTTGTCTCATCTTAATTGAGTCTTCCATGTTCATGTAAGAAGCTTTGACCCAAAATGTGTTTTTGTTGACTTTTCAAAAGGACCCATAATGTAAAAATTCATATCTTTTTATGAGTGCATATTTTGAACTTGTGGGATGAAGATGCGTTGTAGGGAATTGCATCCTCTTCAAAATTAGCTTTGGATGGAAAATTTCTAATAAAGCATGTGGAAGTTATGCTTGGTCAAAGTTTGGTTGACTTTTAATGAGAAACCCTAATTTAGCAACTTTTGGGTTTTGATGAATTTGGAGCATTCCTTGGGGAATCATGGTCAACCCTTGATCAAATGATGAAAGTAACTTAAAATGTTAATGTTGACCAAAAATCTTGAAGTTTGATTGTATGTGGGTCACAGTTGACTTTTGACCTAATACAATCGATTCTTAAGCATTTGAGCAGTTGAATGAGCAAACTTCTTGTGCAAGGCATGAAACTTGACACGTAGGGTCTTGAGAACACATTAAGACCATGGAGAGAATATGAGGCCTTTTTGGTTCACCCATATTGATGAAAATAGAAACCCTAATTTGAGGTACACTGCCTTATGAGAAGTTTGTCTGGTCAACTCTTGGGAAATCTTGAGCAAATTGAGGATCTCTGGGAGTATGTATTGAGTAAAATGAGAGGGAAAATTTTGGGGTACAACAAAGACCCAAGTATATTACATCTTCTCTTCCTTTCCTTTTCTTCTCTCTTCTTCTACGTTCGATCTCTGTGTTATGCGATGTTGTTTTTAATTGGGTGTTCTGAGTTATGTATTATGAGGTGTGATGTGAATGGATGAGTGAGGATTTTGGTGGTGTAGTTTGTTCTGAATATGTGGTTGTGTTGTGTGAGGCTTACAGTGGGGGTTTGGTGATTTCAGAGGCGCTGAAGGTTTAGTGCAGGTGTGCACAGGTCTGTGCGAGCTTATGAAGCTTCTGAGATGATGGTTAATGTGGTGGAGGTGAAGTTTTGGTTTGTTTGATGTGTAAAGGGTGGTTAGTGAGCTAAGGTTAAAGGTGAGTGAGTTGAGAATTTGGTAGAGGTTTAGTGGTATTTTCGGTGTGGGTTTTGGGTGCTTGAAGAGTGAATGAAGGGCCTGTTATATAGGGATGGAAAGTGAGGGTATACGAGAGAATTTATGAGAAGAATTGGATAAGATCAAATAAGTTTATTAGGATTTGAGTGAGCTGGAACTTGGGAGTGGAGGAATAGAATATGTGAGCATGATTTATGCACTGGTTTTGTTGTGCACGTAATTTTTTTGTCTCATGCGTTTTACAGGATGTACGGTATTCGTATTAGGAAAGATGATGGTGAACCGTTGCTGCCACTTGAAGACAACAACAACAACAACAACAATTTTTTCTTTTTATTTTATTACTACAATACTTGTAAAATAAGATATTGCAAAAAACGAAAATGCAATAAAAGCGAGAAATACTTTTACTATTTTATTTGTTTTTTTTCTGATTAAATGAAAAGGAAGTTATTCTAAGCAAAAAATATTTAGTTGAAGGGAAAAATGATGATATCTATCTACTGTTTGTAATTCTAAAGAACAAAACTTTTTTATATTATTCTACTCTACTTCTAATTATAAAAGTTGAATATTAAAAAAACTCTTAAAACAAAAAATGTAAAAAAACTAAATGATAAAATGCAATTTAAAAAAGAAAAAATTTTATTTAGTTTTTAAACCTCACTCTATGATTTAATTAATCAATGCTATTTAGTAACTTAAAAATTATTTTAAATTACAAAATAGACAATATTAATCAAAATAAAAAGAAATGAGAATTAAAAGTGCTAGAATTCAAAATTACTTAAAATGCAACTACTTGATAATAAACTGCACAGTGACTATTGCAATGTATCAAACAAGCATGCCATGGCCAGATAATGCATATGAATTAATGGATGCAAACTCAGAGGAATAATTCAGGGTGTGAGAGCTACCCCTATTTAATTATATTTTAGACATATAGCATGGATGACTTTGGTCTTCATGATATCAATGGCAGAAAGTAATTAAATACAAAAAGACTTGAATTTTGTCCATGATGTCATGATATGCTATCAATGTATGGATGCTACTACTGGGGAAATGAAAATAAAAAGTAAAACTCTGGGGATTAATGAGATAAATGCAAAAGATTTCCAGTGGGAAGACTTGATGGGGAAAGGCAATGGCGCCAAAAAACGTCCTCAACTAGTAAGTTAATTCTGATTGAAAGAAAAATAGGATCAGCTAATGTGCTGATGAAAAGAAGCAAGGGATGATAAACATCTATTGTATTGATGTATTGAAACAAAATATGACAAAACATCAACTAATGTATTAATGAAAAGATGAAAAACAAAGATAAACATTAGCTAATGTATTGATGAAGAGAAACAAAAGATGAACAACATCAGCTAATGTACTGATGAAGGAGGACAATGAAAGACCTACATCATCTAATGTATTATTGAGAAATACAATGAAAGACCCACATCAACTAATATACTCATGAGGAAGACAATGAAAGACCTACATCAGCTAATGTACTTATGAGGAAAGATAATGAAATACCTACATCAACTAATGTACTGATGAGGTAGACAATGAAAGACCTACATCAGCTAATGTAATGATGAGGAAAGACAATGATAGACCTACATAAGATAATTTACTGATGAGGAAGACAATGAAAGACCTACATCAGCTAATATATTGATGAGGGAAACAAAAAAAATACAAACATCAGCTAGTGTATTGACAAATGAGAAGCAAGAAATGAACGACATCAGCTAATGTACTGATGAGGGAAAACAAAGAAATACCTATATCAATTAATGTATTGGTGAGGAAAATGAAAAAAGGCCTACATCAACTGATGTACTGATGAGGAAGACAATAAAAGGCCTACATCAACTAACGTACTAATGAGGAGAAAAATGAAAGGCCTACATCAGCTAATGTACTGATGAGGAGGAATAAAGGATGATCGATATCAGCTAGTGTACTGATGAGGGAAGACAAATAAAAGCCTACATAAACTAATGTATTGATGAGGAAAACGAAGAAAGGCCTACATCATCTAATGTATTGATGAGGGAAAACAAATATAGACCTACATCAATTAATGTACTAATAAGGAAAAACAAAGAAATACCACTAACACCAACTAATGTATTGATGAAAGTCAATGAACAAGAGATAACCAGCGTCAACTAATGCATTAACAAAGGTCGAAAGGAGGAAAAAAATATTAACTTCAACTAATGGGACGGCGAAAGTTAACAAGAAATGTCTCAAATTGGTTTGTTGGGGATTATGAACTTCCAATGGTGGTCATTGAGTCTGTGTCTTCCTTGTGTTGATGCATGAGATATCTTTGTTTTTTTTTCTTTTGAGCGTATTGACGCGTATGAAATGATGCATGTGATGAGTGATAAATGCATGTAATGGTCTATTTGGGAAGTGGCCAATAAGCATTAGATATTTGTTTGTAAGGTAGAGCTTGGTTTTTAGTGGAAAAGGCCGAGTAAAGTTTGATCTTTTTTAGTGTTTATGTAATGGGTGAATTCCCCATGAATGATATGTGTGGTTCAATGCATGATTGATGAATGCATACAAGTATGATTGTGGATTAATGTTTTGAATATTTCAATGGGTGCCCCTGTGCAGGGTCATTAACGGTTAACATGAGAAAGGTCCTGGCCCATGGGGATTTTGTTCAATGGAAGTGGTCTTTTGGTAGGATATTGCAAGCATGACTTCTCGACACCCTTTATGAGCTCGATAGTTGCTGATGATATGTCAAGATATGCTTGTGAGCATCTTGAAGATGGAGATTTTTGGCCATGAATACCACATATTTTTGAGTCCTTAAAGAAACATGTTTCAATAAGAGTTTGGAACAACTAAAGATCTTGAGATGGCATGCCCCAGGGCTTAGAACTTTGAAATGAATGCCCCTAATTAACTTATCTTTGGAATAGTTTACCAGGTCCTGAAGAGATTTTCCCCTGATATGAGCACTTTCAAATGATTGAGCTCTTTTAAAATATGGCTTGCCATTGATGGGATCACTTGCAGATGATTGAGCTCCTTAACTAATTTCTCATGCTGAAATTTCCTTGGGATCAAGTGCTGACTTGAAAATGAATTTTCTTACTTTGAAACAATAATTTTAATGCGATGATTATGAAAAATTTTGAAAATGAATCATTTATTGAAATGATATTATGGTATATAATAGATAAGTCTTGAGGAGGATGTAATGGAAATTTGAAATTTAAGATGTAAAAATGATGTGATAACATGGTATTAATACAAATGATTAGCAAACATTGAGGAGTCAGGTTAACGCAACCATGTTGTAATATGGTTTCAAAATAGACCTTAATTCATTTAGGTCTTTTGAATGTTATAACATGGCCTTATTCACGGTTTATGAAACATATATAAGGCTCAAATTTTGATTTTAACCCACCCCATTCTTCATGGTGTTCTCCATTCCTATGTTCAGTCAATTGACAAGCACATTCAGCTTCCAACATGAATTGAAAATGACGATGTTATGGCTTGAGAACCAATGCTCTTTGAGGTGGTTGTCACCTATTATTATTTGGAAGTTACATAAGCTTGTTCTTGCTTTTATTTTGGTAATCTTTCTTCGATTTTGTTTTTGTTTTGTTTTGTATCCCTAACTTTTGCTTGGACTGTTTCCTTTGAGTTTTCAGACCTGCTGAATGTCCTAATTTTTTCCTAAGTCGTTTGATGTTCTCGACTTAGCGAGTTTTTCTCTTTGATTTTTCAGTTTTTTGGAACAAATTATGTGAGATTTGTTCCTTTGATCTGAGAGTTTGATTGTTGTGACTTCCATATTGATGGTTCAAGATATACAACCTTTCTAAGCTTTTGATTTTCATAACTTCTTTGACATTGTGTATGAAGAGAGGATGTGGTTGAACCTCTTGTGAGAATGTAAATAGAATGGTTCTCATAGAGATGAAATGATTCACATGGAATGCATTAGTCATTTTAACTGAACGACTACCCTGCTCTGAGCTAAGATTAAGGGTTTAAACTTCATGCCGAAAGAAAACTCCTACTTCTAGGCTCAAAGGGGTTAACGAGGGATTATCTTCCTTATATCTCCACTATTTTGGGGATTTAAAGCAATTCATGTACATCATCGGCAGAGTTTTATTCAAAAGCATACTGTTGCAATTTGGGTATTCATTTTTCATCATCCTCACTCCAATCTTTGCTCAAACAGAAAGCTAATAAAGAAATTGAAGTGGAAGTAAAAGAAATATTGTTTTTGTGATTTTTTTAGTGATAATAAGGAAATAAAAGCGATAGAACATGATTTGTTTGATTCAAAAGATGCAATACTCATTTCATTAAAATTACGATTTTAAGAATGACAAAGTTCAAATGCAAAATAACACATTACAAATAAGGAAATTTGCATAATGAAATGATAAAGGGCCTAGTGACTATCAGTAGTAAGGATGAGCTTTTACTGGCTGATAATTGTCTTTAGGAGTGTCCCTTGTGTCTTGGCACTTTTCAGTGCATGGGAATATTGATCGCATTGTGTGTTGAGGTTGTTCCTTCTTGGTGATTAATGCTCAAAGCATTTCCATGATCTTGACCACGGATCCTCTAAGTTCATTTCTTGTCGATGCTCAAGGTTTTCCATCTTTCTTTAAGAAACATTGCACGTCTCGTAAGGATGTCAGGAAATCAGCTTGCCTTGTTAACTATTTTCATTGAAAGAGGGTAATGAGTATTTGATTTGATGGTAATAATGCATGCAGGATGATGAATGTGAATGCATAATAAATTTTGCTTTTCATATGCAATAATGATGTTCATAGGATGAAATATCACATATGGAATGAAACATAATGATAGGAACAGGTACACGGAGATTTAAATCATGAATGATACGGGTAATTAGATAACAAAACAACCTATTTAGGTAGGCTCCCTAAGATAGGATAGCTCTAGGATTTTATCCAAGAATCCCCTTACAAGGTTATCTCTAAGGGTTCTGGGTAAACAAGGTCCCTAGAGTCATGGATCCTTTTTGAAAATATTGTCATCAATTGCAAGTAAACTTACAATCCAACAATATCCTCAAAATGGTATGCTCTAGGTGAGGTCCAAGTGCAACCATCGGTTCAGAAAGCCAAGGGTTTCCTAAAAGGTCCCTAGAGTCAATGATCAAATTGAAAAAAAGTTAATGACAATACACAGGTGTGTAATCCAATAACCTTCTCAATAGAATCTAATATGGGTGGAGTCTTTACACCGACTCGCAAGACATGTGCCTTGCAAGTCTAAGCATGACACAACACCCTTCTAATCCAAAGATGTCCTCAGACCTATGTATTGGGCCTCACTCATAATGAATCACCCATGAATATCCCAACATCACAACATCAGAATAAAAATGGGATCTAAACAAGATAAAAAATAGAAGATAAGAAGAAATAAAATAAACAAACGTAAACATACAAACACACAAAGAACTAAACTAGGGTGGAATCGCTTAGAGATATTTCCCTAATGGAGTCGCCAAACTGTAGCTCCTCAAAAAATTATTCAATTCAATGAAGTTTCCACTTATATTTATTTATTCCTAGAAGGAAAGGGAAAATATCAAATAAAACACACAAGAGAAAAGAAATGGTCTTCGAGACCAAAGAGAGGGTTCGGGAGTCAGTTATGCAAGGGGAAGGTATTAGCATCCCTCACATCCATCGTACTCGATTGAAACCATTTAGTTCATGTGTGTTCATGTGTAAATTTTCAATCTTCTACTTATTATGCGAGAAATAAAAAATGGAGAAATGTTTTTGGTTTTTTTGAACGTGGGTTCGCCAAGATGTCAGAACCTTGTGCCTAATTATTCCCCAAGTGTTATGGTAAAGTCAGAGCTTACATAGTTCTCAGTGAATCAAAATTTTTGTTGGTTGGTTGATCTTATTTATGAAAAAAGGATCTTAATTGTTCGTGGACGATAAGACTCACTAAGTGGTTCACATGTGAGTGGAAGTTTGAGAAAAGGACTTGCACGTGGGCAAGGTTTGACGAGTTTGAATTGATTTTATAAGACACGAGTGTTTGAAATGTCCAACGTAGGTACTTGGTGTTAGAACAAGATCTGGTTCTACAATATTATCTCAGAGTTTTGATGATAAAAAATGAGTATGTTTATATGGACAATTTTGATACTCTAATGTTTGTTATTTTTTAGTATTTAACAAACAGGTTCTGCTTCTGATGGATGTTATGGCCAATACATTAGAAGAGAATTAGTTCCGATTTGCACTAAACAAGCTCTGATGAATATTAGCAAGACACTCCAGAAGCTTATGAAGTGTAGGCTCTAATGTTTGTCTAAAGAAATAAGTCAGAAGATCTAAAGACAGAAGTTCTACTTAAGTCCAGATGCTGAAGACTCATGCTTCTAAAGACAACATGTTCTAAAGAAACTAGTCAGAAGATTTGAAGACAGAAGTTACTGAAGTCCAGATTTTAAAGACTCGTGTTTCGGAAGATAATATGTTCTAAAGAAACGATTCAAAAAATCTGAAGATAGAAGTTTCTATTGAAGTCCAGATGCTGAAGACTCATGTTTCTGAAGACAAATGGTTCTCAACAACCAAGTACTGAAAATTCTAATAGACGAAGTTTTGAAGATTCAGGAGACTTGAAGTTCTAGTAACCCAAGGTTCTACAAAGGATTCTCAAAGACCAAGTGCTAAAGATTCTGAAGACGCAATTCTGAAGACTCTGACGACTTGAAGTTCTGAAGACCCAACATTCTAGAAAAGTTTCTAAAGACCAAGTGTTGAAGACTTTGAAGACAGAAGTTCTGAAGACTCTGAAGACTTGAAGTTCTAAAGACTCAAGTTTCTAGAAAAGGTTCTCAAGACCAAGTGTTAAAGTTTCAAAGACAACATTCTGAGTGAACAAGTTCTGATGACTGAAGACTTTATTATCTGGAGATTCAAATGTCACGATTCTACTCATGCTTCAATCGTCTACCATCAGAAGCCTCTGAAGTTCAGAAGACAAATGTTACCATTAACAATGAAAAGTACATATTACTAAAAAGTCTTATTCTGCTACCTCTCTACTAGCTTGAATTATGGAAAAGAAAAAGACGTGGCAATACTATTTTCATTATTATGTAAAAACTATTTTTCAATAGCCAACAACTCTATTTTGCTTGGCTATATAAGAAAAGGATCATATGCTTAAAAAACAATTGGTGTTCAAATGTTCAAATGGAAGTTGTCAATGTAGGAACACAACCAAAAATTATCGTAATGAAGATGATCACAGAAGCTCTAATTACAAATCCACAACATGAATGTTGTACTTTAAAGTGATCATTAAATCAAATAGAACAAGGGTTGATGTCCAGAATGTTCTAAGATGAATCAAGATGAATAAGTTCTTCTCTTTACTACATCAAGATCAACAAAGCTTGCAGAAGCTTATGAAGAAGAAGACTTCAACAATTCAAGTGCTTTTCGGTTGTTGTCCGTGAAGAAACTACTTGAAGAAAAAAAGACCACACATTTGAAATAAAATACAATGTAATATTATTAGTGTGTATTAGGATCTTCTGATGTACTTAATTGAGTTTACACTTGCTTGTGTAGAAGCATTCTCTTGTAAACAAACCTTGTAAAAACAAACAGTTGTTTGTTCCTTCTAAAGGACCGGTTAGGTCAGAAGCTTTAGAAGGTTTTGTGTTTCTTCTAAATGACCAGTTAGGTCAGAAGATTTAGAAGGTAATGTGTTCCTAAAAGGACGGGTTAGGTCATATGCTTTGAGAAGACTAAGATGGTAGTCTTAGTGGTAGTTAGCTACAACGGTTGGTTGTGCAGGATGTAATCAATTTGGTTATAGTGGATTAAGTCCTTGAGTTCAAGGCGAAATCACCTTGGTAGGGTGGACTGGACTAGCTTGAGGGTTTCTCAAGTGAACCAGGATATATCACGTGTTCTTTACTCTTTCTTATGCTTTATTGTTTATGCTTCCATAACACTATCAAAAGCATCACTTAATGCAACAATGTTAAGAGATGAAAATTTGCTATGAGTGAAAAACCTAATTCATACCCCCCATTTCTTATGTTTTCTTCACACCTTCAATTGGTATCAGAGCATGGTTCTATTATTGATGGATATCAAACACCTAATAGTGTCAAATAAAGATCCAAATGTTGTGTGAAGAAATACTTTGGGTGATAGTTACTCCACCTTCAATTACAGTCTCATATCAAAAGATGATGATTGAATAATGAATTGTAACCAAATGGATTACCTTAAGAAAGTATTTGATTCTTCAAAAATTGAAGACGTCAACAACAAAATCTTCTCTTTTGGAGATAATCTGTTCAGAACCCAAGAAGAAGATACCATAAGTTGTAGCATCAGAAGCTCCCAATTCAGATGTAGTTATTTCTCCTTCTGATCCGTCAAGACGAAAAGCATAATCTTAATCTCTCTTTCTGAAGAACTGATTCTGGGAGATAAATAAGCTCCTGTCAGAACCATATAAGATTGCAAACCTCCTGAAGAAATGCTTCTAGGTTTGGTGTCCTTGATTGAGCCAACCTCTTTTGATGAAGCTCTTCTAGACAAAGATTGAATTCTGGAAATAAAAGAAGATTGAAGAATCAACTGACAAGAAAAATTCATAATATAATAATTAATATCTTTTGAATGCTTTTGTTATAAAAAATTATGATTATATGTGTGATACGGTGGCAGAACCGACTGTTAATACTAGTTTGCGTTTTGCGTTTTTTGTTTGCAAAATGTTGCGGTAAGCAAGAGTCGCCACCGACTTTTATTTTATCTAACCAGGAAAAGGAAAAAGAACAGAAAAAACCATTTTCGAGAATTTTTCTGAGTACGGGGGGTAGATTATAGAAAGGGAAGGTGTTAGCACCCTTTCTATCCGTGGTTTACCACGGGCTCTTGGGTACTTGCTCATTTTAAAAATTGCTTGTGTGTGCTTTCTTTGAAAAGTTTTATTTTACTTCATTTTAACCCTTGTTTCTGTCCTCAAGAGTGTGGCGAAGTTTTTTTTGAAAATTGTTTTGAAAAGTGTTTATGTGGAAAAAATTTGTTTGAGCAAGTACCTAGGAACTAATCTACCTACTCGAAAAAAAGTCTGTTCGTTTTCCTTTTACACAATGCTAATCCATTATTGAGAAATAGGTAGCATCGTCGTTGGAGTTTTTTAGGGACATTTGATGGGACGAAATGGTCTCTGAAGGCAACAAGTAAGGATACCTTAGCATTTCGAAGGGACCGTCATCATATATTCGTAGGCAACATCGAGGGACAAGATCATTTCTCGTAGGAAACTCGAGGGACGTTAAGGGACTATGATCTTTATGATGACTTTTAGATTGAGGGTCTTTTGCTAAGACATCCTTACGTTCGAGGGACACGACCATTATTTCCGAAGCAACCAAGTGAGGCAAACCCTAGGAGTGACCATGTGCGAGTGTAATTTTCAGTTAATTTATCTTTGCACATTTAGGGTTTTCTACCATATTAATTTTCAGTTTGTCTTTCCATACAATCCTATTAACATACATCTAAGTAGTTTATAGTTTGCGGAATTAAAAGCAAGAAAGTTTAAAGTCCTAGCTATTATAAGGCTTTTGCAGATACATAATTATTTTGGACTTAAAATAAAAATGCGGAATTTAAACCCTAATTACTATTACAACCTCGAAACAGTTAAAATAATAATAAAAGGAAACTAAAAAATGCGCGCGGCGAATTAAATGCGAGAATAATTTAGGAAACCTAAAAAATATAATTGAAAAAAGATTTAGGTTAGTTTTTTTTGAGAAAAATTAATTAGGTTATGTACAAATTAAAACCCTAATTTCTAATTAATTTAAATTATAAAAAAGGAATTAAATTTTCCCTAAATTAAATTAAACTAATTAATTAAGGAAAAAAATATTTTTATGAAAAAAAATGATTTTTATGTTTTTTTGATGATTTTTTTATTAAATAAAAAATAATGATTTTTTGGTGTTATTTTAATAAAGGAAAATAATTAGTAAAACAATTAAAAAAATAAAATAGAAAAGAAAAGAATGGGCATGTGTTGTGCCAGCCTGAGAGTGCACCATAGTCCTTCATTGTTTGAGACGTTGGATCCGAATTATTGATACATCCAATGGCCAGATGGTGGTAGCGCATGGTAGGCGTTTTGGATGATGATGCATTGAATCTGTAGAAACAAAGTATGAAAACAAAATTTGCTGGGATGGTTAGTTGTATATATAATAACATAAATAAAATATAAAGGAAATAAAGTGGTCTTTACCAAACGCGCGCGTGATTCAAATTACCCAATAGGATTCTTCCACCTAATTTTCTTCTTCCCCATAACTGTTATTTTTGGCCACACTTTTACCTACAGTCGTTTCTGTCACTAAAGGCTATAGTGACAGATTTTGTTCGTAGCCATAAACCTGTAAAATTCAAAAAAAAAAAACACAGCAGAAGCAGAATAAATTCAAACCAAAGACATGGATCAATTGCAAATCATCTTCTAAGCATGATAGTACCCCTGATTTTGTCTAATTTTTCCTCTATATGGAATTCCCAATTTGGGACCTCAAAACCCTAACAATGGCATCGTGTCATTCCTGCACTTAAACTTCAATCAAACCAATCAAAAACATTGCAAATGTGATAGCAACCATGGATATATGATCAAAACATGTTTATGATGGATAAATCATTGAAAATGAATCTTGAAAAAAGATGCAAACTGTGGCACTATGAGGCGTGATTTCTGAAGGTTTAAAGGCTTGAGGATGATTGGAATGGCTCCAGAACACGTCCAGGAATAGATTGTTGGCCTTGGAATTGCTTGAATTAGTCTATGGAGGAATATGTGATCAGCACTTTTTTTTGACAAAAATTTGAGGTTGACTCCTTTGTTTTCACGACCAAGAACCCTTTTTTATGCTTTGGAAATGTTGTGTATATATCATAGAATGATTTAGGTCAACAAAACCTGATCATATCTTTGCAAATTATGGAGATTTGATTTCATTCTTTGCCTTGTAAGATTTGTTTCCAAAATAGACCAAATTAAGATCTTTTCCAATCAATTAGCTCTTGCACGAATTTTTTTATTTTCTAGCTGTTCATGGACTCATAATATGCTCATAAAATCAAATCTTTTATTTTATTTGATTATTCTATTATTTAAATTGATTTATTTTGATTTAAATGGATAAAAATCAAAATAAATAATAAAAATAATAAAATAATAGGTGGATAAGCTCAGGGGTCGTGGGCCATCTTAGGAACAAGTTTCAAACAAGAAAACATGGGCCCATTTGGAAAAAAAGTCATTTTGATCAATATTGACTTCATGCACATTTCTAAAAATTGGTCAATTTTGACAATACATATCTCCCTCAATTTTAACCCTAAGAGGGTGTTCTTGGACTTTTTAGAAAGCCTAGGATGTCCCCTAAACAACCCTTTTTGGTTTCATCTCAATTGGGTCTTATATGTTCATGTAAGAAGATTTGACCCAAAAGGTGTTTTTGTTGACTTTTCAAAAGGACCTATAATTTAGAAATTCATATCTTTTTATGAGTGCATATTTTGAACTTGTAAGCTGAAGATGAGTTGTAGGTAATTTAATCCTCTTCAAAATGAGCCTTGGATGGAAAATTTCTGATAAAGTGTGAGGAAGTTATGCTTGGTCAAAGATTGGTTGACTTTTCCTACGAAACCCTAATTTAGCAACTTTTGGGTTTTGATGAATTTGGGGCATTCCTTGAGGAATCATGATCAAACCTTGATCAAATGATGAAATTCACTTCAAAATTTTGATGTTGACCAAAAATATTGAAGTTTGACTGTATGTGAGCCACATTTGACTTTTGACCTAATACAGTCGATTCTCAAGCATCTGAGCAGTTGACTGAGCAAACTTCTTGTGCAGGGCATGAAACTTGACATGGATGATCTTGGGAGCATATTAGGACCATTGAGAGCATATGAGGTCTTTGGAGTTCACCTATCTTGATGAAAATGGAAACCCTAATTTAAGACACACTGCCTTAGGAGATAGTTTGTCTTGTCAACTCTTGGGAAAACTTGAGCAAATTGAGGATCTCTAGGAGTATGTATTGAGTAAAATGAGAGGGAAAATTTAGGGGTACAACAATATGAATAATGTATTTGCTCAAAGATCAAATCATCAAAAAACAAGAAATCTTGCTTGCTGAAGATTACTTCTTTATGAGTATGAGATGTTTTCAAGAAACGGATTAGTCCACCATTGACTTTCTCATAAAAATCTCATTAGGAATTTCTTCAAGTAAAAAAAATATTTTTGTCTTCTGATTTTGATTCATAGGATCTTCATGATGAAGTCTGCAGAAAAATGTCAGATATATTGAACAGAGGAATTCAAATTTCTAAGAAATAATTTCTATGAGTCAGAACATCTGAAGCCTAACTAATCAAGCAGGTAGAAGATCTAATGCATAAATTTTGAATATTGTTTCCTTTGGAATACTCCATAGAAACCTGAAAACTGCTTAGAAAAGGAAGCTTATTGAATCATCATGAGTATAATCAAAGGTGTAGTTCACAATATGCCAGATCCTCTGAGTACTAATATAGACAATCAAGTTCTGATAATTTGAGAAGTTATCTCAGTTGAAAAAACGTTAACCTATCTGAATGTCATTTGATTTTTCCCTCAGAAATTCATGATATATGAATTCTTGAATGGAAAATGCTTTAAAAGATGGAAAGATAAAAGCCATTCACACTGAAGCGGATATGCTGACAAGTCTTGATAGACTAACTCTAAACAAGTTAGCTCAGCATTGCAAGAACAAGATTGTCATTCAAAATCATAAAAGTTTGATGATACTTATATTAGAACAGATTCTGTAATTTGTTCGAAGAATAAAAAATTCAGAAGCTGCTAGGAAATGTTAGTTAATTTTATTAAGCACATAGATTCTTAGAAGTTCATGAAATACTGACCTTCTGAAAATTAAGCTTTTATTCAAAGGAAGCTTGGCAAACAGATGGATGTTTTGATAATAAAAGATCATAATATATGCTCTGAGGATTACTCTCAAGAAGTCAGACGAGTGATTCTAAACAGAAGAATGAAGAGATCGTCTGAAGAGAAGACTAATTCTAGCTCTCAGATTAGAGATTAGAGTTCAGAAGAAACTTATACTCCTCAAAATAAGAAAACAGAGAACCTCTAAAGAAGTAAGAGGAACCAGTAAGTACGAGTTTAGAACTTCTGATAGATCACTCTGATGAAAGCATATGCAGAACGAAGCATGACATAGGATCTATCAAGGAAAAGCTAAAGTCAAAATCAGAATGTAGAGCACCCAGATAAAAGAATCACAATGAAGGTTTCAGAATCTCAAATTTTTGTTCCAAGGCACATAAGTGTCTGTTGTTAGGATACTCTGAACGCTCTAAAGGCTTCAGAGTCTATAACACAGAATCATGAATCATGGAGGAATCAATCCATTTCATATTCAATGATAAGCTTGACTATGAAAAGTCAAAGTTGTTTGAAAATCTTGCAGATGTGATTATATCATACGCTGAACCAAAGGAGAAGACTCGAGAAGATAAAGAATCTGAAGATCCTACTTCTGATACTGTTGTTATTCCTTCTGATCAACATCAACAAAGGAAAAGCATAATCATATGATCTCATCCTGAAGATCTCATTCTTGGAAATAAAGATTCTCCAGTTAGAACAAGATCTTCTCTCAAACCTTGTGATGAAGTGCTTTTGGGTTTAGCTTCTTTAATAGAACCTACATCTATTGAGGAAGTCCTTCTAGATAAAGATTGGACTCTAGCTATGGAAGAAGAACTCAACCAATTCTCAATGAATGATGTTTGGGATCTAGTTCAGAAGCCTAAAGGTGTCCATGTCATCAGAACCAGATGGGTGTTTAGAAACAAAATCAATGAGAAAGGTGAAGTTTTCATAAACAAAGCACGACTGATTGGACAAGGTTATAGTCAACAAGAAGGGATAGACCATACAAAAAAATGTGCACCAGCCGCCAGGTTAGAAGCTATTCGTTGGTTAGTTTATTTTTCTATAAATAATAACATCATCCTTTATCAGATGGATGTTAATAGTGTATTTTTAAATGGTTATATTTCAGAAGAAGTGCACGTCAAACAACCTCCTGGCTTTGAAAAACTCTGAGAAATCAGACTTTGTTTTTAAACTAAAGAAATCTCTTTATGCCCTAAAACAAGCTCCCAGAGCTTGGTATGACAGATTGAGTAATTTTCTTTTAGAAAATGAGTTTACCAGAGGAAAGGTTGACACTACACTCTTCTTCAAAACCTTCAAAAATGATATTCATATTGTTCAAATTTATGTTGATGATATTATTTTTAGTTCTGGTATTCCATCCCTCTGCAAGGAATTCTCTAAGTTAATGAAAGATGAGTTTGAAATGAGCATGATGGGAGAACTGAAGTTCTTTCTGGGAATCCAAATTGATCAAAAACCAGAGGCTACTTACATTCATCAAAGTAAGTACACCAAAGAACTTCTGAAGAAATTCAACATGATAGACTGCACTGTAGAAAAGACTCCAATGCATCCAACATATATTCTGGAGAAATAAGAGGTGAGTGGAAAGGTATGTCAAACGTTATATCATGGTATGATATGATCTCTTTTGTATCTGGCTGCTTCTAGACCTGATATTTTATTTAGCATTCACTTGTGTGCTAGATTTCAATCAGATCCTAGGTAATCTCACTTAACTGCTGTTAAGAGAATTATAAGGTATCTGAAAGGAACCCCTACCCTTGGCTTGATGTATGAGAAAACATCACAGTATACTCTTTCTGGTTTTTGTGATGCAAATTACACTGGAGACAGAATGGAAAGGAATATTACTTTTGGAAATTGTCAATTTCTAGGAAAGAATCTGATCTCATGGTCAAGCAAGAGGCAATCAACAATTTCTCTTTCAATAACATAAGTAGAGTACAGCTCAGCAGAACTGTGTAGTACTCAAATACTATGGATGAAAAATCAGCTGGAAGATTATCAAATTTATGAGAGTAACATTCTTACCTTCTGTGATAATAATGATGTTATTTTCTTGAGTAAGAATCCTATCTTACACTCTAGGGCTAAACACATAGAAATAAAACATCATTTTATTAGAGACTATGTTCAGAAAGGGATCATATCTTTAAAATTCATAGATACAGACCATCAGTGGGCTGATATTTTTACCAAACCCTTAGGTGAAGATAAATTTATATTTATTTTAAAGAATCTAAAAATGGATTTTTGTCCATAGTAAGATGTCATTAGAACCAAACGTGTTTTAAGTCTTAGTCTGAAGTGATAAGATTCTGACTCAATCAAAGGCCTTATAATTTCTTTTACCTCAGCCATCAGAAGATGTTTCAGTCAAAAATGTCTCTGATACGATGGAAACCTTCGTGGTTTTCCAGATGCTGAGAATATAAAATGCATTACTATGATTCAGATGATATGTAGAGATTTTCTAGTTCTTGTTCTCTAACTTTTTTATGATGTCAAAAAGGGGAGAAATATAATGATTTTGATAAACCTTAAAAGAAATGCAAAACTCATTATAATAATAAAATGTGCATTTACCGATGACATGTGTTTGTTTGTTTGATGATTAATTGAGGAACTCTAAACATGTTCACTAGGCATTCTAAGACAGGTCAAAATGAAAGAACTTTGTTAAAGTTCTTAAGAACTGATTGTTCATATAATCGAAGATGTACATTGTGAACATATGTTTAAGATTCAGATAGACCCAATACTGTTCATAAGTTGAGAACTTTCTGAAAGTTAAAGTTATCTTAATTTTAGTATCATAATGTCCAGAAGATGTAAAATGTCTGTGAATATGACATTCAGAACATAAAAGCAAAAGCAAAAGCAGATGCTTTCCAAAATAATTGAGCGACTCAGAAGTTGAAGACTATCTGGAAATTTTGGATAGAAGATTCAATAAGAAGAAGCTCTAATGAATTCAAGATCTCAATTGGTTCTACTGGTGTCAAGAGTCAAGACTCTCAAGAGCTCAATATCTGATCTATTGGAACCAGGGGGAGTTCTACTCAAATGGTTCAGAGTCAGGATATTCGAGCTTCATCAAGTCATTGACTTAGGGGGAATTTCATAAAAAGGATAAGTGTTCTTACTCTTTTTATTTTCACTTTTTCTGATTATATGAACAAAATTGTGTCATCAAAATACATAGTTTTGTCATCATCATCAAAAAGGGGGAGATTGTTAGAACAAGATTTGGTTATGTAATATTATCTCTAAGTTTTGATGATAACAAATGAGTATATTTGTATGGACAATTTTAATACTCTAATTTTTGTTATTTTTGAGTATTTAACAAACAGGTTCTGCTTCTGATGGATAGTGTGGCCAAGACATTAGAAGCGAATTAGTTCTGCTTCTACACTACACAAGTTCTGATGAGCTGTAGCAAGACACTCCAGAAGCTTCTGAAGTGTAGCCACTAATGCTTGTCTAAAGAAACAAGTAAGAAGATCTGAAGACAGAAGTTCTACTTAAGTCTAGATGCTGAAGTCTCGTGCTTCTAAAAACAACGTGTTCTAAAGAAACCAGTCAGAAGATCTGAAGATAGAAGTTCTACTAAAGTCCGGATGCTAAAGACTCGTGTTTCAGAAGACAACAATTTCTAAAGAAACAAGTCAAAAGATCTAATGGCAGAAGTTTCTACTGAAGTCTAGATGCTGAAGACTAATGTTTCTGAAGACAAAAGGTTCTTAACAACCAAGTGTTGGAGATTCTAATTGACGAAGTTCTGAAGATTCTAAAGACTTGAAATTCTAGTAACCCAAGGTTCTATAAAGGGTTCTCAAATACCAAGTGCTGAAGATTCTGAAGACGCAATTCTGAAGACTCTGAAGACCCAAGGTTCTAGAAAAGTTTCTAAAGATCAAGTGTTAAAGACTCTGAAGACAGAAGTTCTGAAGACTCTGAAGACTTGAAGTTCTAAAGACTTAAGGTTCTAGAAAAGGTTCTCAAGACCAACTGTTGAAGTTTCAAAGACAACATTCTGAGTGAACAAGTTCTGATGACTGAAGACTTTATTATCTGGAGATTCAAATGTCATGATTCTACTCATGCTTCAATCATCTACCATCAGAAGCCTCTGAAGTTCTAAAGACAAATGTTACCATTAACAATGACAAGTACATAGTACGAAAAAGTCTTATTCTGCTACCTCTCCACTAGCTTGAATTGTGGAAAAGAAAAAGGCATGGCAATACAATTTTCATCATTGTGTAACGACTCTTTTTCAATAGCCAACTGATCTATTTTGCTTGGCTATATAAGAAAAGGATCATATGCTTAAAATGTTGTTGGTGTTCAAATGTTCAAATGGAAGTTGTCATTGTGGGAACACAACCAAAAATTATCATAATGAAGATGATCATGAAAGGTCCAATTACAAATCCACAACATGAATGTTGTGCTTTAAAGTGATCATTGAATAAAATATAACAATGGCTACTGTCCAGAATGATCTAAGATGAACCAAGATGAAGAAGTTCTTCTATTTACTACATCAAGATCAACAAAGCTTTCATAAGCTTATGAAGAAGAAGACTTCATTTATTGAAGGGCTTTTGGGCTGTTGTACGTGAAGAAGCTACTTGAAGAAAATAAGACCACACATTTGAAATAAAATACAATGTAATATTATTAGTGTGTATTAGGATATTCTGATGTACTTAATTTAGTTGACACTTGCTTATGTATAAGCATTCTCTTGTAAAGAAACCTTGTAAAAGAAACAGTTGTTTGTTCCTTCTAAAGGACCGGTTATGTCATAAGCTTTAGAAGGTTTTGTGTTTCTTCTAATGGACCAGTTAGGTCATAAGCTTTAAAAGGTAATGTGTTCCTCAAAGGATTGGTTAGGTCAGAAGCTTTAAGAAGACTAAGTTGGTAGTCTTGATGGTAGTTGGTTGTGCATGATGTAATCAGTTTGGTTATAGTGGAGTAAGTCCTTGAGTTCAAGGAGAAATCACTTTGGTAGAGTAGACTGGACTAGCTTGAGGGTTTCTCAATTAAACCAGGATATATCACATGTTGTTTACTCTTGCTTATGCTTTACTTTTTATGCTTCCATAACATTTTCAAAAGCATCACTTACCGCAACAATGTTAAGAGACGAAAATTTTCTATGAGTGAAAAACCCAATTCAACCCCCCCCCCCCCCTCTTTCTTGTGTTTTCTTCACACCTTCACTTGGGACCCGCACACTTAGGGAAAGAAAATGTAGGTACCTTAACCCTTCCATTTAATCTTTTTTATCAAAAGAGTGAGAAATCAATAAAAGTTAGGTAACTTGTTCTTAATTAACTTAGGAAAATAGAAGATTAGAAGATGTGTGTTTATCCCTTCCCTTTAAGAGTATTTTGATCTGGTCATAATTAACCAATACATATCATGTGACTTGTGGTTGATTAATTTTGAGAGAATAGACATGTACCTACTCCTACTATTTAACCCTTATTTATTTTAGAAAAGTCACTCAATGTTGGATCGAGGTTTGATACTTTGATTATGAAAGTGTTTTAAAGATGAGGATCGCTTGGCGTTGGACCAAAAATTATTGTAAAAAGGTTTAAGTGTAGTGAAAAATTGTGAATAATTACATACAACCATGAAAGTAAAGTAAGTAAATAAATTATTTCAAGCCCATTTAAGGTGGCTCACACAAATGATAAGGCAATTAAAACTGTGTAAGTGCATACATGAAATAAATTTAATTGATTAATTAAAACAAATTTTAATCAATCGACTAAAGCTCCATTGTGACCCCAAGGGGAAGCATGGTGTGTATGCTATGTGTGGTTGTTGCGACGCTTAAAAGCTTTATCTACTCAAGGTATGAAAATGGATCACAATCGAGTATTAGTTTCTTAGAAATGGTTTGTGCATGTGATGAATAATTAAATAAAATAAAGAAATAAAGTAATTACTAGCTATTACATCACATGAGGAGTGGGATACATATTTATAAATGGGGAAGAATTGAAATGATTAAATAAAAGTCTATCACAAATGCATATGAAATAAACATTAACTCAACAATCAAATAAAGTCAAGATACTCTAAAAACCTAGCAATGAAAAAACTTTTTGGTATTTTAAAGTGTATTCGTGAGTGAAAAAGTTATAGGTCCTAAACATACATCTAAATATGCATCTAAAAGAAATATATATATATATATATATATATATATATATATATATATATATATATATATATATATATATATATATATATATATATATATATATATATATATATATATATATATATATATATATATATATATATATATATATATATATATATATATATATATATATATATATATATATATATATATATATATATATATATATATATATATATATATATATATATATATATATATATATATATATATATATATATATATATATATATATATATATATATATATATATATATATATATATATATATATATATATATATATATATATATATATATATATATATATATATTTGGTCTTTTTCCAAAAGAAAATTAAATTAAAAGAAACTTCAAATTAAAACTAACTTTTAAAATATTAAATGTTTTCTTGATGAAACAAAATTGAGAAGAGATAAGAAAATAAACAAACATTGGGCTAAGGGCTAAAATCCCAATCGCTACTGGGGTGGTTTGTGTGAAACGTAGGTAGTACAGTTTTGATCCAAATCGGATCGGGCCCATAAAGGCCCAAACCCTAACATCAAATTAACCAAACTAAAACCATCTTCTAAAAAAACAAAAGTGGTCGCTCACGACTTTGTACTTCTTCTCCAACAACTTACAAGATTTAAATGGAATTTGCAAATAAATCAACTTACAAGATTCAAACCATCCTGGCGAACCAAAAGGGTGCGGGCAAAAATTAGGGAAATACATGAAGAAGAAAAATCTGTACACCCGACAAGTCGAAAACCTGAAAAGGCGGCTTGGACAAAAAAGGGTATCCCGGTGGGCTGAAAACGCGAAAGGGAGGTCCAGGCAAAAGTTAGGGATTTAAAGCGTATAACTATGTCTCGTTGGATCACCATACAGTTAATCTTCAGTATCAACTATCAAGCTCAAGTGGTACTAATCAATCCAGTCAACTTCGGATAAGCAGCGAAAGAGATGAGACGCTCAAAAACATAAAGGCAATAGCAGAATGGGAACCCAATGGGATTATTTCACATAGTTTTTTTTCTTCGTATACTATTTTTGTATAGTTTTCATTCTTACGACGGAATTCTCTTACTAGGATGTTCGTCTCCTTGTACAAAAACATTTATTCAAGTTAATACAAAGCTATTCCTTTGAAAGTGCAAAACTTCTGGTTTTTAATTTTTTTTGTTTTGTGTGCAAAAATGTCCAGTGATTATTTTTGAACATATGCATTTGAATGTGATTACTGCTTACAAATATACACTTAAAAACAGAAAAACAGTTGCTAATGACTTTAAGGAACAGGACAATATCTAAGGGCCATCCATAAAAGCCCCACAAATATTTCCTCAAGCAGATACCTTTTTCAACAGGTACAGAGGCAGAGACATCCTACTACAAGGACACTGCCATATTCCCAGCATACAGCCTAGTGATGTCAGGAGTTCTTATATCCCCAGCAGAGAAAAATCTCCAATTACTGCTCCAACAACAAAGATTCCCCAGTGAAGTCACCAAGCTTCTCAAGATTCTCCAACAGGATTCCAACAAAATCCCCGAGCAGTTTATGGAGTTTACATCCCGCAATAGAGTTTTATAAATCTCAAGTGTTTATAAAGCCTTATCCCCAGTAGGGTTTATTTATCTAACTATGGGAGTTCATCCCCCAGCGGAGTTTATTTCTCCAAATTGGTGAAATCTTCCAACAAGACTCTCGGCAAAATCATTCTCAAACAAAAGTCGAAGATCTTCAGTAGAGAAAGGTAATTGCAACAAAACTATCTCCATTCATTATCCCCAGCAGAAATTGAAGAATCACTTTCTCCA
The DNA here is from genome assembly GCA_948472305.1 of Vicia faba. NCBI lineage: Eukaryota > Viridiplantae > Streptophyta > Magnoliopsida > Fabales > Fabaceae > Vicia > Vicia faba. Next base: position 467,713,740 of record OX451740.1, read on the forward strand.
CTCACCAACAATAATCCTGGATTCAGCTTCCGAGCAGCAGTCAGGGATTTATTTTCCTAGACAAAGATCCTGCACAATAGCATTACGTGTTCATACATCATGGCATGTGCATACAAATACATATATCATAATCTCATTTATTTTGGGATCATCATACAATTCATACATCATGACATCGCATGAAACTGATTTTACCTTTTCAGGTTAAATTAGCAAACAGACAAATGCTATCAACTTTTACAACATGTCGAAGATTAATGCTCAAAACCAGATGGGGAAACTATCTGCACGACCAGGTGGTACGAACTCCCGAAACAAGATGGGTTTACCAATAAATGCAGTAGGTCAGAGATTAATACCTGTAACAAGCCAGGACAACTATCTCAACGACCAATAATTTTCAAGTTCCAGATTAATACCTGTAACCAGCTAGGAAAATTATCTGTGGACGACCGACTGTGGATTAATACCTGTAACAAGCCATGAGAACTATCTACATGAAGAGATTGAAGATTAATACTTGTAACAAGCCAGGAAAACTATATTTCTTTATTAAGTCAGAGATTAATACCTGAAACCAGCCAGGACAACTATCTCAATGACCAACAAGACCCAGTTCCAGATTAATATGTGTAACAAGCCAGGAGAACTATCTGTGGACGCCCGACTGTAGATTAATACCTGTAACAAGCCAGGAAAACTATCTACATGAAGAGATTAAAGACTAACACATGTAACAAGCCAGGAAAACTATCTTTCTTTCTCAAGTTAGAGATTAATACCTATTACAAGCCAGGACAACTATCTCAATGACTGAAAATCTGAAAGTTATACATTAATACCTGAAACCAGACAGGACAAATATCTGTGAACAGTTGATTATAGATTAACACCTGAAACCAGATAGGAAAACTATCTACATGACCAAACGAAACAATCTTACACAGGTTTATTCTCATAATCTCTAGATGCAGTCTAACATGGACGCATCCTGAAGCAGCCATACACAGGTTCCTTCTCATACATTTCAAGATGACAGTTAATTCCATTATCCCCATCAAGTTACTATGAAGCCTGGATTTCAACCAAAAAGCAGCAAACTTTCATCTCTCCAGTACATAGATAACTCCTCGATAGATCCTTGGACAACTGAAGTTCCTAGACTCTATTCCCCACAGAATTTTCCTCAATCAGGATAATAACATAAATCAACATTCCCCAGCGGACTCCTCCTTCGACAACAGGAACAGGAATCCCTATAAAGAAACTTCTTATGAAGTTAGTATCTACTTTGGATGGAATCTTTAAGCCCATCTCCGACAAATCTATGTCATCTTCTCAAAATGGCATCTGTAAGCCCATTCCCGACATCATCAATCATCAGTGTTACTTCATGTGAGTGCAAATTTATGGGCACTCTAATGTTCAACCATCTTCCACCTTCAGATCATAAAAGGCAGACGATCCAATCTACACCTTCAGGTATAAGAAGATTGAACAGGGGAAGATGTTGTACCCCAAAATTTGTCCTCCCATCTTTACTCAAGACATGCTCCTAGAGGTCCTCAATTGCTCAAGGTTGACCAAGAATTGATCAGACAAATTCTCCTCCTAAGCAATGAACCTCTAACTAGGATTTCAATTTTCATCAAGATGGTTGAACTCCAAAGGTACCAAATGATTTCCATGGTCCTAATATGCCTTCAAGATTATCCATGACAAATTTCATGCCTTGCACTACAGGTTTGCTCAGTCAATTGCTCAAGTGTTGGAAAATCAACTATGTTAGGTCAAAAGTCAACTGTGACCTATATACAGTCAAACTTCAAGATTTTTGGTCAACATCAAAATTTTGAAGTGATATGCATCATTTTATCAAGGGTTGATAATTATTCCTCAAGAAATTCCCCAATTCATCAAAAGTCAAGAATTGCTAATTAGGGTTTCTATAGGAAAAGTCAACATAACTTTGACTAGGCATAACTTTCACATACTTCATCCATTTTTCCCCAACCAAAGCTCATTTTGAAGAGAATTCAATTCCCTACAACTTTTATTCATTCCTAAAGTCCATGAAATGCACCATTTTAAAGATAAAAGTTAAAACATTACAAGTCATTTTCAGAAAGTCAACAAAAGGTACTTTTTTCCAAGACCTTTTACATTAAAATAAATTCTTTAAATGCAAAATTGATCAAAAGAGGTATTCAAGTAGACATCTTGGTATTTCCAAAAAGTCCAAGATCATCATCATGAGGTCAAAATTGAGCAAGTTATGACTTTCCCAAGTTGGGAAAATTTTGGAAACTTCAAGAATGGTGCATTGAGCAAATTTGAACTTTTGAGTCAATGGCTTAACCTTTTTAGGTTCAATTTTTTTCCTAAACTTATGGAGGACCTCTAATCTCTTTTTTGCATGGACTTTCATTTTCTACCTATTTTGTTCTCATTTATTTTGATTTATTTCAAATAAATATTAAATAAATTGTACAAAATATTATGGAATGGGCCTTGACCTTTAGGCTGATGGTTTGGCTTGCCTTAAGGGCCCAAGAATTTGTATACAATGGTCCAGGTGCATGCTAGCATGGAAAGGGAAAGTTTTGGCAAAATTTGGAAATTCTTTAATTTGTTGGATTTTGGTTGGAAAACATGTTTATGGCCATGATTCTTTCCATTCAATCTTGTCTCCCTCCTCTCTACTATATATACATCACGTTTGCAAGCCAAATGGATGCAGAGACAACCTAAAGAGAGCATACGAAATTCACAAAAATCATCTAAAATTGTGAAATCCAAAAGCGCACTTCCAGCCTTCTTCATGCCAAGCAAACCACACCATTCAACTCCTGACGTTACCAGGAGATCATCCCAATCATTATCCAAGTCAATCCACGCCTGGAAGCACCAAACTGAAGCACACTCATCTTTGGTAATTTTTTAATTTTTGTATTGATAATTTCATGATGATTTAACAGGTTTCCATGTCTACCTCATGTTTAGGATGATCCATAGAGCAAGTCTAACGTGAAACATGTGAGAATAGGAGCCATAATAGGATCGTACCATTTCTAGGGCATGATCTGAGTTCTTCGTCAGATCTCAAAATCCAAGGATCTTCAGATCAAATAGACCCTAAATTCGTGATCAGGAGGGAATTTCGTGTGGGGTAGAGACTTTGGTTTTTGTTTAACTGACGTTTTTATTTTTGTTTTTCAGGTTTTGAGTAACCGGAGAAGATGACCGAAGTTTGACTCTGGCATCCCTCCGGTTGTGTGCGTTGTCAACACCCTATTGGGTCATTCAAACCATCGCGCGCATTTTTTATTTTTCAATATATCTGACTAGTTTTTGTATATTATATTTTTGTTTAATTTATGTAACGAATGTGATAACAACTCAGTTGGAAAAACGCGTTTGTGTGAAGGGAGAGGACCTGGGTTTGATTCCCAGGTCCAGCGTTTTGCTTTTTTTAATCTATTTCATGCAAATTCCATGTGTTGTATGGCCAGACGTGCACCATATGCCATCAGCCCATCACCTCTTGATCCAGATCCAGCATCTCAACACGCAGTCTCATGGTAGACCTTCAAGGGCTAGCAATAGAGGATCAAATGCAACTTCTGGATCTTAGTTGGCTTGGGCCCAATGTTTTAAAAAACTCATACCCCCTAATTGCTTATAACATCAGGCCCAACATGTACTTTTTTGTTTTAATTGTTTATTCTTTTTTTAGATCTTTTTTTTATTATAATCATAAAAAAAAGATTTAGGTTTTCCAAAATTATTTTAATTAATTAATTATTTTTATTTTATTTTATCAACTTAAAATCAATTAGACTTAGGTTCATTTTAATTTAAATATTTTTCTTAAATAAAAAACAAAAAAAATGCAAAAATATTAGAATTAGGTTCATTTCATTCAATATTTATTTTCTCAAATTAAATTTAGATTTAATTTAATTATTTTTTGTGAATAAAAAAATAAAACCAAAAAGATTTTCATTATTAGGATTTTCTTAGACGTAATATTTATTTCGCGCGCGTTATTTTTATTCTCGCATTTTATATAAATAATGTAACTGATTATGGGATGTAATAATCTAGGTTTAAAATTACGCATTTTATTTTCTTGCACTTTTTCATGTAATTGTCCCAAAGCATTGTAATAGTCTAGGATTTAAATTTTGTGCACTTTAAATTTCTACAAATATTAACTGCTAGTAACTAGGCATGTATGGAAAAGACTGAAATAAAAAGTTAGAAAACTTAATAACGCAAGATAAATAACTGAACTTAACACATATGCACATATACACCTCTAGGGGTATCCCCACTTCGGTTGCCTTCGGAAAACACAGTCACAATTCTTGAAACGTGAGAAGTTTTAGTGACTACCCTCTAGTTTAAAGATCACCAATCCCTCGATGACCCTCTCGATGTTTCCTCGGTTAAAAGTGATCTAGAACTTTAGGGTGGTTACTAAAGCCTTTTGCCAAGTTTCCTTCGTGACTATAAACGTCCCTTCGATTGTCCCTCAAACATCCAACGATGGGGCTACCTACTCACTAATAGTAGGATAACATTGTCTAAAGGAAAAGAGGAAAAGAATGACCCTTTTCGAGTATAAAAATAGATAGATGTTAGAAGTTTGCTCAGAACAACTTTTTGCACCTACACAAAAACATTTTAAAAAAACAATTTTCAAAACATTTGCTTTGTAAACACTCTTGAGGACTGATACAAGAGTTAAACGCATAACAAATTGCCGCACTAAGGCATTTTCAAAACATTTTCAAACACACAAAGCACAAAGGTATTTTAAAATGAGCAAACCTCTAAGAGCCCGTAGAAAACTACGGATGGAAAGGGTGCTAACACCTTCCCTTTCCATAATCTACCACCCTTACTCAAAACATCTCGAAAAGGTCTTTTTCTGTTCTTTTCACCCTTTTCTTAATTTGGATAAAAGAAAAGTTGGTGGCGACTCATGCTTACCGCAACATTTGCAAACACAAAACGTAAAACCAGTATAACAGTCAGTTCTGCCACTGTATCACAGTTGGAATTTCTTGTATGGCTTTCACTTTATCGGGATCTACCTCAATACCATGCTAACTTACAATTAAACCCAACAACTTTCCTGACCTGAAACTAAATGTACACTTGTTTGGATTTAATCTCAATTTGAACTTTCACAGACGCTCAAATAGATTTTGTAAATGTATGATGTGATCCTCCTCTGTATGAGATTTGGTAATCATATCATATACGTACACCTCAACTTCCTTATGAATCATATCATGGAATAGTGTGACCATAGCTCGTTGATAAGTTTCCCCTGCGTTCTTTAGACTGAAAGGCATTAGCTTATAATAGAAAGTGCCCCAAGGTGTCATAAAAGTAGTCTTTTCCGTGTCTTTGGGTGCCATTTTGATTTTATTATAACTTGAGAAACCATCCATGAACGATAATACCAAAGCTTGAGTTGTGTTATCCACAAAAACATCTATGTGAGGTAACGGGAAATCTTCTTTGGGGCTTGCTTTGTTTAGATCCCGATAATCTATACATACGCGTACTTTTCCATCCTTCTTGGGCACTGGCATGATGTTAGCTATCCAAGGTGGATAATGTACCACTGCCAAGAATCACGCGTCGAATTGTTTAAGGACCTCTTCTCGAATCTTGCTTGACATGCCCGGATGAGTTCTTCTGAGTTTTTGTCTAACTAGAGAGTAATCTTCCTTGAGAGGTAGTCTGTGCACCATAATGTCTATATCTAATCCTGGCATATCTCTGTAAGACTAGGCAAATATATCCACATATTCATGCAAAAACTTTATCATCCTTTCTTTGACGCTTTTCTCCAATGATGCCCCTAGCTTGATCTCTTTCGGATCTTCCTATGTGCCAAGGTTAATGGTCTCAATTTATTCTTTATATGGTTGTATATTGTTAGCTTTTTGCTCTATCTCCCTCATCAATTCTTCAGAGAGTTCAAGATCTTCATTATCTTCCTCTTCCGCTTGGTTGATGGGTGCATCATAATTATATCGGATAGAAACAGTAACATTATTGGTGGTTTTAGGCATGAATATGCACATTTATCATGTTTTGGTGCAGTTGTAGTATGTGAATTTGGGAAATGCATATGAAGAAAAGTATTACCATTTTTAAATATAATAGATAAATGCAAGCGAAAGACAAGGATCTTAATTGAATGAAAAATATAACTTTTATTAATTGTGAATACTATTTAAAACAAATTGGAGGGCCCTTACAAGCTACCCCTATGCTTCAGGCTTAACATAAGTTCTTTTAAAAATAAGGAAAATTACTTTGGAAAGAACAAGATTTCTGAAATCTCCACAACTGTCCAATTCTTGAGTTCTTCGCCTAGGGCACATTCATGGATGAAGTTAGATGTCTTCTTGGTATTACTCTTGTTAGATATCATTGCCACATGTCTGCCATGCTCTACTGCTTTGTTGACGAAGGTCACCTGGATTGGAGGAAATCGTGCTTCGCCTTTTAGGGTAGCCTTTGATGATTCGTAGCCCAAACCAAAATGATTCTTCTTCTCAGGTATTTCCGGAAGTTTACCCCAACTTTTTGAGGTACCACTTTCCACAGATATTTTCAAATCTCTCCATGAAGTCACAATAGGTTTCTTGATTTTTTTCCACCGGTAAGGTCACCATTGAAGCAACCTGTAAGACTTGAAATGGTGTTTCTATAGTCTTCATCAATGCTGATATACTTGTAGAACTCTATGTGACTTACAAACATGTCCTATTCACCATCAATTATAACCAACCTTCCTTCAACGAAGAACTTCAGTTTCTGATGTAAAGTTGAAGTGACTGCCCCTGCTGCATGAATCCAAAGTCGTCTAAGTAAACATGTATATGCTGGTTTTATATCCATGACTTGAAAAGTGATATAAAACATATGTCGGATGATCTTGACAGGAAGGCCCACTTTCTCAAATACTGAACTTTGAGAACCATCAAAAGCTTTAACTATCGTAGAACTTGGTGTTATCACAACGTCATCTAGTGTTAACTTCATCAAGCTAGATTTTGGTAACACATTAAGAGTAGAACCAGTATCGGTGAGTACCCTGGATAGACTTGTGGTACCTATCTGATTGGAAATGTGCAACGCCTTATTTTGAGCTCTACCTTGTGGAGGCAACTCACTATCATTAAAACTCAGATATGATCCAGATGTCAGATTTACTACAATGTTGTTAAATTGGTTCACAGTAGTTTCTTCTACGACATGAGCATAACTCAAAACTTTCATTAAAGAGTCTCGACGCGCTTCCAATTTGATGAGAAATGAGACTATTGAAATCTTAGCTGGGGTTTGGTGAAGCTGATCCACCACCCTATAATCACTCCTCTTGATTATTTTCAAAAATTATTCTGCCTCTTGATCAGTAAAGTTCATGCTCGGAGGTTCTTGTTCTTGATTCGCCTCCAACACATCTTTTCCTTTTTCTTTTACCAAAGTATCATTCTTATTTTTAACTGAAGCGTCATTCTTCATTTGTGATTCAGAGCCAAAGCTTCGACCACTATGAGTTATGCCCCTTGTTCCTGCTATATTTGAGATTGCAGGTCCTTAACTTGACGATGGCTCACATTCTTGTTTTAAACCATTGACATAGACTGTAGAATCGTAACTCGAAGTTACCGCTTTGTTACTTTCATAAGGGGTAGGAGATGGCCCCCTAATCACCATTGTAGTTTTAGGTACCACTGAAATCCTAAAAGTTTGTCTTAATGTCATCACTGGTGTTTCTGTTGACTCTCCCCATGGAATCACGAGAATCTTCTCATTAAGGTTAGGCCCTTGGAAAGCAATTACCAACAACTTCTTTGTAATTCCCTCGATTGCAGCTACATATTCTTCTTTAGGGTGTGACCCAAATTGGACTATCCCCTGATCCACCAATTTTTGGAATGTCTTCTTAAAAGATTCATTATATTTCAAGAGGAACCCACACTCCAACAGATATTCCTTCAAAAGGTTTATTGGGGCCTTTACTTGTCTGGCCGCCCCAAAGTCAACTGCCACTTCAATTGCATTTATCACTGGTCCACCATGCGGAGGCATGGGGTTTGTCTTGATGTTTGGTTTATCAAAAGTGATATCCTAAGAGTCCAACAAATCTTGTACCTTGTGTTTGAAGGCCCAATATTTCTCTATAGCATGCCCAGGAGAATTGGTGTGATAACCGCATCTGGCATTGACATCGTACCTTGGTGGGGGTTCCCCAATTGGAGGACCTAGAGGTTTTAACTCTATTAAAGATGCCTTGACTAGGTGTTGCAATAATTGACTATACGACATGGGTAGCAGATCAAACTTTCTAGGAGGTCTTTTAAACCTGTTATGTTGTTGTTCTCGTGGAATTATTAATGGTTGTTGTGCACTTGGATGTGAGGCTACAACATTAATTTCTACCTCCTTATTTTTCGAGAAGTTAGGAACATGTCTTTTTGCATTATAAGGGGTACTAGATTATGCCCCTTGTATCTTTCCACTCTTTATACCTGCTTCAATCCTTTCACCGATAGTTACTAAATCAGAAAAAATCTGGAAGAGACGCTTCCTACCATCTTTTCATAGTACATCCCTTGTAAAGTTCCCATGAACATATCAACTAATTCTTTCTCCAGAAGTGGTGGTTGTACTCGGGCTGCCATCTCTCTCCACCTTTGAGCATACTCTTTGAAAGACTCCTATTTTGTTTGCAATAAGTTTTGGAGTTGCATGCGATTAGGTTCCATGTCCATGTTATACTTGTATTGTCTTAAGAAAGCGTTATCAAGATCTGCTCATGTTTGAATATGAACCCGTTCCAACTGCATGTACCAATCCAAGGATATCGCACTCAAACTGTCTTGGAAACAATGGATCATCAGCTTCTGGTCTTGAGCATAGGCGTGCATCTTTTTGTAATACATGTGTAGATGGTTTCTCGGACATGTGAGTCTCTTGTATTTTCCAAAGTCAAGTACTTTGAATTTTTGGCGGGATCACCACATCTGGAACTAGACCCATCTCGAGAGCGTCAACATCGAAAGCATCGTAACCATCCACATCCTTCAACCTTTCTTCAATGGCTTTATATTGATTGAGCGCCAATGGATTTTCAATAGCATGTGTATGGGTTATCCTTTGGGGTGCATGATTGATATCTTCTAAGTCATGGTCTCTATATTGTAAGTCTAAGTAGTTGTCCATGTTGTTGATCGGAATCTGTAAGGTATGAGATGCCCCTATCTTTGATGGAAGTTGGACAAACCCTTAAGTATCAGCTTGTCTTATTTCATGTTGAGCCATAGTTGACTTTTGGGGACCTGACTCCGGTTCTCTTCTTGGTTGGTGACCGCTCGATGCACTAATGGTTTGGGCTACTTCTTCAAAGGCTGCCCTGGGGATTCGTTCATGTCTTTCAATGATGTTCTTTAAGGCTATAAGAACTTAACTCATATGTCCTTTCATTGAGTCGATGTTTCCCTTTACTTGCTCTAAATCTTCCTTGAATGCCGCTTGATTCTCTTCTATTTGTTCCATCACTTTCTGTTGATGGGCTCTTGTCTAGTATGGTGGTCGGAGAGGAAGTAATCTTCTAACTCTTATCCCAATGGTTTAACTGGAGAATATTTTTGAAAAATGATGAGTTTTTTTTGTATAAATTTATGAGATGCAAATGTTCGTGAATGCATGTATGCGTATGAATATGCTAAGGTTTTTTTAATGTCTTATTCACTTGGATATATATATATATATATATATATATATATATATATATATATATATATATATATATATATATATATATATATATATATATATATATATATATATATATATATATATATATATATATATATATATATATATATATATATATATATATATATATATATATTTTAGGTTTTTCTTTTTATTGGTGAGTACCTAAAAAATAAATACGCAGACGAGATACGGAAACAAATGCCTTTATGAAAAATTAATTGTCTTTAAAAAGAATACAATTCAGATATTGAAGAATATTCAAACTTAAAACATTAAACTTGCTGAAAGAAATAATCAAAGGGGAACAAAAGTCTTCTAAGTGCGCCTTCAAATTGTTGCTCTGAAGCCATCGACCATTGTCCTACAAAGCTTGATGAAGTCTTCAACGTCTTTTGGGAGAGGTACCATCACATTTTCTACATCTCTTAAACTTCTAGGGATGTCACCAATAAGATTGTTGGCTAAGAAGACGAGTCTTGCATTCTTATCTTTGTAGAACTGGTACTCTCGGTAGAGGTCATGAATGATCTTATGAGTATCTTCTCCTACTTTGGAAATGTTTTCGTCCCTCATCTTTGTGCTACGGTGGTAGAACCGACTATTTTTACTGGTTTGCATTTTGCGTTTTTTGTTTGCAAAATGTCGCGGTAAGCAAGAGTCACCACCGAATTTTATTTCATCCAATCATGGAAAAGGAAAAAGAACATAAAAAACCTTTTTTCGAGATATTCTGAGTACGGGGGGGTAGATTATAGAAAGGGAAGGTGTTAGCACTCTTTCTATCCGTAGTTATCTACGGGCTCTTAGGTACTTGCTCATTTTTCAAATTGCTTGTGTTTGTCTTGAAAATGTTTTACTTCGTGATAACCCTTGTATCAGTCCTCAAGGATGTGACGAAGTTTGTTTTGAAAATTTGTTTTGAAAGGTGTTTGTGTGAAAAGTTTTTATTGATCAAGTACTTAAGATTCTACCTACTCGAAAAAAGATTACTTGTTCTCGTTTCCTTTAGACAACGCTATCCTACTATTAAGGAATAGGTAGCACCGTCGTTGGAGTTGTAAGGGACTATCGAAAGGGATGCTATGGTCATCGAAGGAAACATGTAAAGATATCTTAGCATTCGAAGGGACTTTCATCATATAGGAAACATCGAGGGACAAGATCATTTCTCGTAGGCAACTCGAGGGACATTAGGGACCATGATCTTTATGATGACTTTAGATTTAAGGGTCTTTGCTAAGACATCCCTACGTTCGAGGGACATGACCATTATTTTTCGAGGCAACCAAGTGAGGTATACCCTAAGGGTGCATATGTACAAGGTGTGTTATGTTCAAATATTTTATTTTTGTGTTAAGTTTGCTAATGTTTGATTATTCTTGCCATACAATCCTATTAGTCATACATCTAGCAGTTAATAATTGTAGTAATTTAAAAGTGCATAAATATAAAACCTAGCTATTACAAGGCTTCGGGGAGTGGGATTATGTACATATCTAAAACTGGGGGAAAAAAATAAAAACGGTAAAGATCCTACTAATCATCTATTACATCCCAATATACAGTTACAATAATAAAAGGAAGTGCGAAAGAATAATAATGCACAAATTTGAAAAGACGCCTAAAAATCCTAAGATATAAAAAATCTTTTTGTTGTTTTTTGTTTTAATTTATGAAAATGGTTTAAGTTAAAAAATAAATGATCTAGATCTATATTTTTAAAAAAAAGTTAACTATTAAAGAAACATGAAATTTAAATAAAAGAAATTAATTCTATATTTTTTGGTATTTTGTTACGAAAAGGAAAATAAATTAAAATGAAATTAAACCTAAGATCTATTAATTTTAATTTTAAAAAAAAGTTAAAGTGATTAGTTAATTGATTTACCAAAATTAAAATTTAATTAAGAAAAATCCTAAATCTATTTTTATGTGATTTTTATATTTTTTTATTGATTAAAATTATATAAAAAAAGGATTAAAAGAAATAAATGAAACGAATAAAACAAGAAAATAAAGATGGGCCTAGTAGCAAAAGTAAACAAGGGGTGCAATCATCATAAATTTCTAGGCCCGAATCTTCGAAAGCTTCATGCCCTAACCATAGTGTTTTCAGATTCTTGCATGGAACCTCTGATTCAACCATCCATAATTGTTCTATATAAACTCAAGCAAACTTTAGCATGCCATGAAATGAGATTAAAATTAGAGATTCGAAGTTTAAATTTTTGCCAAACCGGTGTTGTCAAATGGGGGCGTGCTAGACGTGTGATGGATTGATCTTGGGCCTTGTAAGACTCCTAAGGACTTCAAGAGGATGGTTTGAGGCTTTATGTCAATCGAGAGAGACCGGAACCTTGAGATATGACTTACACCAATTCTTTGATTTCTGGAGAGCTTTTTGAAGAGCTTTTGGAGAGCTTTTTGAAGAGCTTTTTGAGAGCTTTTTAAAGAGGAATTTCGTGTGTTTCAAGCTTGTATGGCTCTATATTTATAGAGGATAATGAGGAGACAAGAAAGCATGGAAAGAATCTCCCTCATAATTTTGTGTTTTAAGACCATGATCAAAATTTGAAAAAATGCCATATTTGCTGATTTTATGCCACTTTCACATGTGGATAAACCTGGAAATATTTGAAGGGTTATTGCACGAAATCAATTGACATAAACTAACATAAAACTTGCCCAAAATGGATTCACATCAAAATTTACATTATTTCTATTATTTATTTATTTAATTCTGAATTTTAATGAATAAAATATCAAAATAAATAGCATAAATAGTAGAAAAATGTATGGGTGGGCTTAGAGGTCGTGGACCATGTTAGAAATGAGTTTCAAACTTGAAAAGATAGGCCCATTTGGAGAAAAAAATCCAAGTTTGGTCAATATTTGCTTCATGCATTTTTTGAAAATTGGCCAACTTTGACAATGCATATCTCTCTCAATTTTAATCCTATGAGGGTGTTCTTGGACTTTTTAGAAAGCTTAGGATGTCCCCTAAGCAACCACTTTGGTTTCGTCTCAATTGGATCTTCCATGTTCATGAAAGAAGCTTTGACCCAAAAGGTGTTTTGTTGACTTTTGAAAAGGACCTATAATGTCTGAATTTATATCTTTTCATGAGTGCATTTCTTGAACTTGAGGGCTGAATATGAGTTGTAGGTAATTGGATTCTCTTCAAAATTAGCCTTGGATGAGAAATTTATGATAAAGTATGAGAAACTTATGTTTGGTGAAAGTTTGGTTGACTTTTCCTATATAAACCTTAATTTAGCAACTTTTGAGTTTTGATGAATTTGGGGAATTCCTTGAGGAATCATGATAAACCCTTGATCAAATGATGGATGTTACTTCAAAATGTTGATGTTGACCAAAAATCTTCAAGTTTGACTGCATGAGGGTCACAGTTGACTCTTGACCTAATATAGTTGATTTTTAGGCATTTGAGCAATTGACTGAGCAAACTTCTTGTGCAAGGCATGAAACTTGACATGGATGATCTTGAGGACATGTTAGGACTATGGAGAGAATATGAGTCCTTTGGAGCTTACCCATCTTGATGAAAATGGAAACCATAGTTAGAGGTTCATTGCTTTAGGAGAGAGTTTTTCTGGTCAACTCTTGGGCATCCTTGAGCAAGTTAAGGATCTTAATGAGCATGTGTTGAGTAAGATGAGAGGGAAAACTTTGGTGTACAACAATCTTCTTATAGAGTTTTCGTTGTATTAGGAAATCCTTTCGGAGGCCTTCTAACTCAAGACGCGCTACCTCGTATTCATAAGTCTTTTGGGCGAGAAATATTTCTGGCATCATCCTTTTGAGGCATTCCCCTACCTTTGATTCTTGGCTATCTTGGAGTCTTATGGTAAGATAATTCATTTGTTCTTCTTGATCTAAAGAAGCTTGCTCCAAACTTTGGATTTGAACCATCAAATCTTCTTTCATCACCTTCTTATCTTGAATTGCCTTTTCATACCATCTATTTAATCTTCCGATTTCGCTAGAAGTATCCTCCAATCGTTGGTTGTGGGAATCCAAGTTAAAAGTGGCACTTAACAATCCTTCAGTTGAACGCTTCCGCTTAAGACTCTCCTTTTCAAATGCCTCACGATCTTTCTGAATCTGTTGGTCTTTTGATTCAAGTATGTGTTGCATCTGTCTTTTATCCTTAGTTAAGTTATGGAGGTTAAGCTCCAATTCTTCTTTCTCCCTTTGAGCTTGTTTCAAAGCATTCTTCAAATCTTCTATTTCTTTTAAGGACATACATAGGTGGAGAATTTGGGACATCTGGCTTGTACTCAGGATCAATGTTAAACATTAACTTAACAACTCGTACCCTATCCAAAACCCATTGAGTGTAAGGCTCTTTCGCCAAAGCATTCTTTCTTTCGACCTTTCTTTTATTATCCCTACTCCAAGCTTGGATGATCTTGTTGAAAAATTCCTGGTTGTTCTTGCCCATGTCATGAATGATCAGTTGTCGAAGTTGTTCATCTGAGGGCTTATCTTCCAAAGGGTACCCTAGTTGTCATAGGGCTAAGGTAGGGTTGTAATTGATGCAACCTCGTTATCCAATCAATGGAACATTTGGAAAGTCTCTGCAACTATAGATGATATCTCCAATGTGCAGCTTCCTTGCATACCATAATACAGAATTAGCATTAAGAGACCTTAGTTTTTGAGGCCACTCATATCTTGTTAGATTTAGAATCATGTAGTCTTTCTTATAGAGATGAGTCATAAACCAAGAATATAAAATTGGGATGCAATAGTTTAGAGTACCCCTACCCTTTTCATACCGAGTATGATGTGCATAATAAATATCAGCAAGTAAAGTGGTAGTTGGGTCCGTATTGAAAACTTTTGCGCCCCAAAATACACTAATAGGTGTAGGGTCAATATAGTCCAAAGTCTGCAGAAATAAGATTACACCAAATACAAGCAACCCTAAACAATCAACACAAGACTCCCATTCTTTGTTATCGGCGAAATCAAGGGCCTTAGTCTCCAAATAACATCTCTTAATTCCTCGTACATCACCTTCTTTTTTGTAATTAAGTGACAATTCGGGATAAGGGGTCCCTAAACCCTCTGCCAAGATTCTAATGTCAATAGTCTGCCTGATTCCCACATAAGCTTTCCCTTTTGAGAAATTAGAAAGTCTATCAAACTCTTCTAGAGTCGGTGCTAGCTGAAAGTCTTGGAAGGTAAACCACCTCAATGGAGGGTCATAGAACTGAATTAAGGCAAAAACAACATCCAATTGTACCTCCACTTTTGTTAATTCAAGGGTATCCCCATAACGGCTAGTAAACATCTTCAAACCTCTTTCAGGAAGTTTCCCTTTTATAGCCTTGATCTTCGTCATATCTGGTTTGATGGCATTAATACGGACAAATTGTTTCCTTTGGCATTCATTTTTAGGACACTTCACCAAAAACCTTTGATTATTATTATTTTTTGATCCTGTGAATAAGACAAACAAAAATAAATGGAGGGTGATGAATATATGAAATGCAAGATGTATGAATGCATGATTGTGTGGCTTAATTAAGGGATTTTATGAAAGGTAACTTTAGAAGGTAGGCTCCTAGTTTTGGCCTACGTATATTCTACCCTCCTCATAAGGTGGTTTCCTTAAAAGTATCATGAATAACACTAGAGGGAATGACCCAAGGGCCTCCCTTAAGTGGAGTCTTTGTAGACTAAAACTTTCGTCTCTAGGTCATGAAAGGTCTCACCATGAGATTTTGGTTTAAGGGTTATACAAAGAGTCATAGGTTTCATTCTAAAGTCCTACCCCCCAAGAGGATGTCTCTTGAGACGTATTCATTTTTCGTAATTCCACCGACTCTAGGCGAAGTCGTCACATAAACTCATATGGTTGATGTATCCTCTTGGCTAATAGACGAACCTTCTCTCTAAGGGTTTTTTAAAAAAATAATAAAAATAAAAATCCCAACATCAAATGAGTATAATATGACACAAATAAATAAATCAAAATAAATGAAAGAAAATAAATAAATAAATAAAATAAAAAATTGAAAAAATTGAAGATCCAAACAAAATCCCTAAATCTAAGAGGCAGGCTTCTAAACCCTAGGGTTGATTCCCCAGCAGAGCCGCCGACTGTAATAACCGGTTTTAACATTTAGAGTCGCCACCCTTAATTTTTATCTTTAAGAAGGGAATATAAAGGATAAATATAATTTGGTTAGATATTCTAAGTTGTTTGACTCGTTCTTAAACGAATGGAAGATGTTAGGCACCCCTCATCTAACTTGTTCACAAGGATACTAGGATTTAGAATTACGACTTAGGAAATAGGGATTTAATTTTTTATTAGGGGAACTCGCCACGATTTTAGTTGTATGCCTACGTATCCTCTTATGAGGAATTAGAGTCCTAATCCATAGTTCGCATTTTGTTGGTGTTTTTTATGGATTACGAAGATGTTTTGAATCTCTCTTATACTAATCTAGGTGTGTGAATAGCGGAGTTGTCAGACGAAGTTCTTAGTTGATTTAAAAGCATCATCATAATCCTTTTTGAAAATTGTTTTAAAATTAATTAAGCTATTAAAAAAAGGTTTGGTGTTGGTTAGGTATTTTTTAAATATACTAATATATGAAAAATCTTTTTAATGCATGGCAAAAATAATTTTAATGCAATAAAAATTTTCGGATGGATTAGAAAATAAATATTTGATTTTTTAATAATAATAGTAAAATAATTTTAGAATTTATAAATATAATAAATTATAAAAATAACAAATTATAAAAATAATAAATTATAAAAATAATAATTATAAATAATAAAAATAATAAAAGAAATTTAATAAAAAATGCAGGGGGTGTATTTCCGTTGGATTAAGTAAATCAGAGGGCGTGGAAAGAGGGCCCTGAATTCAGATATTGAATTCAGGCCCAAACGTGGGAGGAGTGTAGATCTATGTATAGTAGTGAAAACAGGGGGTTTGGTTAAGCAAGGGGCCCAAGTACAAATATTAAACTAGGCCTAATAGCGCAGAGGGGTGAGAATTATGTTGGCCTAGCAAAACAAAAAAAAACAGGGGGCGTGAATAACATGGGCTTAGGCCAAAAACAAAGTGTGATCCATTAGAAAAGGTGTGGGAGAGACCATGGACTCACGATGGATACGTGCGTATGGGAAGTTTGATACTAATCTAAAGGTTGTGATGTGAAGCGCGTTGTAGGGTTCATGGACACGCATGCACAAAATCAAGGGGGTAATATATTCCGCTCTTTGACATTTTTGTCATTTTTCCTTTCTCTGTCTCTCTCTATGATTCCCCTTCTTACTAAAAACAAAAACCTATAGAGAGAGGCTCTGACCTCTCTCTAAAACTCAGATGGCCGGAAATCTCCTTAGCCACACCGTCCCCTTTGAACCACAACCAACCACCCTTTCTCCCTAGTTTTCCGGTTGACATTCAACCGGAAACTTAAAACATTCAAAGACCCCCTCCGTGGATCTTCCTCTGGGTTCATATAACCCTAAGAACCCTAAGGGTTCTTGATGAACCCTAACCAACCAAAAACCCAGAACACACAACTTCTATGAGCCCTAACCTTGGTCTTCAAATAACCCCAAGAACCTTAACCCAAGGATCTAAGAACCCTAACCCTAGAAACACCAAATTTATAGAATCACAACAATCAAATATCAATCATGAAAACATTCAACAATAGTCGACAAACCTAAGCTAAGTGTTTTAGATTACCTCTCCTGCAGTGAAACTGGTCGTATACTTTTCCTTTTTAGTTTTCTACTTCTCCTTCTAATCTCCTCCTCCTCTCTCTGTCTTGCAGGTACGCTGGATGGTGAAAGTGTGGTGTTGGTGAACCTTATAGATCTAGGGTTTCTTATTTTGAAACCCAGATCCTGGATGAAGGTGGCTTCAACTGGGGACTCAAGAGCGTAAGCATCTTTATCTTCTTCTTTTGTATATCTCTCTGTTAACTTGTTCGTCTCAATTTTCTGCCCCCTCATATAGAATTTTTTTTTGGGTTTTATTTATAGTCTTAGGTTAGATATAGATTAGAAAGTTTGTTTATGACTGTCATTATATTTGTAGTTGTATCAGGAATTAGGAAGATTAAGATTTTTTTTTAGGGATTCGGTTTGGATCTATATAAGATTAGGGTTTGTAATATTATAATGTATCTGGACAAACGTATTTGTAATATTCAGTTTTATCTTTTTTGCAAGATTTGATTCAAATTTGTTTTTTCAGAAAGATTTGATTTTGATTTTGTGATACGGTGGCAGAACCGACTGTTAATACTGGTTTGCGTTTTACGTTCGCAAATGTGCGGTAAGCAAGAGTCTTCGCCGTCTTTTCTTTTATCCAACAAAGGAAAGGGTGAAAAGAACAGAAAAAGACCTTTTTCGAGATGTTTCTGAGTAAAGGGGTAGATTATGGAAAGGGAAGGTGTTAGCACCCTTTCCACCCGTGGTTTTCCACGGGATCTTAGAGGTTTGCTCATTTTTTCAAGATGCTTTTGTGCTTTGTGTTTGAAAATGTTTTGAAAACGCCTTAGTACGGCGAACTTTGTAATGTTTCTCGGGATAGTAGAGAACGTATAAAAAGTGTTTGAAAAATGTCTTTTGGAAAAGTAGTATTTGTGTGTAAGTGCAAAAATGGTTTGAGCAAACTTCTAACAGCTATCTACTTTTATACTCGAAAAGGTTGTTCTTTTCCTCTTTTCCTTTAGACAGTGCTATCCTACTATTAGTGAGTAGGTAGCCTTGTCGTTGGATGTTTTGAGGGACAATTGGAGGGACGTTTTACAGTCATAAAGGCAACATATGGAGACGCTTTAGTAATTTTGTTTAAGGGACGAGATCATTTACTGAAAGGCAACACCATAGGGTCATCGAGGGACTATGATCTTTTTGATTTTTGCAGGTCTTTGCTAAAGCGTCCCCATTCTCGAGGGACGTGCCTGTTTTTCCGAAAGGCAACCAAAGCGGGGATACCCTGGAGGTGCATATGTGCATATGTGTTGAGATTCAGTTATTTTTGTCTTTTTATTAAGTTAGCTAACATTTTAATTTACACTCGTTTCATACATGCCTATTTACTAACAGTGATATAGCAAAATAAGACAGTAGAGGTGCGGAAATAAAATGCAGAAAAAGTAAATCATATACTATTACACGGCATTGAGAGAGATACAATATAAGTGCATGAAATAAAATTTGGAATTTTAAATCTAAGACTATTACATCCATGGGCGGTTACAATACTTATATAAACTGCTAGAATAAAAATAAATGCGCGCGAAATTAGAAATAACGTCTAAAAATATCCTAAGAAATAAAAATCTTTCTGTTTTGTTTATATCATGAAAAGAAAATTAAATCTAAATTAAGTCCTATATTCTAATTTGTTTTAAGTTAAGAAAATGGTTAAAATTTAATTAATTAATTAATTAATTAATTAATTATTTAATTAAAATATCTAAGCCTAATTTTTGTGATTTTTTTGATTTAATATTAATTAAAAAGATAAAAAGTCCAATAAAAAAATAAAGAAAAGAACAAAAGCAAAATAAGAATACAAAGAGGCATCCTTCGATTTGGGTGAAGATTGAGGGGTTTCGATCCAAATGGGAAGAACGGTCTTTCAATCCTGGGAAAGATATGATTCTTCGACCCAGGGAAAAAGTCTTTTTCGATATAAGGAAGGAACGGTCTTTCGATCCTGGGCAAGATATGGTTCTTCGACCCAGGGAAAGAAAAATTCTTATTCGATCCAGGGAAGGGAGTTATTCCTTTCGATCTGGGGGAGGAAGGAATTTTCACTCTAGACCTGCAAGACAAATATTAGCAAAAAATATGACCTGGGTGTCGAACCCAGGACCTTCGATCCTGCGTACATTGGTTTATCTGGGCCAGATCTGCAGTATGGGCATTAGAGACAAAGGAAAACAAAAGTGGACCTGGTGTCGTAACCAGGCCCTTAGCTTTGAAACCAAATCGAACAGAGCCGCATGATATCCTAGACGTGAATCAAGCACTGAACAAACACTAATGCATTATGAAATTATAAACATGAATTTGAAAGTTTACCAACAATGGGATGCTTTGATTTGGCGCTTTTGGGCGTGAATTAGCTAATGCTTGGGAATGCTTCCTGCAGACTTCAGGGAGTGAATGGAGTGTTGCTAAAGATTCCTTTAATTGGGACCACTTATGAGGATTTTGATAACTTTTGGGTGGTTTAGGGGGCAACGTGTATGTAGCTTGTTCGTGTGCAGTACGTATGCGTGTTCTCTTTTTCGTTCCCCCCTGGTACTATGTCCTTGCCCTTGTATTTATAGGAGTGTGCTGGCGCATAGTAAAGGTAAGAGACAACCACTTAAACAGGCCCTTAAAGCCACGAGACAAGAATCATACAAATTAAAAGCATTCATTTTTTGAAACATTCATGTCTCTTTGGAAATCTTGGATGAACCTGGACACTTGACTCCTTCGAACACCCTCCAACATTTCTCTTCAATTGGCCTATGGTTTGCCTCCTTTGAATGGACTTCTCATACACCCTTTGAATGGGCCTTTCTGAATGCATCTTAGAATGGACTTCTTATGCACCCTTCGAATGGGCCTTCTAAATACATCTTCAAATGGACTTCTTATGCACCCTTCTAATGGGCCTCATGAACACCTCTTCGAATGGACTTCTTATGCACCCTTCGAATGGGCCTTCTGCATACATCTTCAAATGGACTTCTTATGCACCCTTCTAATGGGCCTTCTGAATACCTCTTCGAATGGACCTTTACATGTTCTTCGAATGAGTCAATGTTACTTCCTTCGAATGAAGAACCTTTTGGAATGCCAATCGAAGGGCGCCATGTAGATGCCAATCGAAAGGCATTTTAGAGATGCCAATCGAAAGGCATTGTTATCATGCCAATCGAAAGGTACTATGTAGATGCCAATCAGAAGACATTGTTACCATGCCAATCGAAAGGTACTTGTTAGAATTCCAATTGAAAGGCCTTGTTAACAGTCCAATCGAAGGATCTTGTTGACTGCTCGAAACCTTTGTTCTGCTCTCTTCGATTTCCTTCAGTTGGGACCAATCGAAGTGACGTTAAAATGCCAATCGAAGACACATTTGTTCAGATGCCAATCGAATGACATTGTGTTTCCATGCCTTCGAAGTACACCCTATCGAAGGACACTTTGACCAACTTCAAAATTTGTTATTTTTCTTCAAGCAAGTGTTTGTAGCCACCCATGTAAGAGAAGATCTTGTAAAAATAAAAGGGCAAATTTTGGGGTACAACAAATTTCAACATTGCTTTTATTTTATTTAGATCTGAAAAGTGGACGTTTGTTGCGCTTGGGTTACTTAGTCCCTTGTGTTGACTTCAGTCAACCAGGTCTCAATAACAATCAATAATTTAAAATGTAATATTACTAGCAATGTTATTAATAATGTTTAATGAAAGTAATAATAATAATAATAACGCAAGCTTAATCCAAACGTTGACCTCAGTCAACAGTCCTTCCCTAACTTAATATCAATGGGCTTAGCACAAAATGAAGCAACAAGCCCTTTACAATCCCTCCATAAAAATGGACCAACCTCCTTTAATTGGGCCTTCAGCCTCAAAATTTCGAAACATACCCCTCTTTTTATCAAAAAGCATAAGCCCATTTATAGTCCATCCGATTTTGATGGTCTTAAACGTCCCATTTTTAATTTATAATCAACACCTCCCTTTTTTATTTGAATCGGGCCAGCAAAATAGTCTTAATGGGCCTAAAAACAAATTTTAAGGGATTTTATGATTTAGAAAAACCCATGAACCCTCTATTAAAACACAACCCATCTTTAAGGTTTAAACCCCACAATGAAATTATCCATAGTAATCTAACTTTATAAAGAAACTGATAATAATAAAGAATTAATTAATTAAAAATCAATACGGCAAATTTGGGGTATGGTACTCCAAAGACTATATTTTCCGAGGTTACCACCCTACACTCAAGGGCCCTCTAATACACAAAAACACCAATCACATAACAAGATCACTAATTATCACATAATTAAATTATGAAACTAATTTAAATTAAATCAGGGTGTTATAACTCTCCCCCACTCAAAGCATTTTCGTCCTTGAAAATTTACTTGATGTGAATAACTTTGGATCGACTCTCGCATCTTACTCTCCAATTCCTAAGTTATGTGTTCTTCAACAACACCTTCCCAAACCACCTTCACGAGAATAATCTCCTTGCCCGTCAAATTTTTCACCTCGCGGTCTTTAATTCTCACAGATAAGGTCTCAACCATAGATTATCCCTCAGTTTCACATCATCCATCGGAATAACATGAGATGGATCTGAAATATACTTTCAAAGTTGTGAAACATGGAATACATCATGCAAATTATAAATATTAGGTGGCAAGGCCACCTGTGATACGGTGGGAGAACTGACTAGAGGTTTGCGTTTGTATTCGCACTTGTTCGGTTGAGCAAGAGTCGCCACCGACTTTTTATTTTATCCTAAAGGAAAGGTTAAAAAGCACAGCAAAAACCTTTTGAGATGTTTCGTGGGTTCGGGGGGTAGATTATGAAAAGGGAAGGTGTTAGCACCCTTTTCATCCATGGTTATCCATGGGCTCTTAGTTACTTGGTTTTTAGATCACTTGCCTTGATTTTCGATTGCTTGAAATTGTGGTGTGTGTGTGTGTTTTGAAAATATTTTTGAAAGAGATGCCTTGTTTTAGGCAACCAATGTAATGACTCGTGTTTGAGTATATACGAAGGTGTGTATCTTTTCGAAAAGATGTTTCAAATGTTTTTGAGAGTTTGTTTTGAAAGTGTTTGTGAAGTGTGGTTTTTGAAAAGAAGGCAAGTGTTTTTGCAAGTTGATCTCAAGTAACTAAGAGTTTTGTCTACCCCTATTATACTCAAAGGTTTTCTCTATGTTTTCAACCCTTTTTAACAATTTTGTTCCACCATTGAATTTGGTGGACAATCTTGCGTTTAGGAAGTTTAACGGGACGGGCGCGGGTCATCGTATGGACCATGAATGCAATGGTGCCAAGTATCTTTGGCAATTTTCTTGAAGGGACTATGATCATTCCGTTTTAGGCAACTTTCGAAAGCGTCATCGAGGGACTTATGATCATTTGAATTTGTTTTGCCAAAGAAACTCGACGTGCAAGCATGACCGTATAGTTCTTTTGCATTTTTTTACTTCTCCCGTTTCGTAAAGCAATGCAAAAAACTATAAAAAAATTCGCTGAAGAGGCAGGTGCAGGTACAAAAGGAGTTCAAATACAAATTGCGGGACGCATCGACGGAAACGAAATTGCACGTGTCGAATGGATCAGAGAAGGTAGGATTCCTCTACAAACCATTCGAGCTAAAATTGATTATTGTTCCTATCCAGTTCGAACTATTTATGGGGTCTTAGGAATCAAAGTTTGGATATTTATAAACAACGACTAATAACCTTTTCCTTATAACGTTCCATCTTTTGAGAAAACAAAAAATGACGAATTCTTACTACGTTCTTATTCTCAAAGAAGAAATGAAAAATTTTAAAAGATTAAATAAAAAAAAATTAATTAATCATTTTATAATGAAGGAGTTGCTATGCTTAGTGTGTGACTCGTTGGTTTTTTTTTAGAGTGGTTAATTTTCTACAAAAATTCGTCGAATTAATTACTAAAGAATAAATAACCTACTCATCGCTTCCCATTATCTGGATATAAAGAACCGCCGAAAATCTAAAATAAAAATAAGGATCTATGTGATGATATAATTATAGCAACTGAAATAAAAAAAAAAGATTATTAGTTGTAAAGCAATAAGAATATACAGATAAATGAAGGGGTGAAAGAAAGATAGAAAAAGGATATCAATGATATAGAATTCTCCTATGTAAAGGTCTATGGGTCATCTCATAAAAAGTAGTGTAATAAAGCATCAATCTTCAAAATTCATCCATATATGGATGAATATATTCCTAGAATAAACGAATCAAGAGCCACGAATCAAGAAAACTGAGAAGGTTGATTCAACAAAAAAGAAGAAAATAAGAAAATAAAAAAAATGGAATCTTCTTAATTAAAGAGGCTCCATTGTAGAATTTAGACCTAACCATAAATTGAAAAGCGATGGGAACGACGGAACCTGTGAATACAAAAGATTATATTAAAATTTGAAATCTTACTGATTCATTAGATGGGATGGCGGAAGGAACTAAGAATTCATTCTTTTTTGAGGAGTTGTGGACTAACCCTACATTACATCTTCAATTTAATCAATTTATAATGAGAGAGTAAATATTCGCCCGCGAAAATGTGGATTTTTTTGGAATTGATAAATTTTTGCCAATCCAATATGATAATAATAAAAAAAGAAAAATACTGATTCGTTAGAACCTTATATCCAAAAATATTAGCTAGTTAGATACGGATAGCAAAAATGGTCTATAAGAATACATATTTCGTTATATATCAAAGCAAGATTAAAAAATTTCTAATAGATCAATAGATTCTATTAAATGTAAAAAAATCCCGCGATTATATTCTGTTGTATCTTATTGTAGTAATTATTATTATTTTCTCGATTCAATATTTTTCAATCGATTTATTCGCGAGGAGCCGTATGAGGTGAAAATTTCATGTACGGTTCTGTAATAGAGATGGAATTGAGAAATAACCATCAACTATAACCCAAAAAGAACGAGATTCCGCAAACATCATAGAGGAAGAATGAAAGGAAAAGCCTCTCGTGGTAGTCAAATTTGCTTCGGAAAATATGCTCTTCAGGCACTTGAGCCCGCTTGGATCACATCTAGACAACTAGAAGCGGGTCGACGGGCAATGTCACGAAATGTTCGCCGGGGTGGACAAATATGGGTACGCATATTTCCAGACAAACCTGTTACAGTAAGACCTACCGAAACGCGTATGGGTTCGGGAAAAGGATCGCCCGAATATTGGGTAGCTGTTGTTAAACCCGGCAAAATACTTTATGAAATGGGAGGTGTTCCAGAAAATATCGCTAGAAAGGCGATTTCAATAGCGGCATCCAAAATGCCTATACGAACTCAATTTATTCTTTCCGAATAATCATTAGAACGAAAGAGATCTTTAGTATGAAAAAAGGCAATTCTCCGTTTTTTTTTTTAACACAAAATATTTTTTTTACTTCAACTTTTTGACTGAAACTGAAAGATAAGAAAAAAGGATATGATTCAACCTCAAACCTATTTAAATGTAGCCGATAATAGTGGAGCGCGCGAATTGATGTGTATTCGAATCATAGGAGCTAGTAATCGAAGGTATGCTTATATTGGTGACATTGTTGTTGCTGTAATCAAAAAAGCAGTGCCAAATTCATCTTTAAAAAGATCTCAAGTCATCAGAGCTGTAATTGTACGTACTTGTAAAGAACTAAAACGTCGTAATGGTATAATAATAAAGTATGATGATAATGCGGCGGTTCTCATTGATAAAGAAGGAAATCCAAAAGGAACTCGAATTTTTTCCGCAATAGCCCGAGAATTGAGACAGTTAAATTTCACTAAAATAGTTTCATTAGCACCTGAGGTATTATAATAAGAGATCATGATATAGATATATTATTTATGACTTGAATGAATAGGAAATAGATTAGAATACGAATGAAATATATATTCTATATTCAAGTCAATATATTCAAAATAAAAATTCGAATTCTATTTGTATAAAAAAATAGAATTCGAATTCAATATAAGATTATTTATATAGTTTCGAATAGGTCATTCGTTCATTTTATTTCTATCTTTTTTTAGTTTTAGAATATTCTATATTTGGATATTTAGATTATCCTAATTACAATCAAATTTTCTATACATATAGAGTATTATTCTATTCTCATATTCAATATGAGAGATTTGATTGAATCAAAAAATAAAAAATCAAAAAACGGGAGCACGTTGATTATATCGAAAGTAAGGAGCAAAAATCTATCGTGGGTAAAGATACTATCGCTGATATACTAACCTTGATACGCAATGCTGACATGAATAGAAAAAGAACTGTTAAAATACCACTTACTAATATCACCGAAAACATTGTAAAAATTCTTTTACGAGAGGGTTTTGTTGAAAACGTCAGAAAACATCGAGAAAGCAACAAATACTTTTTAGTTTTAACTCTACGGTATAGAAGAAATAGGAAAGGATCCTATAAAACTTTTTTAAATTTAAAAAGGATCAGTACACCTTGTCTACGAATATATTCTAAGTATCAAAAAATTCCGAAAGTTTTAGGAGGGATGGGGATTGTAATTCTTTCTACTTCTAGGGGTATAATGACAGATCGAGAGGCTCGATTAGAAAAAATCGGGGGAGAAGTTTTATGTTATATATGGTAATGCTAATTTTGCCGATATCTGAATTATATGAAAAAAACTTAGAGCCAACAGTATTGTGAATGGAGGGAGTAGAGAAAAAACAGATTTCTAATATTATTCATGATACATTAGTGAATATGGGAAGAGGTTTTAACTAGAATAGAAATGAAAATTAATAAAGATTAAATTAATCAACAACTTCTGAGGGTATGTTGCAGGTTGAGGTTGCTTTAGAGAAATAGAATTCAAATCAGATTCTAGGTTATGTTTCCACTGGATACGACTAAAAAAGGAAGTATAGCTGACTCCATTCGATTAGACTATTTTATAACTTCAACATATTTTTTAGGAGGAACAATTTGAAGTTCAAAATGTAAGGAAACCCTATTTTCTTGCAATCTATAAAATTGGTATTCAATTTAATTTAAGGAGTGAAAAATATGAAAGTGGCGGCCTCTGTTCGTAAAATTTGTGAAAAATGTCGATTGATCCGTAGGCGAGGTCGACTTATAGTAATTTGTTCCAATCCAAAAAATAAACAAAGACAAGGATAATATTAAAAGAAAAAAGGTCTTTCTATTCATAAGATTTTTTATTTGAATTGTAATAGAATTCAAATAAAAAATCTTATGAATATTCCATTTTATTAAATACTCTATCTAAAAATATAGATTCTATATTCGAATAGAGTCTATAGTTATAAGTATTCTCATAAATATAATTGCTTATTCCTTGATATTTGAAAATGGTATTCTATATTAATTGAATTATAGAATACAATAGAATAACTAGTTAGAAAATAGTCAAGAATCGTTTTTTGACAGGAAATGGATATATCCATATATTTCGGACTTATATTTTTTTAAATAATAAAACATGGCAAAATCTATACCAAAAATTGGTTCACGTAAAACTGGACGTATTGGTTCGCGTAAGCATCCTCGTAAAATACCAAAGGGGGTTATTTATATTCAAGCTAGTTTCAACAATACCATTGTGACTGTTACAGATGTAAGAGGTCGGGTGATTTCTTGGTCCTCCGCCGGTTCATGTGGATTCAAGGGTACACGAAGGGGGACACCATTTGCCGCTCTAACCGCAGCGGGAAATGCTATTCAAACAGTAGTCGATCAAGGCATGCAACGAGCAGACGTCATGATAAAAGGTCCCGGTCTAGGAAGAGAGGCGGCATTAAGAGCTATTTCTGGAAGTCGGATACGAGTAAGGGTTATACGGGATGTAACCCCTATGTCACATAATGGATGTAGGGCTCCTAAAAAAAGACGTGTGTAAAACTAACAATAAACATTAAAGAAAAAGATTTCAAGAGAAATAAACAATTAAATCAAGAGTTTCATAAAAATATATTACTATGATTCGAGAAAAACTAAAAGTATCTACTCAGACACTACAGTGGAAGTGTGTTGAATCAAGGGTAGACAGTAAGCGTCTTTATTATGGACGCTTTATTATGTCTCCACTTATGAAAGGTCAAGCAGATACAATAGGCATTGCAATGCGAAGAATTTTTCTCGGAGAAATAGAGGGAACATGTATCACACGTGCAAAATCTGAGAAAATACCACATGAATATTCTACCATAATAGGTATTCAAGAATCAATACATGAAATTTTAATGAATTTAAAAGAAGTTGTATTGAGAAGTAATCTGTATGGAACTCGGGACGCGTCTATTTGTTTCAAAGGTCCTGGATATGTAACTGCTCAAGACATCATTTTACCACCTTCGGTGGAAGTCATTGATAATACACAACATATAGCTAACCTAACAGAACCTATTAATTTGTGTATTGAATTAGAAATTGATAGAAAGCGGGGATATCGTATAAAAACACTAAACAACATTCAAGATGGAAGTTATACTATAGATGCTGTATTCATGCCTGTTAGAAATGCAAATCATAGTATTCATTCTTATGTGAATGGAAATGAAAAACAAGAGATACTAGTTCTCGAAATATGGACAAATGGAAGTTTAACTCCTAAGGAAGCACTTTATGAAGCCTCCCGGAATTTGATTGATTTATTTATTCCTTTTTTACATGCAGAAGAAGAAAACTTAAATTTTGAAAACAATCAACACAAAATTACTTTGCCCCTTTTTACTTTTCATGATAGATTGGTTAAGGATAAACTAAGGAAAAATAAAAAAGAAATGAAATTGAAATCTACTTTTATTGACCAATTAGAATTGCCTCCCCGGATCTATAATTGTCTTAAAAAGTCCAATATACATACATTATTTGAACTTTTGAATAAGACTCAAGAAGACCTTCTGAAAATTGAACATTTTCGCGTAGAAGATTTACAAAATATATTATTCAACTTTTTACAAATCGAAAAGCATTTTTTATAAATTGAAAATCTATTGGATTTTTTTGAATCTTTCATTTTTATAAAAAGAAAGGTTCAAATATGAAATTTGAATCTTTAGCACAAATCAATATATTCAGAATAGGTCTAAAATGAAATAGATGTATCTAGGGATTAGTCATTTCAAAGTGAATTTTCCCTAGATACACAACACAATACACCTGTCATGATATTTTACAATAGAATCAATTTAAAAAAGACCTAACGTTAGGGATTTTTCAATAGGTAATGTTGCTCCAATACCCAACCAAAGAGCCACGACAGTACCAATCAAAAAGACGGTTGTTGCTACTGGACGCCGAAATGGGTTTTGGAACTTATTCACATTCTCCAAAAAAGGTACTGTTAATAATCCCGCCGGTACTGAAACCATTAAAAGAACGCCCAATAATTTATTGGGTACGGTACGAAGTATTTGAAATACGGGAAAAAAATACCATTCGGGCAATATTTCCAAAGGAGTTGCAAACGGATCTGCGGGTTCCCCAATCATTGATGGTTCGAGAACCGCTAAGCCTACGTTACAGGCAATAGTACCCAGAATAACTACTGGAAAAATATATAAAAGATCATTAGGCCATGCGGGTTCGCCATAATAATTATGACCCATCCCTTTGGCCAATTTTGCTCTTAATACAGGATCATTCAAGTCAGGTTTTTTTGTTATTGGGATAGGTGAATTCTTATAGATCCATCCTCCGAAAGAACCGGACATGATAATTTTTCATCATCCGGCTCGAGCACGAAACAAACCAACTGAATGCAGACATAGAAATTTTGTAGATGTGAGTCACTCATATATCATGATTCTATGTAATAAAACGGGTTGAATTCTTTTTTTTCCGAAATTACAACTATCCATTGCAAAAAATTAAGTTCTTATTTTTAAGTAAATGCTTTTCACCCAAGTAAGTTTTAAAATAAAAATCAAAAGTTCTTTCTGGGTGATCTCAAACCTTTCGCCTGTTATACCTCGAAAAATGAATTTTGGAATTTTTGACATAGAAAGGATTTACTTGTTACTAATAGAATACAACCCCCCTTTTTCTTTAGATCTACTTGTTTAACTCCGATAGTATCATAAATTGAGTCAATGCATAGGAAATGAATGCATTTCCATACTATGTAAGTTTAGGAAAAAAGATAAAACTAAAAACAAAGGGTTAAATTGAATTATTAATCCAAATTCAAGTTTAAAACTCATGTACTTAACCTCTTTTCTTGTTATTAACTCCAGAAAAAATAAAAGATCAAAAGAATTGACTGTTGAGCCGTATGAGTCAGGAAACTCTCAAGTACGGTTCTAAGGGAAGGATTTTACTCACCTATTCCGACCGCGGAGAACAGGCCATTCGACAGGGAGATTCTGAAATTTCAGAATCTTGGTTTGATCAAGCTGCTGAATATTGGAAACAAGCTATAGCCCTTACCCCTGGTAATTATATTGAGGCACAGAATTGGTTGAAGATCACAGGGCGTTTTGAATAAGAACAGTCTTTTTATTATTTTCTTTTTTTTATTCGAATTCTAATATTATTCTCTATATTTTATTCTTTAATAGAGAATAAAATATAGAGAGAATCCATTATATATATTGAATTTTTTATAGTTTATTGCCCCCATCAGTCAAATAAAAGGGTCCGTTGAGCACCTCACTGCTATGTCATAATAGATCCGAACACTTGCCCTGGATTAACTTCCGGATCATAATTGTTCTAGTGAATAACTAAAGAAAATATAGAATAGATATATGGGAGATAGAAGAGAAAGATATTCAATATAAACATCTCTCATAAGTTCATTAATTATGTTTTCTGTTGGCGGGTCTCTTTGTATGTGTTGTCCGGAAAGAGGAGGACTCAATGATTATTCGTTCGCCGGAACCAAAAGTCAAAATTTTGGTAGATCCAGAAGTCAAAATTTTGGTAGATAGGGATCCCATAAAAACTTCTTTCGAGCAATGGGCAAAACCTGGTCATTTCTCAAGAACAATAGCTAAGGGACCTGATACTACTACTTGGATCTGGAACCTACATGTTGATGCTCATGATTTCGATAGCCATACTAGTGATTTAGAGGAAATTTCCCGAAAAGTATTTAGTGCTCATTTCGGCCAACTCTCCATTATCTTTCTTTGGCTGAGTGGCATGTATTTCCATGGTGCTCGTTTTTCCAATTATGAAGCTTGGCTAAATGATCCTACTCACATTCGACCTAGTGCCCAGGTGGTTTGGCCAATAGTGGGCCAAGAAATATTGAATGGTGATGTAGGCGGAGGTTTCCGCGGAATACAAATAACCTCTGGTTTTTTTCAGATTTGGCGAGCATCTGGAATAACTAGTGAATTACAACTCTATTGTACTGCAATTGGTGCGTTGGTCTTTGCAGCCTTAATGCTTTTTGCTGGTTGGTTTCATTATCACAAAGCTGCTCCAAAATTGGCTTGGTTTCAAGATGTAGAATCCATGTTGAATCACCATTTGGCAGGTCTACTAGGACTTGGGTCTCTTTCTTGGGCGGGGCATCAAGTACATGTATCTTTACCAATTAACCAATTTCTAAATGCTGGAGTAGATCCCAAAGAGATCCCACTTCCTCATGAATTTATCTTGAATCGAGATCTTTTGGCTCAACTTTATCCAAGTTTTGCTGAGGGAGCAACCCCATTTTTTACCTTGAATTGGTCAAAATACGCGGACTTTCTTACTTTTCGTGGAGGATTAGACCCACTAACTGGTGGTCTATGGCTGACTGATATTGCACATCATCATTTAGCTATTGCAATTCTTTTTCTCATTGCTGGTCATATGTATCGAACTAACTGGGGTATTGGTCATGGTATAAAAGATATTTTAGAAGCCCATAAAGGTCCATTTACAGGCCAGGGTCATAAAGGTCTATATGAGATCCTAACAACGTCATGGCATGCTCAATTATCTATTAACCTAGCTATGTTAGGCTCTTTGACCATTATTGTAGCTCACCATATGTATGCTATGCCTCCTTATCCATACCTAGCTACTGACTATGGTACACAACTGTCATTGTTCACACATCACATGTGGATTGGGGGCTTTCTCATAGTTGGTGCTGCTGCACATGCAGCCATTTTTATGGTAAGAGACTATGATCCAACTACTCGATACAACGATCTATTAGATCGTGTTCTTAGACATCGTGATGCAATCATATCACATCTCAACTGGGTGTGTATATTTTTAGGCTTTCACAGTTTTGGGTTGTATATTCATAATGATACCATGAGTGCTTTAGGGCGCCCTCAAGATATGTTTTCAGATACCGCTATACAATTACAACCTGTCTTTGCTCAATGGATACAAAATACTCATGCTTTAGCACCTGGCACAACAGCCCCTGGTGCAACAACAAGCACCAGTTTGACTTGGGGCGGTGGTGATTTAGTGGCAGTGGGCGGTAAAGTAGCTTTGTTACCTATTCCATTAGGAACTGCAGATTTTTTGGTACATCATATTCATGCATTTACTATTCATGTAACGGTATTGATACTCCTAAAAGGTGTTCTATTTGCTCGTAGCTCACGATTGATACCGGATAAAGCAAATCTCGGTTTTCGGTTCCCTTGTGATGGCCCTGGAAGAGGGGGGACATGCCAAGTATCCGCTTGGGATCATGTCTTCCTAGGATTATTTTGGATGTACAATGCAATTTCTGTAGTAATATTCCATTTCAGTTGGAAAATGCAGTCAGATGTTTGGGGAAGTATAAATGATCAAGGAGTAGTAACTCATATCACAGGAGGAAACTTTGCCCAGAGTTCGATTACCATTAATGGGTGGCTTCGCGATTTCTTATGGGCGCAGGCATCCCAGGTAATTCAGTCTTATGGTTCCTCATTATCGGCATATGGTCTTTTTTTCTTAGGCGCCCATTTTGTATGGGCTTTTAGTTTAATGTTTCTATTCAGCGGGCGTGGTTATTGGCAAGAACTTATTGAATCCATCGTTTGGGAACTTATTGGCAAGAACTTTCAGACTCAAATACTACCAGCGTGAATATGATCTCCACCAGACATACGTAAGGCTTTAGCTAATACACGAAAGTGCATACCATGATTTTTTTGTCTATCGATAACTGCATGCATAGCACGGTGGATATGAAGAAGTAGACCATTATCGCGGCAATAGTGAGACAGGGTAGTATTTGCAGTGAATCCACCTGTTAAGTAGTCATGCATTACGATAGGAACGCCCAATTCTCTAGCAAATACAGCTCTTTTTAGCATTTCTTCACATGTACCCGCAGTAGCATTCAAATAATGTCCTTTGATTTCACCTGTTTCGGCCTGTGATTTATAAATTGCTTCGGCACAAAATAAGAAACGGTCTCTCCAACGCATAAATGGTTGGGAGTTCACATTTTCATCATCTTTGGTAAAATCAAGTCCCCCGCGGAGACATTCATAAACTGCTCTACCATAATTCTTAGCGGATAAACCCAATTTTGGTTTAATAGTACATCCCAATAGGGGACGTCCATACTTGTTCAATTTATCTCTCTCAACTTGGATTCCGTGAGGAGGACCTTGGAAAGTTTTAACATAAGCATTAGGGATTCGCAAATCTTCCAGACGTAGAGCGCGTAAAGCCTTGAACCCAAATACATTACCTACAATGGAGGTAAACATGTTAGTAACAGAACCTTCTTCAAAAAGGTCTAAGGGATAAGCTACATAAGCAATAAATTGATTATCTTCTCCAGGAACAGGCTCTATCTCGTAGCAGCGTCCTTTATAACGATCAAGGCTGGTAAGTCCATCGGTCCACACAGTTGTCCATGTACCAGTGGAAGATTCTGCAGCTACCGCTGCACCTGCTTCTTCAGCCGGAACTCCTGGTTGAGGAGTTACTCAGAATGCTGCCAAGATATCAGTATCTTTGGTTTGATATTCAGGAGTATAATAAGTCAATTTATAATCTTTAACACCAGCTTGGAACCCAACCTTTGCTTTAGTTTCTGTTTGTGGTGACATAAATCCCCCCCCTACAACGCATGAATTAAGAATTATAGCAAGAACAAGGTCTACTCGACATAACTTAGGAGTTAAGAAAACCTTTTTACAAATGATCCATCAACTAATATTATCAATTAATCCGAATGGGTCATTGTTCAATTTTTCCATGATATTTGATTTGGCAAATACATCATTATTCTATACTGTTTCATATGTATGGCGCAACCCAACCGTTTTTTTTTTGAGTCTCTTATTTTTTTTTTTTGAATTTTGGAATCTCATTTTCTAATCTAAATAATAAAAAATATACTCTTGACCTTGACAGTGATATATGTTGTATATGTAAATCCTAGATGTCAAAATCGGCAGAATTTGCCCAATAAAAAGAAAAATTGGTAAAAAGAATCTGCATAGTATAAATCCTATGTTGAGGAAAGAAAAAAGAAGGACCAATGAGATAGAAAAATGGAATCATAAACAAACAAAGTTCAGGTTCGAATTACATAGATAATATAGATAGTATTGTCTATAATCTAGAATGATAAACAAATGAAAGACTTTCAAAAGATTTCATCCAATTAAAATTTTCATAATGACTGGGTTGACCTTGAAAATTCACTCATTGAAATTTAAAAACAATTGAATTGGTTGGATGGTACCAAGAAAATCGATTATTAACTTACATTTATTCTTTTATATATTATTAAATATTAAGAAAATTAAGAATATTAACCGATCAACTTGCTTTGTTATCAAACAGTTTTTTCTTAATTTCAATTTTTTTTTTCAAAAAAATGGATATTTTTTAATATGACAATAACTCCTCCTCCTTCTGATACTGAGGTTTCTGCACTTGAAAAAAAAAATCTGGGGCGTATCACGCAAATAATCGGTCCGGTACTCGATGTAGTTTTTCCACCAGGGAAGATGCCTTATATTTACAACGCTCTAATAGTTCAAGGTCGAGATACGGTTGGCCAACAAATTAACGTAACGTGTGAAGTACAGCAATTATTAGGAAATAATAGAATTAGAGCTGTAGCTATGAGTGCTACAGATGGTCTAAATAGAGGAATGGAAGTGATTGACACGGGAGTTGCTCTAAGTGTTCCAGTCGGTGGAGCAACCCTAGGTCGAATTTTCAACGTGCTTGGAGAGCCTATTGATAATTTGGGTCCTGTAGATACTCGCACAACATCTCCTATTCATAGATTTGCGCCTGCCTTTATACAGTTAGATACACAATTATCCATTTTTGAAACAGGAATTAAAGTAGTCGATCTTTTAGCTCCTTATCGCCGTGGCGGAAAAATAGGACTTTTCGGTGGAGCTGGGGTAGGTAAAACAGTTCTCATTATGGAATTGATCAATAACATTGCCAAAGCTCATGGAGGTGTATCCGTATTTGGCGGAGTAGGTGAGCGTACTCGTGAGGGAAATGATCTTTATATGGAAATGAAAGAATCCGGAGTAATTAATGAAAAAAATATTGCGGAATCAAAAGTAGCTCTAGTCTACGGTCAAATGAATGAACCGCCCGGAGCTCGTATGAGAGTTGGTTTAACTGCCCTAACTATGGCAGAATATTTCCGAGATGTCAATGAGCAGGACGTCCTTCTATTTATCGACAATATCTTCCGTTTTGTCCAAGCCGGATCCGAAGTATCCGCCTTATTGGGCCGAATGCCTTCCGCTGTGGGTTATCAACCCACCCTGGGTACTGAAATGGGTACTTTACAAGAAAGAATTACTTCTACCAAAGAAGGGTCTATAACTTCTATTCAAGCAGTTTATGTACCTGCAGACGATTTGACTGATCCTGCTCCTGCCACGACATTTGCACATTTGGATGCAACTACTGTACTATCAAGAGGATTAGCTGCCAAAGGTATCTATCCAGCAGTAGATCCTTTAGATTCAACGTCAACCATGCTCCAACCTCGCATCGTCGGTGAAGAACATTATGAAACTGCGCAAAGAGTGAAACAAACGTTACAACGTTACAAAGAACTTCAGGACATTA
Source organism: Vicia faba (assembly GCA_948472305.1). NCBI lineage: Eukaryota > Viridiplantae > Streptophyta > Magnoliopsida > Fabales > Fabaceae > Vicia > Vicia faba. Next base: position 467,749,369 of record OX451740.1, read on the forward strand.
TAGCTATTCTTGGGTTGGACGAATTATCCGAAGAGGATCGCTTAACCGTAGCAAGAGCACGAAAAATTGAACGTTTCTTATCACAACCTTTTTTCGTAGCAGAAGTATTTACCGGTTCCCCAGGGAAATATGTTGGTCTAGCAGAAACAATTCGAGGATTTAAATTGATTCTTTCTGGAGAATTAGATAGTCTTCCTGAACAAGCCTTTTATTTGGTGGGTAATATCGATGAAGCTACTGCGAAGGCTACGAACTTAACTTAGAAATGGAGAACAAATTCAAGAAATGACTTTAAATCTTTGTGTACTGACCCCCAATCGAATTGTTTGGGATTCAGAAGTGAAAGAAATTATTTTATCTACTAATAGTGGACAAATTGGGGTATTAAAAAATCATGCGCCTATTGCCACATCTTTAGATATAGGTATTTTGAGAATACGCCTTAACGACCGATGGTTAACGATGGCTCTGATGGGCGGTTTTGCTAGAATAGGCAATAATGAGATCACTATTTTAGTAAATGATGCAGAAAGGGGTAGTGACATTAATCCACAAGAAGCACAACAAACTCTTCAAATAGCAGAAGCTAACTTGAATAAGGCTGAAGGCAAGAGACAAACAATTGAAGCAAATCTAGCTCTCCGGCGAGCTAGGACACGAGTAGAGGCTATCAATATGATCTCATAACAAGTTGGTGCAGCCGAAAAATAGAAAAAAGATAGAAAATTACAATAAAACAATGGTGAGTAGAAAAACTTATTAGATACCGGAATTAATGGTATCTAATAAGTTCTACCAATACCTTACCTACTATTGGATTTGAACCAATGACTCCTGCCGTATGAAAGCAATACTCTAACCACTGAGTTAAGTAGGTCATTTATCATCCTAAATAAAAAAAGTAGCTGTCTATCAGATCAATGGATTATAAATGTTATATTACTTATAAACAATACAAACGCAATATAAATCAAAGAGATTGGATCATGTCATATTTATCTTGACAAGAATTTATTTATCGAATATGATCAAATATGTATCCAAAGCACAAGGGCTATAGCTCAGTTAGGTAGAGCACCTCGTTTACACATGCGCCAATGTTTTTTCATAGGAGTCCATCATGTAATTAAAAGAGTTGATCTTAATTGATAAATCGATGTCTTACTCCCGGAACAAAATAAGAGAACAATAGCCTGACAAAGGATTTAGACGTCAAATGGAATCCATAATGGATTTGAGATATTGATACGGTGAATACTTAATCTATTCAATGCTAGGCAATGAGTCTAGGGACCTCAAAAAAAATCTCTTTTCTTCCTATCTTATGAACTTTAAGGTGTATGAAGTTTCATTTCCTATTTGATATTTTTATTGAAGTAGGTTGATAGAGAGTCCATTTAACTTAAGTTGATCCAGGCCAGAAGCAGACCTACGTCAGGATAACCTTCTTCTTTGAAAAACTTTGGTAGTGCTCTTAGATTTTGATCTAAATAAGAAATCAGAGCACAGGGAGTCATTTCCTTTTTCTTTGTGTAAAGAAAAAAGATGGTAGACTAATTGATATTTCTATCAGTTAATGAAAAAGCCCAATGCAAAAAAAATGCACGTTGGGTCTTTCAAACAATTCAAATCATTTTGATAATAATAAATAATAGTTTGATGTGTTTTACCGAGAAGGTCTACGGTTCGAGTCCGTATAGCCCTAATATTACTACCGATACTACTCAGATTTAGATTTCTTATCTAATATCTGTCATTACAAATATATATATGTACTAATACTATATGTACTAGATTAGTACTATATTGAATACTCCATACTAGTAATACTACTAGTATAAATATACTTTCAATACTTTTTGTAATAGAAATAATGAATAAAGTAATTTCTATTCGAATAGATTAATAGTGGATAGAATAATATGAGTATTAGTATACTCAGATAATAATCTCAATTTTATTAGAAAAAATGTAAACTTAAGAAAATACAAAGCATTTCTATTTAGATTCTATTAATGAATCTAAGAATTTGAAAATTTCAATTCAAATCGACTCAGAATTAATATGAATCCAGTATATTTTCCCCATTCCTAGGAGGACATTTATGTTTTTTCTTTATGAATATGATATTTTTTGGACATTTCTAATAATATCGATCTTTATTCCTATTTTGGCATTTCTAATTTCTGGAATTTTAGCTCCAATTAGGAAAGGGCCAGAAAAACTTTCTAGTTATGAATCCGGAATAGAACCGATGGGCGATGCTTGGTTACAATTTCAAATCCGTTATTATATGTTTGCTCTAGTTTTTGTTGTTTTTGATGTTGAAACAGTCTTTCTTTACCCGTGGGCAATGAGTTTTGATGTATTGGGGGTATCCGTATTTATAGAAGCTTTCATCTTCGTGCTTATCCTAATTGTTGGTTTAGTTTATGCATGGCGAAAGGGAGCATTAGAATGGTCTTAATTCTTGAATATTTAGACAATTAAACAAAACATTGAGACAGTTATGAATTCCATTGAGTTTCCCTTACTTGATCAAAAAACCAAAAATTCAGTTATTTCTACTACATTAAATGATCTTTCAAATTGGTCAAGACTATCTAGTTTATGGCCGCTTCTCTATGGTACTAGTTTTTGCTTCATTGAATTTGCTTCATTAATAGGATCGCGATTTGACTTTGATCGTTATGGACTGGTACCACGCTCTAGTCCTAGGCAGGCAGACCTCATTTTAACAGCGGGCACCGTAACTATGAAAATGGCTCCTTCTTTAGTTCGATTATATGAGCAAATGCCCGAACCAAAATATGTTATTGCTATGGGAGCCTGTACAATTACAGGAGGTATGTTCAGTACCGATTCTTATAGTACTGTTCGGGGCGTGGATAAGCTAATTCCTGTGGATGTATATTTGCCGGGCTGTCCACCTAAACCGGAAGCCGTTATAGATGCTATAACAAAACTTCGTAAGAAAATATCTCGAGAAATCTATGAAGATCAATTTAGTTATCAACGAGAGAATAGGTGTTTTACTACCAACCACAAATTTTATGTTGGACGCGGTACTCATACCGGCAATTATAATCAAGGATTATTCTATCAACCATCATCTATTTCAGAGATAACCTCTGACACATTTTTGAAATATAAAAAAGTTCAGTATCCTCCGACGAACGAAAAAGTGAATTAAACAGGATCCTTTTGTACAAAATACAATAAGAAATAGCAAGCAAGTCAATCTTCAAAAATTTCATTGTAATGTAAATAAATGGTAAATACTTATACCAATCTTATAAAAAACTCGGGAGAAGTAAAAAAATGCAAATGGGCCTGCTCGTATAGTTCTTTTTAATAGTAAAACAGATTCTAATGACAATCAGAATAGTGCTGAACCGGACAGAAATACTGAATTTGCTGTAGTTCATTATTCACGCGAACCAGATTATTGCCGAGACCTAATCAGAGGATCTATGCGCCCTCAAAGGCGTAAAACAGTAACTTATAAACTCTTTCAAGGAACTGCACACTCCCCTCTTTTTTTGGAGATAATGGGCGACTACGCGTTCTTGTTTGGTGATCTTGTCTATGATATCTCCCAATATTTGAAATAATATTTCAGGAAACCGGGTACTGATAATTCGGAATTTTTGGCGTTTGAGAAAACGATAGAACAGAAAGAGATAGAGGAAAACAAAGACGAGTCTGAAATAAGACTTAGACAAATCGAAGAAGCCTGGGAGAGCATTCTCTATGGTCTAATAATCAGAAGTTTTGTATTACTATTCCAATCAATATTTAGAAAATATATTCTATTACCTTCATTGATAATCACAAAAAATATCATTCGTATACTATTATTTCAAAATCCTGAATGGTCAGAAGATTTGAGGGATTGGAGAAAAGAAGTCCATATTTACTGCACCTATCAGGGCGTTCCAGTATCTCACACCGCGTTGCCAACAAACTGGTTCTGGGAGGGTATTCAGATAAGGATCTTATTCCCTTTTGTTCTGAAACCGTGGCACAATAAGGTACGATCTACTGGAAAAAAAAAATATCTACTGAAAAAAAAAAAGATCCACTGAAAGAAAAAAACTTATGGTTTTTAACAGGTTATGGAACACAAGTCGAATCGTACCTTGATGATCATGTCCCAAACCCTTTTTTATTTTTGGGTCCCATTTTAAAAAAAATAAAAAAACAATTGAAAAAAGATTTGAAAAATCGTTTTTTTCTAGTTCTAAAAGTTTTTAATGAAAGAAAAAAGGGGTCTCGAATCGTGTTAGAAGAAATCGAAAATAGGTTCAAAAAAAGAGATGAATTGAGTGAAAGCAAAAAAAATTCAACAATCAGTAAGAGTAATCCAATGATTGAGGAATCGCCCGTTCTAATTCAATCTATGAATTGGACAAATTTCACAGAAAAAAGGATAAAAGATCTTAATGTTAAAACAAAGACAATCTTAAAACAACTAGAAAAAATGACAGAAGAAAAAAAAGAGGGGGTTATAACTTTAGAGATTAATTTGAATTCTACCAAAACTACTTATGATGCTAAAAGATTAGAATTACTAAAAAATAGTTTGAAAATATTAAAAAGAAGAACCGTTCGATTAATCCGTAAATCCTATTTTTTTTTCAAATTTTAATGGGAAGGATATACATAGAGATCGTTTTCTCTATCACTCGTATTATTATGATGTCTGGACAACGTTTTCTTAATATTATTGAATTAACAGACAAAATTGTAAATGTATTTATTTCCATTTACACTAAAAAAAAATGAACAAAGAGTTCATAAAACAAATGAAAGTATAATTCCATTTATGTCGATTATAGACAAATCTTGGAATATTACAGATATGAATTCACAGAATTCTTGTGATGTATCTTCTTTGTCACAAGCCTATGTATTTTTTAAATTATCACAAGTTAGTAATGGATATAAATATAAGTTAAGATCTATTTTTGAATCTCATGGAAGATCTTTGTTTCTTAAGAATGAAATAAAAGATTATTTTTTTAGAATACAAGGAGGAAGATTAAATTCCAAATTAAGACATAAGAACCGTCCCGATTCTATAATGAATCAATGGATAAATTGGTTAAAGGTTCATTATCAATATGCTTTACCTCAGAGCGGATGGTCAAAATTAGTACCACAAAAGTGGAGGAAGAGAATCCATGAACATCGCGTGGCTCAAAAGAAAAATTTAGTTGAATATGATTCATCTGAAAAAAACCAATTCATTTTTTACAAAAAACAAAAAAAACAACAAGTAGATTTATTAGAAAAAAATAAAAAAATAAAAAAACAATATGGATATGATCTTTTCTCCTATCAATATATAAATTATGCAGATAACAAAAAATCCTATATTTATGGATATAAATCACCATTGCAAGCAAAAAAAAACCAAACGATTAATTACAACATACCTAAAAATAAAAAAGAATTATTTGATATAATGGGCGATAGCTTTATCCAAAATTATATAGCAGAAGATGGTATTATAGATATGGATATGGAAACAATGGAAAAAAATCTGAATAGAAAGTATCTAAATTGGATGGGAAAAAGAAAAAAGAATTCCAAAACGAATCAGAAATTATTGACTCCGAGATTTGGGTTCTTTTCAAAATTAAGTGCATATAAGAAGAATCCTTGGATCTTACCAATGAATTTCTTTTTTGTGCAGTTTTATGGAAACAAAAACATTACTGATGTAGCCAAGTTAAAGTTAGAAAAGAAAGAATACGGGAAGCAAGCAGATCTCAAATCATATCTCTCAAACTATTATAGGGACACTCAGTATAGTATAACTAGATACAGGAAGGATCTAAATGGCGAACAAAATTTCTTACTAGATAAATATTTTGGTTTTTATTTGCACTGTAAGACTCCCGTCCAAGAAACACTAATGGATAATATCAACTTATATTGTCTCCTGGTTAGATTGAAAAATCTAAAACAATTTTTCATAATGTCTATAAAAAAGGCAGACCTCGATTTTGAAATTACGGCGCGTCTGCAGATGAAGGACACTTGTTATACAGAATGTAGGGACACAGAGGAATTGAGGGACAACCTAATGTTTTTTATTGAACCTATTCGTATTTCTAGAAAAAACTATGAACAATTTTTTATATATCAAACCATAAGCATATCATTGAGGCACAAACGTAAAATTTTGAAAAGAAACTATGATTTACTTCTTCCTGAAAATCTTTTGTCCACTAGACGCCGTAGAGAATTGAGAATTCTAATTTGTTTGAACCCACAGAATAGAAATACTGTGCATAGAAACACAATAAATGACACTGAGAAAAAACGAAATAATTCTTCTGAAGTTTTGACTCAAAATGAAGATATTGATAGCGATACAAAAAATCTAATGACTTTAAAATTCTTTCTTTGGCCAAATTATCGATTCGAAGATTTAGCTTGTATGAACCGCTATTGGTTTGATACACATAATAGAAGCCGTTTCAGTATATTAAGAATACATATGTATCCTCGATTGAAAATCTAGATTTTTGTTCTATTTATCATTATCATAATATTTCAGATATCTATCTGATATCTGATATGTGAACATATATATATATATATAAATAAATATTTATATATATATATATATATATATATATATATATATATATATATATATATATATATATATATATGTTCACATATAATTGATAATTGCAATAAATAAAATAAACGCGCACACGCATTGTGGGATTGATACGACTTCAATGATGTCTCCATTAGATAGAAATAAATCAATAGAAAAATGAATAAATCAATAGAAAAATGAATAAATCAAAATTGTCTTTTTTTTTTTTTTTTTTTAAATACAAGACAATAGAATTTTTTATTTTTTGAATACATAAATATAGTATTTATTCTCTATTTGAATTACATTCCTTAATAAGGAATTTGAAAAAAAAAATTCAGAATTGTGAAAATTGTTAAATAAATTAAGGTAAAATTTGATATAAAAAATTCAAAATGAGTGTCATTACTATTACTGATCAATAAAAATATCTACCAAAAAGGAGGGGGAAAGAAAAGCTTTCATTTTATGATAAAAAATTCATTTATACCTGTTATTTCACAAAAAAAAAAAAAGAAGAAAACCCGGGATCGGTTGAATTTCAAGTATTCAACTTCACTAATAAAATACAAAGACTTACTTCACATTTTAAATTACACCCAAAAGACGATTTATCTCAAGGAGGTTTACGTATAATTCTGGGAAAACGGAAACGACTATTGTCGTATTTGTCAAAGAAAAACAAAATACGTTATCAAAATTTAATAAATCGGTTGGGTATTCGGGATTCACAAATTAGGTAATTTAAAGAATCATTTTCAATTATTCGATTTATTAGATACTGAATTTTGATGAACTTTTTTTTTTGAACGATTCATGGAAGAATGAATCGAGGAAAAACCTATGAATATCCCAGCTACAAGAAAAGACCTCATGATAGTAAATATGGGGCCTCAACACCCATCGATGCATGGTGTTCTTCGACTAATAGTGATTGTGTATTGATTTCGTGTATTTGTCTTGTATTAGGTTATCTAGCGTTCGATTTTATGTACATGCAAACCCTAGGTCTAACCATGGTATAATTGGAAAGCGATAAATTGCAAGAATTTAAAGTCTACGCTATTACAAATAGTATCCGGGAGTGGGGGTACAAATTCAAAAATGGGGATGAGACTTTAGGAATGTAGTGTCCAATAAGTTACAACCAAATCGAATTGCGATAAAAAGGTAAACAATGTATAGCAAGGTATAAGAATAGTAATTGTATGTGTATCAAGTGTATAATGTGAAATGTATTGTGTAAGTGTACGTGTATGTGTATGTAATTTATTTACAGGTGCAGAAATGTGAATTTAATGTGTTATTAAATATATTATATGTTTGATTTGTTAATTATATACAAAAGAATGTTTTTCAATTTTAATTATATTATGTAAAAAAAGATGTATTTTCATTTATTATGTACAAATCAAAAGTTCTAATTTTAAAGAAAGAAAAATATTAATTTTTAAAGGAGAAATTATGCAATTATGTAAAAAGAAAGATTTTTTAATAAAAAGAAAATGTTTATGTATTTTGTTGTTTTATGTATTAATGTAAAAAAGGGGTATCAAATAAGAATTTTTTTTTAGAAAAAAAAAAGATATTATTTAAGTTAAAAAGACCTTATTTCCATATACTTTAAAAAAGGTATTTCAAAAAGGATTTTGATTGTAACATTTTTTTTAATTAAACAAAAATTAGTATGAGTTAGTTTTTTTTTTAAAAAAAAGATCAAATGGGCCAAGGGAGAATTATAGCCCAAATGGTTTAACCTTAATGATAAGGAAATGGGGGGTGTCAGTGGGAAACTCGTTTTGGGCTTAAGCTGAGAAAGGGCAAGGCCCACTGATCTCATAACTTGTTTAGGGTTAATTGTTTTTGTTTCATTTGAAGAATGCTTTAGGGTTTACAGCGCCGTTTAGGGTTTCGTCTTCACTGCTTTCGTCCTTCACCTCTCAAGCCAAAACAATCAGGACGGTTCCTTTTGCCCCAGAGCCACCAGCGCCAACACGCATCTTCCTCCTCATGCTCGCCCAAACAGTGGTAACTAAAAGGTTATGATTTTCCGCTTATGTCTTCAGGTTTTCATTAATCCTTTTTTTTTTAGTTTTTTATGATCATTGATTCTGATTAAGTTTCGTTATTTTTCATCATTGAGGTGTATGAAGGAAAAAAAAGGGAAATACTACCTTGACGGAGGAGGAGGCGGACGTGGAGGCGCTTCGGAGGCTTTGACGGTGAGGGGTGGTTACGATGATGACACTAGCTTGGCTTCCTGGTACTCTGTGTTCTTTGTCTTCTTTATTGCTTGATGATGCATGCTGAAAGCCTCCTTGTCGCTTCTTTTCCTTCTATATCTTTGCCTATGTTGCTTGCTTAGTATGTTGTACTGATGATGATACGCTTTGAATGTTTTGATACCTTGAATGCTTGTGTACTGAGATATTTGATATGTTGTGTTATTGGCCCAATTATGAAGCAATTCTGAGGGTTTATTTGCCTTGAAATGATGAGTTCTGATATGCTCTGAGTATGCTTCTGAATATGCTATTGTTGATTTGTTGGCTTTTCGCTTGAGTTGGTTACCCAATGATGAATTCCTTGAGTTCTGAGGGCTTGAGTTGCCTTGAGAAACTTAGGAAACAAGTTATGGGTGTGAGGGCCTTGTGGCTTGATGCAGGTCTGGACTTGGTTTATGCTGTTGGGTTTTTGCGGGTTGATGGTGTTTACTGGTTTATAAGCTTGAAAGGTTTTGACAGGGTTTGGTCAATTGGGATTTAGGTTTGGTTTAAACTTGACAGGTTTTTGCTGGTTTAAGGCTTGATACCAGTTTAGGCTTATGTGCTGACTTTGGGTGAACTGGTTTATGGCCTTACTGAGTTTAAGCAGTTTCTATGGTTTTAGGCCATACTGGTTGTTGCTTTGGTAAGGCTTCAAGCAGGTTTGAGGACTGGGAGGCTTTTTGACAGGTTCTGGGGCTTTCTTGGATTTACTTCAGGCAGGTTATGGCATCACTGATGGTTTAGGCTTGCAGGTTTTGTTGGTTGAGTTTATGTTTGATGGCCTTACTGGTTTTTCTGGTTTGGATGTTATGCTTGGGGGATTATGTTCTCAGTAGGCTGTTGGTTTGAAAACTGGTGGTTGGTTTTGAGCTAGAGGCTTTTTGGTTTGAAACCTGATGCTTCTTTTGTTTATGTTGTTTGGCTGCCTCTTTTAACTGTTCTATTGACAGGTTCTTTTATATTTTTTTTCTATCTCTCAAGCCTAAACTGTAAGCCCTATTTCTTTTCCCTCTTCTTCTCTCTCCAGTACAGCTTTAGCATTAAAAAAATGTTTATGCTTTGTACTTTTACTGAAAGGGCAGCACTGGGAAATGATGCTTTGATGCTTGCTTGCAATACATGTTTCCTCTGCACTTTATGTCTTCTTTTCCATACTTTGTGCTGCATTTGTACTTGTATCTGAATATGCTGACATCTTTGATATTCTGATATCTTTTGGACAGCTTTGAGTAGCCTTCTCTTTGACAGTTTTTTTTGAATGGTTTGAAATTTGAACTGAGTTTGGGACTTTAGTTAGGCAGTGGTTTGACAATTTTTTGTATTTTTTCAATTTTGTGCATTCCAAGTTTAGCAAGCAAATATTCATCCCTCTTTGTGAGCCGGGAGAAATCCCGTGATTTGCAAAGAGGGCTAACTGATCCCAGTCAGTTGCCCTTAATGATGAACTTTATTTTTATCTGTCTGTCTCTATTTATTTTATCTGCAATTGACTTTTCTTTCTCTTATTTGTTTTTGCAGATAAAATTCCATGGAGCACTGGAGCAATGGGCGGAAGATGAAGACTTAAGAATTTTCTTAGGATAATTTTATTCTTTTTAATTATTGTAATCATTATTAGAATACTTTGTAAATAAATACAGTACTCGAATAAAAATTGTAACGAATAATTAAAGATGAATAAAATCCAATCTTTTATCATTTAATTCCTTTCCTTCCTTTTCAATTGTTTATTTATTATTTATAGTTCTTTAAATTAAAATAATTGAAAATTAAATTCCAACTTACTTAATCTTTAGAATAATAAATAATTAACTAAACATTGATTCAACGTCGATCAATTAATAAACTTGGCGCTTCCAACATCCAAAGCAAAGCACAGTCAAACACAACAACTGATCAGACGCATTCCCCTTTTCACTGATTTTTACCAAACACTGCAAATTCAAACTGAATGTATCCTTTCACTGATTTAATCACACAGTGCGAACTCAATCCAAATGTTTCAATCCTCATCTCAGCATAACTTGAAAAGCGCTGTAGAATTTAAATCTTTCTGAGAACGCGCGCACAAAAAACCCTAATTCCTGATTAAATGCCAAAGAACGTCCGCCTGATCAAAGTTGAGCCAAAATCAACCAAACCCTAAACAAACTGTTTGAATTGTTCCAGAGCCATAAAAATCAATGAAAACCCTAATTTTGTCTGACTGACGAGAAAAGTTTGTTTGACCGATTCTTGAGCCAGTTTGAAAAAATCAGGAAAAGCCCGAAGTTGTGATTTCTTGTGGAAAAATGCGAGGGCAAATTTTGGGGTACAACAGTTGCCCCTGTTCAATCTTCTTGAACCTGAAGAGTTAGATTGGCAAGTTTGCCTTTCGTGACTTGAAGGTAAAAGAAGATTGGACACTAGAGTGCCCTAAAATTTGCACTCGGTGATGTGATGGTAGAGGGAATGGGCTTAAAGATGCCATTTGGTGATGGGCTTAAAGATGCCATCTGATGCGATAGAATCTTGTCGGGGGATGGGCTTAAAGATGCCATCTGAGAATTGGCTTAAAGATGCCATTTGGAAGAACCTGGCACAAGTATCAGAATGTTGTCGTGTCTGGATCACATCTGAACTGTCTCTGAGTCAACCTGGAATAAGTATCCGAATGTCGCCATGTCTGGGTCACATCTGAACTGTCTCTGAGTGAATTTGGAATAAGTATCAGAATGTCGCCGTGTCTGGGTCACATCTGAACTGTCTCTGAGTGAATTTGGAATAAGTATCAGAATGTCGCCGTGTCTGGGTCACATCTGAACTGTCTCTGAGTGAATTTGGAATAAGTATCAGAATGTCGCCGTGTCTGGGTCACATCTGAACTGTCTCTGAGTGAATTTGGAATAAGTATCAGAATGTCGTCGTGTCTGGGTCACATCTGAACTGTCTCTGAGTGAATTTGGAATAAGTATTAGAATGTCGCCGTGTCTGGGTCACATCTGAACTGTCTCTGAGTGAATTTGGAATAAGTATCAGAATGTCGCCGTGTCTGGGTCACATCTGAACTATCTCTGGATGAATCTCGGAAGATGATCTTTGTCTTTCGACTGATCTTACCTGAAAAGGTAAAGGGTTAGTTGTATGCAATGTTATGATGCATGATGCAATGTATGTTACACCAATGTTTATGATATGAATGTAATGGATGCACATGTAAGCTGGTGAGCTATCTTGCTGAGGATAAATGAATCCTGGATGGCTGAAGATAAAAGAATCTTGACTGCTGCCGGGGAGGGCAAGCCCTTGGCTGCTGCTGTGGAGGGAAAGAATCTCTTGACTGTTGAAAAAATGAGAAGTCTTGGGACCACTGTTGGGGAAATCAGAAGCTTGGGTTGTATGCCAAACTACTGGGGAATTCCTGTCTTGAGGAGATCTTCAGTCTGCTTGGGGATTGATAGTTGAAACTTGACTCTGAGGGGAGTTAGCTTCTGGAAGGTTCTCTGGCTGGGGATTGCGAGAGTCCTCTGATTGCTGCAGGTGTTGGTCTAGAATAAGTTACTGAATGTCGCCATCTCTGGGTCACATCTGAACTATTTCTAGAAACAAATCTGAATAAGTTATAGAATGTCGCCAAATCTGGGTCACATCTGAACTATTTCTGGAAGCAGGCTTGGGTAAGTTATAGAATGTCGCCAAATCTTGGGTCACATCTTGAACTATATCATGAATGAAAATCTGAATAAGTTGCGGAATGTCGCCGAATCAGGGTTACATCTGAACTATATCTGGAAGAAAATCTCTGAATGAGTTATAGAAGGTCGCCATCTCTGGGTCACATCTTGAACTATATCTGGAAGAAGATCTGAATGAGTTATAGAATGTCGCCATCTCTGGGTCACATCTTGAACTATATCTGGATGCAGATCTGAATGAGTTATAGAATGTCGCCATCTCTGGGTCACATCTTGAACTATATCTGGATGCAGGCTTGGATAAGTTATAGAATGTCGCCAAATCTTGGGTCACATCTTGAACTATATCATGAATGAAAATCTGAATAAGTTGCGGAATGTCGCCGAATCAGGGTCACATCTGAACTATATCTGGAAGAAAATCTCTGAATGAGTTATAGAATGTCGCCATCTCTGGGTCACATCTTGAACTATATCTGGATGCAAATCTGAATGAGTTATAGAATGTCGCCATCTCTGGGTCACATCTTGAACTATATCTGGATGCAAATCTGAATGAGTTATAGAATGTCGCCAAATCTTGGGTCACATCTGAAACTATATCTGGAAGCAAATCTGGAATGAGTTATAGAATGTCGCCATCTCTGGGTCACATCTTGAACTATATCTAGAAGGAAGTCTGAATGAGTTATAGAATATCTCCAAACTTGGGTCACATCTGAAACTATATCAATCTTCTGAGGTGATGAGGGATTTGTTGAACACTTTTGACATTCGAATGCCCCAAGTGGTGATGAAGGAGTCTTGAATCAGATTACTCTACAGATTGAGAGATTTCTTGAAATCTTGACTGGACTGCCCCAGGTTAACTGAACTTTGAAAGATCTGTTGGACCTTGACTGGACTGCCCCAGGTTAATTGGATGGTGACATGTCATGCCCCTTGTTGATAGGAGATTCGCAATGGAAGTGTCATCCTTTTGTTTTTGGAATGATTTTGCTCACTGAGAGAGTTTGCGTTCCTCCGAACATTCGCCGTATGAATTTCTTCGCTGTCAAACAAAAAGCCAAATGCAGACAGTGATATTCAAACAATGCAAAGTTTATGTTTGTCTCGAAGTTTTGCAAAATGCGTTTTTTAGCGGAAAACTTTTTATAAGATAAGTCAACACAAGATTTAGAGCAAAGCCTTACAGGAGTCAGGATACCTTTTGTAACAGTATGCTTTCGAACTAACCCATGCTTCAATTAGGACTTTTGAGGGGTTGTAACGTGGCTTGGTTCACGGTTTAAGAAACAAAGGATAAAGTCTCAAAGTGTATTTGTACCCACCCGCTCTTCGTGATATTCTCCAACCTAAGCTCAGTCAATTGTGCGTCGTACTCTGTTTTGAGTTTGGAACGACTTTTGGGCGATGGTTCACCAGTTGAATTTGGGGAGACAGTCATCATCTCCTTTTTTCTTTTGCAACATTTTTCATGTTGTTGAGGATTTTGTAATGACCTCACTATTTTGATTTTGATTTGTTATCCCTAACTTTTGCCTGACTGTTCCCATTTTCGAGATTACAGTCAGCGGGATGCCCCAGCTTTCTTAAGCCTCCTTTATAGGTTTTGGCTTGGTGGGCTTTTCTCTTTTGAGAGATTGACTGCCTATGTGATAGGGAACCACACTTGTCTTTTGATTCCAAAGGAATGCTTTCTTTTTCGACGTCGTCCGTTATATTACGAACTGAGAGTTTGCGACTTTAATGAGCATTTTCTTTTGAATTAACTGAGATACTATCCTGCCCCAGGTTTATATCAAAGGTTTTGATCGTTTAGAACAGAAAACTCCTACTTCTTTGGCTCGAAGGGGTTGACTAGGGATTAACTTCCTTATAACTCCAGTGTTTGGGATTTGAAAGAAATGCATGTACATCATCAGCAAGGTCTGTTCAAAAGCATACTGTATGAGATTACGGTATTGTTTCGTCATCCTCCCTCTAAAGGCTTGCAGCTTTTTATCAAGAGTTAAATGTCAAAAAGAAAGCATAAGAGTAATGAAAGCGAATGAATTCAAGACAAACATATGCAATGCATTAATGAAACAAAGTTTGACATTAAAAGATAATTGTTTGAATAATACAAGAAGTTACAACTTGAAAATTCGAACGAAACAAAAACAAACTCAATGATTTGGCACAGGAGGAGTGATCATGCTGGGGTCTCTGGGGGACCAAACTCAATCTCCTTGGCATCGATCATATCTTGGATCTTGTTCTTCAGAGGCCAACAGTTGTTGGTATCATGCCCCGGGCTATCAGAGTGGTATTCACATCTTTCATTGGGGTGATAAGTAGGAGCAGAAGTGTTTGGGTTCCGGAGAGGAGCCCTCAATGTAATCAGATCCCTCTTCAACAAGTGTTGCAGTGCTTGAGACAGTGACATGTTGATCTTGGTGAATTGCCTCTTAGGTGCGACCTCCTTATGTTGATGCCCCTGTCTTTGCTGAGCAAGTGTAGGGTTAGAGATCAAGACTGCCCCTACATGTTGGTCAAGACGACCCTTTTGACTGCTCGCAGCATTGGACTCCTTCTTTCTGCTGTAGGGAGTTATCTGAGTATCGGAGGTTGTAGCTCCTTGGATCTTTCCACTTTTGATGCCAGCTTCGACCCTTTCACCGGTCAGTATTAGCTCGGTGAACCCAGCTGAGGAGCTTCCAATTAAGTGATTGAAGAAAGGCCCTGTCAAAGTTCCCATGAAGATGTCAATCAGCTCTCTGTCAGTTAAAGGGGGTTGCACCCTACCAGCCAGATCTCTCCATTTTTGAGCATACCCTTTAAAGCTCTCGTCAGAACCCATGGTCATGTTCTACAACTGCACACGAGTTGGTGCGAGATCAGCATTGTACTGATACTGTTCGTAAAAAGCCCCGGCTAGATCTTCCCAGGTGTGGATGCGAGAACTCTCCAATTGATAAAACCACTCGAGTTGAGCCCCTACCAGACTTTCTTGGAAGAAATGGATCCAAAGCCTCTTATCAGCTGTGTATGGTTGAATCTTGCAGACATAAGACCTTAGATGCATCTTAGGGCAAGAAACTTCGTCGTATAGAGAAACGGTAGGAACTTTGAACTTTGAAGGGATGACCAATCCAGGAACTAGGCCCATGTCTCCTAGATCCAAGCCAGGTATTTGTTGGATCTCCATAGCATTGAGGCGATCCTCCAACTCTTTGTACTTGTAATCAACGAGAGGATATTGTTCTTCGGAGTAGTCAGCTTCCTCTTCATCAATTTCCACATTGTGGTCTTCTTCAAGACTACCCCCTGTGTTGGACAGAGTTGCAAGGTCTTGGGTCTTAGGTTTTCTCCTCAAGTTCAGGATGCGGACTGCCTTCTTGGACTTCTTCTTCTTGTCTTCGAGAAGAAGAGTTGTCAGATCCTCTTGCCCTTTACCCATAGCTAGCAGCATTTGTTGGAATTGAGCATTTTGAGCTTGAAGATCTTTCACTGTTTGTTCTATATCCATCTTACTGAAATAAACAGTAGGAAGAATAAGGAGACCTGTATGGGAGAAACCTGTTATGCAATGATATGTGTGATATATATGCAATGTTTTCAAGGATCTCTTGGGGTAAACACAAGAGAATGTTAGAGGTTGAACTTCGATCTTTGATTTAGAGAACTTTGCACCGGTGGATGTCTTTCCACGAGAATCAAGCTCACCATGTCAAGTGGGTCATAGCCACTGATTCAAGTTGTTGCACTTGAACTCTGATTGGGGAACTGTGCACTGGTGGATGTCTTTCCACAAGAATCGAGCTCACCATGTCAAGTGGGTCATAGCCACTGATTCAAGTTGTCGTACTTGAACTTTGATGGCATTTGTTTAGAGGATAAACCTCTTGCCCTTTGGTAGACGTCTGGTTCAACGTAACCCTGCATCAAAAGAACCCTCGAGATCCTTGAAAAGGTTATTGAAAATGCTATGGTATGATGTTATGATGTTATGTACATGTATGCAAAAAAGCAAGTAAGTGTATATACAGCCAAACATATTCACACAAAGCAAACAAGTCCTTAGGTTTAGGCTTGCATGGGGTTTAGGTAAGTACCCTCTTGAAGTTAGTTGGCTCATCCTGTCCTAAAACAGAAACCGGGTTCTAAGGAGCTCAATATCATTGGATTGTTTTCTGTGTTCATCGTTTCGGTTTAGCCACTTAACTGGCGACCAAAATATTCCAAGAAAACAACCCTCAAATGAGTGTAGTATCGAGTATCTACCAACTTCGGACTGCACCAAAGTCGGTCATCTCACTACCCCTAAAAAGGCTAAGATGGTCAATTAAGGTTCTAAGAGTTCGTTAGTGCTTCATGACATCACTCAGCGGCCCCGTACTCTCCTTGACTGAACTCAAGGGTTACCGGTACTCACAAATATGTCACACTAACATAGCTTACTGCTTCAACCATGTCGGTATACCCCGCACAGTTCCCTCACAGTTTTTTTGCTATTTACCTAAAAAGGTGCCCCAAATCCGGGTGTAGGATTTACAATAAACCCAAACAAGAACCCAAAAGATAAAGCAATCAAGTCAATCAAAGCAAGAAAGTAAAGGTGATCTAAACCCTAAGGTAACCCCACTTTTTAAGAAATCCCCAGCAGAGTCTCCAGTTTTGTGATACGGTGGGAGAACTGACTAGAGGTTTGCGTTTGTATTCGCACTTGTTCGGTTGAGCAAGAGTCGCCACCGACTTTTTATTTTATCCTAAAGGAAAGGTTAAAAAGCAAAGCAAAAACCTTTTGAGATGTTTCGTGGGTTCGGGGGGTAGATTATGAAAAGGGAAGGTGTTAGCACCCTTTTCATCCATGGTTATCCATGGGCTCTTAGTTACTTGGTTTTTAGATCACTTGCCTTGATTTTCGATTGCTTGAAATTGTGGTGTGTGTGTGTTTTGAAAATATTTTTGAAAGAGATGCCTTGTTTTAGGCAACCAATGTAATGACTCGTGTTTGAGTATATACGAAGGTGTGTATCTTTTCGAAAAGATGTTTCAAATGTTTTTGAGAGTTTGTTTTGAAAGTGTTTGTGAAGTGTGGTTTTTGAAAAGAAGGCAAGTGTTTTTGCAAGTTGATCTCAAGTAACTAAGAGTTTTGTCTACCCCTATTATACTCAAAGGTTTTCTCTATTTTTTCAACCCTTTTTAACAATTTTGTTCCACCATTGAATTTGGTGGACAATCTTGCGTTTAGGAAGTTTAACGGGACGGGCGCGGGTCATCGTATGGACCATGAATGCAATGGTGCCAAGTATCTTTGGCAATTTGCTTGAAGGGACTATGATCATTCCGTTTTAGGCAACTTTCGAAAGCGTCATCGAGGGACTTATGATCATTTGAATTTGTTTTGCCAAAGAAACTCGACGTGCAAGCATGGCCCATTTTGGAAGGCAACATGTGGGATTACCCTAAGGGGTGCAAGTGTGATTGTGTATTGATTTCGTGTATTTGTCTTGTATTAGGTTATCTAGCGTTCGATTTTATGTACATGCAAACCCTATGTCTAACCATGGTATAATTGGAAAGCGATAAATTGCAAGAATTTAAAGTCTACGCTATTACAAATAGTATCCGGGAGTGGGGGTACAAATTCACAAATGGGGATGAGACTTTAGGAATGTAGTGTCCAATAAGTTACAACCAAATCGAATTGCGATAAAAATGTAAACAATGTATAGCAAGGTATAAGAATAGTAATTGTATGTGTATCAAGTGTATAATGTGAAATGTATTGCGTAAGTGTACGTGTATGTGTATGTAATTTATTTACAGGTGCAGAAATGTGAATTTAATGTGTTATTATATATATTATATGTTAGATTTGTTAATTATGTACAAAAGAATGTTTTTCAATTTTAATTATATTATGTAAAAAAAGATGTATTTTCATTTATTATGTACAAATCAAAAGTTCTAATTTTAAAGAAAGAAAAATATTAATTTTTAAAGGAGAAATTATGCAATTATGTAAAAAGAAAGATTTTTTAATAAAAAGAAAATGTTTATGTATTTTGTTGTTTTATGTATTAATGTAAAAAAGGGGTATCAAATAAGAATTTTTTTTTAGAAAAAAAAAAGATATTATTTAAGTTAAAAAGACCTTATTTCCATATACTTTAAAAAAGGTATTTCAAAAAGGATTTTGATTGTAACATTTTTTTTAATTAAACAAAAATTAGTATGAGTTAGTTTTTTTTTACAAAAAAGATCAAATGGGCCAAGGGAGAATTATAGCCCAAATGGTTTAACCTTAATGATAAGGAAATGGGGGGTGTCAGTGGGAAACTCCTTTTGGGCTTAAGCTGAGAAAGGGCAAGGCCCACTGATCTCATAACTTGTTTAGGGTTAATTGTTTTTGTTTCATTTGAAGAATGCTTTAGGGTTTACAGCGCCGTTTAGGGTTTCGTCTTCACTGCTTTCGTCCTTCACCTCTCAAGCCAAAACAATCAGGACGGTTCCTTTTGCCCCAGAGCCACCAGCGCCAACACGCATCTTCCTCCTCATGCTCGCCCAAACAGTGGTAACTAAAAGGTTATGATTTTCCGCTTATGTCTTCAGGTTTTCGTTAATCCTTTTTTTTTAGTTTTTTATGATCATTGATTCTGATTAAGTTTCGTTATTTTTCATCATTGAGGTGTATGAAGGAAAAAAAAAGGGAAATACTACCTTGACGGAGGAGGAGGCGGACGTGGAGGCATTCCGGAGGCTTTGACGGTGAGGGGTAGTTACGATGATGACACTAGCTTGGCTTCCTGGTACTCTGTGTTCTTTGTCTTCTTTATTGCTTGATGATGCATGCTGAAAGCCTCCTTGTCGCTTCTTTTCCTTCTATATCTTTGCATATGTTGCTTGCTTAGTATGTTGTACTGATGATGATACGCTTTGAATGTTTTGATACCTTGAATGCTTGTGTGCTGAGATATTTGATATGTTGTGTTATTGGCCCAATGATGAAGCTATTCTGAGGGTTTATTTGCCTTGAAATGCTGAGTTCTGATATGCTCTGAGTATGCTTCTGAATATGCTATTGTTGATTTGTTGGCTTTTCGCTTGAGTTGGTTACCCAATGATGAATTCCTTGAGTTCTGAGGGCTTGAGTTGCCTTGAGAAACTTAGGAAACAAGTTATGGGTGTGAGGGCCTTGTGGCTTGATGCAGGTCTGGACTTGGTTTATGCTGTTGGGTTTTTGCGGGTTGATGGTGTTTACTGGTTTATGAGCTTGAAAGGTTTTGACAGGGTTTGGTCAATTGGGATTTAGGTTTGGTTTAAACTTGACAGGTTTTTGCTGGTTTAAGGCTTGATACCAGTTTAGGCTTATGTGCTGACTTTGGGTGAACTGGTTTATGGCCTTACTGAGTTTAAGCAGTTTCTATGGTTTTAGGCCATACTGGTTGTTGCTTTGGTAAGGCTTCAAGCAGGTTTGAGGACTGGGAGGCTTTTTGACAGGTTCTGGGGCTTCCTTGGATTTGCTTCAGGCAGGTTATGGCCTCACTGATGGTTTAGGCTTGCAGGTTTTGTTGGTTGAGTTTATGTTTGATGGCCTTACTAGTTTTTCTGGTTTGGATGTTATGCTTGGGGGCTTATGTTCTCAGTAGGCTGTTGGTTTGAAAACTGGTGGTTGGTTTTGAGCTGGAGGCTTTTTGGTTTGAAACCTGATGCTTCTTTTGTTTATGTTGTTTGGCTGCCTCTTTTAACTGTTCTATTGACAGGTTCTTTTATATTTTTTTTCTATCTCTCAAGCCTAAACTGTAAGCCCTATTTCTTTTCCCTCTTCTTCTCTCTCCAATACAGCTTTAGCATTAAAAAAATGTTTATGCTTTGTACTTTTACTGAAAGGGCAGCACTGGGAAATGATGCTTTGATGCTTGCTTGCAATACATGTTTCCTCTGCACTTTATGTCTTCTTTTCCATACTTTGTGCTGCATTTGTACTTGTATCTGAATATGCTGACATCTTTGATATTCTGATATCTTTTGGACAACTTTGAGTAGCCTTCTCTTTGACAATTTTTTTTTGAATGGTTTGAAATTTGAACTGAGTTTGGGACTTTAGTTAGGCAGTGGTTTGACAATTTTTTGCATTTTTTCAATTTTGTGCATTCCAAGTTTAGCAAGCAAATATTCATCCCTCTTTGTGAGCCGGGAGAAATCCCGTGATTTGCAAAGAGGGCTAATTGATCCCAGTCAGTTGCCCTTAATGATGAACTTTATTTTTATCTGTCTGTCTCTATTTATTTTATCTGCAATTGACTTTTCTTTCTCTTATTTGTTTTTGCAGATAAAATTCCATGGAGCACTGGAGCAATGGGCGGAAGATGAAGACTTAAGAATTTTCTTAGGATAATTTTATTCTTTTTAATTATTGTAATCATTATTAGAATACTTTGTAAATAAATATAGTACTCGAATAAAAATTGTAACGAATAATTAAAGATGAATAAAATCCAATCTTTTATCATTTAATTCCTTTCCTTCCTTTTCAATTGTTTATTTATTATTTATAGTTCTTTAAATTAAAATAATTGAAAATTAAATTCCAACTTACTTAATCTTTAGAATAATAAATAATTAACTAAACATTGATTCAGCGTCGATCAATTAATAAACTTGGCGCTTCCAACATCCAAAGCAAAGCACAGTCAAACACAACAACTGATCAGACGCATTCCCCTTTTCACTGATTTTTACCAAACACTGCAAATTCAAACTGAATGTATCCTTTCACTGATTTAATCACACAGTGCGAACTCAATCCAAATGTTTCAATCCTCATCTCAGCATAACTTGAAAAGCACTGTAGAATTTAAATCTTTCTGAGAACGCACGCACAAAAAACCCTAATTCCTGATTAAATGCCAAAGAACGTCCGCCTGATCAAAGTTGAGCCAAAATCAACCAAACCCTAAACAAACTGTTTGAATTGTTCCAGAGCCATAAAAATCAATGAAAACCCTAATTTTGTCTGACTGACGAGAAAAGTCTGTTTGACCGATTCTTGAGTCAGTTTGAAAAAATCAGGAAAAGCCCGAAGTTGTGATTTCTTGTGGAAAAATGTGAGGGCAAATTTTAGGGTACAACACCACCCTATAAGCAACAACTCCCGCCCTATTAGAAATCTGATATGGACTGATAAATTGAGGAGTAAGCTTTCTCGATTTTAAAGCACGTCAAACATCGATCGCCGGAGTGACTCTCAAGAATACATGGTCTCCTTCTTGAAACTCAAGATCCTTCCTTCTCTTATCATGGTAACATTTTTTCCTAGTCTGCGAAGCTTTCATCTTTTCTCGAATTAACTTCACTTTTTCCGTAGTCTGTTGGACAATCTCAGGTCCAAGCACTACTTTCTCACCAGATTCATACCAACACAAAGGTGTCTGTGATACGGTGGGAGAACTGATTTAAGGGTTTTGTGTTTTATCGCAAATGTTGCCGTTAGCAAGAGTCACCATCAACTTTTCTTTTATCCAAAAGGAAAGGTGAAAAAGCACAGGAAAGACCTTTGAGATTGTTTCTTGAGTTCAGGGGGTAGATTATGAAAAGGGAAGGTATTAGCACCCTTTTCATCCATGGTTTTCCATGGGCTCTTAGTTACTTGCTAGATCACTTGCTATTGTTGTTTGAAATTGTGCTTGGTGTGGTTTTGAAAGTATTTTGTAAAAGAGGCCATTGTTTAAGCAATCTTTGTAATGATTCTTGTTCGTAAGAATGTATACAAAGATGTTTGTCTTTTTGAAAATGTTTTCAATGTTTGTAAGATGTTTGGAAATGTGTGTGTTTGTTTTGAAGATAGCAATGAATATTGTTTGAAAATAGAGCAAGTAACTAGAAGTAATATTCCTACTCAAATGTCTTTCTTGTTCATTTTCTATTCCTTTAACATTGTTGTCTTACCATTGATTTGGTAAGCAACCCTATCTTTGGATGTAAACGGGACGGGCATGGGTCATCGTATAACCATAATTAGCAATGTTACAAAGTATCTTAGCATTTTTTAGGGACCAAGATCATTTTGTAAGGCAACTTAGAATAGTGTCATCGAGGGACTATGATCTTATATTTGTTTGTTTTTCCTAGATACTTCGCATGCGTAATATGGCCATTTTTTGTATAAGGCAACCAAGTGGAGAAACCCTAAGGGTGCTTGTGTGTAAGTGTGTTATTTTCATGCTTGATTTTGTCTTGGATTAGGATTTTCTATTTGATTTGTTTTTATCTTGCCATTCAAAACCTAATTACTAGCATGGTATATAAAAGCGGTAGATTGCGTAATTTTAAAGATTACTACGTTATTACAACATTGTATGGGAGGGGGGTATACAAATTATGAATGGGGATTTGCAATAATGTAAACCTAATTAAACTATTACAACCAAATTGAATTTGCATGAATATTTGAATAAATAATATACGATATAAATATGCAATGGTATGTATGTAAGAAAAATATTTTTGGTTTGTTTTTTTTTTTATATGCAAAAGAGTTTTGACCTAATCCTAAAAATTTAAGAAAAGGAAATTATTTCTTGAAAAAAAGGTTAACCCTAATTTCTAATTTAAAAAAGAAAATAAAGTTCTTTAAGTATTTTTTTGTGTATTTTTTTGTCTTAAAATAATAAATAATATTTATGAAAATATTTAGTTTTTTTATATGTTAAAATAAATATTTATAAGTTTGAGAAAAAGAATAAATAATTAACCTAATTCTATTTTTTACTTACAAGTTTATTAGGGAAAAATAGAATACATAACTAAAAAATATATATTTTTATGAGAAAATAAAATAAAATAAACAAAATATAATATTTATCATTTTTACATTTTTTTATGATTTTTAATATTTAAGAAAAATATATTTAATGAAATAAAACAACATAAAATAAATAAATGAAAATAGTTGGGCCAGGGGTGCCCTGAGTAATCAGGGGGTAGCATGTTAGAAAAAACACAAGGCCCAAATGTTGAAGTCCACGCTGCAAACAGCCAAAAAAATGGATGAAAAATGTGAAAAATGCAAAAAGGCGGCGCCAAGGCTCGAACCTGTGACCTTAAGAATTTTAGCGCGCTGCCTTACCACTGGGTGGCTGTACATCCGTTAGTTTAAATGAAACAAGAAAAACATAACATATAAAGCCTTTTTGCCCTGTACTTCATCTTCTTCCTCAAATTGGCCAAAACCTTTGTATCTTTCTCATTTCTCCATGGAAATGGAAACTTCCAACATGAAAATGATAGTACTCTTTCCCACGATTTCAACCATGTAACTCATGTAAACTAACAGTCAATGATCAAAACTAATTTCAAAGGCCCTAATTTTAATTCTAATTTTTACAGAAATTTGAACTCTAAAATTATCTATACACAATGAATGTAAATGAAATTTATGAACATGGTTGGTTTTAGCACAAGGATATCTACATTTTATCTTCACAAATCGTGACCAATAGATGCCTGTATGAAGAGATAGAAGTTGGAGTTCTTACCTCTTTCAGTTGAGATCGTGAATGGAGTTTGAGTGAGATTTATGAAGGCCTCAAGATTCCTTTAGCTTGCCTGAACCTCCCTGAGTGTGTTCCAATCCTTGCCTTGCTTTGAAAGTGCCTGAATCTCTCTATCCAGGTCAACCTGCAAGCTTGAAAAACAAAAATGGAAGATGAAGAAGGAGGAGTTACAGTGAAGGGATGATGGTCTGGAACACTTAGATAGGAGGTAGGTAAACTGTTTGAGTGATTAAAACTTGAAATGCACGAGTAAATTTGTGGATTGCTATGCTTGATTTCAAACTGCAAGTTTTGACAGGTTTTTGGTGATAGGGAATTTTTGAGTGTTTCCGGCCTTGAGAAATCGTGTGTTAGGTTGCAATGTGTTTATGTATTAGTATAGAGAAGGTTTCTAATCCACTCCACAAAAGATTTCTCTATTGTAGCCTTTTTGCACTCTTACTTGCTTTTTAAGAAAGGTGAAGAGACCACTCTCTACATGCTTGTACAGGCCTGCTTGGAGTTGGTACAAGTTATAGACAACTTGCTCTTGGTTTATAGGACTTGTGTATGCAGAGAAAACAGGTCCAATGCTCAAGAAGTGAAAAGTTGCAAAAGTTATGCTTTTCCAAAATGGCAATGGCAACTTTGTGCCATTTATGGAATTAAAGCTTGGACAAAGACTCTTGTGCTTGGATTAAGGATTTATCATCTGTGTAAGCATTAAATTATGAAGTGAGAAACAAGTTTGAGACCTGTAAAGCAAGGATTAGGCAGCATAGGTTCAGATTTGAATTTTGTTCTTCATGAAATGGCTTGAAATCAAAGTGAGAAATTGCCAACTCCATCTCTTCGATTCTCCCTACTCAAAAATGATCTCAAAGAGTTCTTGGACATTTTGTAAAGCATGCAATGTGCTCTATAACTCATCTTTGAAATTCATTTCAATATTCCTCTTGGAACTAGGTGAAAAATTGCCATGAAGTTAGGTCAAAAACCTGCCTAAATTAGGGCAAAATTTCACTAAGTTATTTTAGTTCATGAGCATGTATTCACAAAATTATATCTTGAGATTCAAGCATGTTTAGGAGAAAATGTGTGAAGAAAAGTTGTAGATTTCATGGATATCTACAACTTTCATGTTCGGAACTTTCTTTGAATCATCTTGTATCATGGTGAAAAATTTGCTTAAAGTTGAGAAAAAATAAGAAATTTTCTATACTTAGAAAAATTTCTAAGTTAAGAAAATTTCAAATTTTAAAACCAAAATCTTCAATCTTTGATTCCTTGATGAACAAGTTTCATATTTTGACATGTTTTGATGAATTGTGATCCTTGGCACTTGAATTTGACCAAAAAGTCAAAGTTTGACTTTTCAGTATACAGTTGACTTTTGATCAGTTGACTGAAAAATTCATCTGTCAATCTAATGAAATTGCAATGTTTTGAACAATGTCAATAGGTCAAGATCATAGAATTGAACCCTTGAAATCATGCTTCAAACCAATTGGTCATTTGCTAGGTTAAAAAAATCAGAAATTGCCCTTTCTCAATCAAAACCCTAATTTTGACCATTTTGCCCTTTTGATGATTTGATCAAATTTCTTGAGGAATTGTGGTCCAAACTTGATAAAATGATACATATGAGTCTAAAAGGTTGATGTGGATCAACAATTATGAAGTTTTACTGTAAATTGGCCATGGTTGACTTTTTCCCAATACAACTGATTTTTAGGTCAACTGTCCAATTGACTGATCAAAAATGTGATTCAAGGCTTGAAACTTGACATTAGTTATCTTAGGGGTCCATGATGATACTTGAAAGTCATATGAAGTATTGATAGTCCAAAAAATCTTTGTGCAATTCCAAACCCTAATTTTTTATTATCAGTGCATGATGAGATGCCCTGAGCTGGTCAAACCGTAATCCAGTCTTGAGTCAAAGAGATCTTGTGAGAAAAGTCTTGAGAAATGAGAGGGAAAATTTTGGGGTACAACAGATGCCCCTGTTCAATCTTCTAAACCTGAAGAGTTAGATTGGCGAGTTTTGCCATTCGTGACTCGAAGGTGGAAGATGATTGGACACTAGAGTGCCATAAATTTGCGCTCGATGATGTGATGATAGAAGGAATGGGCTTACAGATGCCATTTGGAGAGGTGATAGAATATTTTCAGAGATGGGCTTGTAAATTCCATCCAAGAACGTTTGTTGAATTGTAAGTTGTAAGCTGAAAAAATGAGTATCATAATGGTGTCAGTGTTTGGAACGTGTCTGAATTGTATCTGAAAGGTTGTATCTGAACGAGTATTAGAATGACATCCGCGTCTGGAGCATATCTGAACTGTATCTTGAAAGTTGAATCTGAATGAGTATCAGAATGGCATCCGTGTCTGGAGCGTATTCGTACTGTATCTGAAAGTTGAATCTGAATGAGTATCAGAATTGCATTCATGTATGGAGCGTATCCGAACGGTATCATGAAAGTTGAATCTGAATGAGTATCAGAATGGCATCCGTGTCTAGATCGTATCCGTAATGTATCATGAAAGTTGAATCTGAATGAGTATCAGAATGGCATCCGTGTCTGGAGCGTATCCGTACTGTATCTGAAAGTTGAATCTGAATGAGTATCAGAAAGGCATCCGTGTCTGGAGCGTATCCGTACAGTATCTGAAAGTTGAATCTGAATGAGTATTAGAAAGGCATCCGTGTCTGGAGTGTATCCGAACTGTATCATGATTGCATATTTGTCAATGGTAACTGCTAATCTTATCCTAAAAAGGGTAAAATGTTAGCTAAAACACAAAGTTATGTTGCATGAAATGTATGATGCAATGTATTTGCTTTATCAATATATGGATCCAATGTATGCACATGTAAGCTAATTTGTTGTATTGCTGTTTGATTGAGGAAAATAAATCCTTGAATACTGTTGAGGATATGTTGAATTTTCATGTCTTGAAGTTGAAGTACTGACGAACTCTTGTTGGGAGAAGAAAATTTCGTTGAGAGGGCAATGCCATGTACTGCTTGTAAGACCTGCCTGGGGAATCCTGATAAATTTGACGGTTTCTACTGGGGATTAATAATTTGAAATTTTGTTCCGTTGGGGATTTGAATTACGTACTGTAGGGGGTCACTTATAGAATAGCCTAGAGACCAATTCCTATCATTTCAACCTATCAATAATTGTCTTTCCCGTTTTGTTTATTTGTAAACAGAAATTATGTTCAAATGCATATGTTCATCAACGAATCATTGGACGTTTTTGTAAACAAAACACAGGTGTAAAGAAAAAGACAAATAGTTTTTGCACTTTAAAACGGATATCTTTGTATTGACTTTGAATAACTATTTTTTATACAAAGGGGACAAACGTTCTAGTAAGAGAATGTTGTCGTAAAACAAGAAAAATTTATACAAATAAAGATAGCTATGTGTAATAATCCCATGGGGTTCCCATTCTGCTATAGCCTTCATATCTCCAAATATCTTGTCTATTTGTTGCTTTATCCGAAGATGATTGAATTGATCAGAAACTCCGAGTTTGTCAGTGGAAGTCAAAGGTTTTCCGTTAAGTGATCCGACGGGACATAGTCATACGCTTTAATTCCCTAACTTTTTCCTGGACCTCCCTTTCGGGTTTTCAGTCCACCGGGAAACCCTTTTTTTCCCAAGTCGCCCTTTCGGGTTTTCAACTTGCCGGGTGTACAGATTTTTTTTTAATTTTATCCCTAATTTTTGCCCGAACCTTTTTGGTTCGCCAGGATGCCCTTGTTTTGCCTAGGTGTGTTAACCTAGCGGGTCTCTTATGCGTAGTATCTTTTGACTATGTCTGTGTTCGCAGGGTGTGGCAGGTCTTCACCATCCATGGTGGTCAAGATCATTGCCCCACCAAAGAATATGTTCTTGATTACAAATGGTCCTTCATAGGTAGGGGTCCATTTGCCCCTGGGATCACTTTGTGGCAAGATGATACGTTTGATCACTAGATCCCCAACTTGTTATACTTGGCGCCTGACTTTCTTGTTGAAAGCCTTGATCATCCGCTTTTGATACATTTGACCATGGCAAATAGCGGTAAGTCTCTTTTCATCAATTAAGTTCAGTTGATCAAGTCGAGTCTAGATCCAATCGTTTTCATTCAATCCTGCATCTTTCATAATTCTCAGAGAGGGGATCTGAACCTCAATAGGCAAGACAGCCTCCATGCCATATACCAAACAATAGGGTGTTGCCCCAGTTGATGTGCGAGCCGTAATACGATACCTGTTGAGAGCGAATGGTAGCATCTCATGCCAGTCTTTGTACGTGACTGTCATCTTTTGTATGATCTTTTTAATGTTTTTATTCGCAGCTTCGACATCACCATTCATATTTGGCCGATAGGGAGAAGAATTGTGATGTTGAATCTTGAATTTCTCGCATAAGGCGGTGATCATAGTGTTGTTGAGATTTGTACTATTGTCAGTGATCATCCTTTCTAGGATACCGTACCGACAAATAAGGTTTTGCTTGATGAAGCGGGCAACAACATTCTTGGTAATGGACGCGAAGGAAGCTGCTTCAACCCACTTGGTAAAATAGTCAATGACCACTAGGATGAAACAGTGTCCATTGGAGGCTGTAGGCTTGATCTCTCCAATCATATCAATTCCCCACATAGCAAAGGGCCAAGGAGCCGTCAAGACATTCAGAGGAACCGGAGGTACGTGCACCTTGTCAGCACAAATTTAACACTTATGACAGGTTCGGGAGTGCTGATAGCAATCTGCTTTTATGGTAGACCAATAATAGCCTGCCCGTAGGATTTTCTTCGCCATCGTATGCCCACTGGAGTGGGTGCCAAAAGTACCTTCATGTAATTCAACCATGATCTTTTCCGCTTCAACTTTATCCACACACCGAGGCAGAATGGAGTCATGATTGCGTTTGTACAAGATGCCATTACTAAGGAAGAATTTAGCAGAGAATCTTCTTAATAACTTCTTATCATTGATTGAAGCTCCTTCTGGATATTCTTGAGCCTCGAGATACCTCTTGACTTCATGAAACCAAGGCTGGCCCACTACTTCTTTAGTATTAATCTTTTGACAGTGCGCTAGTTCATCCATTCATTCGATGGTGATCTGGGGAGCCTTGTTATCCCAATTAAGTTTAAACATAGATGACATTCTGGCTAGAGCATCTGCTAGCTGATTTTCTTCTCGCGGGAAATGCTCGAAGGTAATCTTCTCAAAATGTGGTAGCAATGTCAAAACATGTTCTTTGTAAGGGATAAGGTTTGGGTGCTTAGTGTCCCATTCCCCTTTGATCTGACTGATGACCAAAGATGAATCTCCAAACACATCTAAAGATTTGATTCCCAAGTATATGGCAGCTCTGAGACCAAAGATGCATGCTTCGTATTCTGCCATGTTGTTCGTACAGTTGAAGTAAAGTCTGGCAGTAAAGGGAGTATGAAACCCTTCTAGATATTTGAGTACAATGTTGATGCCATTACCAAGTGCATTGGATGCCCCATCAAAGAACAGGGTCCATCGGGATCCTTGTCCAGGTCTGTCATATGGCCTGATTTCTTCACAGTTATCTAATGTCATGATGTCTTCATCCGAGAATTCAAACTTCATGGACTGATAGTCTTCTACAGCTTGATGAGCAAGATGATCAGCTAGCACACTGCCCTTTATAGCTTTCTGGGTAGTATACTGTATGTCATATTCTGTCAGGATCATCTGCCATCTAGCTATTCTCCCAGACAGAGCAGGCTTTTCAAAGTTGTACTTTATCAGATCCATCTTAGATATCAACAAGGTAGTATGAGTCAGCATATATTGTCTTAGCCGGGGAGCATCCCAGGCCAGAGCGCAACAAGTTTTATCGAGCATTAAATATCTGGTTTCACAGTCGGTACACTTTTTGCTCAGGTAATAAATAGCGTGCTCTTTTCGGCCAGACTCGTCATGCTTCCCCAATACACACCCCATTGAGTTTTCTAAAACAGTCAGATACATGATCAATGGTCTTCCCTCGACTGGTGGCATCAACACAGGAGGCTCTTGTAAGTATTCTTTGATTTTATCAAAAGAAACCTGGCACTCGTCATTCCACTTGACTACTTGATCTTTCTTCAATAGCTTGAAGATTAGCTCACAAGTAGCTGTTAGGTGAGAAATGAATCTGGAAATATAGTTCAAGCGTCCCAAGAATCCTTTGACTTCTTTCTCAGTACGAGGAGCAGGCATATCTTGTATTGCTTTAAATTTGGCAGGATCGACCTCAATACCTTTGTTACTGACGACAAAGCCTAGGAGTTTACCGGACCGTACTCTGAATGTGCACTTGTTTGGATTCAACCTCAACTTGTACTTCTTCAGTCTCTGAAACAGCTTTTGCAAGTGATCAATGTGCTCTTCCTCCATTTGTGATCTGGCTATCATATCGTCTACGTAGACCTCTATTTCATGATGTATCATGTCGTGAAATAAAGCTACCATGGCGCGTTGATAGGTTTCCCCAACATTCTTCAGTCCGAATGACATCACTTTGTAGCAGAATGTGCCCCATTGTGTGACAAATGTAGTTTTCTCCATGTCCTCAGGTGCCATTTTGATTTGGTTATAACCTGAGAATCTATCCATGAAGGAAAACACTTTGTGTTGGGCTGTATTGTCAACCAAGATATCAATGTGAGGGAGTGGAAAATCGTCTTTAGGGCTTTCCCTATTCAAATCTCTATAGTCCACACACATTCATACTTTGCCTTCTTTTTTAGGTACGGGGACAATGGTGGCAACCCATTGAGGATAGGAAGTGACAGCCAAGAATCCAGCATTGAATTGCTTCATGACCTATGCTTTGATCTTTTCTGACATATCAGGTCTCATGCGGCGAACTTTTTGTTTTACTGGTGGACAGTCTTCTCTTGTAGGTAGACGATGTACCACGATGTCTGTATCAAGTCCCGGCATATCTTCATATGACCAAGCAATGATCTCAACATAATCATGCAACAGCTGAATCAGACGTTCCTTGACACTAGGCTCCAGATTGGCACCTACCTTGACCTCGTTTTTATCCTCCTAGGTACCCAAGTTGATTGTATCCACAGGTTCTTCGTGAGGCTGAGTGGCTCTTTCCTCTTGTTGTAGTAGTCTGGCCAGTTCCCCTGGTACTTCACAATCTTCCTCACCTTCATCTTCGGCTTGGTAGATTAGATCCTCAGAGTCACAAAAGGCCATAGCAGTATTGTTACTCATGGGATCCGGAATGGAGGGGTACCTGCATTTGTGAGTGTGGGTGTGTGTAAGGGTATAGCCATCCTTAAAAATAAAATGTAAAAGAAAAATAATGAGCACAAAAGTTTTTATGCGAAAAACGTCCATGATTCATTGAATGTCATATGAAGATGAAATAATAACCCTTACAAATGGACCATTGTGCCTCGGGTAAGACACAAGGTTTTTAGAGTGCGAATTATTTTTCAATATTACATATCCAACAAAATATAAAAGATAAATTACTGAGGGATGAAAGTTATTGGGTCAAAGTCTTTGGCCTCCCAATTACGAAGTCCTCTGTTGAAAGTAGGAAAGATCCAATCCTCCAAGCTGCAATCCTCTTCACCATCCTCTACCACATTGACCTCTCGGTTGTTAATCTTCAAGGGTGGCCCTCCAGCACGGGCACGGCGTACAGCCTTCTGAGGTTTAAAGTGAAACCTAAACCAAACTTGTCAAATTTAGATGGAATATCCGGAAGTTGCCACCAGATTGTGCATCCACCCTCCTCTACTACTGCTTTGGCTTCCTTCAGAGATGACATCCGGAGCGGAGGTCTTGTGATCTTGGGAATCTGGGACATAGTCTTGGTCACTGCTACCTCTTGGGGGACCTCTTCGAAATGTTGAAAAGGAGTTTCAATGAACTCGCCGTCCAATTCCACATACCGGAAGGAATTAAGATGGCTAATCACATATTTCTCTTCTTCATGGATAGTGATGATCTTTCCTTGGACCGGATATTTCAGCATCTGGTGCAGTGTAGAGGTGACAGTGCCAGCATTATGGATCCACGGCCATCCTAGCAGACAAGAGTAAGAGGGGCGGATGTCCATTACATAAAAGGTTGAGTTGAAAGTTTGAGTCCCAACCTTTATGGGGATATGCACCTCCCCGTGTACCATCCTCTTTGAGCCATCAAATGCTCTTACGACTATGTTACTGGGTTTCAATGTCAGTCCTTCGCAGTCTAGTCTTTCGAGAGCTTTCTTCGGTAAAACATTCAAATATGAGCCAGTATCCACCAAGACATGGGCCAGAGTTATGCCTCTACATTCCACAGAGACATGCAATGCCTTGTTGTGCTTTCTTCCCCTTGGTGTCAGATCAGCATCCGAGAAGCCTAGGTCGTTATCTGCTGTCAAGCTGGCCATGCAATCTTGAAATTGGTCAGCAGATGTCTCTTGAGGAACATGGGCTGTCTTTAGGAACTTCACCAGGGCTTTCGCATGTGCCTCGGAACACAGTAACAATGCCAGCATGGAGGTTTTGGAGGGGGTTTTCCCCAATTGTTCAACTACGTCATAGTCGCTCCTCTTTATTATTTTCAGGATCTCCTCCATTTCTTTCTTGGAGGTTTCGGGGATAGTCAGTGGTTGAGCCTTCGTCCGGACAGGCTCCACTTGAATGCTTTTTCCTCGAGTTTCAGCAGCAGGAGTGTTGGTAGGAATGACATCAGGGGTTGTATCGTCTTCATCAATAGGAGCACTTGCAGAGATGATTAGCGGTATGGAAGTAACCTTTGGAGCAACCATGGGTCCAAAAATTTCCTTTGGGGGGAAATTTATGGAGAGAAGATTCTACCGCTTCGAGTAATCTTATTGGTTATGGAAATATTGCTAATGTCAGAGTCTTCTTCTTCTGAGTTTATCTCTTCGACGGCCAACCCATCTTGTTTGATGCCATGGTAGTAGATGTCCCCACCGTAATTCCACGACACAGTTTTGTTTGATTCTTACGGGACTGGCCCAGGAATTGTGATTATAAGAGGAGTAGTTTTTGGAACCGATGTAATTCTAACGGGTCTTTTGGGGACCCTGGAATAATTGGCGGAGATGGTGATGATTGAAATGTATTCAACAAGAACAGGTGAAACATGATTACTTTCAAACAAAATCTCTTTGTTGTCTATCAAGCGTTGAATGCCTGTTTTCAACAAAGGGAAAACAGTTGGTGAGGATAAGCAGAGGTGACAGTCTTCATTACAACCCGGGAATACACTGACTTTCAACAAGTTTATCTTAATGATTGGGAGTGGAGTCACGAGTTCATCAATTGTGGGAACAAACAAATCTTCTTCAATAGCATTGGTGTGGTGACCATGTCTGGGCATAGGAGCAGAAATGACGTTTGGATTCTCGGGCGCATCAAACTCAATCTCTTTTGCATCTATAAGGTCTTGAATTTTGTTTTTCAAGGCCCAACAGTTGTTAGTGTCGTGACCCGGACTTTCGGAATGATATGCGCAATGGGTATTTGGGTGATAATGAGGGGACGCTGTGTTGGGGTTCTTTGGAGCTTCTTTTAGAGTTATCAAATTGGATTTCAGAAGATGCGGTAATACTTGGGACAGATTCATATTGATTCTGGTGAATTGTCGGACTGGACTTTCCACCCTTGGTTGATTACTTCTTGGTTGATCAGATGTAGGCTTTGGGATCATAACAACCCCTACCATTGGTCGGCGTTCGGCTCTCCCTTGGTTCCTTTGTGGATAAACAGCAGCTACTTATTTCTTCCCAATGAAAGGTTTCCTCACAGCTGTAGAGGCAGATGAATCCTTCTGAATCTTTCCACTTTTTATGCCAGCTTCCACCCTTTCTCCGGTCAGTATTAACTCAGTAAATCATGCAGATGAATTCCCAATCAAATGGTTGAAGAAAGGGCCCGATAGAGTACCTAAGAACATGTCAACTAATTCCCTTTCAGACAGAGGGGGTTGCACTCTCCTAGCTAGATCTCTCCATTTCTGCGTGTAATCCTTGAAACCCTCATTGGAAGCCGCAACCATACTCTAAAGTTGAGTACGGGTAGGCGCCAAATCAGCATTATGTTGATATTTCTTGTAGAAAGTTGCGGCAAGATCTTCCCAATTATGGACGTTGGCCCTTTCCAGTTTGTAAAACCAGTCGAGTTGTGTTCCAGATAGACTATCTTGGAAAAAATGCACTCACAAGTCTTTATCAGCAGAGTGTGGCTGGATCTTTCTCACATATGATTGGAGATGCATCTTAGGACATGACACCCCATCATATTTTGCAAACAAAGGAACTTTGAATTTCGGAGGAATCACGGTCCTCGACACTAGTCCCAATTCTTCAAAGTCTAGACCTGGCACCTTTTGTATTTCCATAGCGCTCAAACGCTCTTCAATATGTCTGCACTTATCATCAGCTGGAGGATACTGTTCCTCGGAGTAGTCTTCCTCTTCTTCCTCCTCTTCAGATTCTGACGGAACCGCTTTTTCTTTTTCTTTCCCCTCTCCTTCCCCGGATGTTGTTGCAAAATTCAAGGTTCTTCTAGTCTATCCCTGAAACCTTCTCCCCATGTTTAGGACCCCGGTGACTTTCTTTGTTTTCTTTTTCCTTTCCTCAGCCAGCAGAGTCTTCAACTCTTCTTGGCCCTTGGCTAAGGTCATGAGCAACTGTTGAAGCTGCGTGTTCTGGGCTTAGAGATATTTGACGGTCTGTTCGAGATCCATCTTACTGAAATAAACAGTAGATAGATAAGGAAACTCATTGCAAAATACCTGTTTATGTTATGATGAATGATATGTGCATATGAAATGTTTTCAAGGATTTTAAAGATTCAAGTTCGTTTTAGACAAAAAGGAAACACACGTTATATTAATAAGATAAAGTTTGAGTACATCAATGCCCCTTGGACAAAATAATACAAAACTCTAAGATATAAAAGTAGTGCGCATCCTTTTTTGGTGCTATGTAGGCATTTAGAGTCTGCTCCTCATGAAGTAGCCTAGTGAGTTCCAAAACCTTCTTCTCGCTTGCGTAGAATTGGGCTTCGAAAGTATCTCGCTCTCCTTTGAGCTGTATCCAATCCCTTTGTAGGTATTTAAGAGATGTGGGCATGTCAGGATGTAGGATAGTGTATGGAACTTCTCCCTCCTTAACAGGCTCAATGATCACCGGAAGGATGGAAGGATAAGGCATCATAAGACTTTGAGCACGGGTTCATACCCATTTGAGGTAAGGCTTAAGATGGATGGGATTCTTGTGCCCCAAAGTCTTGTTATCCACCTTGTTTAGCATCCTTCAAGCTCGGATGAATCTCTGGCGATGATCTTGACCGTCGTTGTCATAGTCGAATACCAAACCTTGAATCAGCATCTCGTGTGGGCCTTCTCTTCGGGCGTAACCAAACTGTCTTAAAGCTAAGCATGGGTTGTATGTGATGCCTCCCCTAATGCCAAGTAGAGGGACATTAGGGAATTCCCCACAACGGTCAACAATGATAACATTCTCTTTGGATCGGGAGCACCAATGAATATCTGAATGTTTGAGCGTCATTAACCTTTGTGACCACCTTGAACCTTGCTCATTCTTTAAGACTGATTGGGGAAGATGAGAAATAAACCATCTTTCTAGGAGAGGAGTGCAACATATAAGGACACCTCTTTTCCTCATTGTGCGAGTGTGAAAAGAGTGTAGGATATCCCCTAGCAATGTAGGCACCGGATTGCGTGACATGAATATTTTGACGGCATTCACATCTATGAGTTGGTCAGGATTGGGGAACAAGACCATCCCATAAATAAGAAGAGCCACAATTTCCTCAAAGGCTTGCAAGTCTAAGGAATTCCAACAGTTTTGAGCTTTCTCAAACAGGAACTTTGCTAAGAAGCCTTTGACACCACTCCTAGTTTCCCAATGAGTTGTGACATCAGATGAGTGTAAGTGCAGAGCTTGAGCAATCTCTTCTGGCTTTGGGTCTCTTTCCGTACCGTTGAAAGGTAGTTGATTGAGAATGAGAATCCTCAAGAGTTGAGAGAATTATTCCAAAGTAGGCACAAGCTGATAGTCGGGAAATGTGAAGCAATGGTGCAAAGATCAAAGAACTGGAAGAGCACCTTCATCATATCCCCATCTGTGTTGGAGGTGACCAAGTTGAGTAGACGACCATGCCTCTCGGTGAATGGAGAGTTCTCAGGGATTCTTGAAGCTAGCTCCTTAAGTTGTGGAGGAATTCTTAAAAGGTTGATTTGGATAGTTTTTCTGCGAAGTGAATCCATATCCTACAAAACAAGAACAAAGATGAATCTCCAAAATCCTTGAAATGGTTAGTAGATGTATATGATGTTCATGATGTCCATGATATTATGTACAAGTATGCATATACAAACAAAGCAAACAAGTTCTTAGTTTACATTGTTGCAAAGTATCTTAGCATTTTGTAGGGACCAAGATCATTTTGTAGGGCAACTTAGAATAGCGTCATCGGGGGACTATGATCTTATATTTGTTTGTTTTGCCAAGATACTTCGCATGCGTAATATGGCCATTTTTTGTATAAGGCAACCAAGTGGAGAAACCCTAAGGGTGCTTGTGTGTAAGTGTGTTATTTTAATGCTTGATTTTGTCTTGGATTAGGGTTTTCTATTTGATTTGTTTTTATCTTGCCATTCAAACCCTAATTACTAGCATGGTATATAAAAGAGGTAGATTGCGTAATTTTAAAGATTACTACGCTATTACAACATTGTATGGGAGGGGGGGTATACGAATTATGAATAAGGATTTGCAATAATGTAAACCTAATTAAACTATTACAACCAAATTGAATTTGTATGAATATTTGAATAAATAATATACAATATAAATATGCAATGGTATGTATGTAAGAAAAAGATTTTTGCTTTGTTTTTTTTTATATGCAAAAGAGTTTTGACCTAATCCTAAAAATTTAAGAAAAGGAAATTATTTCTTGAAAAAAAGGTTAACCCTAATTTCTAATTTAAAAAAGAAAATAAAGTTCTTTAAGTATTTTTTTTGTGTATTTTTTTATCTTAAAATAATAAATAATATTTATGAAAATATTTAGTCTATTTATATGTTAAAATAAATATTTATAAGTGTGAGAAAAAGAATAAATAATCAACCTAATTCTATTTTTTACTTACAAGTTTATTAGGCAAAAATAGAATACATAACTAAAAAATATAGTTTTTTATAAGAAAATAAAATAAAATAAACAAAATATAATATTTATCATTTTTACATTTTTTTTTATGATTTTTAATATTTAAGAAAAATATATTTAATGAAATAAAACAACATAAAATAAATAAATGAAAATAGTTGGGGCAGGGGTGCCCTGAGTCATCAGGGGGTACCATGTTAGAAAAAAACACAAGGCCTAAATATTGAAGCCCACGCTGCAAACAGCTAAAAAAATGGATGAAAATGTGAAAAATGAAAAAAAAAGGCCGCGCCAAGGCTCGAACCTGTGACCTTAAGCATTTT
The DNA here is from genome assembly GCA_948472305.1 of Vicia faba. Lineage (NCBI taxonomy): Eukaryota > Viridiplantae > Streptophyta > Magnoliopsida > Fabales > Fabaceae > Vicia > Vicia faba. The sequence goes on from OX451740.1 coordinate 467,786,994, forward strand.
AGCGCTCTGCCTTACAACTAGGGTGGCTATACATCTGTTAGTTTAAATGAAACAAGAAAAACATAACATATAAAGCCTCCTTGCCCTGTACTTCATCTTCTTCTTCAAGCTGGCCAGAACCTTTGTATCTTTCTCATTTCTCCATGAAAATGGAAACTTCCAACATGAAAATGATAGTACTCTTTCCCACGATTTCAACCATGTAACTCGTGTAAACTAACAGTCAATGATCAAAACTAATTTCAAAGGCCCTAATTTTAAACCTAATTTTTAAAGAAATTTGAACTCTAAAATTATCTATACACAATGAATGTAAATGAAATTTATGAACATGGTTGGTTTTAGCACAAGGATATCTACATTTTATCTTCATAAATCGTGACCAATAGATGCATGTATGAAGAGATAGAAGTTTGAGTTCTTACCTCTTTCAGCTGAGATTGTGAATGGAGTTTGAGTGAGATTTATGAAGGCCTGAAGATTCCTTTAGCTTACCTGAACCTCCCTGAGTGTGTTCCAATCCTTGCCTTTCTTTGAAAGTGCCTGAATCTCTCTATCCAAGTCAACCTGCAAGCTTGAAAAACAAAAATGGCAGATGAAGAAGGAGGAGTTACAGTGAAGGGATGATGATCTGGAACACTTAGATAGGAGGTAGGTAAAGTGTTTGGGTGATTAAAACTTGAAACGCACGAGTAAATTTGTGGATTGCTATGCTTGATTTCAAACTGCAAGTTTTGACAGGTTTTTGGTGATAAGGAGTTTTTGAGTGTTTCTGGCCTTGAGAAATCGTGTGTTAGGTTGCAATGTGTTTGTGTATTAGTATAGAGAAGGTTTCTAATCCACTCCACAACAGATTTCTCAGTTGTAGCCTTTTTGCACTCTTACTTGCTTTTTAAGAAAGGTGAAGAGACCACTCTCTACATGCTTGTACAAGCCTTCTTGGAGTTGGTACAAGTTCTAGACAACTTGCTCTTGGTTTATAGGACTTGTGTGTGCATAGAAAACAGGTCCAATGCTCAAGAAGTGAAAAGTTGCAAAATTTATGCTTTTCCAAAATGGCAATGGCAACTTTGTGCCATTTATGGAATTAAAGCTTGGACAAAGACTCTTGTGCTTGGATTAAGGCTTTATAATATGTGTAAGCATTAAATTATGAAGTGAGAAACAAGTTTGAGACCTGTAAAGTAAGGATTAGGCAACATAGGTTCAGATTTGAATTTTGTTCTTCATGAAATGGCTTGAAATCAAAGTGAGAAATAGACAACTTCATCTCTTCGATTCTCCCTACTCAAAAATGATCTCAAAGACTTCTGGGACATTTTGGAAAGCTTGAAATGTTCTCTATAACTCATCTTTGAAATGAATTTCAATATTCCTCTTGGAACTAGGTGAAAAATTTCCATGAAGTTAGGTCAAAAATGTGCCTAAATTAGGAGAAAATTTCGCTAAGTTATTTTAGTTCATGAGCATGTATTCACAAAATTATATCTTGAGATCCAAGCATCTTTAGGATAAAATGTGTGAAGAAAAGTTGTAGATTTCATGTAGATCTACAACTTTTATGTCGGGAACTTTCTTTGAATCATCTTGTGTCATGGTGAAACATTTGCTTAAAATTGAGAAAAAATATGAAATTTTCTATACTTAGAAAAATTTCTAAGTTAAGAAAATTTCAAATTTCAAAACCAAATCTTCACTCTTTGATTCCTTGATGAACAAGTTTCATATTTTGATATGTTTTGATGAATTATGATCCTTGGCACTTGAATTTGACAAAAAAGTCAAAGTTTGACTTTTCAGTATACAGTTGACTTTTGATCAGTTGACTGAAAAATTCATCTGTCAATCCAATGAAATTGCAATGTTTTGAACCATGTCAATAGGCCAAGATGATAAAATTGAACCCTTGAAATCATGCTTCAAACCAATTGGTCATTTGCTAGGTCAAAAAATCAGAAATTGCCCTTTCTCAGTCAAAACCCTAATTTTAACCATTTTGCCCTTTTGATGATTTGATCAAATTTCTTGAGGAATTGTGGTCCAAACTTGATCAAATGATACATATGAGTCTAAAAGGTTGATATAGATCAAAAATTATGAATTTTGACTGTAAATTGGCCATGGTTGACTTTTTCCCCAATACAATTGATTTTTAGGTCAACTGTCCAATTGACTGATCAAAAATGTGATTCAAGGTTTGAAACATGACATGAGTTATTTTAGGGGTCCGTGATGATAGTTTAAAGTAATATGAAGCATTGATATTCCAAAAAATCTTTGTGCAATTCCAAACCCTAATTTTGGATTATCGGTGCATGATGAGATGCCCTGAGCTGGTCAAACCCTAATCCAGTCTTGAGTCAAAGAGATCTTGTGAGAAAAGTCTTGATAAATGAGAGGGCAAATTTTGAGGTACAACAGTGTCCTACACCTTCGAACATGCAATGCCTCAAAGGGTGTCATTCCAATGCTAGAATTAAAACTATTATTGTAAGTGAACTCTATCAGCGGAAGATGACTATCCCAAGCACCTCCTTGCTCGAGGACACAAGCTCTCAACAAATCCTTTAATGACTGAATAGTTCTCTCTATCTAACCATTTGTATGTGGATGATAAGCAGAACTCAATCTCATCTTAGAACCCAAAGCCTCATGCAAACTCCCCCAAAATCCTCATGTAAACCTCAGGTTTCTATCAGAAACAATACACAACAGAACCACATATAATTTCACAATCACACGAATGTAAATCTCTTCCAACTTCTACAAAGGAAAATTAATATTAATCGGAATAAAGTGAGCCAGTGTTGTCATCCTATCCACAATCACCCAAATCGCATCATGCCGTCTAAGAGTATTCGGCAACCCAATCATAAAATCTATTAAAATGCTATCATATTTCCACTTTGGGATATCTAACAGTTGCATTAACCTTTCAGGTTTGTGATACTCAACTTTTGAATTCTGACAAGTCAAACAAGCGTACACAAACTTTGCCACATCACGCTTTAATCCCGACCACCTGAATATTTTCTTCAAATCCTGATACATCTTAGTAGCTCTTGGAATTTCTTCTATGATCATCCTCTTTGTTTCTGAATCATCAAGAATACAAATCCTTTCACGTAACCTCAACACACCTTGCTCATCCACTTTAAAGGAACTTTCTTCCATCTGATTATCCCCAACCTGAAAATCCACCCTTTTCACATCCAACTTTTGACTTTCTTTATTATTAGCAAGAAAATTATTGTTGATCTTAAAAATACCTAAAATTACACTATATGGTGTTTGTGATCGGTGGATCTGGAACTGAATGTTTAACGCTGGTTCGCGAAATGTCGCGGAAGCAAGAGTCGCCACCGTCTTTTATTTTCTCCAAATGGAAAGGACAAAAGCACAGAAAAATTCCTTATAGAGATTGCTCTCGGTTCGGGAGGTAGATTATAGAAAGGGAAGGTGTTAGCACCCTTTCTATCCATGGTAATCCATGGGCTCTTAGATACTTGCTCATTGTGTTTTCAAAAATGGTTTGTTTGCTTTTCAACTGTGGGTTTTAAAAAAGTTTCTTTGAAAATTTCAGTTCGACTCTTGTATCGGTCCTCAAGAGTGTTTGAAAAATTGCTTTCGAAAGCTTTTTGAAAAGGTGTCGGTGTGAAAAGTATTTTGATTTGTTTTGAAATTAGAGCAAGTATCTAGAGTCGTCTACCTACCCTAAGGAATTCGTCTGTGTAAATGTCCTTTAAAGTAGTGCCATCCCACCATTGAGAGGTAGGTAGCACCACCGTTGGAATTGTTCGGGTCAATTCGGAGTTCGGGACATGGTGATCACCAGAGCAATAGGAAGATACCTTAGAAGCTACCCTCATGCCAGGTTCCCGGATCATGAGGACTTACTAAGACATCCTCTACTCGACGATCACCTTTCGAGAGGCAAGGCAACAGTGAGGCGTACCCTAGGGGTGGTGTGTGATTTGTGTGTCGTTTTCAGATATTTTGTCTTGTTCATGTCATGGGTGATCTACGCGTTATTTTTATTTTGACATTCATTCTTGCATGCAGTTTATTAGCAGTTTAAAAAGATGCGGAAATTAAAGTTCCTAAACTATTACAAAGGCGCGGGTCCACATCGCCAAATTAAATCCAGGACCCGATTTGACATAAAATAAAGAAATAAAGTGCGAGAAATATAAAATGTCCGAGTTACATGGCTTTGGGAGAATTACATTAATATTTAAAAGAAAAGAAATAAATGCGCGAATTGAATTAAAATCGGAAGCGAGGGCGTTGGACCCTTTTTATGAAATTAAATTATATTAACAAATTAATTAAATTAAAAGGAAAAGAAATTATTTTTGAGGTTTTTTGTATTTATGAATTTTTTAATGAGAACTAAATGAAATTAAGTAATTAACCCTAATTCTAGCTATTTTTAATTTATTAAGAAAATATTAAAATTTAACCTAAAATTAAACCTAGTTAATTAATTCAATTTTTATTTACAAAAATAATAATTAATAATTAATAATTAATAAAAGAAAAGAAAAAGTAAAAGTAATTAAAACCTAATTCTACAAATTTTAAGTTTATTAGAAAAAATATTAAGATTTAAACCTAAATTTAACCTAATTAATTAGTGAGATTTATTTACAAAAATATTAAAGTAAAATATATTTTGTTTTTTGTCTTTTTCTGGTTTTTTATATTATTTTTATATTTTCATGAAAATAAATTAAATTAAAGACTTAAATTAAAACTAATTAAAACAAAAATAGAAAAAATATGAGAAAAGAATAAAAAAAGAAGCAAACCATGGGGGGTTCTGTCCCCAGTTGGAGGTTTTGTTCAGTAATTCTGGCCCAATGGCCCTTGGCCTTGTTTGACTTTTATGCTGGCGTGTGTACGCGTTGACTGATGCACATCATGGTCTCTGAATCCTGGCCTTTGGTTGGATGCAGTGGGACGTGTGGCATGGTTTGAATGATGAGCGTATGGTGGACGCTTGTAAATGAGCTACACAAGAACATAGTTAGAAGAAAAATATAGGGAAAGGGAGGGGGACCTGGGGTTCGAACCCAGGTCCCAGAGGTTACCAATACACATGCCTGCCACTGGAGCTATTGACGCGTTTTGAATATATAATAACAAATAAATATCATAAGATAAAACAAGCGTTAGTGGCAGATTTTAGCGCGAAATTCAAACGAGCCAACCATGCCTTGCCACCTAGTCTTCTTCTTCCTCGTTTGTATTTTTACCTGAAACATAAAAAGACTTAGCGGGGGTTTTAAACCCCCCCCCCCCAAAAATATGCCCTTTTCAAGAATAGCGATTAGGCCATCTTGCTTCATAAATTGGGCGCGACTGTTGCATTCGATTCGTCCAAGTGTCCTGAATTTAACCATGGCCCTGAGATGTTCTAATTTTACAAGATGCGTAAACACCCAATTCAAAACTTGAGGAACCCTAAAACATTCCAATGGTGGATTCGCGTATGGATGAGGAAAACTCAATTAAAATATACAGTTAGCTTTAGAATCAATCAATTAGTGTAAATCAGTAAAGAAAACACATGAAAAATGCATAGAATTCATGATACGATTATGAGCATTTTCGTGAAAAGTATGACTTTGATATACCAATTCTTTGAGTATGGGACAATGTTCTTGATTGGAATAGTCTCCTCGTGGCCTTGGCAAGCTAGTGGAATGGTTATATGGCCTTGAAACGCCTTGGAATGGTGTTTTCAGTATTTGAGTTTTCTTGAAAAAATGCAAGGTTGTCTATGGCTTTTTGGGCGCAGCTTCAGGTTATGAGCACTAGGGTTTGCATGAGTATAAGTATTGGAATGATTAGGGTTGAGAATTTGGTCCAAAGAATCCTTGCATTGATGGAATGATATTTGATTTTCCATGCATATATTTTCCAATCTTTTCATGCATATTTGCTACCAATCATGTCCAATTACCATTGATTCTTTCCATATCTGATCATGCACGAATCTTGAGTGTATTTCATGCATAAAAAGATTTAAAAAGCTTCCTTTGGTATTTTCCACATATTTTAATTAATTAAATGAATTATTAGCAATTAAAAATTCAAATAAATAAATAAAAATGATGAATAACTTCCCTTTGGGCCAAATGGTCGTGCACATGCTTTGGATGATGGATTTTGGAAGAAAATGTGGCCCATTAGCAATTTTAGGACACTTGAAGCAAAGTTGACTTTTCAAAATACCCAAACATTTCCCAACTTCCACAACGCATATCTTGCTTAATTTTTAAGCTTTGATCATGTTCTTGGACATTTTGGAAAGGCCTTGAAGTCCTCTAACCAATGCATTTGGTCCCATGTCATTTTGATTTACCAATCTCAAGTTATGGCCTTTGACTTAAAGTCCCTTTTTGTTGACTTTTGAAAATGACCTATAATGTTGAAATTGATAACTTTTTGTGAGAGCATTTCTTGGACTTGAAGTGTGAAGAGGAGTTGTAGGAAATGTCTTTCTCTTCAAAATGAGCTTTGGATGGAATTTTTCTGATAATCCATGTGGAAGTTATGCCTTGGTCAAGTTACAGTTGACTTTTTCAACTGTCCAAATATGGAAACTTTTGCATCTTGAGACTTTTTGAGCCAAGCTTTGAGAATAATGATCAAGCATTGATCAAATGATGTTTGTGGCTTCAAAATGAGATGTTGACCAAAAATTTGAACTTTGGACTGTCAAATGACCATTTTGCCCCTACAGTTGACTATAGTGCAATTAGGGTTTTTGACTGTGCAACTTTGTGCTGTAAGTCTTGAAACTTGGTATGGGGATGCTTGACCATATTTGTAGGCATGTGGGACTTGATTGGACCCTTGGAAACTTCAATTTCTTTGTCAGAACCAAAACCCTAGTTTTTGACTGTTTAGGAGGCCCTTGAACTGTGCAACCCTTAGGGACATTTTGAAGCTTTGACTTGGCAAATTTTGAAGAATATGGGAGGGCAAATTTTGGGGTACAACAGTTGCCCCTGTTCAATCTTCTTAGCCCTGAGGATGCAGATTGGATGACGTGCCTTTCGTAATCCGAAGGTGGAAGATGATTGAACACTAGAGTGCCCAGAAATTTGCGCTCACATAGTAGTGTGATGATGGGAATGGGCTTATAGATGCCACTTGGAGATTGATGGATAGGATGATGGGCTTATAGATGCCATGCTGAGAGGTGATGGAGGGTGGATGGGCTTATAGATGCCACCTGGGTGTCAATCGCATAAGAGATTCCTTAGCGAGAACTTGCGTACCTGCAAAAGAAAATGATTACCTGACCTGCTCAGGAGCTGGTCTTCAAACTCTTTGTATGGATGTGTCCTGACTGGCTACAAGAGCTGGATCTGGAGCTTCAAAAGGTGATGAACCAGGGGTGGTTACTACCTCAACAGGAACGGTGAGAGAACCGTGGATGACTTCAACCTCAACAGTAACGCTGAGAGAATCTGGGGACGATTACTACCTCCGCAGTAACGGGGAGAGAACCATAGGCGACTTCAACCTCAACAGTATCATTGAGAGAATCTTGGACGACTTCAACTTCAACAGTAACACTGAGCGAATCTGGGGATGATTACTACCTCCGCAGTAACGGGGAGAGAACCATAGGCGACTTCAACCTCAATAGTATCATTGAGAGAATCTTGGACGACTTCAACTTCAACAGTAACGCTGAGCGAATCTGGGGATGATTACTACCTCCGCAGTAACAGGGAGAGAACCATAGGCGACTTCAACCTCAACAGTATCATTGAGAGAATCTTGGACGACTTCTACTGTGTCTTTATCAGGAAAATCTGTTAGGGGTCGATTTAGCTGGACTAGAGAAGGCCTTTGACTGGATAAGAAACAGGAAAATCTTAGGGTCGATTTAACTGAACCGGTCTAGGTCTTGAAATCTTCAACTGGATAAGAAACAGAGAGATCTTAGGGTCGATCTGACTGAACCAGAGAAGGCCTTGGACTGGATAAGAAACAGAAAATCTTAGGGTCGATTTAACTGAACTGGTCTAGGTCTTGAAATGTCTTCAACTGGATAAGAAACAGGGAGATCTTAGGGTCGATCTGACTGAACCAGAGAAGGCCTTTGACTGGATAAGAAACAGGAAAATCTTAGGGTCGATTTAACTGAACCGATCCAGGTCTTGAGATATAGCTGAGAACTTAACTGGATCTTTCCTGAAAGGTAAAGGTCAGTCATATGCAATGCATGATATGGATCAAGCAATGATGTTCTCAATGTAAACGAGATTGTATGTTTATGGTGCTTATGTGCATGCTATAATGTATGGAAGTGCGATGTTTATGAATGTATCTTTTTCGTCTAGGAAAGTAAATCCTTGACGGGTGCCGGGAAGTCATATCCTGGGCTGATGTTGAAGAATAGATTTTTGCTTCCACTGGTGATGACAGTTGCAAGAATACCGGTAGGAGAAGATAACTCCGTTGGGGAATAAACTTGGCGAATGGATTACTCTGCGGGGAGAAAAGTACTCTAGCGACCTTGCTGGGAAGCAATACTCTGTGGGGAGAGAGATACTTTGTTGAGTTGTTGATAATAACCTGCTGGGGATACCCTTGTTGTGTTGGAAGTGTTAATAGACTTCGTTGGGGATAAGAAGACTTCGCCGAGGACGATCTTTCTGTGGCTTTTGGCTGAGGATAACCCAGTTATATCCCGGTAGGGAAATAACTCTTTGAATAAAGCCGGGAGACGCGTTCGTGCTCTGCGAGGATAAGCTTCCAGAATCTACTAGGGATAAGCTTACTGCTTGGGGAGATGGATTCCAACTTTCCTGGGGAACTAGATTGGACTCCCTTGGGGAAGTTTTGAATTGTATTGGAAGTAACTCCACTGAATGTTTGATATACCGCCGGGGAACAATCTTTAGGCCAAGACTGCCTGGGATGCTTGTTAAGGATGCATGTATATTGTGCTGGGGAATGTTGAGATCTGCGGGGAATACCCAACTTCCTTAGGGTTTGATAATAGCTTTGCTTGGGGAGAGTGCACTGACTTGCTGGCTCACTCTCTGGGGAATTGGGATGTACTGGTTATGTTCTTCAGCTGAACTCACCTTGATACCTTGGAGGACAGAACAATTAGATTGCTTAGACAACTCTTTATTGCCCCTGTTTCTAATGTTACCTGTAATTAATCCTTTGTTTCGTATGCAAATATTCATGAGTTAGCAAATTATTGTCAATGCCTATATCACAAATTGAACCTTGGACATTCTTCGCAAAACAAAACAGAAAAGGAAAAACAATTGGAAATTTTAACTGAAAAGTGATTTTTGTATTGATTTTGAATTTGCCTGTAAAATAGGCGTTTATGTACCAGAGGCTGACGTCCTAGTAAGAGAACGCCACCGGACAAAAGAGTTTATACAAATTTTGTACAGGAGAAAATAAAACAGCTGTGTGAAATGAATGATCCACTGGGTTTCAACTCTGCTATTGCGTTTATATCCCCGAGCGTCTCATCACTTGATGACCTTAGTTGAAGATGAAGCTGACTGATCGATGCCGTCTGAACTTGATGTAGATACCGGATTCTGGATGCGGAGTGATCCAATGAGACATAGTATTACGCTTTATCCCTAATTTTTTCCTGGACCGCCCTTTCGGGTTTTCAGTCCACCGGGATACCCATTTTTGCCCAAGCCGCCTTTTCAGGTTTTCGACTTGCCGGGTGTACAGATTTTTTTCATTTCATCCCTTCATTTTTCCCGAACCCTTTTGGTTCGCCGGGAAGCCCTAACTTTTGCCTAGGCATGTCAGCCTAGCGGGTCTTTTTCATGCGTAGTATCTTTTTACTACGTCTGCATTGGCGGGGTGAGGAAGGTCGTCACCATCCATGTCGGTTAGAATCATGGCTCCTCCTGAGAACACATGTTTAACCACAAATGGCCCTTCGTACGTAGGGGTCCATTTGCCCCTTGGATCACTCTGAGGAAGGATGATTCGCTTGATTACCAGATCCCCAACTTGATATTCCTGTGGTCTGACCTTTTTGTTAAATGCCCTGATCATCCGTTTCTGATACGTCTGACCATGACAGATAGCAGCAAGTCTCTTTTCGTCAATAAGGTTTAAATGATCATGTCGTGTCTGGATCCAATCATCTTCATTCAGATCTGCATCCTTCATTATCCAGAGAGAGGGTATTTGCACTTCGATTGGTAAGACTGCCTCCATACCGTAGACCAAGGAGAAAGGAGTTGCCCCGGTTGACGTCCTGGCTGAGGTGCGGTAACCATGTAGAGCGAACGGTAACATCTCGTGCCAATCTTTATAAGTCACTGTCATCTTCTGCACGATTTTCTTAATGTTCTTATTTGCTGCTTCTACAGCCCCATTCATCTTCGGTCTGTAAGGAGAAGAGTTATGGTGCTGTATCTTAAACTGCTCGCAGAGCTCAGTGATCATCTTGTTATTAAGATTGCTACCGTTGTCTGTAATAATTCTCTCTGGGACGCCGTATCGACAGATCATATTATGCCGAATGAACCGTGCCACAACTGTCTTGGTTACCGTAGCGTAGGAAGCTGCTTCAACCCACTTCGTGAAGTAATCAATCGCCACTAGGATGAAGCGATGCCCATTGGATGCCGTGGGTTTAATCTCACCGATCATATCTATGCCCCACATTGTAAACGGCCAAGGCGCAGTCAGAACATTCAGAGGAACTGGAGAAACATGCACCTTGTCTGCATATATCTGGCATTTATGGCATGTCCGAGAGTGTTGGTAGCAATCGGCTTCCATTGTGGACCAGAAATACCCTGCCCGAAGGATCTTCTTTGCCATAGTGTGTCCACTGGAATGTGTTCCGAAGGTCCCTTCATGTAGCTCTTCCATGATCTTTTCTGCTTCGGTCTTATCCACGCACCGCAGTAAGGTCGAATCATGGTTTCGCTTGTACAGGATGCCGTTGCTGAGGAAGAACTTTGCTGCGAACCTTCTCAGAAACTTTTTATCGTTGACAGATGCACCTTCAGGGTATTCCTGAGCTTCCAAATATCTCTTCACCTCATGGTACCAAGGCTTCTCAGTTACCAACTCAGTCTCGAGATCACAACAGTATGTCGGTTCGTCCAGTTTCCAGATGATGATCCGAGGAGCCTCGTTATCCCATTTGACCTTGAACATAGAAGACATTGTAGCTAACGCATCCGCCAGCTGATTCTCCTCCCTCGGGAAATGTTCAAAAGTTATCTCTGTGAAGTGGGGGATCAATGTCAACACACATTCTCTATAAGGAATAAGATTCGGATGTTTCGTATCCCACTCTCCTTTGATCTGATTGATCACAAGAGCGGAATCTCCGAAGACACTCAGAAACTTGATCCTTAAGTCGATCGCAGCTTGAAGACCCATGATGCACGCCTCATACTCCGCCATGTTGTTGGTACAGTTGAAACATAGCCGGGCAGTGAGTGGAGTATGAGTTCCTTGAGGGGATATGATTACAGCGCCGATACCGTTACCCAAAGCGTTGGAGGCTCCGTCAAAGTGCATAGACCATCGGGATCCTTCATCCGGTCCAGGTACTTCACAATCAGTCACAATCATGATGCTCTCGTCTGGAAACTCGAAGTTCATTGACTGATAGTCGTCTACTGCCTGATGTGCCAAGTAGTCTGCCAATACACTTCCCTTGATGGCTTTCTGGGTTGTGTACTGAATATCGTATTCCGTCAAGATCATTTGCCATCTTGCTATTCTCCCAGACAGAGCAGGCTTTTCAAATATGTACTTTATAGGATCCATCTTTGAGATCAACAAGGTAGTGTGAGTCAGCATATACTGTCTCAGCCGGCGAGCAGCCCATACCAAAGCGCAGCAAGTTTTCTCGAGCAGTGAGTATCGGGTCTCACAGTCGGTAAACTTTTTGCTAAGGTAATAAATTGCATGCTCTTTTCGGCCAGACTCGTCATGCTGCCCCAGCACACACCCCATTGAGTTGTCAAGTACTGTTAGGTATAATATCAGAGGTCTCCCTTCAACCGGTGACATAAGGATGGGTGGTTCTTGGAGATACTCCTTGATTCTGTCAAAAGCAGCCTGACATTCATCATTCCAACGTACTACCTGATCTTTCTTCAGCAGCTTGAAGATTAGCTCACAGGTAGTAGTCAGGTGTGAGATGAATCGAGCAATGTAATTCAGGCGTCCTAAAAAGCCTCTGACCTCTTTCTCTGTCTTAGGAACTGGCATCTCTTGAATGGCTTTAACCTTGGTAGGGTCCACTTGAATACCCTTGTCACTTACAACGAAGCCTAGCAACTTTCCAGATCTTACCCCGAAGGTGCACTTGTTCGGGTTCAACCTTAGCTTGTACAATTTCAACCGGTCAAACAGCTTCTGCAGATGATCAAGGTGCTCTTCCTCAGTCTGGGACCTTGCGATCATGTCATCAACATACACTTCTATCTCATGATGGATCATGTCATGAAATAAAGCAACCATGGCACGTTGGTAGGTTGCCCCAGCATTTTTCAGTCCAAAAGGCATGACCTTGTAGCAGAAGGTGCCCCACTGAGTAACAAAGGTAGTTTTTTCCATGTCTTCAGGAGCCATCTTGATCTGATTGTAACCTGAAAAACCATCCATGAAAGAGAACACCTTATGCTGAGCAGTATTGTCAACAAGGACATCAATGTGAGGTAGGGGAAGTCATCTTTGGGACTGGCCCTATTCAGATCCCTATAATCGACACACATTCTGACCTTTCCATCTTTCTTAGGTACCGGCACCACATTAGCAACCCACTGAGGGTAAGAAGTCACTGCAAGGAACCCGGCATCAAACTGTTTCATAACCTCGGCCTTGATCTTCTCAGACATCTCTGGACGCATACGGCGGACCTTTTGCTTAACCGGAGGGCAGTCTTCCTTAGTAGGCAAATGATGGACCACAATGTCGGTATCCAACCCGGGCATGTCTTCGTAGGACCAGGCAAAGATCTCCATATAATCATGTAGCATTTGAGTCAACCGTGGCTTCACGCTGAGCTCTAGGTTGGCACCAATCTTAACTTCCTTCCTGTCTGCCTCAGTACCCAGGTTTATTGTTTCCACTGGCTCTTCATGTGGTTGAATTGCCCTCTCTTCCTGAAGTAACAGTCTTGCAAGCTCGTCGGGCACTTCGCAATCATCTTCACCTTCGTCTTCGGCTAAGTTGATCGGATTTTCGAAGTCATAACTGGCAGTAGCAGAGTCGTTACCAGTGAGATCCAGAGTGGATTGAAACCTGTATGAGTGAGTGTGTGTAAATACAGCTGTTTTGAAATATATAAAGGAAGGAAAGAAAGAAAAGGAGCATAAGATTTGAAATGCGAGAAAACGTCCAAGATCTTTATTCATGATATATGAAATGACAATTTATATGCCCTCACAAATGAAGCCACGGTGCCCCGGGTAAGACACCGGGCCATAGAGTTTTAATTGTTTATTACAAATAACAAAACATAGGAATTCATTACTCAGTAACAAGAGAAACAGGTAGATTTTCCTTTGCACTCCAATTGCTAGGTCCACTGTCGGTTGCAGGGTAAATCCAGCTATCAAACTCAGCTTCATCCACTTCATCATCCTCCCCAATAGAATTCACTCCATGAGCAGGCAGGGGAGCTGTCACTACATTAGGCTTCTCAGATGCCTCAAATTGTACCTCCTTGGCGTTAATAAGGTCCTGCAGCTTGTTCCTTAAGGCCCAACAGTCATCAGTGGAATGCCCCAGGCTATCGGAATGATAAGCACAGCGGGCATTTGGATTGTATTTGGGAGAATCCGTATTCACAACCTTTGGGGCCTCTCTGACAGTCACTAGGTTGGTGGATAGCAACTGCGGCAAGATCTGCGATAGGGTCATACTCAAACGGGTAAACTCTCTCTGGGGTCTTTCAGCCCTTTGAGTATTGGTTTGCCGAGGAGCGGCAGCAGGCTTGGCAATCATCACCGCGTTGACAGATTGGCGGTGCTCAGGTTTCTCTTGTCTTCTAGAGCCGTATACAGCACTGGCCTCCTTTTTAAAGGGTTTCTTCTCAGAACTTGAAGATGCACCCTTTGGAATTTTACCAGACTTCATCCCAGCCTCTATTCTCTCTCCAGTCAGAATAAGATCAGTAAACCCTGCAGATGAGTTACCGATAAGATGATTGAAAAATGGCCCAGATAGGGTCCCCAAGAACATGTCTACCAACTCCCGGTCAGTCAACGGAGGCTGCACCCTGCCAGCCAGATCCCTCCACTTCTGTGCGTACTCTTTAAAACCTTCGCTTGACCCTAGCGACATACCCTGGAGTTGGGTACGTGTAGGGGCAAGGTCGGCATTATATTGATACTGCTTATAGAAAGCAGTAGCCAACTCCTCCCAGTTATGAACCTTGGTCCCATCCAGCTGATAGAACCATTCGAGATGAGTCCCTGAAAGACTCTCCTGGAAGAAGTGGATCCACAAATTCTTGTCCAATGAGTACGGTTGAATCTTCCGCACATAAGACCTGAGGTGTAGCTTGGGACAAGACGCCCCGTCGTACTTGGTAAAGGATGGTGCTTTGAACTTATGAGGAATGATCACACCAGTAGACAAACCCAAGTCTCCGAAATCCAGCCCAGGCACTTGTTGGATCTCCATAGCATTCAGCCTGTCTTCCAATTGCTTGTACCGGTCTTCTGCAGGAGGATACTGTTCCTCATCAAAATCAGTCTCGTTGTCAGAGACTACCGGACTAGGACCTTTTCCCCCTTGGGGACTGCTCTTGCCTATAGAAGAACCAGCCTCTTCATTCTGCAGAGTGTTGCCAAACCTTCGGCCCGTGTTGAAAAGAACAGTTCTCTTCTTCTTCTTCTTCTCCTTCTTCAGGAGCAGAGCCTTCAGCTCTTCTTGGCCCTGAGCCAAACCCATGATTAGTTCCTGAAATTGTGCATTCTGCGCCTGAAGAGCCTTGATGGACATCTCAGTTGATGATGAGTCAGGATTCATGATGCTGAAATAAACAGCGAAGAACGGTAAGCAACCTGAAAAGAAGAAAACCTGTTATGCACATGATGAATGATATGTGTTCATGCAATGCATTCAAGGGTTCGAAAGTTCAAATTTGTTGTAGACAAAAAGGAACACACGTTATCATTAAGGAAATAATTGTTCAGTACATCAAAGCCTATGGGCACAATAATACAAAGCAAATCAATCCCAAAAGACACTACGCATCCTCTTTGGAGCTATGTAGGTGTTGAGATTCCTCTCCTCATGCAATAGACGGGTGAGCTCCAGGACCTTCCTTTCACTAGCATGTAGACTAGTCTCAAGAGAATTCCGTTCTTCCTTAAGCTGGATCCAGCTCTTCTGCATCTCTTCCCAGGATGTGGGCATGTCAGGATGCTGAATGGTGTAGGACACTTCTCCTTCCAAGACTGGCTCTTTGATTACAGGGAGCATATGAGGATAAGGCATTACTAACTTCTGGGAGCGGGCGCGTACCCACTTGAGATAAGGTTCCAACGGGATGGAGTTCCTGTGCCCCGGTGTCTTGCTGTCTATCCTACTTGGCATCCTCCAGGCTTTGATAAATCTCTGGCGAAGTCCTTGTGCATCGTTGTCGAAGTCAAAAACTATGTCAGGAATTAACATGTCATGAGGACCATCCCTCCGAGCATACCCAAATTGTCTCCAAGCCAGGCATGGGTTGTAAGTAATACCTCCTCTGATTCCAAGTAAAGGAACATTAGGGTACTCCCCGCAACGATCAATGATAGTGACATCCTCTCTGGACCAAGGGCACCAATGTATATCTGCATGTGTAAGAGTCATCAACCGTTGTGACCATCTCAAACCCCGCTCGTTCTTCAAAACTGATTGTGGAAGGTGCGAAATAAACCACCTTCCCAGGAGAGGAGTGCAACACATAAGGACACCTCTTTTTCTCATGGTTCGAGTGTAACATGAGTGAAGGATGTCCCCCAGCAACGTAGGTATAGGATTCCTGGACATGAAGATCTGGACAGCACTGATATCTATAAGCTGATCTGGGTTAGGAAACAAAACCAAACCATAGACAAGGAGGGCCACAACTTCTTCAAAAGCTTGTAAGTCAAGGGAGTTCCAACATTCATGGGCCTTTTCAAACAGAAACCTGGCTAAGAACCCTTTGACACCACTTCTAACTTCCCAATGTCCCTTGAGGTCAGATGATTGTAGGTGCAAGGCTTTAGCAATCTCTTCCAGCTTGGGTTCCTTTTCTGTACCGTTGTAGGGTAGTTGATCAAGGATAGGGATCTTCAGGAGTCGGGAGAACTCCTCCAATGTAGGTACCAGCTGATAATCCAAGAAGGTGAAACAGTGATGCAGAGGGTCAAAGAATTGGAATAGGACCTTTATCATATCTTCCTCAATGTTGGTATTGACCAAGCTGATAAGTCTTCCATGTCTCTCACTGAATGAAGAGCTCTCGGGAATCCTGGATATAAGCTCCTTAAGCTGAGGAGGGACCCTTACAAGGCTGATTTGAATTGTCTTTCTGCGAACAGTTTCCATGTCCTACAAAACAAGAACAAAGATGAAGATTTGAACCCCTGAAATGGTTAGTCAATGCATATGATGCTGGATGATGTCATGATGCTATGATTAAACACCACAGATATTTACAAAGATAAACATGTAAGGCACACAAGGCACACAAGACAAGCCCCTAGAGTTTAGGCCAGCATGGGGTCCGGGTATTACCCTCTTGAAGTTGGTGGGTTCAACCTGTCCTATTAGAAGTAAACGGGTTCTAAGGGTCCCAATATCACCGGATTGCTTTCATTGTTCATCGTTTCGATTTAGCCACTGAACTGGCGACCGAAATATTCCAGGAAAGCAACCCTCAATTGAGTGTAGTATCGAGTATCAACCAACCTCGGACTGTACCAAAGTCAGTTATCTCACTACCCTAAAGAGGCCAAGATAGTTCAATTATGGTTCCTAAGGTCTGTTGATGCTTCACGACACCACGCGGAGGCCCCGTACTCTCCTTGACTGAACTCAAGGGTTACCGGTACACACCAAAGTGTCGCATCAACGTAGCAGACTGTTTCAACCATGTCGGTATACCCCGCACAGTTCCCTCACAGTCTTGTTGCTACTTTCTAAGAAGGTATCCCCCAGATTCGGGTTAGGATCTATAGAAATCCCAAGACAGTCCCACAATTTAAAGCACACAAGTCAATACAATTGAAAACACAGTTATGAACTAAACCCTAAGGTACACCTCACTTTAAGTTAAGTCCCCAACAGAGTCGCCAGTTCTGTGATCGGTGGATCTGGAACTGACTGTTTAACGCTGGTTCGCGAAATGTCGCGGAAGCAAGAGTCGCCACCGTCTTTTATTTTCTTCAAATGGAAAGGACAAAAGCACAGAAAAATTCCTTATAGAGATTGCTCTCGGTTCGGGAGGTAGATTATAGAAAGGGAAGGTGTTAGCACCCTTTCTATCCATGGTTATCCATGGGCTCTTAGATACTTGCTCATTGTGTTTTCAAAAATGGTTTGTTTGCTTTTCAACTGTGGGTTTTAAAAAAGTTTCTTTGAAAATTTCAGTTCGACTCTTGTATCGGTCCTCAAGAGTGTTTGAAAAATTGCTTTCAAAAGCTTTTTGAAAAGGTGTCGGTGTGAAAAGTATTTTGATTTATTTTGAAATTAGAGCAAGTATCTAGAGTCGTCTACCTACCCTAAGGAATTCGTCTGTGTAAATGTCCTTTAAAGTAGTGCCATCCCACCATTGAGAGGTAGGTAGCACCACCGTTGGAATTGTTCGGGTCAATTCGGAGTTCGGGACATGGTGATCACCAGAGCAATAGGAAGATACCTTAGAAGCTACCCTCATGCCAGGTTCCCGGATCATGAGGACTTACTAAGACATCCTCTACTCGACGATCACCTTTTGAGAGGCAAGGCAACAGTGAGGCGTACCCTAGGGGTGGTGTGTGATTTGTGTGTCGTTTTTAGATATTTTGTCTTGTTCATGTCATGGGTGATCTACGCGTTATTTTTATTTTGACATTCATTCTTGCATGCAGTTTATTAGCAGTTTAAAAAGATGCGGAAATTAAAGTTCCTAAACTATTACAAAGGCGCGGGTCCACATCGCCAAATTAAATCCAGGACCCGATTTGACATAAAATAAAGAAATAAAGTGCGAGAAATATAAAATGTCCGAGTTACATGGCTTTGGGAGAATTACATTAATATTTAAAAGAAAAGAAATAAATGCGCGAATTGAATTAAAATCGGAAGCGAGGGCGTTGGACCCTTTTTATGAAATTAAATTATATTAACAAATTAATTAAATTAAAAGGAAAAGAAATTATTTTTGAGGTTTTTTGTATTTATGAATTTTTTAATGAGAACTAAATGAAATTAAGTAATTAACCCTAATTCTAGCTATTTTTAATTTATTAAGAAAATATTAAAATTTAACCTAAAATTAAACCTAGTTAATTAATTCAATTTTTATTTACAAAAATAATAATTAATAATTAATAATTAATAAAAGAAAAGAAAAAGTAAAAGTAATTAAAACCTAATTCTACAAATTTTAAGTTTATTAGAAAAAATATTAAGATTTAAACCTAAATTTAACCTAATTAATTAGTGAGATTTATTTACAAAAATATTAAAGTAAAATATATTTTGTTTTTTGTCTTTTTCTGGTTTTTTATATTATTTTTATATTTTCATGAAAATAAATTAAATTAAAGACTTAAATTAAAACTAATTAAAACAAAAATAGAAAAAATATGAGAAAAGAATAAAAAAAGAAGCAAACCATGGGGGGTTCTGTCCCCAGTTGGAGGTTTTGTTCAGTAATTCTGGCCCAATAGTCCTTGGCCTTGTTTGACTTTTATGCTGGCGTGTGTACGCGTTGACTGATGCACATCATGGTCTCTGAATCCTGGCCTTTGGTTGGATGCAGTGGGACGTGTGGCATGGTTTGAATGATGAGCGTATGGTGGACGCTTGTAAATGAGCTACACAAGAACATAGTTAGAAGAAAAATATAGGGAAAGGGAGGGGGACCTGGGGTTCGAACTCAGGTCCCAGAGGTTACCAATACACATGCCTGCCACTGGAGCTATTGACGCGTTTTGAATATATAATAACAAATAAATATCATAAGATAAAACAAGCGTTAGTGGCAGATTTTAGCGCGAAATTCAAACGAGCCAACCATGCCTTGCCACCTAGTCTTCTTCTTCCTCGTTTGTATTTTTACCTGAAACATAAAAAGACTTAGCGGGGGTTTTAAACCCCCCCCCCCCCCAAAATATGCCCTTTTCAAGAATAGCGATTAGGCCATCTTGCTTCATAAATTGGGCGCGACTGTTGCATTCGATTCATCCAAGTGTCCTGAATTTAACCATGGCCCTGAGATGTTCTAATTTTACAAGATGCGTAAACGCCCAATTCAAAACTTGAGGAACCCTAAAAAATTCCAATGGTGGATTCGCGTATGGATGAGGAAAAATCAATTAAAATATACAGTTAGCTTTAGAATCAATCAATTAGTGTAAATCAGTAAAGAAAACACATGAAAAATGCATAGAATTCATGATACGATTATGAGCATTTTCGTTAAAAGTCTGACTTTGATATACCAATTCTTTGAGTATGGGACAATGTTCTTGATTGGAATAGTCTCCTCGTGGCCTTGGCAAGCTAGTGGAATGGTTATATGGCCTTGAAACGCCTTGGAATGGTGTTTTCAGTATTTGAGTTTTCTTGAAAAAATGCAAGGTTGTCTATGGCTTTTTGGGCGCAGCTTCAGGTTATGAGCACTAGGGTTTGCATGAGTATAAGTATTGGAATGATTAGGGTTGAGAATTTGGTCCAAAGAATCCTTGCATTGATGGAATGATATTTGATTTTCCATGCATATATTTTCCAATCTTTTCATGCATATTTGCTATCAATCATGTCCAATTACCATTGATTCTTTCCATATCTGATCATGCACGAATCTTGAGTGTATTTCATGCATAAAAAGATTTAAGAAGCTTCCTTTGGTATTTTCCACATATTTTAATTAATTAAATGAATTATTAGCAATTAAAAATTCAAATAAATAAATAAATATGATGAATAACTTCCCTTTGGGCCAAATGGTCGTGCACATGCTTTGGATGATGGATTTTGGAAGAAAATGTGGCCCATTAGCAATTTTAGGACACTTGAAGCAAAGTTGACTTTTCAAAATACCCAAAAAAATTTCAACTTCCACAAGGCATATCTTGCTTAATTTTTAAGCTTTGATCATGTTCTTGGACATTTTGGAAAGGTATTGAAGTCCTCTAACCAATGCTTTTGGTCCCATGTCATTTTGATTTACCAATCTCAAGTTATGGCCTTTGACTTAAAGTCCATTTTTGTTGACTTTTGAAAATGACCTATAATGTTGAAATTGATAACTTTTTGTGAGAGCATTTCTTGGACTTGAAGTGTGAAGAAGAGTTGTAGGAAATGTCTTTCTCTTCAAAATGAGCTTTGGATGGAATTTTTCTGATAATCCATGTGGAAGTTATGCCTTGGTCAAGTTACAGTTGACTTTTTCAACTGTCCAAATATGGAAACTTTTGCATCTTGAGACTTTTTGAGCCAAGCTTTGAGAATCATGATCAAGCATTGATCAAATGATGTTTGTGGCTTCAAAATGAGATGTTGACCAAAAATTTGAACTTTGGACTGTCAAATGACCATTTTTCCCCTACAGTTGACTATAGTGCAATTAGGGTTTTTGACTGTGCAACTTTGTGTTGTAAGTCTTGAAACTTGGTATGGGGATGATTGACCATATTTGTAGGCATGTGGGACTTGATTGGACCCTTGGAAACTTCAATTTATTTGTCAGAACCAAAATCCTAGTTTTTGACTGTTTAGGAGGCCCTTGAACTGTGCAACCCTTGGGGAGATTTTGAAGCTTTGACTTGGCAAATTTTGAAGAATATGGGAGGGCAAATTTTGGGGTACAACAGTGTTAGTTCACATACCAAACTCAAATCTCTAAATTGTTCGACAAGTTCCAACTCTCTAACCATCATAAGAGACATATGTAAAGACTTCCGACTTAAAGCATTTGCCACGACATTAACTTTACAGGGATGATAATTCAAACCAAAGTCATAATCCTTCAAGAATTCCAACCACCTGCGCTGCCTCATATTTAATTCTTACTGATCAAACAGATACTTCAAACTCTTATAATCGCTAAACACCTCAAATATGGAACCATAAAAGTAATGCCTCCAAATTTTCAACACAGACACCATTGCAACTAACTTTAAATCATGGGTATGATAGTTACTATCATGAATACAAGGTTGTCCTGAAGCATAAGCCACAACATTACCATCTTGCATTAATATATTTTCACGTTGAAAATTCGGGAGACCAAGCTATTGACTAACTTGACTCACAAAGATTAAGAAGTCACCATTGAACTTTATTGTTTCCAAGGAAATGGGAAAAAAAATTAAAACCTTATATTTAAATATGAAATGCAAGAAGTAAAAACTAAAAGTAAAGCACAAAAAAGATATCTAAGGTATGAGGGTTGGTTATACAAAGGAAATATATTAGCATCCTATGTATCTATAGTACTCTATAGGAACCTCTTGTAATAACTGTTTTTTTTTTGTTAAAAAGTTTGTTTGCAAAAGAGTGTGGAGGTTAGAACAGAAATGTATTTTTATTATATTTTTGTGTTTGGAAAGCCATAAAGCCTTATACCTTGTATCAATGAAGGAACAAAACCTCGTAGTTTATGGTAAAAATAACAAAAAGATTTGTTGTGATTGATTTTAGGAGAAGATACATTTCGGCATCTTAAGGAGAATGATCAACTAATCAATCCACAGGTATGAGAAGATGGATCTTGTAACATCATGAAAGAAGGGCTTCTAAATTGGGTATAAGATCAACAAGTTGTCACTAGCTCCCTCAAGTGGAAAGAATTACATTTACTTCAATCAATATTATGAATATATGATAATTACATTTGAACTATAGAGATGACTCATGTCTAATCTCTTAGGGAAAATGTTTTAAATTGAAAAGCCAAGTGGCAAAAGGATTTGGGTGAGGTTGAATATCTTTTAGTCTTTTGAAATTGTTTAATATGATTAAGTGTATTGAATCATTTATTAAAGAAAGTTAGTTTTAAAATGCAATGACATAAAGTCAAGGTTTTTTAATGAAAGTGGTTCAAATTTGAAATTAGGGTTACAAGATAAACATTTACAAAAGGGTAACAAACAAAGGTAAACACATAAGGATTAACCTAAGACATACATATGCACATGACTATCTATCCAACAACACAATCTGTTTCCTTGGATTTGAACATAAGTACTAATAAAATATAAATACTAATCATTAAGAGAAAATCACGCATATCACAAATGTTAAGGACAAGATCAGAGAGTAGCATGGCTTTTAAGAGAGTCATTTAAGAAAAATATTAAACAAAAGATGAATAAGCATTAAGTACAAGATCTCAGGTCAAAATAAACAAGGGTGAATCATCAAAGATAAAGTGAATGTCACGGTGCACAAAATCAAATTCAATCAAGGGTCATGTGTCATACCCCAAATTTTCTCAACTAGTAATGATCAGTTTTAGATAATCATTTCTCTATTAATTTTGGTGTTATTATATTTTGGTTTTACTAACTTATATATATATATATATATATATATATATATATATATATATATATATATATATATATATATATATATATATATATATATATATATATATATATATATATATATATATATATATATATATATATATATATATATATATATATATATATATATATATATATATATATATATATATATATATATATATATATATATATATATATATATATATATATATATATATATATATATATATATATATATATATATATATTAAACTTTGATTTAAATATTTATTTTTATTATTATTTCTTATAGGTTGACCCAGGTGTTCAACACACTTTATGTTTCAATATTTATTTTTATTGTTCTTATTTATTCATTTTTTTGCACTTTATTTATTATTATTGTTACAATTATTATTTTGGAATGTTGACTAAAAGTCAAAATTAGGGTTTTACCCTAAGTTCTCAAAGATGCGTCCGGAAGCTTACTCTTCTTCCCTAAGATAACTAAAGCCCAGAACCCAGAGACGCCGAATCAAATCAAATATGGAGAATATTTTATTGAAGTTGATTTTATTATTTGAAAATGAACTTACAACACAAATTTGTATAGATACAGAACCGTTACAAGATCTAATTCCTATTTTCTAACTAAATTTAGAACTAATTTAGAATCAAATCAAATTTTACAAATTTGGATCAATTACAAATGAATCACGGGACCTATAACTTCTAATCATACAATTTTTTCCTAATCTGACTATTTCCTAAGCCTATAAATTGAAACCTAAGCCAAGGGATTAAGGACACAAAAAAACTCTTGGAGAACTTTTGGTTAATGTTGTGAATCTCTAAACCATCCACCAAAGCTCTTCATTCAAAAGAGGATTAGGGTTCATCATTAGAACCCTAACTCCTTTGAGCTAAGCCTCATTTCAGTTAATACCTGTGAAAAAAAAGAAGAGGGAATTAGAAGAGAAACCAAAAAGAACATAAAGGAATTAATACAAAAAGAATCAATGTATGGACGGTAACTCTAATTAACTTAGCTTAGGGTTTTAATTTTGTTGTTATTGTTGTTGTTTATGTGTGATTTGGGTTTGATTTGGGGTTTTCTGGGAAATTGGGGTTAGGTTTAGGGTTGGTTAGGGTTAGGGTTTTTAGTGTTTAGGGTTAGGGTTCATCTGGATATACATTTCCGGGTTAAAGGTTTCTAGGGCGCATGTAAGAACCCTAGGGTTAGGTTTAGAATACATACGGTTCATGGGGTTTTTGGGTAAGGGATGATGTCTCCAGTAGACATTCATCCCAAACGGAGGCCTTCACGGTCGCCCACGACGGGTTCTGGGTTTTAGGATGAAGGTGGGGTTGAATGTATGAATCTCTGGATTGGTTTTGGACAAAGGTGGTGGTGCCCAGATGCAGTCACCGACGGAGGTGACTTCTGACCGGTGGCGCTCTGGGTGGGGTGATTCCTAGCATGGTGGATTTATAGAGAGAGGTCATATCCTCTCTCTCTAGGCATATAACAAGGGTTTGTTTGTTTTGAGGTAGAGAGAGAAGGAAACGGAAAAAATGAGAAAGATGAAGAAGGAATGAATATATAGACCCCTCTATTCCCCCATGAATGCAGCTAGCGTACTCCTTCAGTAAAAGTTTCAATCATAACCGTTGGTTTGAAATACTCAAGATCAGAGCTCTAGGCTTAACGCGTGGTGGCCTTCTGATCTTGATCAAATGCTTCTGAGGACTCCTGCACACCCTAATGCCATACGCCCTCTCTCAAATTGTCTAACGGGCTTAAAACTTAATATGGGCTCAGGCCTTTTCTATTAGCACCCTTACACTTTACTATATTAACATAACTCACACCCCCATGCGCTATTTGGCTTTTATAAGATTTTAGGCTTAGGCCCTAACTATCCACACACCCCAGAATTACTCACTGAATTAAAAATACACACCCCTTTTATTTTGTTTAAACAATTTATTTAATATATTTATATTATCTATTTATTTTATATAATTGTTAATTTCTCATGTCATTTTGTGTATTGAAATAGTTTTTGTATTTTTACCATAAAATAATTATGGTGATAAATAAATATTGGATTATTGTTATTAATATTTAATATATTTTTAATAAGAATAAGATAATTATTTAGCCATTATTTTAAAAATGCTAATTCCATTTTTCTATTAAGTCATCAAATATTTTATCATTTAAACTTGTTTTTTTTTAATTTACATTATACGTTCTAAGACATCTAACCAATCAAACCTTAAATTTTTACTAACTTAATTTCAAATTCAACTTAAAAAAAAAATAACAAATTGTGGATATATTTTCTATTAACCGTGAATTGTGTCTACGACTACGCTATTTTTAAACCCATACAAGGTTCAAGGATAATTATAAAATATTTCCATAATCTATAAAAAGAACTAACCAAACACATACGAACTACGAAATCAGACTCTGATTCTTCACAAGGAGATACGTAGGCACACGGTTAAAACCAAGGCAAGTTCATAACTAAAAAACTAAAATTATTTTCTCAAATATATAGAAACATTGATTGTTAAATACCCATCTTACCCTTAAACTTAAAAGTGGAGCCTCTTGAGAACAAGGGAGACGAAGGGTGCCTAACACCTTCCCTTCGTCTAATTGACTTACGGATTTGGAATCTCTGTACGAATTAGGATTATCCGTTATTTTTCCATCCTTAGGATAAAAATTAATGGTGGCGGCTCTTTATTTTTTGTCGGTTACGATATCATGGAATTAGGGTTTTAGGTGCATGTATGAACACATGATCAAATCAATCTTGACATTGGGGTTAAATGAAAGTTAACATGTTTATCAAGTGAAAGTTATGACAAAAGATGGAGGATAGAAACATACTTTAATAAAAACATTCAATCATGGATCAAAAGGTTTCATGCATCAAAATCATGTTAAACCCTAAAATAAAAGTCAAGTTGATCATGGTATAAATTCACAAGGATCATGCTATCAATCAATAATTAATACATGGCATGTTATGATCATTAAATTTGGTCAAGAAATCAACAAAGATATCAAAGAGAAATATTAAAAGAACAACTAAAAAGACTTGATTTTCAACTCCACAAAAATAGTCAAAATAAATATTATTTTTGGTATTTTTTTCATGGATTGGCAAAATACATAAACAAACAAAGAAGCATGCTAAAAATAAAGTTAATTTGCATATAAAAAATAAAATTGGAAAGTTGAAAAGAAATATTAAAAATAAGTAAAATAAACAAGTACTAAAAATAAAGGGATGATGTCCAAGGGACTTGAACCCACGGCCTTGTGTTTACAAGCTAAAACACTTTGCCACTAGGCCATTGCATGTGTGGTGATATTGTAACACGCCCATTGAATTATATATGAAAAAGTTATAAAATGGAAATTAAAAAAAAATAACACAAAAAAGTCTGGGGCGAGGGGGATTCGAACCTCAGACCGTCCGCTTCACATACAAACACACAAATACCAGCGCATGACCACGGGGGCGTAATACTTCTATTAAATATAATATAAACTAAGCTTTAAAAATTAAAAAATGGATCCACTGACTTCATCTTCAACCTCAAGAAAAACATCCATGGTGATTTTGTGTTTTGCTCATTTCTCAAGCAAATAAAAAAGTGTAAAAACCAAACTTGCTCAGAATTTAACAATGAGTTCAAAATTTCCACATCACAAAATAATATCAATTATAGCTCACAAATTTTACTCAAAACCAGAAACCCTAAGTTTCTTCAAAGTTAAATTAAATGATGAACAAACTCAACCAATGCCTATTTTCATAGGGCTTTCATTCATGACATTTA